>CM055882.1:20928866-22128866 GCA_029582165.1 Portulaca oleracea | reverse complement strand
TTTTGCGCCTTGCATACCAATATAGCTATTTTTACAAGTCGAGTTAGATTCAAGTGATACGGGCATGTTGCCCATGACCGTTGTGCTCTCCTCAACTTGGAACAGTACCATCACCTCATCATCATCGCTCATTTGTGACGATTGAATGCTTCAATTAACCATATCTTGATGTTCAAGATTGGTAGTCAAACCTTCATCCTCATCACCTTCCCTTACCCATAATAAAGATCGAATGACGTCAGTCAAGCATGTCTTCAATATCTGACTGCCCTTTAAAGCACCTCATGTACTATTGTGTCTTAGGATCGACCTCTGAGGGTCACACTTCTGAGTGTTCTATCCTTACCCGCTTTCTCAGGTCTTAGTAGTTCTCGCTAAACTCATAGCTCTTACGAGCACAACCCCATGTCTTGCCACATTCATCACCTCTCAGGAAGCCTACAGCGCAATCCCACCCACTAATCTATCCTTGACATAAGGGGAAAACCAGGTTATGCTTCAATCTATGCGTAATCACAAACCCGTTTAAAGTCCATCAAAACCTGCAAAAACTCCCGATTGTACAAGCTCACAAAGATCCCGAGCCACCTAATAATTGAAGTGGGCTCCGACCCCATTTCCTTAAGCCCGTCCACAAAAGCCCATCGGCACCGTGCCCATTTGCCCTTGCTTAATTACTACTTTGGGTTATTGACCATGAAGGATGGCCCAGAAGGTAAATTGACAGAAAAATGCGACCCCCATCCGCTAAGTTGGCATCTATATTTCAATTTATGTAATCCATGGATATTAATATGGTAATCCATGGTTATTTTTGTTCGTTCTGGGGTACCCTTGATGAATACATCAACAAACGAATAATATGTCATTACAACATTGTTGGAATAGATCGAATGTAATTTGTTTGGATAAGTACATATAAAATCAATAAAGCACTAGTTCATAGTTGATGGAAGGCGAAACAGATGTAGTAAATATGTATGACACAATACCAAAAGCTTCAATTTATAGAATAAAACCCTCTAAAAGCCCTTAATACATGATAATTCATGACAATACACTGCCTACATCCATGGTTAGTAATATGTGTTATCCATTAATACTATTATAAAAAAAATCTATGATTGTTTAGGTTTTTTTTATGGAATATCCATAGTTAGTAATATGTGTTATCCATGGTTAATGATATGTAGTATCCATGGATACTATTATAGAAGTCCACATGGGTATTGTTATGGATTTCTATAATAGTATCCATGGATAACACATATCACTTACTATGGATGTTGAATATTTTGTATTCACGAGTTCCTTCATTCCCATTATGTGTATTATCAGGGATTATCATGTATTAAGGACTTTTAGAGCGTTTTATTCTATTGATTGAAGTTTTTGGTATTGTGTTACTCAAAGCTACTATATGTGTTTTGTCTTCCGTCAACTATGAACTAGTATTTTATTGATTTTATAAGTACTTATCGAAACAAATTACATTCTATTGCAACAGCATTTTCAATGACATATTATTAATTTGTTGATGTATTCATCAAGGGTACTCCATAACGAACAAAAACAATCATGGATTACCATATTAATATCCATCAATTAAATGTATAACGAACCATGGATGCATATATTAAATCATTCATGAATCATGACGTAATTAAAGATCTATCTCTCTTTGTAAAGAAACTCATCTTCCTTCTTTCTCTTTGAGCAGTTTGATTTTGGGCAGCTAGCCGCAAAAAAAATAATAAAAAAATGATTCAACTATAAATGTAAACTCAATGGATATGGATCATTTTTTTTAATATAAATTAGGACTTCATGGTTGTAGAGAGAGCAATTTAATTTTTGGGACATCATTTGGTCATTTACCCTACTGCTTTTTGTGTTTCTATATCCTTGCCGCTGTCTTTTTTTTTTTGGGGGGTTGGTTATCAACTGTAATAGTTTTGGTTAAAATTAAATCGGAAAACAAGGATTGGACACAAAAAACTGCTGAGAGGTGCCATCTATTTTCCAGAAACTATTTTTTGGGGACAATATTATTGGAAATTATAATCGGGTGAATAATGTTGTTAAGTATCTATTTTAGGGTGACAATCCGGCAATAAGCAATCGGAATCCGGCGAAAACACAAATTTACTAACTTAACCTCACTCTTCACATGTTACCCTCGGTTTAATTTTTCCTGATTAAAAATCACTTGACCAACCTAATACTTTTCCTCTTTGTTCATACACTCCGTCGCCTTCTCCCTCTCTCAGTGTGTCTTCAATCTTGGACAATTTGAGTGGTGTCCAACTATCCATCATCATTTTCCACTTCATTTAATGAAGTTGCTTTTGCAATTCCATTCACCGACAAAAGAATGCAAGATTCTGGAAATTGCAATAGGTAAAAGAAACTGCAATTTACCTTATGTAGCGAGGAGGCTGAGTTCAGTAGTTCACTCCGGAATCCCTTTACATCTCGCTGTTGTCGGGCATTCAGTTTGATTCCGATGGCGATTGAGCACTCTTCCAGAGGAGAGAGAGCATACGATATCTTCTCTCGCCTTCTCAAAGAGCGGATCATCTGCATCAATGGCCCCATCTCAGATGACACTGCCCATGTCGTCGTTGCTAGATTCTGAGAACCCCTCTAAGCCTATTCATATGTACCCCAACTCCCCTGGTGGCGCCGTCACAAATACTCACCGTCTAAAATCTCAAAGAAATAACTGCCTAGAATGATACATTGTTCAAACTTACAAAAACAGACTGAATTTGTCTTTCCAAGAACAAGCTGCACATGCTATTCCAATTTACAAGCTTTAGAGACTAAGATCATCCAAGAACCGACTGCAATTTTTTCATCGAAAAATCGAATAAGACTGATGGCATGAAAACGACTCACCATGGATGACGTTCCAATTCTACAACCTGCAGTGCTCTGTTGAATTTCTTCAATTGTTTCAAATAATTGCATCAACTGATGATCGATTCTCACATGGCAACGATAGTATCTGTAATATTTTTTGGGGGGGGGGGGAAGAGAATGAAATTGCAGCCAACTACAACTCGGGAGTTGAGTGCTTTCTAATGCCTACAACAGTGTTGCAAAGGCAGTACATTCCGGCGGCAAGAAGATTGAATGGAAAAATGATTGAATACATGGAGAATGGTAGATTAGTGATTAATATTTAATAATTAGGGCAAGTTAGTAAATTTGTGATTCGATCTGCTTATCACGGATCACACCCTAAAACAGATACTTAACAACACTATTCACCCAATTATAATTTCCAACAATATTGTCTCCAAAATATAGTTTCCACAAAACATATGGTACCTCTAAGCAATTTTTTGGATTGGACAACATATAATTTGCCGGTAGCCTCGTGTTTCCAGTTTCGCAACTCCATTCTCAGTTTCCGGCCTCATCTCCTCTGTACAGTCCATACTCTGGACGGATCTCAACCTTTTCCGTCGATCATCACCAATTACAGTTTCAATGCACTTTCTCCTGAGCTACATCCATCTTCACCTAATATAGTTTTAGATCCAGAAACAGAGTAGAAAAGGGGATTAAAGAGACCTAATGCAGTATTAGATCAGCAATGAAAACATTGAATCAGACTGTTCTGCTGTTCGTCAAGCCGTTATGCAGCATTTTCGTCCTCTCTTTCTTTCTCATCCTCGCTCTCGTCTACTTGTCGCCTTCATCTCTCTTCTCTCAGCTCTCTCGCTCTTCCAATTTTCCTGGGTAAGCTTCAATTTGGCCTTTCATTTGTTTTTAATTTATATTATAACGATTATGAAAATGGGATCTTGAAACTAGTATAGTTTCTGTAAATCACAATTCTCGATATTCGAATTTAACCAAGTTAGATGCTTTAATTTGTGTCAAATCTAATTAGGAACTGTACCTTCGTCATTTTGCTTAATTTGTCTGGTAGCACTACCAATGATGTCTCCTTTTGATTTAACTTGAACTTGCATAAGCTGACTGCCCACCTTAATTTCAAAGGCAATATATTCCCCATATCATCGACTACATATCCCTTGTGCTCAATAACTTTTATTCAGGATTAGAGCTAGCATTATAAGGATGTGCAGTAGATGTTAATGAAGTAGATTGTTGATTTCCCCTTTATTTCAGGCCTCAGCTTGACTAGCTTGCAGTATGCTTAGTTTCTTATTTGATTTAAGGGGATAATTTATGGGAATTAGAATGATCATTGGGATGGAATTAGGGTTGGTATGTATCAGGTACAATATCCTAACTATTTTACCGGACAAAAGGCATTTGTGGTGGCTTAAAATGAGTGTTCCTAAACAACTGAGATGGCTGTCATAGTTTACATGATTTAGTTCATGAACTTCAGTGTCAGAGTGAACATATGGAGCCTTAGAAGAGTGGTAGAGTGGAAGCCTTGCAATTGGTGGATCGAAGAAAAGCCGATGGGTAAGTGTTCGTTCATCATGCTCCTTTTTTTTCATTCTTATGCTAGCTGGTTTTTTGACAACTATCTTCTACGGATGTCTTTTGTTAAGATTTTCTCTTCCTTTTTCTTTTGGGTGGGGGTGGGGGGTTGAAAGTGATTGTTGTTTAGTTTTCTGAGTAAGATTGTAAATGGGTTTGATTTGCAGACAATTTGTTGTTAAAATGCTGCAGCTCTACCTCCAAAGACTAACGGGTATATTCGCGTCGATTGTTACGGGGGACTCAATCAAATGAGGAGAGATGTGAGTATACCTTTCACATCCATGTTGTTGAGATTCTGAAAAACAGAACTGTTGGATAAGATAGTAATTTTCATTACCAAATTGATCTTGTGATATATGGTGGCTGCAGTTTTGTGACGGTGTTGGCATTGCACGTTTACTAAATGCAACAATTGTGCTGCCCAAATTTGAAGTTGCAGCATATTGGAATGAGTCCAGGTAAACCTCGACTGTCATTGAGGATATTTTATTTCTCATCCCACTGGCTTTTAAGTGTGCTTGTGTAATTTCTACGGGAGCATTCTATGTTTCATGTCTTTCTAATGGATTCAGATTCAAAGAATATGTTTCTTGTGTTTGTTTCTTATGATTCAGATGAATTATCTTTTCTTTTTCTTTTTTTTTGAATTAGTGATTCAGATGAATGATATGAGCCACATAGGTTAAACTTTAAAAAATTAACTAAAAGTTATGATATGCAATATACATCCTGCGTCTATTTGTATTGAAGGGGAGGAAAGAAGGGTGGGGGGTGTTGGCGGTGAGGTTATTAATCCTCATTTCCCTTGTTGGGAAAATAAAATGATGGTGAAGGGAGGAAATACTTTATAGTTCACCGCCGTTTCTCTCCATCATCCCTTTTTTCTAATGCTCTATATGAGGGGTTAAGGATGGGAAGTGAAGAATTTTAATACTTTCCCTCTCTTTCGCTCCATTCCCTCAGTTATATATCCAAACAAAATTAATTCTAATCACCCCCACCTCTCTCCCTAAAAAAAACACACACACATACACATCCAAAATGAATCCAAACACAATCTAGTACAAGGCATGCAGTGAAGAGAAAATTAAGGGAGAAAGTAAAGGAGGTTGTAAGGAACAGATACTAGATTGTATTCTTATATTTGTTCAACTTTATTTTTTGTATCTTACAAATCCAAGGGAAAGAAAGGATGTATTATATACATGGTACTGTATGACATATATCTAAGAACTTTAGCCCTCCATTACTCACCTTTTCTTAACCCAACTAGAGACTCTTTCACTCATACAGCAACTTTCTTTCTTTGTTTGTTTTTTTTTTTTTTTTTTTTTTTGGGTGTGTGTGTTTTTTTTGGGGGGGGGGGGGGGGTTTAAAAAAAAAGTGGGGATTCAGGGTAGCAAATTATTTTCTCCCAAAATGAGGTGAACCGAAACCCAATATAGTCCGTATAATTTCTGAATTATCCATGTTGAATTGCTTCCAATCACTTCATTTTCTTATCTACTGGAAGAGCGTAACATCTGATATTGTTTGTGATATCAATTTTTGTACTACGGAATTGATATCATGATTACTAGTGATTTTCATTGGTTGAGTTAGCCCTGAGATATGTAAAATGTATGTATTTTATGTGCTATATCCATGATATCATATCATTTGTAGAACCCTTCAGCAGCTGCCTAATGATTGTATTACTTACCTTTTTTTCAAAAGAAAAAGGTTGAGAAAAGAAAACAATCGGTAGCCATGATTCATTCCTGGATTGGGTCACTGGGTGGCTAGTTTAATTTATCATTGTAGTTGGGATTTTTATGCGTACTTTGGGGGACTGTAACCGTGATCTTGGCTGCTATTGGATGTGTGTTGACAGATTATGTATGCCTCAGTGATTTTGCAGATGTGTTTGATGTTGATTACTTCATCCAACAGATGGATGGCTTTGCCCAAGTTGTGAAGGAACTTCCACCAGAAATTGCCTCGAAGGAGCCCTTTCATGTTGACTGTAGGAAGCGCAAGGGCCAGTTTGATTATATTGAAACAGTGCTTCCTCCCCTGTTAGAGCATCGATATATTTCATTCACGCCACAAATGAGCCAAAGAAGAGACAGGTATTATCTTTTGTTTGTCCATACTTGGACTTCACTCTTTAAGTTATAGAATAGTCTTATGCGGGTTTTGTCACAGTGGCGGATCTAGACTTTGAAATTAGGGGTGTCCACTTAACAATAATAATTATTATGTCTTCACAGTGCAACCACTCAATTTTCTTCACAATCAATATAGACTACTTTATTTTTATTTATTTATTTATTTTTTTTTGGTTATGAGTGTCCATGGACACCCCAAAGCAAGCCCTAGATCCTCCTCTGGGTTTTGTACCATTTAACGACAAGCAAACCGAAGTGGTTCCTAGTTTTGGTGACATTGTTTCCTAATGGTAGTCCTGGATTATATTTACAAGAACTGTTAATAGTCCCTCAAACAAATTCATCTAAGTTGCATGATTATGTTGGAAAGTGAAAGTCATTTACCACTCTGTACCTGCCCTAGAATAGAGAAGCAATTAGGGTTTGGACAGCAGTATCTGATGTTGAAGTGCATGTTATTGGTTCAATTTATTTCATGTATGATTTATTTTGGCGTTGTCATTGTCACATTGTGTGGTTAGACTAACTTCATAAAAATGGTTGTTTCGTGATCAACTAAATCAATTGAATCATTATTTGTTGATATATCTCCTTTCAATGTCTTGCAATACGCTATACAGGTATCCTCACTATGCTAAGGCCACTCTCTGCCAAGCTTGCTATAAGGCACTCCGGCTTACTGAACGCTTGGACAAGAAGGGGACCGAGCTACTCCAAGCTATACCTAAACCCTTCCTGGCCCTTCACCTTCGGTTTGAGCCTGACATGGTTGCCTACAGTCAATGTGAGTACACCGGGCTCTCTCCTGAATCAATGAAAGCCATTGATGCTGCCAGGGGAGATAGAAAACCATGGACTGGGGAAGCAGCCCAGATTTGGAGAAAGCGTGGAAAATGCCCCCTTACTCCTAGGGAAACAGCATTCGTCCTTCAGTCACTTGGTATCCCAAGAAACACAACTATTTACCTTGCAGCCGGGGATGGTCTGATGGAGATTCAAGGGCTTACATCAATCTACTCCAACATTTTCACTAAATCGACCCTTCTTAGAGACGAGGACTTCAAGGCCATGCATGGGAACACAAAAGCTGCCCTAGATTACCACGTTTCCATCAACAGTGACGCGTACATTGCTACGTATTTTGGTAACATGGACAAAATGGTCTCAGCGATGAGGGCCTTCAAGGGCAAGTATAGAACTCTGTTTTTGAGCCGGAGGGCATTTGCTGAGCTCACTTATAAAGGCTTGAGAGGGAAAGAGCTTATGAGAGCCCTCTGGAGGGTTCACAGGGATGACTTTGTAATGGGGCGAGGCTCAGCTTTGCCTGATTGTTTCTGTGAATTCAAATTATAGCAGATAGGTCGCAGATCTCCACCTTCGTAGGGTTCCACAATTGATTTATTGGTCAGTGTTTAGTTTGATGTTTTGTAGTATGATTGATTTATCTCCTTTGTTCGATGGAGATGAAGAGTGAAGAAAATGACAGAAGCTGAAGAGAAGCCATCATTTGTTTCTGAGAGGCAGCTAACAGTCATAAGTTCTGTATATCACATTCATCACACCCCCCCCCCCTCCCCCACCTTCCACTCAACTCTCTCTTGTGTTCAAGATGTTGGATTCTGCTATATATTCAGTCACTGCATTTTCCGCTCACATGGTATAAGCCATTCTTGATGCCGGTTGCCAAGTTAAAATGTAGAAACCCTAACTGTGCTTTTATGCATTTCATTCAACTTTCCTGATAATTAAGCACTGGTGCTTACTATTATTGTTTAAAACAAGGTCGGAATGCGTTGGTAATCCTCCGACTTCTATCAAAGCACTTGTATTTTAAATGCAAACAAATTAGCCTACATAATGACAAGTTCGTACTCCCATGGCCATAATGTTACGGAATATACATTAGGGACTGTTCAATTGCAGTACATGTACAACAGCAGCAACACAACTGACAACCCATCAATCTTGCAGTCTGACATCCAGTTCCTGTAACTGTCAGAACTCTGGAAGCCTGTCTGCCTTGAAGGGGCAAGGTGCAGTTTCAAAGTAGCTGAATCATTGCAGCAGGAAAACTGGCTACCTCTACACTAATGTCAAGGAGGCTAAGTGATTGAAGCCTAAACCAAGCCAAAACTATGTGACAAATAGCAATCTACATTCCAGCCCACGAATCATTAAAACTAGTGAGAATTACAGAATGCTGACTCATTTGAAGCTCCACCAATGAATACCTGCACACACCACGACGACAAGAAATGTCAAATGTTGCTCAAAACTTTTACTATTTGATTAATTTTATGGCTGATTCATTCTCAACCACTATTTCACCTATACACCATATTCTGGAGTTCTGAAGATTGCAGGAGATCAGCATCTACCTAGGATTAACTTATAGACATAGGACTCAACCGCTTGAAACAGAAGAGTCAGTCAGGTAAAGAACAAAATATCAAAAGTCATTGGCATGCATTGCTCCTAATTGGTCCATCAAACCATGCCTCATGCAAACGAGTTATCTCCATAGAATCATGTTACAAACTATGCTCTAACAGTTGTATTTGTAGGGACCTGATGAAGCACCTAATGTTAAGCACTCAACAGCAAGCTAACAACATATGCCACTGTAATTGCAGACAAGGATTGTACAGAGCTCATGGGCACAAGGATCAGCGCCCTTAAGCAGTATCAAAGTCTGCACACTACTATAGGCAGCAGGCAGCCTGTCAGTGGCCTGTCTGATAAACTATTATATCAATATCAGAGGCTTGCCAAAAAAAAAAAAAAAAAGTTCGGAGAAAATGAAGGAATTCTCTAATGCAGGCAGTGAAATGACAATGTACACGACACAACAGTCTAACAGGATGCTTTGTTCAAGACTCATGCAGGACTCACAACTCTATCAGTCAGAAAGATCAAACCCCAGAGTTGCTGCTGCTTGTAATTGAACATCAGTGGCTAGGTTGAAAGGCTAAAGGGTGGCCATGTAAACTACAGCTCATGCTCAAATTATGCAATGCTATGCAGCTGGATACAATCCATTTTGAGTTTTCTCAGACCAGAAATTGAAGAAACCATACCCATGAGAAGGCAGTAGCTATCAGGAAAGCAGTTCCAGTTGATCATGTCAAATCATCGCATGGATTAAGGCATGTGCAACCAACACCTGAATCAATATAACCAAGAAATACCTGAGCATAACCAAGATTCCAAGAAAGACGAAATCAATACCTAACAGACCAAGGAAAGAAGAATGGGAAAGATTAAAGATTCCAATTTCAGATCTCAATTTAATGAACAAATAAATTGAAAACCTACAGTCACTCTCAGTTTCTCTTGCAGTCTCATGAATGCCAGATCAGATGCAATAAAAAGCTATGCTCCTATAAGTATAGAACACGATACCAACACCTCTTAAAAGAGGGGCGAGGAACTTGATTGCAAGGTAATTCAAACTGAACCTAAATAAACTGATGCACAGCTGTGTTAGCAGTGTCAACAGTTTACCATTAATTGAAACTAAACCATGAGGTCACCTGCTTCTTTACATATATACAAGGAACTCATGAGGGAATGAGTCTACTTTCTAACTGTAACTTTTAGGCTTCATGGGCACTATATTCTGCATTATTGTGGACACTTTATTCTTGGAAGCTCTAGAAAAAGAACTCCAAAATTCAGAAAGATCTGAACCCTAGGAACCACTGCCAGTAATCTACTGACAACTGCCTTCACTTTTTTTTTTCCCAATGGTACGTCAAAGCACAACACATTGGACCCAACCTTCCACACCACACTCAAAACGTTCCTGTAGGAAAGGAATGCTCTACCCAAGTATCGAACCCAGGTGCAGAAGGTGGAAGGAGGAGTCCTTGCCAACCAGGCAAGAACTTGTTTGCAAGTGCCTTCACTCTTGACCTCATACAGCAATCACTCATTTTCCTTGTACTTGTTTGCTCGCCAGTCAGTATAACTACTTCCTCTTTAAAAACATTTCAGGGACATGAGGTATTGCATTAGAAGGCAGACAGCAAAAAAAGACTGGATCAATCAACAACAAAGAAAGAAAGAAAGAAAGAATACATGGGAGGGCATACCACAATGGCAAACTGCTCTACCCATAACTCATAATTGCAACACTTCCTTTACCACTGAAATCCCTTAATGTGCCACTTGGTCAGATCAACAAGCTGACTTCAGACATAAAAAAATAGACAAAATTGAATCAGTTTAAAACAAACTGAGCAACTGACTTCAAAATCAATATAAATAGACAAAATTGAATCAGATTAGAACAAAATGAGCAGCAGACAATTTAGAGAAGCATATCCGAGGTGAAACTACACATTCCTGCATCAACCAACAGGCAATATCTGATTTCATGAAGAGCTGTTCCATGAGCTATAAGTACCAGTAAAGGTAACAGTCCTCTGCATATTGCAACATGAGTGCTCGCTCAGTGCCAAGCCTCTTCCTTTGTTCCGCGTGCTGGGATCCAAACTGGACATTTCACTTTAGCTAGCGCACAGAGACTTTAAAACAATTTGCTTCGTGATCCTTATTCTTAAATTCCTCACCCAACTGGCGCAAGATGAATGAAGCATCAGATGATATCCCATCTGGAAGGTACATGTCCAACAATTTTGTGTATGTCACAGCTGTATCAATCTCCTCCTCATTCAGACTACACAAGATCATATCCTTCCATTCCCTTGACTTTCCTTCCAGGCAAATACCATGGAGTAAGGCAACAAACGTAAATGCATCATCAAGTATATGTCTACTTCTCATTTTTTCTCTCAGCTGGAAAGCAGTACTGAGCATTTGGTGCTGACAAAGGCAGATGAAAATACAATTATAAACAGATTTTCGAGAAGACAAGCCATCTGAAACCATTCTTTTGAAAAGCTCCAGAAAGACAGGACATTCGTGCTTTTCAGTTCCTATTTCCATCTCAGAGGTCATCATCACAGAAGCACTACTCGTAAATCCATTAACAAGATAATTAAAAGTAACATCATTCGGGACACATTTATTCATTAGCATCTCTTCAAAGATTGATGCAGCTTTGGAAAGTTTACTCCTCTTGCAAAATCCCCCAATAAGTATGCTGTATGTGATTACATTCGGAATCAAACCACGAGACTGCATCTCCCTGAAAAGGTCTTCAGCTCTGCATGTGTTCCCTTGGCGGCAATATCCATCAATAAGAGATGTATATGTGACCTTATTAGGTTTACATTTCTTCGCTGCCATCTCATTAAACATTTTCATTGCACTATTCAAGTCATGCTGTTTGACGTAGCCATTAATTAGAGTTGAATAAGTAAATTCATCCGGACAGAGTTGTCTTGTCAACATTCTCTTAAAGCAGAGGACAGCATCATTCATCCTCCCAAGCTTACAATATCCCTTAATCATGGCATTGTACCCCACAACACCAAGATCTGAGTCTTTTTCCAATGCAAGATTAAAGATCTTTTCTGCCTCATCAATGTTCCCATTCCGAGCAAACCCATCAACCAAAGTGGCATAAACAAATGCATCTGGATGCACATTTTGGTCAAGCATCTCACAGAACAACTGTTTAGCATCAGATAGCATGCCTTTTCGGAACAATGCACTCATTAAAACATTGTAGATTCCAGCATCAGGAACAACTCCCTTCCCCATCATTTTCTTCCTAATATTCAATGCAGCATCAATTTCACCGCGCACAACAAGCCCATGGACAAGAGCTCCGTAAGTTACCATATCGGGTTTGTGACCTCCCTTGGTCATCTCAATGAGCAAATTAGATGCCTTATCCATGTTCCCTTGTTTGCAATACAAATGTATGAGAGGGGTGTAACTAAACCTATCTGGTTTAAGACCCCTCTTAATTGCCTGCCTCAGAAGTGCAGTAGCCTCATCAATCTTCTCAATATTACATAGTCCAGAAATCAGAGTGTTGAATGTCATGATATCTGGCTTAGAACCATTCTCTTTGAGTTCTCTTAATGTCTCCCAAGGTTCCACTGAACATCCATGTTTATAGCGGGAATCAATTATATTGTTGTAAATCTGGACACTAGGCCTCAACCCTCTTACTTTCATCTCATGCAAAAGCTTATCAGCTTCCACAAAATCTCCTTTTCTGCAAAGCCCATTTACGAGAACTCCATAAGTCTCAACTGTAGGTAAGAAACCCTTGCACTTCATCTCTCGTAAAAGTTTGTAAGCACTAGCAAGATCATCTCTCTTGCAGTACCCACCAATAAGGGTATTATAAAACACGACATTCGGTATACAACCCTTTCCCCACCTTGCCTCAATTAGCTTCATCCCATCCTCCACTTTACCGAGCTCACACAAACCCCTAACCATTATACCTGTACTATAATTATCTACACAACATTCACCGCTTCCACCTCTCCTAAGCATTTCATCATACACCTCCCGTGCAATCTCAATTTGACCATTTTTAACCAAGGCATTGAGCAATGAGTTACAAGCAATGGCATTGGGCATACGGTGATATGTACCCTTTTCAAATTTACACAACTCCCTAGCTTCATTGACCAAACCAGCATCAGCGTAAGCACGAATTAACACATCAAATGCTTCGATAGTAGGTAAAACATCACAACTTTTCATGCAACTCAACACATTCTCAACCTCAGAAAAAAGCCTATGATTTGCCAAGAGTTTTAGAAGCGAAGAAAAAGCATACCCATCAAGGGGAGAGCAGTATTTTCTTTGACTGAACCAATCATAGAACTTTACACCCAATCCAACGTCCCCAATCCGATCAAATACAAGATGGGCAATTTCTGATGCTTCCACTGACTCTTCTGCCAATCGGGTCTCAAGGGTTTGGTCCCAATTTTGATGGGTCTTGAGCAAGTCGCAAGCTTCATTAGCTAATTTCTTGATATGGGGTTCGTAAAAGGGTTGTTTTGATGGTTTGGGGTTAGGGTTTTGGCGAGGTTTAATCAGGGAAAGGAGTCTCTTGGACATGAGAGGAGAAGAGCTAGGGTAAAGATATAAACTTCAGCAACCATTGACTGACACCAAAGTTCTCCAAAAAAAATAAAAATTGGCTCTTCTCAGTCCTTAGTTTGGAATTGCAATTTGAAGCATGTTTGAAACGACGAAATTGTACTGGAACTCCGGAAGTCAGGAACCAAAACCTGAAATAAAAAGTTTTTCATGGATATACTATTCCCTTCCCTTAAAATTTACGAGTAAATGGCAAGTTAGGTCTTGATAAATTTTGGTAAATAAAGTTAAAAATTTATAGATATCAGAAATGATGCTTTTAAATATAATAATAATTTTTTAAAGAGAATGTAATTACTAAAAACAAATGCAATGGTGATCTAGTTTTTGGAATAAAATTGGTGGTCCGCCATTCTACTTCATCCATCATTCCTACTTTTTGGAACTTCATTTCATTTGTTTTATAATAATAGGAACTTATTCCTACTTTTTACATTAAAATATTTATTTGTGGATTCCATTTATCTTAATTACTCATTTATTATTTTATGTTTGTATCTTTTTAGTTTTGTTTATTAATAATGATAAATATTCAAAATGTATACTTATTATTTTTTAAAATACGATCAATTTTTAAAATGAAATGTAATATGAAATTGAAAATAGTACTCACACCTACATAAAATCAAAAACATATTAATTAAAAATCGATGACATACAACCACACAACTTAAATAAAGATGACGTACAAGTGTACAACATATTAATTAAAAAATATGATTAATCATAAGTATAATTATAAGCATAATTAAATTTGTAAATTATGAAAAAATTTCAACTACTTACAGTAATTTTTTGAAGAATGAAAATGAGAGTTGGTGAAGTAGAATGTCCAAATATATATATAGATGTAGTATTTTTTTCAAAAAAAAAAAATTATAGCCGTTGAGATACAACGGATACTTTGGGTAATGTAGCCGTTCTGCCATTTGAGCCAACAATAGCAGTAATTTAGAGAGTAAATTACATTTACCTTACATGACGTTTGTGGTAATATTTTTTACACACCCGACATTTGGAAAATAATTTTTACCTTATCTGACATTAAGTGTTCATATATTTAAACCTCCCAAGATATTCTATAATTCATTTTTGTTAGATTTTCCGGCGAACAATAAAAAGATAAATATGAGTTGACTTTTTTACCCTTGATATTAATTCATATAACTTTCAATTAAATATGAATTGATGTTTTTACCTTTAATATTAATTCATATGGCATTTAAACTTCAATATTTTCTCTACTTTATTTCTTCGAAAAGTCAATGTCTCCCCATTCTGAAAATGAAAATGTCATTTAAGTCATTTATTTCTCAATGTTAGGGGCAACATCGTACATTCATATGGTCATATAGGGGCATTTTGGTATTTTTCACATTTTCGATACGAAGTAACCGAATTTAGCCCCTAAAAATTATTTTCACTAACTGTCAGGTTAGGTAAAAATTATTTCACAAATGTCAGGTGTGTAAAAATTATTACAACAAGTCAACAAATGTCAGGTAGGGTAAATGTAATTTACTCGTAATTTAGATCAATTCTTTTCTTTTGTTTTTTTATTAATTCAGTGGGGCCCACTACCACCCAAAAAAATATAAAAAATAAAATAAATGGTGAAGTTCCTGGAACTATGTAGTGATCCCAAATTTGCAATCCTAGATTTTCATTCCCTATTGTACCAAAACTTGGGAACTTGGCACATGTTCCCATGTGGTGTTCCTACCATTGCACATGGTCTAATAATCATGTAAATTTGGATAAATTCTGGTAACTTTTGATAAATAATAACTCAATCCCATTTATCCATGAATTTTATAGGTGTCAATAATTTACATACCTTGTAGCAGTACCCCTCGGAGAAAAGCTAGAGGAGGATCGCCTTGTATGGAAACTAACACATAATGGTTTCTTCATAGTTAAGTCTACATATAGATTAGTTAGAAGGATGGAGATGGAATAGAGAGAGGATGGAGGATCATGCTCGAGAGAAAACGAGGGGAAAGGACACCTTATATGGGGTGTTGAGATGGTACCAAGAACAAAGCATTGTGCGTGAAGGATGTGGACGGGCACATTGCCAACAAAAGTGAACTTGATCAAGAGGAAAATCCACCTGGACCCCATCTGTCAAATGTGTGGAGAAGAAATGGAGACAAACGACCACGTTTTACTTGATTGCCCTTAAGTGTAGGAGGTGTGGAAACGTAGTGTGCTAAGATTAGATGTCGGGGGGAGAAAGGAGTGGGATGCGGGCAAATGGGTGGAAGCGATACTGACGAAAATGGACGACGACAAAAGAGGAATTCTAGTGACGTTAATATGGGCAATTTGAAAGGCAAGAAATCGAAGGGTCTTTGATGACCTAAGTAGCGACCCGATGTAGGTAGCAAGCTGAGCCTTGAATCTGCATCTCTCCCACCAAAAGGCATGGGAGAAGGCAGAAGAAAAGACACACCCAAATTTGACGGGCAAACAATGGGAGTGGGCAGAACTGGGAGTCTGGAAAATCAACACTGATGCGACTATCACGAGGGGACAAGATGGTGGTTGGGGGGCGGCTGTTTGTAACCACGACAACAAACTCATAGCAGCGGAATCGGTTTACAGATCAACGAGGTGGAATGTCGAAACGATGGTAGCCGGGGTGGTAATAAACGGGATTGGGGTTGTCAAGAATCCAAGTTGAGACGGACTACTTGAACGTGGTCCACGGCCTCCGTGGAAAACATAGCGGAGTTCCGGCTACGACAGTAGTTATTGTAAGAATATTTGTATGAAAATATTCTGAGTTGTAGCCATTGAGACAAGTGGCGAGTTTGTAGCCAGTGAGTGATTCTGGCGAGGGCCTCTAAGGATGTGCTTCTAAAGTGAGATAGGTTCTCGCTTTAGGTGTCTTCTTCCTCTACAATCGCCTCTTCTGTGAGGCCTTAACCGCATAAGTCATCTGTGAAGTCTTCTGCCCTTGTAAGCCTTGTTAAGGACCTCATAATCCTCAATAGTGCCGAGTTGTAACCTCCTTCTCTTTTAGCACTTTATTTCAATCAATAAAGAAGTATTATTCAGTTTATAAAAGTGCTATTAACCTTTTTGTGTTGATTAAGTTGCAGAAATTATATACAACCCTATTCACCCCCCCTTCTAGGGTTATTTCAATTGGTATTAGAGTGGATCCACAAATTCAAGAGTTTAACCACTCGTGGAAAAGATAATGGCCGCTATCAACACAAATGAAGCTCCTCAAGGACGCTCATGGACAATAGGTCCACTACTTACCGGAGAAAACTACATGTCGTGGAAAAGACAATTGGAGGTCTTCCTCAAGGACCAAGATGAGGACCTCTGGACTGTGGTTACCGAGGGAGATTATCCTACTCCCATGAAGAAGAACAGTGTTGGTCAAGATGTCCCAAAGAAAATATCTGAAATGATCAGTAAAAAGCTGGAGCCATTGAGAAACAAATACTCATGCCCTAAACTTGATCTATTGCAGTTTAAATTCAAATTATTTTGAACGTGTATCTAACTGTGAAATTGCGAAATAGGTTTGGGATTACTTGATGACCTCATATATATGAAGGCACAAGTCAAGTCAAGGACACCAAAGTATATATCCTTGTCCAAAAGTATGAGGCCTTCAGGATGGAAGAAAATGAGACTATTGAAGAGATGTTCAAAAGATTCAGCAACATCACCAACCACCTCATATCACTGGGAAAAACCTACCCAAATGAGGAACAAGTTAGAAAGCTCCTCTCATGCCTGCCTAGAAGAAAATGGGGTCCAAAAGTCACAACCATTGAAGAAGCTCAAGATCCCAAGGCCCTCAAGCTGGAGGAACTCATTGGAAAACTATTGGCCCATGAGATCCAATTGAATGACCTCTCAAAACTCAAGGGAACTGCCCTCAAGGCAGTGCGTGAATCTGACATTGAGTTAGATGATGATGAGGAATATACAATGGCAAATACAACTAGAGGATTCAGAAGATTATACAAGAAAAATCCAACCTTTCGAGGATACATCAAGGATGGACAAGATTGGAAAGCAACCTCAAAAGGTAAGGCCTTGATAAAAGAAGAATATGACCCATTTATTTGTTTTGGATATGGCAGCTCAAAGCACCTTGTGAAGGACTGCCCTCACGCCAGAAGAAACAAAGACAGGCGAAATAGTCGGCCCCAACGGCAAAATCATAAGGCAATGATGGCAACATGGAGTGATAGTGATTCTAGTGAAGGCCACAGTGACGTAGAAGAAATAACAAATGTATGTCTAATGGCAAATACAAGTGAGGATCAAGATCCAACCTCATCTCATGACAAGGTAAACATTGATGAGCTCCTCACTCTTCCCTCTTCACACGTTGCTCACAAATTGTTTCATCGCTTCAAATATTCTAGATCCTTAATAGAAAGAGTCAAGCATTTCACGAAGCATCCCAATCATCTGAACAAAACCATAGAGAGCTTGAACACCAGAAATGGCCTTTTAGCAACTGAAAATGTTAAACTATCCATAGAGGTCAAAGACTGCTAAAGGACATCACTCAATTATCAAATGAGGCAGTCACAAAATCTCATCCCTACCAGAAGGAACCCATCCTTCCGTCACCTAATACACCACCTCTCAAAAACTATTGGTCCAAAAGTTCTCCTATCCATACCAACAAAGGACCTCTACTTCCTACCCCAAATATTCCACCTCTCTGAGAAAATTATCATAGAGGACCTCCAACATCAAATAAAATAAGGACCTTACCAACTCCCCAGTCTAAAGGAAATAAACCGTCGTGCATTACTAAAATTTCAGTCCTAAAGACCTCACTGCAACGATCTCATCCTTGGTCAAAGACCAAGAAAGGTATAGTGTCCTCTATTGCAGGTATGCCTCAGACACATTACCAGAGATCCAACCAAGTTCTACAAACTGAAAAATCAACAAGAATGGAAGAGTGACCTTTGGAGACTGACAGACCTAAAAGTATATGGTGTCTGTGTACCGCAAGTGTACGTGTCTATGTAGTAATAAATATTGTTCTCTCTCAGGGATTTGCGTTCAACCACGCACTAAACTAATTCGCTACAAAGAATGCTAGGTCGATCCAAGGGTTGTGGTAAAGTTTTCTAAACTAAACTAAGAAAGCAGGGTTTTAACCAAATAATTAAAGGCGTTCAGGGGAGTCCACTCAAGTCAATTAGTCAAATTATTAACAATCCCGGTGCAGGTAACCAAATTCGGTGTCTATAAACTTTCTAGGCCTTATCACATGATCTTTCGATCCGAAGTGAGGTATAGTGACTAAACTAAATATTATTTCTAACTATTTAATCCAATCAAAGATAAAGAACTGATTACAAACTGACCCTAGGCAAGAATCATTATTTCTAAATATTTTCTAAACCTATTCAATCTACGCTTTTCCAATTCAAGACTCAAACTTTCATCATGTCGTCAAGGATCTAATACCAAGTACAATGCGGTTAGCCAGATTTTACCATGACATACAATATACGTAGATTAAACGAATAAAAGGATAACCTAACACCAAGACTGTATTCAAATTCAACAAAGAGACATCGAGTTTATCCCCCAAACAAAGGAAATTAGCTACACATATTGCTGAAAGTAAACATTGCAAAAACTAAATAATAACAAGAAAACATGAAAGTAAATAGAAATAACCGTGTTCGAATTTGCGGAATCGATCTCTTCGTGTCACCCCAATCGATCTCTTTCGTTTTCTTCGATCACAAGCAACAATCTAAACTAATAACAATGTTTGTGAATTAATTGGAAAGAAACTATCTAAAATCTACCCTAAAAAGCTCTGTAAACTCTCGTCTAAAATTACCGTAAAAACTTATTAAAATTCGACCCTTGAAAACGGCAAACTTCAACCCTTACTATAGTACCCGATCAGGGCACAAAACGCTGGCAGCGTTTCCAAAAATGCTGGCCGCGTTTAGTGCAAAGTTGGAAATCTCCGTGTCTGGGCGTTGGATGCGCCCAAAAAGCACCGGTAGCGTTTTGTAATATCTTGGTTTCTGAAGTCTCTGGACAAGGCGCTGGCCGCGTTTTGAGAATGCTGGTCGCCCCTTGTTGCTCCGTTCCAGCTGGGCTGGGCCGTGGCTGATTAGGGTCGTTTCCTCTTCTTTCCTTTCTTCTTCTTCAACTCTTTTTTTTTATTTTCTTTGATTTTTCCCATTTTCCCTTCAACTTTTCATGCTTTTTGATATAATTCCATTGATTCCTGCAAAACACACCAATCTTCCGAACAAGTGTATAAATCACAGAAATTGACATAAAAATACGAGATTTCGGATATAAAAAGCATGAAATTGACATGTTTTGAGACCTAAAAACTCTATATAAAAAGGACTTATCAAATCCCCCCATGCTTAGCTCTTGCTTGTCCCCAAGCAAGTCAGAGTTGAAAATAGGAGGATGAGGGCTCAAACAAGGAAAACAATACTTAAGAAGAAAAAGAAGCAGAAAGAGTTTTCGATAGGGTTATAAGAACAAAATTTTAATACCCCCTCAGGCTAACCATTCGAACACATCAATTCAGCAAGCAAGCACAAAGATCAGTCTGGACAAGATCAAAATTCAGTTCAAAAGAGAAAGGAAGAAATTTTCGAAACCAAAAAGGAGAGAACAAGCACTTAGGATGCACAAATCCGCTAACAGTCTCAAGAATAATGCAAATATGCACGGTTAGTTATGGACGTATGTCAGTCAAAAAGAGCAAACCTCACATAGGAAAGAATAAGAACACTCAATCACTCAAATTTGAATATGTATGTGGGTTTTTCTCATACTCAGATCAATATAAACAAACTACCATAAGCTTGGTAAGAACTTCGCTCTCTACTACTGGTATGCAATGCACAAGTGACAATCAAAAGGACTTCTCCGGGTTGTAACGGGGATTAGGTTAGGGGTAAGGAGCGGTAAAGTTTGGGAAATGAGGAGTTAACAGCCATGCTTGGATTGATTTTCAATGAATAAAACACTCTCAACTCTCCTTCTTGCTTAATGTATGCAAGGAATTTCACCTTTCACCCTTAACAATATCAAAATCTCAACTGAATACAACCAGGTTAAAGCGTTCAGAACTTTAAATTGAATCTCTCCAATCACCCTTTTCTTTTCGAACTCTTTTTCTCTTTTTTTTATATTTTATACTTCTCTTTTTTTTCTTTCTTTTTGGTGGGTGATCTGAGGGAAGAAAATCATGGAATTATAACTTTAACCTCAATATAATGTATGAACAACATAACCAAACACCAATTATTCGAAAGATGGGACTTTAAGTTTCTCCCAGCTTGAATCAATAAGCACAAAACTTCCCCGAACTTCACATTCCGTCCGAAACACAACAAACCAACTATTCCTTCAAAAAAAAAATGACAAACTCCCACTCAACCAAACAAGGCAAAGGGATAAGGAATATCAAAGGCCAAAGCTTGTATTGTCAGGGTTCAACCATAAAAGCAGGATAAACAAAGGCTAGGCGGGCAAAAAGAATGGTAAATATAATGTAAGGAAGTCTATTTGGCTATGTAGTTTAACAAAATAAAAAAAAAATGAATGCCTTAATCACTTTGTCACCGCGTGCAATGCAAATATATAGTCTCAAGTAAGATGCAAAACAAGTTCTAGAGATGCAACTAATGGTGGAGTCACTCAGGGAATCATGGAATTGATAAAGTGATCAATTCATAAATTTGGTAATGTGGACTCACGGGATGGGGCTCAATCAACTAAACTTAGCCCAAAGATTTGCGGCACACACATTTATACTTTGTAAGATTGTCAAAGCAGTCAAATACAACTTTCAAAACTTGTCTCAAATCAGAAGATTTGAAGGAAAAAGTTTCAAAAACTTTTGAGATCTCATCAAGACTTTTCTAAGCGAAGCAAGCTAAACTGAAAGTAAGAAGGGTTTACAAATCATCACCGAAGGTGTTTCCAGTTTTAATCCTAGTCCTATCCTATATTTTTTTTTCCTTTTTTAATTATTTTTTTCTCATTTTGTGATTATTTTTTTTGGATTTTGAGTAAAGTGAATGCAAGAAGAAAGAAAAAGAAACAAACTAAGAAAAGAAATAAAGGAAAAATCTATATGCTACTAACTAATGCAATCTAGGTGGATGCAATTTTGAAAACTAGAAGAAAAACTTTAAGAAAGCTAGAAAGAAAAACAAAAAAACAACTAAGGAAAACACACAACTAAAAGCTCAAACAAAGAAAATGAACAAACTAAAAACTATAAAGCATACTAAAATAAGAACACGCAAATAAAAGAAACACACAAAAATAGGAAAATTACACTAAAACTTGAAAAATAAGCATAAAACAAGAAAAAGAAAGACGAAAATAAAAGAAAAATAAACGAAAAACAGAGAAACAAGAAGAAATATTTACAAACAGTGAAATATTCTACCCTCCCATGCTTAAACCTTGCATTGTCCTCAATGAAGAAGACAACAGTGAAGGGTAAGGAAAGGCAAAGGATCAAGGATCCTCGGTCGGTGGGGAGGGGTTGTGTGGACATTTTTCCTCGCCGTTCGGGCTTCCAAATGTCCATGTTTGGATTGGGGTGTGATTCGGTGATTTGTGCTGTGGTTTAACCTTTGAAAAACTCTTTAAGGAAGTCTATCATATATTTCATGAATAATGCTTTGTAAAATCACTTTCCCTTTACTTATTCATCTTATGAGTCATATAATTAAACCTTTAGGAGTGAACATCCACTTGTTCCAACTCTCCTAAATTTAACCCAATTTGCTCATTTAAATGTTAGGCTCGGAAGAGAGTGATTTATGCAACCATTATGTAGAAATATTAAGAAAGAAAGCCTTAAAGTTGCATCGATACATTGTAAAACCATGTTAACCATAGTTTATGCAATCCTCGATGTGTTTTAGTTCGAAATGGGAGTCGCCACCCGACTTTTTAAGGGAAAAGCCAAGACAAAATCAAAAGGAAAAGAAAGAAAGACTCCGCCTGCGAAACCCAAGAGTGGATTCGGGGGTCACGAACTCAAAAAGTAAACTTTAAGAGTTCGCCTCTCACAAAAGAAAAGACTCTACTAAAAGTTTAAAATGTGCTTTTGATAAAGTTTGGAAGGGAAATGGATGAATAGTTTATAAAATTACTTCATTGAATCATGCAACAAGAATGTGATATATAAGATAGAAAAGTACAAATATACACTTATTTACAAGAAAAGAAGACCACTTAAAAGCTTACATTGCTACTTTGTGGGAAAAAGCCTTGTCTAGCCCTTTGATGCTTGACGAATCCTCCTTGATACCTTGAAACTTCCCCCTCCAAGTGCTAAAAGAATGATAGGAAAAGCGATGGAAAAAAGATGATAAGAAGAGGGGTAAAAATTAAGAGGGGAATAAGAAGGCTTTTTTGTGAGTTTGAGATGTGTTTAGCCTAGAATAAAGGTAAGATATGTATTTAGGCTTTTTGTGATGGAAAAATAGTGAAGATTATGGCAAGATAGATGATGGAAAGTAGGATAGAATAGAGAATGGATAGAATAAGAGATGAATGAGAGATGAATATGAGATAAGAAGTATAAGAAGTAGAGATATTATGAGAGAGATTAGAGAGTGAGTAGAGAGGGATAGATGATGAGTGAGTTGGTGAGTGTAATGGCTTGGAGAGAGATGGTATTTATAGGAGGAGGAGGGAGAGGAGATGCATGTATTGATGGAGACCATCAAGTAGAACAATCAACAGCAGGAGCTCCATCAGCAAAGGAAGCATCCAAGGGATCTTCACCAGCAATTGCAGCACCAGCACAAGGAGGAGTTCATGTTGTCTCACACAACTTAGCAGCTAGGGAAGCCTCTCCAGCAGAAACGACAGGCTTCCAAAGCCCAACACAGACAGCAGGATACTCAATATGTTTCTCAGCATTTCCAAGATCGAGCAGGAGGTTTACAGCATCACCAGCAACCACCACTCCACCAGCAGCATCAATCCAGGCTTGCTACACACTTGTAAAGCAAGTCCTGGCATCTACAGCCACTCAGCCCACCGGCATTGGTCATCCAGACCAACTTCAGTTCCCAGCAACAACAGTCTAAGCAACTGGCTTTCTCAATGTCATATCTATTGGTTGAGGAAGATTCAGCTAAGGTTTCCTAGGAGTTTTTTGTTCTTTGTCATGCCATTTTCAAGTCCAAGCCAAGTCCCAGCATGATCGAGCATGGCATAGTAAGATTCAGAAGTCAGAACAAACAATCCCAGCAGGGTTGTTTTATCAGTTTTTCCAGAACCCCAGTTCTAGGGCTATATGTCCTGATTTCTGTCTTTAGGGGTTATTTTGGTCTTTCCAGCATAATATTAACCTGTTGAGATTACTTCCAGGTTAGTATTGGCGGGGGAACTACCTCAGTAAGATTAGTTTTTACCCCCTAGAGAGGAAAGCCTCTCATTAGTTCATTTTGCCACCTTTTGGCAAATTGGTACAATCAGGATTTAGCCAGCATTTCTCTTTTATTTTCTAAGCAAATGTAATCTGGATCATATTAGATAGCTTAGGATGTAATCATATATATTTGTTTTAAGCTTTGTAAGTTAGAATTAGATCAGGGAGATTAGACAGAAGCTTATGCTTAAGCAGCCGCTAATCAAACTGTTTGCTTTCTTTATATTCTGAAGTTTTCCATCAACGAAAGGGATCTCAATGTTCATTCAATAGTATTATCGAGTGTCTTAGTACCTCTGAAAGTTTGTGAGTGTCCTACAACTCTCAATCTTGGTTCTATCAGTTCCTGTCACTGGATATTGGCAAAATCCAGCAAGTGTAAATTGAGCTTGATCATCCATGCTTTGGTGTGTCTGTAGAGGCATGTGTGTGAAAGTCCATTGCCCTTGATTGCAGCTGAAGGTGTGTCTGTAACAGTTGTAAGCAAGCCTATCTTTTATGTTCTATCTTGGGGTTGTCTTCTATTCCAGCTAATTGCTTTCCATCAGCTCTTATGTTTAAGCATTCAGCTGTGTGTGTGGAGTTGTATGGTGTATTCTAGTTCTATACTCTGATCATTGTGAGCTAGCATACATCATCTTGGTATCAGAGCATTGTGTTCTATCTTGGAGTGTATTGCTTTTTTTAGTTGAGATGGTCAGAACTAGTAAAACACCCTAGGAAGTCTTAGAACAGACTTTAAAAGAAAAGGAAGAAGTAGAACAAAAAATGAAGTTTCCGAGAGATCAATTGTAGTATTATATGAGATTGCATAGAAATGAGTTGAATAAGGAGACTGATGAAGAAATGGAGGAAGGAGAAGGTGAGAATCCTTTTAGTAGGACAGGGAGAGGAGGTCGAGGTCCTAGGCCTACACATAGAAGGAGGAGAGTTAGAAGATCACCTAGGATCAGTGAGCTTGAGGAAAATAGTGAGAGTGAAAGAGAAGAAAGGAGGGGAGACATGAGGATTGAGAATTTAGATTTCAAGGTTGTTATACCGGAATATACAGGAGAGCTAGATCCTGATGTTTTCTTAGATTGGTTACAGACAGTAGAAAGAGTCTTTGACTTGAAGGAGGTTTCAGAAGAAAATAAGGTGAAGTTAGTAGCCTTAAAATTGAAAAAGTATGCTTCTACTTGGTGGACTAATCTGCAGAAAAGAAGAGTGGAGATTGGGGAAGCCAAGGTGAGCACCTGGATTGAGATGAGGCAGAAGCTGAACGAGAAGTTCCTTCCAGAAAACTACATGAAGGAGAACTACATTAAGTTACAACATTTTGTGCAGGGGAGCAAATCTGTGGAAGACTATACAAAGGAGTTTGAGCATTTGCTTTGGAAGTGTAACATGCAAGAGAATGAGGTGCAAACTTACATCAGATATCTTGCGGGTCTAAATGAGAGTATCAGGAATGTAGTGGAGTTGTAGGTTTATGATTCCCTTGATGAGCTAAGCTCTTTGGCTCACAAAGTGGAACAACAGAAGAAAGCTAGAGCAAAGGACTACAGCAACAGCAGATACCCAGCCAACCCTTCCACCCAAGATAAGCCCAATCCCTACAGCAAACCATATATTCCCCTACAAAGAGCCTATCCACCCCCACCCCCACTTCAAGCTAGAAATCCAGTCCCAAGACCCCCACAAAATCAGCCACAAAATCCTCCACAAAGAACCCCAGCCCCTATCAACAGAACCTATTCAGAAAGGAGATGTTTCAGGTGTCAAGGACTAGGGCACATTGTCTCAGAATGTCCAAACAAGAGAATGGTTACTCTTGCTGAGTACCAAGCAACTTTTTTTATTGATCCTGAACATGTGTAGGAAGAAGAACAGGATTATGAAGAGTATGAGCATGACCCTATCTATGATGATGAGGTCATAGAAGAAGGTCCAGATGAGGGGGAGATGCTTGTGATCAGGAGAGTTTTGAGCAGCTCAACAGTAGAGGAAGCAGAAGAGAAGAGGGAGAATATCTTTCATACAAGGTGTACTATTGGAGGGAAGGTATGCTCTATGATTGTAGACAATGGAAGATGTACCAATGCAGCCTCTAGCACCATGGTGAAGAAGCTAAGTCTGGCAACCAAGCCCCACCCAGCTCCATACACCATTCAGTGGCTCAGTTCAGGAAAAAGTATCCAAGTCTCTACTAGATGCCTTGTTGCTTTTTCAACTGGTCAATCATACAAAGATGAGGTCTGGTGTGATGTCTTACATATGGATGCATGTAATTTGATTTTGGGTCGACCTTGGTTGTATGATAGATTAGTAAGTCACTGTGGAAGAGCTAATACCTACACCCTAACCCTAAACCACAGAAAGATCACCCTTACCCCCATGAAACCCTCACAGTTAGCCAAAAAATCCAAGAGCCTATGTCTTGAACCTAGTCTTGATGTGTTGCTTTTATCTAATCATCATGAGTTTAGCACACAAAGAGACTTGATCCTTTTAGACCTTGAAGAACCCTCAGCACCACAAAATGACCACCCTTTATTTCTACCTTTACTCCAGCAGTTTCAGCATGTATTTCCTGAGGAAATGCCACCTGGTTTACCACCTAAAAGAGATATCCAGCACAAAATTGACCTAGTGCTTGGATCAGTGTTGCCTAATAAGCCAACTTATAGGATGACACCAGCAGATACAAATGAAATACAGAGGCAGGTGGATGAGTTATTGGAGAAGGGAATGATTAGGGAGAGTTTGAGTCCATGTGCAGTTCCAGCCTTGTTAGTGCCTAAGAAAGATGGAAGCCAAAGAATATGTATTGATTGTAGGGCCATTAACAAGATCACAATCAAGTATAGGTACCCTATACCTAGGCTTGAAGACATGTTGGATGAGTTACATGGGTCAACAGTCTTTTCTAAGATTGATTTGAGGAGTGGATACTACCAGATAAGGATCTATGAGGGAGATGAGTGGAAAACAACATTCAAGACCAAGGGAGGACTGTTTGAGTGGTTGGTCATGCCTTTTGGCCTGATTAACGCCCCATCTACATTCATGAGACTCATGAATTAGGTCCTTAAGCCACTCATAGGCAAGAGTGTTGTGGTATACTTTGATGATATTCTTGTCTATAGCAGGTCTGAACAAGAGCATGTCAAGCATTTGGAGGAGTTTTTAACTATTTTGAGCAGGGAGGAGTTATTTGGCAACCTCAAGAAGTGTCACTTCTTTACATCACAAGTGAACTTCTTGGGATACATTGTTACATCAACAGGTATTTAGGTTGATGAGGAGAAGATCAAGGCAATTAGAGAGTGGCCTGTGCCCACTTCTATTCAGCAAGTCAGGAGCTTTCATGGCCTGGCTTCATTTTATAGGAGATTTGTCAAGAATTTCAGCACCATTCTGGCACCAATGACTGAAGTGGTGAAAGGAAAGTCCTTTATTTGGACAACAACATCCCAGAAGGCCTTTGAAGAAGTCAAGGAGAGACTCACTTCAGCACCAGTTCTATCACTACCCAGCTTCAGCAAAGTTTTTGAGTATAATGTGATGCTTCAGGAGTTGGCATAGGAGCAGTATTGACCCAGGAGGGCAAGCCAATTGCCTACTTCAGTGAGAAGTTGAATGATGCCAAGAAGAAATACAAAACCTATGATAAAGAGTTCTATGTCATCATTAGAGCTCTTCAACATTGGAGGCACTACCTTATTGGAGCAGAATTCATCCTACACAGTGATCATGAGGCTTTGAAATTCTTTCAAGGGAAGCACAAGCTCAACACCAGGCATGCTGCTTGGGTCGAGTACATGCAGCAGTTCCACTTCATGATCCACCATAAATCAGGAGTGCTAAACAAAGGAGCAGATGCATTGAGTAGAAGGTATATGTTACTTCATATACTTGATTCTAGAATTGTTGGATTTGAGCATTTAAAAGCTTTGTATCAGGAGGATGGAGATTTTAAGCAGGTATACCGGAAGTGCCAGCAACAACCCCAGGGTCTGTATCATATAGACCAGGGTTATTTGTTCAAAGGGAGCTGATTGTGTGTCCCTAAGAGCAACTTCAGAGAGCTACTGATCTCAGAAGTCTATGGAGGGAGTTTAGCAGAACATTTTGGAGTGGAGAAAACATTGCTCATGTTGAAAGAGCACTACAGTTGGCCAAAGATGAGAAAAGATGTAGAGCATCTGTTGAAAAGGTGCAATGTTTGTCAATTGGCAAAGTCACACAGCCTACCCCAAGGTTTATACACACCATTGCCAGTTCCCAGCAGGCTTTGGGAAGATGTCAGCCTTGATTTCATTGTGGGTTTGCCAAGAACTTAGAGAGGGAAGGATTCAATCATGGTGGTGGTTGATAGATTCTCAAAGATGGCACATTTCATACCATGCCACATCACTTTTGATGCCACAAGAGTTGCTGAATTATTCTTCCAATAGATTGTCAGGTTACATGGAGTGCCAAAGATAATGGTGTCGGACAGAGATACCAAGTTTTCGAGCCATTTTTGGGTTACTTTATGGAAGAAATTGGGCACCCAACTCAAGTATAGCACCACTTGCCATCCACAAACTGATGGACAGACAGAGGTTACTAATAGAACACTTGGAGTCTTATTGAGAGCACTAATCCACAAAAATAAAACAGGATGGGATACTTTCTTGCCCCATGCTGAGTTTGCTTACAACAAAGCACCATCCAAGGCCACAGGCCACTCTCCATTCCAAGTAGTCTATGGTAAAAATCCAATTTCTCCTTTGGATTTAGTTCCACTAACTACTTCTGTCAAATTTAGTTTTGAAGCAAGTAAAAGAGCAGATCAAATTAAGGAGCTTCACCAACAAGTGAAGGAGAAAATTTCCAAATATACTGAACATGTATCTACTTCAGCAAATAAGCATAGGAAGAATGTGACTTTCCAGCCAAGAGATCTAGTTTGGATCCACTTAAGGAAGGACAGGTTCCCCAGCAAAAGGAAAGGCAAGCTACTACCAAGAGCAGATGGCCCCTTTGAAGTGCTTGAGAAAATTGGGGATAATGCCTATAGATTGGACCTATCTGAAGAGTATGGAGGCTCAACAACATTCAATGTAGCAGATCTTCGACCCTACTATCCAGCAGATGAAGACCTTCCAAGTTTGAGGACAAACTTTCCTCAACCAGGGGAGGATGATGGAGACCATCAAGCTGAACAATCAACAGCAGGAGCTCCATCAGCAAAGGAAGCATCCAAGGGATCTTCACCAGCAATTGCAGCAGCAGCATAAGGAGGATTTCATGTTGTCTCACACAACTCAGCAGCTTAGGAAGCCTCTCTAGCAGAAACAACAGGCTTCCAAATCCCAGCACAGACAGCAGGATACTCAATATGTTTCTCAGCATTTCCAAGATCTAGCAGGAGGTTTACAGCATAACCAGCAACCACCACTCCACCAGCAGCATCCATCCAGGCTTGCTACACACTTGTAAAGCAAGTCCTGGCATCTACAGCCACTCATCCCACCAGCATTGGTCATCCAGACCAACTTCAGTTCCCAGCAACAACAGTCCAAGCAACTGGCTTTCTCAATGTCATATCTATTGGTTGAGGAAGATTCAGCTAAGGTTTCCTAGGAGTTTTTTGTTCTTTGTCATGCCATTTTCAAGTCCAAGCCAAGTCCCAGCATGATCGAGCATGGAACAGTAAGATTCAAAAGTCAGAACAGACAATCCCATCAGGGTTGTTTTATCAATTTTTCCACAACCCTAGTTCTGGGGCTATATGTCCTGATTTCTTTCTTTAGGGGTTGTTTTGGTCTTTCCAGCATAATATCAACCTGTTGAGATTACTTCCAGGTTAGTATTGGCGCGGGAATTACCTCAGTAAGATTATTTTTTAGCCCCTAGAGAGGAAAGCCTCTCATTGGTTCATTTTGCCACCTTTTGGCAAATTGGTCCAATCAGGATTTAGCTACCATTTCTCTTTTATTTTCTAAGCAAATGTAATCCGGATCATATTAGATAGCTTAGGATGTAATCATATATATTTGTTTTAAGCTTTGTAAGTTAGAATTAGATCAGGGAGATTAGATAGAAGCTTATGCTTAAGCAACTACTAATCAAACTGTTTGCTTTCTTTATATTCTGAAGTTTTCCATCAATGAAATGGATCTCAGTGTTCATTCAATGGTATTCTCGAGTGTCTTAGTACCTCTGAAAGTTTGTGAGTGTCCTACAACTCTCAATCTTGGTTCAATCAGTTCCTGTCATTGGATATTGGCAAAATCCAGCAGGTGTAAACTGAGCTTGATCATCCATGCTTTGGTGTGTCTATAGTCTGTAGAGGCATGTGTGTGAAAGTCCATTGCCCTTGATTGCAGCTGAAGGTGTGTCTGTAACAGTTGTAAGCAAGCCTATCTTTTATGTTCTATCTTGGGTTGTCTTCTATTCCAGCTAATTGCTTTCCATCAGCTCTTATATTTAAGCATTCAGCTGTGTGTGTGGAGTTGTATGGTGTATTCTAGTTCTATACTCTGATCATAGTGAGCTAGCATACATCATGCATGCATAACACACACACATAATAATCTCCGAGCCGTGCACTTCACTAGGCAGTACGGGGAGCGCACCTGGCATGGTCGGTGGCACGTGGTCAATTGGCCACGTGTGGTGGAGTCACCAAGGCCGACCGACCACTACGCCATGGGGGAGGGACCAGCTTAGTCCATGCATGCATGGATGGTGGAGTGTGAAGTCAACCAACCTAGGGAAGCTGCCATTCATACTGGACGAAATGAGCTCGTGTGTTTATTTTAGCTTTTGAGAATGTTTTTGAGTGTTCTTGCGAGGATTCGATCTCGCGACCTCTGGTTCTTGCTTGTAGGGCTTGCATGGCTCCATTTTTATATAAACAAAATGTACATGTAGCTAGGATGGACCACATGTGATCATGCATGTGACTTTAGGTGAACAAATACATGTAAAATGCATGCATTTATCGAATCTCTTTTATTTCTTCCGCTCTCATTTTTATATTGTCTTATGTGTCAAAATCCCAGTGTCTACATGAGCCCCCACTTTGATTGAGTCCGAGGATAGGAAGAAAATCAAAGTAGTCTTGATTTGATGGACACCGGTTGAGGATATGACTTTGGAATGCAAAGCCTGAGGATATGACTTTGTCGAGTGCAAAGCCTGGAGTGATGCTTGGAAGCTGAGTCCTGCATCGCGGTTGGCGAACTTGCGTCGATCGGTGTTCTCGAGCAAGAATGATGCTCTACTTGGTGTGATCTTGGACGTTTAATGACACCCTACTTGACATGATCTTAGACGTTTGATGCGCCCTACTTGAAGATGTGGGCTGACAATTGGAAGCTAGGTCCTGTGGCGCGGTTGGCGAACTTGCGTTGATTGGTCATCTCGAGCAAGAATGATGCTCTACTCGTTGGAGAGACTTCATTGGTCATGATGCCGATGGCTCTTGGGGTTGATGTTTGGTTTTCTAGTCTTTCCCAGTGTCGATGTTGATGATTGTGGGTATGTTCAATGCCGAAGGACTTCATCGATCGCGATGTCGATGGCCTGGGGGTTGAGACTTCATCGAAACTCTGCCGATGGCTCAAGATTGGGACTGCATCGAAACTCTGCCGATGGCCCTGGTTGTCGAGACTTCACCGAAACTCTACCGGTGGCTTAGGATTGGTGATGATGATGGTTATGATGATGATGACAATTCAATGTTGAGGGACTCCACCGATCGTGGCCCTTATTTTCCTGTAAAAGGCAAAAATAGTTTTCGTCAGTTCTGATGAATTTTAAATTTTGATCCGGGAAATTTACCTCAGGTTGCGGCTATACAGCCATTGGGACTTGTTCCCTTTTGGGGAATGGACTCTTCGACCCTTGAAAAGAACATACTCTTCTTGTTGGGCACGCCTTGTGCTCGATTATGCATGGCTTTGGGAAGATGCATGCCATTGGGAAGATGACAAAGGAGGAAGAAGACAAAGGCTCCTCCTTCCCAAGGCCGACCGGCCTATGCTTTTGGGGAGGAATCTTTTGGCTCATACAATGCAGCTTTTGCAGGCCATGCAAGAGACCATTCAACGCAATTATTGTGTTTGGTCTTGTAGGCTGATCGGCCACTACTGGGAACCAGTGATGAGCTGACACGTGGTAGTGAGGGCTCACTCATTTTGCCTATGGGGCTTAAGCTCGGCGCTACTTCATCATTCTAAATCCGAGCTCTGTATCTTGGCTTCTCATTCTCTCTCTAAAGAAATCCTCTTTGAGTGTTTTGAATCTCATCGTAAGAGTATGAATTTCTTTCGGAGGGGCCGTAGACGTACTACTCAACCAAGGGTTCAAGAGCGTCCGTATGCAAGGACGGTGCAGCGAGAGTATCCTAGTAGGAACTTCATTTCGGCTCAATTGGTCTTTCGCCAAGATGAGCACGCATGGTTCTTTCGTTCTCATGACTCGGTATGCTTCTCCAAACTTCATATATGTTTTGTTTTTGCAGTTGCTTTGCATGCTATTTACTGTTTTACTTTAAGTTGAATCCTAAAGCAACCTTAGTTATGTTGAATTTTGCTTGAAGTACCTTTCTTTTATTGACCTTATTGTAGGAAGATTCCTTAAGGCATATGGGAGTATTCAGGGTGTAATAACCTTGTCCTTCCATGTGAAGGTGGGTGCATTTTATCCGAGTGTCGTGAGGGACGCTGGTTTTGGCCCATTTTTAGACTGCTTGAGGGAATGGAAGATCCCTAGTAACAAGAGGACATATGGTCGAGCTATCGTGGAACGCTTCTGGGATATCACGAACTCTTTTCACCTCCCAGTTGGGGAGATGTTGCTCACTCCTTTTGACTTTGTGATGATTACAGGTCTTAGCTGGGGCGGCCAGCTACTAGAGTTTCAGAAGGATGTTGACCCTCGCGTCCATGCACTTTTGCAACCTGTTACCGCGTTGGCGGGACGAATTGGCAGCCTGCGGTACACGCACCTGGCAGTTGTTATAAAATGTGAAGAATTTGGGAGCCTTCCTCTTCCTTAGCGTCAAATCATTGTGCTGGTGCATTTTAATCAATGCAACATTTTTTGCAAACCACGGAGACACAATCACTCTCTCCTTGGCACATCACCTCCTGAATTTCGGCGATATGAGGTTTTTCATATAGGCGGCTTCTGCTTATGCCCATTTGGTCAGGGGAATGCGTGTGGCATGCGGACCCACCGGTTGTGACATAGTGGCACGTACAAGGGCAACGGAGGCTAAGAGGCTTAACCTGGGAAGCAGCCTTTCGCGGGTCTTGGAGGTATGCTCCAAGATTTTTTCTATTTAGAAATTTGTAAGGTACAAATTTCTCCTTTATTAAGAACCCTTCCTGGTGTGCATGTGTGGGTTATGGCCTATTTCCTTCCTGCAGTTGGTGGAACCAACAATGGTGATATGCGCATTCTAGCTGCTCGGCGATGGTCAGAAGCATCAGGCTACCATCGGTCGAAATTCCATCTCAAGGATTTGAATGGACTTAGGAGGATTATCGACAACCTCAGATCGGTATGTCTTGCATTTTTTTCTTTTTATTATTTGCCTTTTCTCCTCTCGAGCCTTTGGTGACAACTATTGCTACAGGAGGACATTATCTGATTCTGATGGAATAGATACAATGCGGAGGATCTTCACTATGATATACGCCTTGCAAGGGAAGCAAGCGAGCGTCGCTTGGTGTTGGAAGGTCCTTCTGGTCTCACTTTTTATTTGGGGGAACGCTTCTTCTTTCAACATATTGGGGAGTGGCCTCCAAGAGTTCCCATGGATCCCCCCGAGCTCATCTTTGATAGGCAAGCCTTGGTAGAGGATGAAATAGTTCCGCTGATGGTTGGTGAACCAACAGTCAATTTCATTGTGCCGACGGATGACTTGGAAGAAGCGGCTCTTCAGCATAGAGGACGTCTTGCTTTCGCTCAGGTTTTAGTGTTTCATCTGTTTTTGCATTAATATTGTAGACTCCTGGCATCTTGACAACATTTTCCCTTCTGTAGTTGAGAAGATATTATGATCCTCTTCTGGACCAGCATGCAGAGGAACCTGAGTAGGCGGGAGATGAAGACATGCTGTTTGGATTCATCTCGCTCGTGCCCAATGATCATGAAGTACTGCGGTTCTTTGATGCAAACCCAGTGAGTTGCATACTTGACCACCCTTTATCTTGCACCATTGATTCTTATAGATCTTCCTTCCGTGTAGCAAGTGTATGCCCACATTCGTGTTCTGTTAAGGGAAGGCATCACGGCTCGGGAGTTCATTGATCAGAACTTGGAAATGGCCAATAGCGGGGTCTGATGTCGGTTGTTGGTGATGAAGATAACAAGGCTCACTCCCATGTGAGTTTGCCACATTCCGGGAGCTCGTCAAGACGTCCTCCTCGCCACTCTTCAGCAGGAAAAACATGTAGTAGAGGTTTTCACGGAGACCCAAGGGCAGGACCATCTAGGCGCAGGGATCAAGATCTGATGAGCGTACCACGCGATCCTTATGCCAGCTCTTCATGGCGAAGGTCTCCTGATATCCCGGAGTTCATGGTGGAAGACTGTTCGGAATCTAGTGGATTCCAAGGTTCGATGGAGATAGTGCCTAGTACATGGGCGCCTCAGTATCATGCTCAATCTATTGTCCCTTACAGACAGCCCCCTGGCTTCAGCCAGGGTTATCCAGGCTCTGGTTTTCATGGTATGCCTTCCATTCAATTTCTGTCCGGTCCCTCTAGTACTGAAGACGATCCTCAGCCGGACTCCTTTGCTGATGCAACTGTCAGGAGCTTGTTTGGTAGCGGTGGTTTTGGTGGGGACTTCTAGGCATTGCGGCGAGGCTTTCCCTTATTTTCTATTTTTTTTTCTTTTTTATGCAATGTAAAAGAAATGCTATGTAGTAAAGAAATGTGGAGTTAAATGCAATCAGGCAGACTCAATTTTATGTGATTTTGACTCTCTAATGATGCGACATGCAAGCTCCCATTTTTATTCATCTTCTAGGTCAACCTCTAACTGTTCACAAGGAAGGAATAAGAAAAAGAATAATGTACAAAAGAGATTACAACTTCTAAAAAAACAAGAAACAAAATTATATTTTTACACTAAGAAATAAAGGAAAAACGAAATATTATACACACACGTAGGAACCATGTACAAACGCGTTTTTTTCCTCCTGGATGCATGCACGTAGAGGTGTCAACTTACAAAACGAATTCATCCCTTCTGCCTGGTGTCCGGTCGGCCTACACACGGTGACAGCCATCGTGGTTCATCCGAATACGTATTGCCGGACGCTGTATACATCCCCTTTCATCAAGTTGAGCAACTCTGTACTGGGCAGAACCCAGGCTATATAAGCTTGCTTCGTTGTTTTGAGACTTCACCCCGTTCTTGCTCTCTCTCAACCCTTCTTCTCTTGCTTGCAATTATGGCCTTTGAAAGAAAGCTCAACTCATGGATGAACACACTCACCAAATCCGAAAAACGGCTCCTCACTTACTACAACCTGTCCCTGATTTTGAGTCTAAAGCAAGTGAAAATCGACTGGGTGTTTCTTAAAGCGGCCCTGACCTTTTGGGACCCTAAGTTCCATGTCTTTCGCTTCTCCTGGAATGAATTGTGCCCTCTTTCTGAAAAGTGGGCTTGCATGTTCAAGTTTGACCTTTATGCTCCGCCAACAACTCCTTCTCTTGCTCACAACCATCACGAAAAATTCGAGGAATTGACAAACTTGAATCATTAAGCATTAGGACACATTTTGGTTGGCAACATAGTCAACTTGCAAGCTCTAGTAGAATTCTTTCAATCACCCGAGGCGCTTAGACTCAACCCGGCGTTACGAATGTGAGGTTTGGTCTTTTGCATTCTATCTGAATTTTTATTTTATCACGGTGGTTCGGGTTTTGCAGCTATCTCTATCATCCATGTCGTAGATGAGATGTCCCGGGGTTGTAATCCTCCTACGATGATGATTGCTGAGACCCTCCTCGGTCTCAATTCATGGGCTACAAAGCAGACCTTTTGCGGAAGTCCCCTCGCTCTTCAAGTGAGTATCGACACTTCTTTTCTTTTTTTTCTTTTTTTTTGGTATTATTTTTCTCTGATTTTGCATGAATTATCCGAGTGATCCATGTGGAATCATGTGTCAATTTTTTCTTTCCTTTTTTTGCTTTGGTTGTAATATATTTTTTTGTTGCAACCGAAATTCTCACTTTCTTTCTTCCACCTGTAGATATGGCTTATGGAGCATTTAGACATGGTCTTCTCTCCCATCACCTCCTCGGAACTAGCGAACTTTTGCCAACGCAAAAGGAAGTTCCACACCCGCCGCAATTTTGATGAGTAGGTCATCTTTCTCAAGTATCACAAGGAAATCGGTTGGTGGGTTGATAAGTCGTTTTTATATAGAGTTTTTAGGGCTCAAATCATGTCAGTTTCATGTTTTTTATACCCGATATGTCGTATTTTTATAGCAATTTCTATGATTTATACGCTTGATCGCGAGTTTGGTATGTTTTGCAAGAATCGGTGAAATTATATCAAAAAGCATGAAAATTTGGAGGAAGAATAACAAAAATCAAAGAAATAAAAAAAGAAGTTGAAGAAGGGGAGAAGAAGAAAGGAAGAATGGCCCAAAAAACATGGCCCAGGACCAGCTGAGGCAGAGAGGCAAGGCGCAGGCAGCGTTTTTAAAACGCAGGCAGCGCCTTGTCCAGAGAGTTTGGCAACCAAGAAGAAAGAAAACGCAGCCCGCGTTTTGGAGGCGCAGCTAGCGCCCACTCACGGAGAATTTCTCTTTTTGGGCAAAACGCAACCAGCATTTCTAAAACGCAGGCCACGTTTTGTGCCCTAATCCGGCCCTATAAAAGGGGTTGGACGTCCGCCGTTTTGAGAGAGCTACGGCAGCGAGCGATTTTCATCAGTTCACATTAGTTTTCGGAGAGATTTTTAGGTAGCTTTTAGAATAGATTTAGATTAATTTATTTACGGTTGATTCCAAAAGATTGTTATTAAATTAGATTATTGTTAGTGATCGAAGAACACGAAAGAGATCGATTCGGGTGACACGAAGAGATCGATTCCGCCAATTCGAACTTGGTTTATTTATATTCTTCTTTAATGCTCTCTTATTATTTTGATTTTGCGATGTTTACTTTTAGAATTATGAGTAGTTAATTTCCTTTGTTTGGGGGATAAACTCGTTGTCAATTGATTGAATTTGAATACACTCTCGGTGTTAGGTTATCCTTTTATTCGATTAATCTGCATGTAATGTATGTCATGGTAATTTGACAATAGAACGACAGTTTGAGTCTGTACCTGGTTTTAGATTCTTGACAATAGAATGACAGTTTGAGTCTTGAATCATATTGCGTAGATTGAATAGGTTAGAAAATAGTTAGACATAATGATTCTTACCTGGGGTCAATTTATAATCAGTTCTTATCTTTGATTAAGCTAAATAGTTAGAAATAATGTTTAGGTTAATCACTGTAACTCACCTAGGATCGAAAGATCGAAGTGATAGAGCCTAGAAAGATTATAGACCCCGAATTATCTTGTTACCTGCACCGAGATTGTTGATGATTTGATTAATTGACTAGAGTGGACTCTTCTTAACGCTTTTAATTAATTGGTTAAACCCTAAAAATTCCTTCTTTTCTAGTTAGTTTAGAAAACCTTACCACAACCCTTGAATCGACCTAGCTTTCTTTGTAGCGAACTAGTTCAATGCGTGGTTGAACGCAAATCCCTGAGAGAGAACGATATTTTATTACTACACAGACCCGTACACTTGCGGTACACAGACACCTATATGTTTTACGTCTGTCAAGTTTGGCATTGTTGCGGGGGATTTGTTTCCCCATCCGCCATTGGATGAACGCGCTCTAGGTACTAGGTTTTTATTGCTTTTCTTTAAACCCTAAAATCAAATAAAAATTTAAAAAATTTTAAAATAAAAAAAGGCATCTTTTTGTTTTCCTCAAGATATAGTGAATTATTTTGGCAATATTATGAGTGATTAATTGTTGCTCCTGTTCCAGATCATATCACATTAGGGGAAACTGAAATTCTTGATATTGTTTTTGAAGGAGTGAATGCGGAAACACGTAATCTGCTGAATTGTCTAGGTTTTTGTGATAAACCTTTTAATGAAGCTATGAAATCACTTGAATTGCTTTCAGATGACACCTATAAATTCGAAATTTCTAATTGTCTATCTGATTACCCCAATCCTTGTGCCTTTCCTGCTAGTTCCTATATACAATATGGTAATTCAATTGTTTGTAATTTATGTAATTCTTCTGAGCATGATGATTCTGCTTGCCCTAGGGCTACTCAATTTACTCACTTGACGGACTTGTTGCAGGCCAATAGCTCTAGTTCCAATGATGATAGCAAGTCCCCATCCCTTTTAGAAGTCAGTTTTGATGATCCTTCTAGTTCTAGTTTACCTTAAAACACTACTGATGGTGTATCTGATTTGCATGACACTTCCTTGCCTTTTTCTCAGTCGACAGAGTCTGAGGTGAGTGAGGCTTTTGAGTTGGATACTAGGAAATAAGATGATCTTCATCATGAGTCAGTTGAAATTATTAATGAGGAACCTAGCGAGAAGGTTAATAGTGAATTAAGTTTTCTGAACAAGGACCCTGAAAATATTGTACTCTCTTATTCTAGTGATTTATTTCATGTTTCAATTCCTTTTTCACCACCTTCAGTTTCACAGGAAACCCCTGAGGAACCCATACCTGAACAAAAGACCACTAACGTTGAGATTAAATTATGGTATGAGGTTAATTCTTGTAATGAAACTATTAATGTCAGTGATGAATTGTCCTTAGAAAAGTTTAGAGGTTATGACCCCTCATATGATCCTTATTGGATGCACCTAGAGGGCATTCCTTGAAAAACCTTGTGGACCACATATTTTAATTCTTTTGATTTTTCTAGTAAATTTGATTTATTACTGAGAGCATTACTAACGTTTTATCTTATAAGATTCCAATGGGTCTCTTGTTTATTAGCTTGCAGATCACATGAAGGAGAGTTTGACAAGCTATTAAGGGCATTGACAACATCGGAAACGATGACCCGGACTGTCAATTAGCACAAAGACTACTCGAGGACCCCGATGAGTAGCGTCCATAACGTCGAGCTAAAGACGTTAAACAAAGCAAACCCAGGGAGGTACACTATTATCTAAATATTTATTCCTCCCCACTTTTTTTATTTTATTTTACTACAATTATTTTAGCTTTCAGTTTTTGATCCCTTGCAATTTTATTTTTATTTTTGAAGTTTACTAATATTTTTCTTTTAGTGTGTAGAGAAAAAGGAAGAAATTTGAGAAATTCATGGCTTTTATTGAATTTTATTCCTAACCTAATGAATTCTATGTTGGTAGATGTTTGTAGGGATTTTTGATGTGTCAAATTGTAGGGAAAATAAGTAGGAAACAAAAAAAAGGGAGAAAAACAAGCAAAAATTGGCAAAAATTGAGCTGCTAGCATCAAGTAAGAAAACGCAGCCAGCGTTTTCCAGGCGTTGGCTGCGCCTCGGCCAGAGACTTCAGGTAGCCAGTTTTTACAAAACGTAGGCCGCGTTTTGCATGTTGCCCAGATTTCTTTTGCCCGCCTTTTAATTTAGTCGGTCCCTTTCCTTTTTCTTTCAAATCAAACTCCCCCTTCTTTTGCCCTAACTCCCGACGCTCCTCACCCCCAAACGCTGCCAGCGCGCCACCCACCACCCTTGCTGCTGTCGACCTTCGCCGGCGCCGCCACCACACACCACTTTCTTCTTTCTTTTCTCTTCTCACTTGCACCCTAACACTTTGAGTCCTCAAGCTCCATTCCTCTTCAAACTCAAGGTATGGAATTCTCAACTCTTCCTATTGTTCTTTGACTATACACTCCGTTCTTTGTATGATTTTGGTTGAATACTTGAGTTTATTGAGTAATTTGTTCAATTTATACCAATTATTATGTCCTAGATTCAAATTTCTTGATTTAGTTTTGAATTCTTGGATTGATTTCTTGATTAGGGCTTGGTTTGAGTTGGATGATTTTTAATCTTTTTGTTCCAGAATTGAGAGAATTATGTTATTGGATGAGTTTAGAGAGCAATGTGATGTAAAAATTGAGGAATTTAGGTCTAGGATTTGGTTGTGATTTGGTTGTGGTGTTATACTCTGTTTTTAGTAAGGATTTAGGTTAGATATATATTAATTTCAATCCCTAGTATCAAATAAGCATGGGGGGATTGATCGTACTAAGTTTATATGTTATGCACATGCTTATTTGATACCTAGGATTTAACTTGTTGATTTTACTGATTTTTGTGAGTGTTTTTAGATGGTGAGAACTAAGAATCCTAGCTTCTCTGGACCACCGGGAGATGATAACGAAGCCGGAGGCAGCCGGAAGCGAAAAGCAACGGCTGCGGAGAAAGGAAAATAGAAAGCCGCGCCTTCAAAAGACTCGAGAGACCCAAACCCCTTCAACTTTAAAGGGGACGTCAAGAAAAGGTACGACTCCCTCTCCAAAAGAGCCCTCGTCCCCACCAAATATATGCATTTACCTTTCTTGCATAGTTGTGGTATGTTGGATCATGTTGATTGGATGTTAGGTCGTTGCCACATGACCAACATAGCTAGGTTAGGAGAGCCGACCTATAGGGGAATTACCCTTGAATTCTTGTCGACCCTAGTTGCAAACCTCCAAGGGAGGGATGGGTGTATTCGTTTCCAGCTTTTGGGGGTAGAGAGGAACATGACCATATCCCAATTTGCTCGCGCCTTTGGTTTTCCTGAACGCACATGTAGGGATTCATCCCTTATACCCATAGAGTGGGACGGGAGGGGCTTCTTTTTCAAAATTTTTTGTTTTGACAGTTGGGACCCTAGCAACACCCCTGCGACCTTGATTAGGAACCCTGTATTGAGGTATGTCCATCACATACTCTGTTGCGGTATCTTCGGGAGGCCCGGTAGCTCAAACAAAGCTACCCAGGCTGATTGCTACATGTTGCATTCCATGTTGGATACCGACCCTCGTACCGACCCAGAAGCTATGCTAGCCCACCATCTTTCTAGTGTCGCCACCTCAACGAACAAGGGCATTGCCGTAGGGGGCTACATTAAACACCTTGCACGCCAATTCGGCTTTAGGCCACCTAGGAATCCCACTGACCTAGTCCTGGGTAACTTATTCTTGGATGGGGAACAATGCAATTTCTTTGGCTTGTGTAAATTTGACAAGGACTCACGTTGTCTCTGGGTCTATCGCAACAACGCTAGGTTTCCCGTGCCTAACCCCCACACCTCTCCCCAAGTTGTTGAGAATTTAATGTGGATGCCTCCCTTCCCCGAGTTCGACCCCGAACCAGAACCAGAAATCCACCCTAACCCTCAACTCGAACAACCCCAACCAGACTATGAAGCGCGCTTTCGCGACCTCTAAACCTCCATTGACCGGACCGAACACCGTGTTAACCTGTTGAGGGATAGCTTTGTTGAATATAGGGGGCAATCTGACCTGTGATTTGACTGTCTCGACGAGTCAATCGCCAACCTCACCAGCCTTATTCAGGCCATGTTCGATCGAGGCTCACCACCACCAGGACCGAGCCATACCAACCCTTCCCCACCGACCGAGGATCCTTGATCCTTGGCTAACCCTTACCTTTTACGATTGTCTTCTGCATTGAGGACAATGCAACATCTAAGCATGGGGGGGGGGGGGGTTGAAAAATATTTCTTCTTGCAAATTTTTCTTATTTCTCTGTTTTTCGTTTATTTTTCTGTTTTTCCTTCATTTTTCTTTTATTTTCGTCTTTCTTTTTCTTGTTTCATGGTTGTTTTTCAAATTTTAGTGTGATTTCTCTTATTTTTATGTGTTTCTTTTATTTGCTTGTTCATAGTTATTTGTGTTTCTAGTTTGTTTTTCCTTTTTGTTTCCTAGTTTCTTAAGTTTTTCTTGTAAATTTTTCTTTTAAATTGCATCCACCTAGTTTGCATTAGATAGAAGCATGTAGTTTTTCCTTTTTCTTTTCCTAGTTTGTTTCTTTTTCTTTCTTTTGCATCACCTATTCAAAAATCCAAAAAAATCATAAAAATTAGAAAAAAAAGACCAAAAAAATTAGAAAAGACAAAAACTAAAATAAAATGTAGGATAGGATTAGGATTAAAATCGGAAACACCTTCAGTGATGATTTGTAAACCTTTCTTACTTTCAAATTAGCTTGCTTCGCTTAGAAAAGTCTGGATTAGATCTCAAAAGTTTTTGAAACCTTTTCCTTCAAATCTTCTGATTTTGAGACAAGTTATGAAAGTTGTATCTTACTGCTTTGACTATCTTAGAATTAAAGTATAAATGTGCGTGCCGCAAATCTTTGGGCTAAGTTTAGTTGATTGAGCCCTATCCCGTGAGTCCACATTGCCTAAATTTTGAATTGATCACTTTTATCAATTCCATATTCCCTGAGTGACTCACCCATTAGTTGCATCTCTAGAACTTGCTTTGCGTCTTGCTTGAAATTACATACTTGCATTGCACGCTGTGACAAAGTGATTAAGGCATTCATTTTATTTTGTTAAGCTATATAACCAAATAGCCTACCCTACACTATATTTTACCGTTCTTTCTGCCCCGCCTAGCCTTTGTTTATCCTTCTTTCATGATTAAACCCCGACAATGCAAGCCTTGGCCTTTGATATCCAGTATCCCTTTGCCTTGCTTGAATGAATGAGAGTTTGTCGTTTTTTCGGAAGGAACAGTTGGTTTGGTGTGCTTGTGAACAAAAATATGAAGTTTGGGAGAAATCGTGCCTATTGTTTCAAATAGGGAGAAACTGAAAGTCCCACCATTTGAATAATTGGTGTTTGGTTATGTTGTTCATACATTTTATCGAGGTGGAAGTTGTAATTTCATAGTTTTCTTCTCCCTGATCACCCACCAAAAAAAAAAGAAAAAGAGAAGCATAAAATAAAAAAAGAGAAAAAGAGTTCAAAAACAAAAGGGTGTTTAGGGAGATTCAATTTAAATTTGTAATCTTTGCCTTGGTTGTATTCAGTTGAGATGTTTCATATCGTAGAGGGTGAAAGGTGAAATTCCTTGCATACACTAAGCAAGAAGGTGAGTTTAGAGTGTTATATTCATTGAAATTCAATCCAAGCATGGCTCTTAACTACTCAATCCCAAATTTTACCGCTCCTTTCCCCTAACCTAAGCCCCGTTACAACCCGATAAAGTCCTTTTGATTGTCACTTGCGCATTGCATACAAGTAGTGAAGAGCGAGGTTCTTACCAAGCTTATGGTAGTTTGTTTCTATTGGTTTGAGTATGAGAAAACCCACATACATATTGAAATTTGAGTGACTGAGTGATTTTATTCTATGTGAGGTTTGCTCTTTTTGACTGACTTACGTCCATAACTAACCGCGCGCATTTGCATTATTCTTAAGACTGTTAGCGGGTTTATGCTTCAATAGTACTTGTTCTCTCCTTATGGTTTTGAAATTTTCTTCCTTTCTCTTTTAAACTGAGTTTGATCTTGTCCAGACTGATCTTTATGTTTGCTTGATTGAATTAATGTGTTCGATTGGTTAGCCTGAGGGGGTGTTAAGATTTTGTTTTTGTAATCCTATCGAAAACTCTTCCCGCCTCTTTCTCTTCTTACACTTGGCTTCTCTTGTTTGAGAACTAACCCTCCTATTTTTAATTCTGACTTGCTTGAGGACAAGCAAGAGCTAAGCATAGGGAATTTGATAAGTCGTTTTTATATAGAGTTTTTAGGGCTCAAATCATGTCAATTTCATGTTTTTTTATACCCGATATCTCGTATTTTTATAGCAATTTCTGCGATTTATACGCTTGATCGCGAGTTTGGTATGTTTTACAGGAATCAGTGAAATTATATCGAAAAGCATGAAGATTTGGAGGAAGAATAACAAAAATCAAAGAAATAAAAAAAGAAGTTGAAGAAGAAGAGAAGAAGAAAGGAAGAGCGACCCAAATAACATGGCCCAAGACAAGCTGAGGCAGAGAAGCAAGGCGCAAGTAGCGTTTTTAAAACGCAGCCAGCACCTTGTCCAGAGAGTTTGGCAACCAAGAAGAAAGAAAACGCAGCCCGCGTTTTGGAGGCGCAGCCAGCGCCCAGTCACGGAGAATTTCACTTTTTGGGCAAAATGCAGCCAACGTTTCTAAAACGCAGGCCGCGTTTTGTGCCCCAATCCAGCCCTATAAAAGGGGTTTGACGTCCGCCGTTTTGAGAGAGCTCCGGCAGCGAGCGATTTTCATCAGTTCACATTAGTTTTCGGAGAGATTTTTAGGTAGCTTTTAGAATAGATTTAGATTAATTTATTTACGGTTGATTCCAAAAGATTGTTATTAAATTAGATTATTGTTAGTGATCGAAGAACACGAAAGAGATCGATTCGGGTGACACGAAGAGATCGATTCCGCCAATTCGAACTTGGTTTATTTATATTCTTCTTTAATGCTCTCTTATTATTTTGATTTTGCGATGTTTACTTTTAGAATTATGAGTAGTTAATTTCCTTTGTTTGGGGGATAAACTCGTTGTCAATTGATTGAATTTGAAACACTCTCGGTGTTAGGTTATCCTTTTATTCGATTAATCTGCATGTAATGTATGTCATGGTAATTTGACAATAGAACGACAGTTTGAGTCTGTACCTGGTTTTAGATTCTTGACAATAGAATGACAGTTTGAGTCTTGAATCATATTGCGTAGATTGAATAGGTTAGAAAATAGTTAGACATAATGATTCTTGCCTAGGGTCAATTTATAATTAGTTCTTATCTTTGATCAAGCTAAATAGTTAGAAATAATGTTTAGGTTAATCACTGTAACTCACCTAGGATCGAAAGATTGAAGTGATAGGGCCTAGAAAGATTATAGACCCCGAATTATCTTGTTACCTGCACCGGGATTGTTGATGATTTGATTAATTGATTGAGTGGACTCCCCTGAACGCTTTTAATTAATTGGTTAAACCCTAAAAATTCCTGCTTTCCTTGTTTACTTTAGAAAACCTTACCACAACCCTTGGATCGACCTAGCATTCTTTGTAGCGAACTAGTTCAGTGCGTGGTTGAACGCAAATCCCTGAGAGAGAATGATATTTTATTACTACACAGACCCGTACACTTGCGGTACACAGACACCTATATGTTTTAGGTCTGTCATGGGTTCAATGGTGGAAAGTGCCATGTTTTTCGAGCCATTCTCGTAAGGCGACCCACATCACTTTGCTTGGCCTTACGGAGCTCACATACTACTTCCCTGATCAAGTCATGCGGCAAATAGGGTATTCTCACGTTCGAGATTCCCGACCTTACCTATCTCCAAGGGTCGGTGATTGAATCATGGATCAAATATTGGAAGAAACGGGCTGGAAAGGAAGCACCTGCCCCTAACCGTATCTCCACTACTTCGACGGATGCCTATCGTAGCTGGCTTGCTAGTACTGGCGGCGCTATCAACTGGTGTGAAAGAACGTCACGCTCACCTCTTCGAGATACCCTGAAGCTGAAAAGTATCATCGTAGCTAAGGACCCTGGGTCAGGTTCCTAAGGAGAAACACACCCAAGCAAGGAAAAACAAGCAAATCCGACTGAATGAGCACTAACGAGCCTATACCGAGTCCAACTCAATTAGGACTAGACTTAGTACTAAATAAGTAGGGTGGAGAGAAAGAAATGAAATGAAAGAAATGCGTGTGCTATGTATTTTTATTATTTGATGCTTTTCCTTTAGAAAATGTATAAAACAAAAATGTATTAAATGATGTACTCCTTTTATTGATATAAGAAGTAAAGTATTACATTTATGTTTTATAAGAATCAACACAAGCCATGTTCTTCTTATCGCCCTTAGAAAACACAACTTCAGCTGTAACACTTTTATTCTCTCCTTTTACCTAACTCGTCCCGAAGTTAGTCTCTCATTTTCCTTTTTTTTTTCTTTTTTTTTATACTTTCCTTTTGTCTGACCTGCCTCAAAATGGTTTTCAAGTCAGCCTGTTCTTTTCTTCTTTTTCTTTTTTTTTCTTTTTTTTTTTTACAAGCAAGTGGCTTGTTGGCAGTTCGGTTGCTTGCTTTTATAAGATAGTGCATGTCTAAGTAGCTAAGGATACCAACTCTTAGAGGATTAAACATAATATCTCTTTAACTGATCCAAGTTCAGAAGTTGTGGAAGCTCCTCTCCCTCGCGTGTGGCTAATCGGGCGGCGCCCCCTGGAGTGACAGAAATGATGATGTAGGGACCCTTCCAGTTTGGGGCAAACTTGCCTCGAGGATCCTAACGTGCTGCTCTCATTTCTTGCAATACTAGATCCCCTTTTGTTAAATCCCGGTCTTTGACTTTCTTATTGAATGCTTGAGAAATCCGACTCTGATAAAGCTGGATATTATGTAGAGCACAGAGTCTTCTTTCATCCAAAAAAACCAACTCCTCATATCTAGCTCGGGCCCATTCGGCCTCAGGGATTTGACTTTCAGCAATGATTCTTAAAGAAGGAACGACAAGTTCTAGTGGCAAGACTGCTTCCATCCCGTACACCAAGGAGTATGGCGTAGCTCTACTTGCAGTCCGATTTGACGTTCGATATCCCCATAGCGCAAAAGGAAGCTTGTCGGGCCAGTCTTTGTAAGTCACAACCATTTTCTTGATAATTTTCACCAAAGTTTTGTTTACAGCCTCCACCGCTCCATTGGTTTGTGGCTGATAGGGAGAAGCATGGTGATGTCGGACTTTGAATTTGGCCAAAAGAGCTACAAACGCGCCCATGCATGAAATGACTTCCGTTATCATTGATCACCTTATGTGGCACCCCGTACCTATAAATGATATTCCTTAGCATGAACTTGGCCACATGCTTCGAAGTGATTTTTGAGTATGAGCAACTTCTACCCATTTAGTAAAGTACTCCACGGCTACCAACACATATTCATGTCCTCATGTGACTTGGGGTGAAATGTTCCCTATAATGTCGATTCCCCATACTGAAAATGGCCAAGGTGAGGCCAAAGTGGTCAAGTAAGAGGATGGTTGATGCTTAAGATCAGCATACTCTTGAGATTTCAGGCATCTTCTCACAAATTGGAGACAATCAGACTCCATAGTCAACCAGATATACCCTGCTCTCTGGATCTTCTTAACCAACATTCTGCTGTTCATATGCGGTCCACACTCCCCTCCGTGAGTGGATTTCATTAATTCTTTAGCTTCCTCCTCATCAACACATAGGAGGTTTATCCTTGTAGCAGTCTTCTTGTACAACGGTCCTAAATAATGCAATATTGAGAGGCCACTAATCGGATAGCCCTCCTGGCTTAACGCTCGGCATTCAACGGGTATGAACCGTCTTTCAAAAATGCATAAATATCAAAGAACCATGCATCGGTACTGACCGAACCGATCATTAGCTGTTGATGAGCAGGACAATCTCTCCTTTCTACTATCACTGCTAGGACTTGATCTTTTTCGGGCATAGCCACCATTGATGAAAGTTTGGCTAGCGCATCAGCTAGCTCAATGTAACCTCGCAGTAGATACTTGAACTCAATATGGTTGAACTTCTCAGCTAGTTTGGACAAATGCTGCGGGTAAAGTGCCAAGGATTCGCTCTTCACCTTCCATACACTAGTGGCTGATTGACGATCAGACTAGAGTCCCCAAATACTCGTAGCCTTTTAATTTCCATGTCCAGGGCCACATGCATGCCCAAAATGCAAGCTTCATACTCAGCGACATTATTGGTAGCCTCGAAGTCCAGTTTGACTGCCAAAGGATAGTATATGTCTTCGGGAGAAACCAACAAAGCTCCGACCCCGCATCCCATTTGATTAGCAGCACCATCAAAATATAACTTCCAGGTTTCCTCTTTAACTTGAAATATTTGTTCATCACTAAACTCCAAGCCCCCAGTATTAGGGCTTCCTGCAGGAAACGCAACCAGAAAATTGGAAACTGCACGCCCCTTTACGGACTTCTGTGGTCGAAAGTGCAGATCAAACTCGGACAACATGATTACCCATCGAGCAATCCTGCTGTTAATAGTAGGTTGTTCCATGATGTACTTGACCGGATTACATACTCCAATCACATACACAGTGTGTGAGAGCATATATTGGCGAAGTTTCTTTGTGGACCATACTAATGCCAAGGCTATCTTCTCAATCTCTGAGTAGCCAGACTCACACCCCAGAAACATCTTGATGATGTAATAAATAGCTCGCTCAAGACCGTTACTTTCTTGTGCTAGCATAGCACCCATAGCGCTTGAACTGATGGTGAGGTAAAGCAGCGATGGTTTCTTGGAGATAGGCGGGACTAGTACTGGTGGATTAGTTAAGTCGACTTTAACCTTCTCAAACGCTGCCTGACATTGGCCATCCCATTCAATCGTTGCTCCCTTCTCAGCTTCTTGAATAACGGTTCACAGGTCATTGTGAGTTTGGAAATGAATATGCTTAAATATTGTACCTGCCCTAGGAAACCACGAATCTCCTTTTCTATCCAAGGCGGAGGCATGTCTTGAATTGCTTTGCTCTTGGATGGATCGACCTCTATCGCACGTTGAGTGATAATATAGCCCAGCCACTTTCCCGAAGTCACTCCAAAGATACATTTCTGTGGATTCAACCTCATGTTGTACTTGCGGAGCCTAAGGAAGAACTTGCGTAAGTTTGGAATGTGATCCTCACGCTTTTTCGACTTGTCGTCCACATATACCTCAACGTCTACGTGGATCATGTCATGCAGCAGGGTAGTGGCGGTACGTTGGTAAGTAGCACCGGCATTCTTCAGTCCGAAAGGCATGACAGTGTAACAGAAAGTTCTCCACGGAGTGATGAATGACGTTTTCTCCATATCTTCTTCAGCCATTTTTATCTAGTTGTAGCCAGCATACCCATCCATGAATGACAAAAGCTCGTGTCCACGGGTATGATCAACCAAAATATCAATATGAGGCAAAGGAAAGCAATCCTTTGGGCTAGCTTTGTTCAGATCTCGGAAATCAACACACATCTAGACCTTTCCGTCTTTCTTTGGCACAAGCACAATGTTAGCTACCCACTCCGGGAATTCTACTGCCCTGATGAACTTAGCTTCCAACTGCTTCTTAATCTCACCGTGAATTTTGTCCGACTATAACGTGGTTTTGTAACCCCGGTTTTTGTATCGTTCTCTCTTAGGGAGCTGGCGGCCTTGGTCATAGAAAATAAGTCAATGGTCGGGTTGAGGTTGCTAAATTAAGGATATCGGTTTGAAGGGGTCACAAAGCAAGAAACAAAACTAAGGTCGGTCAAGGAAAGGTAATGGGCTTCGGAGGCTTTTCGGGATGCAAACAAGGATGAGAAAATGAGTTTTGCAACAAGTGAATAATAAGGAGGCAGAATCAAGTGGCAATTCCATTAGAAAATACCAACCAAACTTCCTCTTTCGAGGAAAGTCCGGATTAACTTTCCCAAAGTCCACCACAAACCTAGAGGGTTAATGAAACGGAATTTTCTAGTTAACCTCCTTCCACTTCAGTGGGTGAGCATTAACTATCCCATCTCCAACCTTCCAACCCAAATACATCCCACTTGGGGGAAGGAAAGGAGTGGGAAATTGATTTCCCAACTAATTACTCACTAATATTGCTAACCCAAACCTAATCACCTATTCACACCCTTAATTACCCCCTAACCCATAGGGTTTCTAGCAACTAATCATGATACTAACTAAGCTAACAACATCCAAACCAACCCTAAGCATAATTTCTATCATCAAACAACCATAAACAAGCAAAAACAATGAAATAACAAGCAAAACAATTCAACAAGCAAGAAAGTAATTAGCAAAGCAATTAATGAAAGAGTTAAGGGAAGAGAAAACTTATCAAAATGCTATAGATGAACAAGAGAAAACAATAACAAGATGATCCAACAATCTCTGAATTGTTTGAATCTCCAAATCTTCACAAACACCACAAACCCTAGATTAATCTCTCTCTAAAATCCACTAATACAAAGCTGGAAATAATGTCCAAGTACTAGAATGGGATCCCCACTCAAAATAGTAGCTAAGGAGTGTATTTATACAAGGTATAAAAAGCTCCCAAAATGCAGCGCACAAAGCCAAACACTCGCGCAGACGCAGGGGACCGCAGGTGCGGTCCCAGCCCACCGCAGGTGCGGTCTTCAGCGAAAAATATTGGGTGATTCAACGTTAGAGACACCGCAGGTGCGGTACTGGTCGACCGCAGGTGCGGTGTAGCTGCTGCCTTAGCGAAGGATACTTGGCGATCTTCGAGGCACCGCAGGTGCGGTCTCCCTCGACCAGTCAATGGTAGCGGGCGCTACGAGGAGGGTGGCGGGGGCTACCCTCTGCCTTCCTTCCCTTTGTTCCTTCCTTCATTCCAATGCATGTAACGCCCATTACGAGGGTCGTAGCGGGTGTTACCTCACTAATTGGCACCAAAGATGGGGAAAGTGGTCCCGGGTCAACTCCGCCTCTACTCTCGGTCCGGCTCAGCTCGGGAAATCACCAAAAATGCTCTAAATGGCCCTTTTTACCACGTTTTGAGTAAAAACTCCAAAATCTACAAAATATCCAAAAACGTATTAAAAGTTATAAAATTAAACCACGAAACAAGTCAAAAGCCTAAGAATTAAGGCGCTATTTAGACACAAAATTGGGTCTAAACACCGACCACTCATTCTTAATCTTGCGAGGTCATTGCTGTACTGGCTTAGCATCTGGGTAGAGTGGAATGGCATGTTCAGCGATATCCCTGTCAATTCCAGGCATGTCTTCGTAAGACCAAGGGAAGACATCTACGAACTCCCTTAGAAGCGAGGTGAACTCCTGTTGCTCCTCCAGGGTTAATGATTTGCCAATTTTCAGTTCCCGGGGAGTTTCAGGCATCCCCACATTGATGGCGATGGTTTCTTCAACAGGTGTCATGTGATTCTCGTGGTCATTCATAGCTTGTGTCAATTCATTAGAGTCTTTTAAAGGTTCAACATCAAATTCGTGGTTATTAGCACAACACTTAGGGAGAAGGGAAGAAGAACAGAGATACTAAAAAACATTCACTTCATTGAATGCAGAAACAGATACAAACTTATCAGACTTGGGGCTAATCCCAGCTGACTCAGACTCGATTACAGACTCACTAGTGCTCGACTCAGACTGGACCTTACAAGGTTCTCCTAACACTAGGGTACATTTATTGTTAATAGCATCGACCCAGGTCACTTTGTGGCAGTCCCCATCAGCAGAGATCATGGCGCTTGGGTCAAATTCAGAGTTGGACAACACAGCAACCAACGGGTCCACCTCTTTTTCTTCTTTAACATCTTCCTGACCGAATAGTAAGCTGAACATACTCCCTCCAACAAGGTGAGTCCATTCAAGAGGTGACTGCTCATTTGTCTTAGGCTTGGCAACTTTCTTTGACTGGACATCACAGTCATTGAAGACCTCTAATCCAGGAATGCGAATACCGTTAATATATCGGGGTTCTGGGAACCCATACCAAAGGAAATCATCACCATGCCTTATGAATTGTCCATTCAAGGTTAATGGATATAGCTTAGTCTCCATCAGTGTAGGAGCATCAAACTGGTTTCTTTGACGAGCTAGCGCAATCTTAGCCAGATGAACCTCTTGATTAGTTGGTTTATACTCCAAACCACAGCAATAGGAGTAAGTAGAGGTAGAAAACTGCGGCGCAACCATGTCTGGCCTCTTCCCTAAAGACATTCCCGGGAAATACCCCTGTCTTCTTATAATAGCATGAATCATCAGGTTAGAGTAAGGAGCGAAATCAAAGGGTGCTTCATCCTGTATAACATCGATCATCTCAAAGTTGTGGAGCTCCACAATAGTAGAGGTGTACTCTACCTCCAACATTGCCTGTTTGGGTTCGAAAGTCCCAGAGATCACCCCTCCCGAGAGGGTGACCACTTGATTGTGTATAACCATCTTCACCTTCTGATGCAGCGTTGAAGCCACGGCGTTACAGTTATGTAGCCACGGGCGTCCCAACAGCAGGTTAAAAGCAGCAGGAATATCCAAACCCATGAATTCCACATTCGGAGCGATGTGGTCAAAGGTGATAGGCAACGTCACCGTTCTTAATAACTTTCGAGGTGTATTATCATATGCCCAAAGTAACACAACATCTTGAGTCAGTTGACTTTTTTGGACCCCTAGCTTTGCAGCAGTTCACCAAGGACAAACATTCACAGCGGAGCCATGTCTGGAATTACTTTATTAGAGCAAAGTGTGATCAAGTACAAGGCTTTGTTATGATTCATTCCAGACACAGGTAGATCCTCATCACTAAAGGTGATGGCACCCTGGCTAGCGGCAACATGTGACACCATGGCTTCGGGAGTTGTGGAGGTAGGAATGATGGCATTCTGAAGAGCCCCCAGTACAAGCTCTCCATGCGGTTTAGAAGCACATATTAGTTGCCAAATTGACACATTCGCCACAGTCTTCTTCATTTGCATAAGAACAGAATCTTCAAGAGTAGCAGACACTTCTGTTCTCGTAAGACTTGGATTTGATGGAGGAACAACAGGTTCAACCCTCGCCTGATTATGTCTCCCTGACCTAGTTAAGAATGCAGCACTAGGTGGAGCCTCTCCTTCCTTATCAGACCAGAAATCATCATTAGGACCTTCTTCATACACATCTTCTTCATCACTAACCCAAATATCATTGACAGTAAAGGCTGTCAAATCTTCAGGAAGGAGTGCAGGTGCTCCTTTGTCGGTGATACATGCGGATGGATCAAAAGTACCCTCTCCCACAAAGATGGCATGATTTGGGAAAGGATTGCTTTTGTTATTGGGCTTATTTGCAGCTTTAGACGTTGGCATTGCCCCAGAACGGGTCATCTTCTCAATCTGATTCTTAACCGTCCAGCATCGCTCAGTGTCATGACCTCTGGTCCGGTGGTACTTGCAGTAAGCACTGTTGTTCCTTCCAGGTCCCTTAGTTTCAGGTTCAGGTCTAGCTACTGGCAACTGGATCTTGTTTGATTTTAGCAATCGGTCCAAAGCTTCGGCATAAGTCATATCAAGTGGGGTATATTAATCGTATTGGAAGTAGGTCGTCTTCGGAGGCGGACCACGATTCACATTCTGTACAAAGCTTGTCTCAGCCACCTTAGGAGCATTGGTGGTCCTTCTTCCCACATTGTTGCCCTTCCAATTCTGGGATGCATCGGTCCTTTCCTTGTGTGCCTCTACCTTAGGACATAACTTCTTCAAGTACTCTAAACTCTCAACCACATGAAAGTCTAATTGTTGCGCCAGACTTGGTTTTAACCCGCGCACAAATGTCTCTAACTAAATTTCTATGGGAATAATGCTGGTCACTTGAGATAGCTTAGCAGGCCACCTCTCATAGTAGGTCGTGAACGACTCATTTTCTCCTTGTCGAATAGCCATGATGTCTGTCAGGGTCACCTTATCTTTCTGGATGTTACTGTAACACTCGATAAATGCCTTACGCAAAGCAGTCCAATCTCCTCGTACCTCCAGAGGAAGGGTGTAATACAAGTTCAATGCCTCATCATTCAGGGATGATGGGAAGACTTGCTTGTAATGCTCAGTAGTGACACCTCAAAGCGACATCACTCGGTTGAATTCCCACACATGATGGGTTGGATTCTCAGACGGGCAGAATTTTTTCAGCGGAATGTCCATCTTTGCCACTATATTAGCATTGATTTCAGCAGGTGGTTTGAATTCGACGAACTGATTGGTGAAGGTCGGCATCTGGCTCACAGCATCCTTGAACACAAATAGTTGAGCCTTTATGTCCTGGATGACAAGGTTATCGCGTAACTTCGCCTTGATTGGGACAATTTGAGGAATAGCTACTAAGGGTGGCAGCCTTGGTGTTAGGTCATCGAACACCTCAATGACCACTCCAGCATTGGAACTTTCGCCTATCTTCCCTATGCCTTTGTCACCCGTAGGGTTAGGAAGGATTTCCATCTCATCATTGTCCACCATTCCCATTCGCACATTGATGCGTTGCACAGCCTCCAAAACACCATTCAAAGTCTCATGTTGTTGCTCTATGCAAGCATCTTGCCTTTGGATGAGTTCTCACTGCAGAGCGATGTGCTCATCGACTTTCTTCTCTTGCTGTAAGGCATCAAAAGTGATTGAGCCCTCAACTTGCTTAAACGTTTCCTCAAGAAGCTTGAATAAGGCCTCTTGGACATAGTTGTCCCCGTGGTTCTCTTCGGCAGACATGTCGAATTGCAGACGACGGGAGGTTTTGGACCTGGGTGCTGACGGAACCAAGACCGGGTTACGGATCAAGCGACCTGTTAGGCCAGGGATCCAAGCTAGACTCGGGTCTCCTATGTTGACTACAACAAAACCACACATAGTTCAGAGATTGACCTTTTATTGACCCCAAAACCCGACCCGATGAATGTATAACCTAGTTGACCTACATGGGACATCCTAATATGCACAATCTATATGCTGACTAGACACGGTGACTCATCCGAGACACGGGTTTGCATGATCCTAACTCTACATGACCCTAAAGACCATTGATCATCAAAAAGGGCCGGATAAAACCGAACACAACGAGTCAAGACCGAGTATAGGAGTGCAAGTCAGTGTTTCTAAATTCGAATAAGCCCCATCCACAGACTTACCGATTTAAGGAGAATCCGTAACATAGACACCCTACTTGGACCAACTCAAGCCGTACTGATTATTATGCGGACTAGAATGATGACCAACAAGATCGACCGCCTGACGCCTTTCTATCTTATTTTTATTTTATTCTATTTGTTTGGGAAAATGGATATCGTAAAGGACTGACTAAAACCATTGTTAAGTGAGTTATAATTTATGGACTTAATTGATAAATCCAACATGGTTGGGCCTAACCATGGGCCGACCATGAATGTGATGGACTCAAAAATTAATTCGATAAATTAATTTACTCGAACCTGCTGATTATTATGCAGTCTAAGACTTTACCCGTTTTCTTTTGTTGGACTTTTAAGCAGGTTTTTTGGACCTTTGTTAAGAAAATGTTGTAAATGGTCATATAGAATCATCGAAGGCGAGTTTAGTTTACTTTATGAACCAAAAGATATAACCTTTATAGATAAATGGGCCCGACCACCGGGTTAACCATACCTTTTATGGTTGAACTTCTTAGTTGGTAAGCACATGACTCTTTTCAGCCCAATGACTACTATATGGACTAGAACAACGCTTCTAAACTTGGGTCGACTCTTTTACAACGAATTTAAACACGTAGCACATAGCATCTATATGAACAAAGGGGTATCCTAAACCAAGGCTCTATGTACAAAAGGGTTTATTGGCTGGATAAGGCCTAGCGGCTCATGTACTCGCCCCGGTGCATTCTTGTTGTAAAGACAACTTGAATGTGTGGGGTGTTGTTCTTGGAGGCTCTAGTGGATACCTCGTAGAGTGATGCATGAGTGGATGTGGTGACCAATGCTCTCTCGGTGTAAGTGCACCAATTAAGTATGGTCGGTCCGGCATCCCATGGGTTATTTTTGTGGTTTAAAGAAAAAAAAAGCCTAATAGCACCGATTTATGTGCTCCTACGACATATTACATGTCAAGGGATTTCCCTAGTATATGCAATGCACTATGCCTAAAAGGAATGACTTAATAATATAAAGTAAAAATTCATTTTCCTTCCAAAAGATTTAAAGCATACAAACTTTTTTTCAAGTTTTACCCACTTTAGAAAAACTCCACGTTGGAGTCGCCAAAAATCCTGTGGACATTTTTCCTTGCCGTTCGGGCTTCCAAACTTCCATGTTTGGATTGGGTGTGATTCGGTGATTTGTGCTGGGGTTTAACCTTTGAAAAACTCTTTAAGGAAGTCTATCATATATTTCATGAATAATGCTTTGTAAAATCACTTTTCCTTTACTTATTCATCTTATGAGTCATAGAATTATAACCTTTAAGAGTGAACATCCACTTATTCTAACACTCCTAAATTTAACCCAATTTACTCATTTAAATGTTAGGCTCGGAAGAGAGTGATTTATGCAACCATTATTTAGAAATATTAAGAAAAAAAACCATAAAGTTGCATCGATACATTGTAAAACCATGTTAACCATAGCTTATGAAATCCTTGATGTGTTTTAGTTCGAAATGGGAGTCGCCACCCGACGTTTTAAGGGAAAAGCCAAGACAAAACCAAAAGAAAAAGAAAGAAAGACTCTGCCTGCGAAACCCAAGAGTGGATTCGGGGGTAAGACTATGAACTCGAAAAGTAAACTTTAAGAGTTCGCCTCTCACGAAAGGAAAAACTCTACTAAAAGTTTAAAATGTTCTTTTGATAAAGTTTGGAAGGGAAATGGATGAATACTTTATAAAATTACTTCATTGAATCATGCAACAAGAATGTGATGTATAAGATAGAAAGTACAAATATACACTTATTTACAAGAAAAGAAGAACACTTAAAAGCTTACATTGCTACTTTGTGGGAAAAAACCTTGCCTAGCCCTTTGATGCTGGATGAATCCTCCTTGATACCTTGAAACTTCCCCCTCCAAGTGCTAAAAGAATGATAGAAAAAGGGATGGAAAAAGATGATAAGAAGAGGGGTAAAAAGAGGGGAATAAGAAGGCATTTTTGTGGGTTTGAGATGTGTTTAGGCTAGGTTTTTTGTGGGGTTTTGGATTAATAAAGGTAAGATATGTATTTAGGCTTTTTGTGATGGAAAAATAGTGAAAAAAATGCTAAGATAGATGATGGAAAGTAGGATAGAATAGAGAATGGATAGAATAAGAGATGAATATGAGATAAGAGGTATAAGAAGTAGAGATATTATGAGAGAGATTAGAGAGTGAGTAGAGAGGGATAGATGATGAGTGAGTTGGTGAGTGAAATGGCTTGGAGAGGGATGGTATTTATAGGAGGAGGAGGGAGAGGAGATGCATGCATGCATAACACACACACATAGTATTCTCCGAGCCGTGCACTTCACTAGGCAGTAGGGGGAGCTCACCTAGCATGGTCGGTGGCACATGGTCAATTGACCACGTGTGGTGGAGTCACCAAGGTCGACCGACCACTATGCTAGGGAGGAGGGACAAGCTTCGTCCATGCATGCATGGACGGTGGAGTGTGAAGTTAACCAACCTAGGGAAGATACCATTCACACTAGACGAAATGAGCTCATGTGTTTATTTTAGCTTATGAGAGTGTTTTTGAGTGTTCTTGTGAGGATTCGATCTCGCGACCTCTGGTTCTTGCTTGTAGGGCTTGCATGGCTCCATTTTTATATAAAAAAATGTACATGTAGCTAGGATGGACCACATGTGATCATGCATGTGAGTTTAGGTGAACAAATACATGTAAAATCATGCATTTATCGATTCTCTTTTATTTCTTCCAATCTAATTTTATATTGTCTTATGTGTCAAAATCCCGGTGTCTACAGGTTGGTATAGCTCGGTCCTGGTGGTGGTGGCAAGGATTGATCAAACATGGCTTGGATATGGCCAGTGAGGTTGGTGATTGACTCGTCAAGACGATCGAAACGCAAGTAAGACTGACCCCTATACTCAGCAAAACTCTCCCGCAACTCGTTGACATGGCGCTCGGTCCGGTCAATGGAGGTATGGAGGTCGCGAAAGCGCGCCTCATAGTCTAAGTTAGGTTGCTCGGGTTGAGGGTCAGGGCGGATTTCGGGCTCAGGCTCGGGATCAAATTCAGGGAAGGGTGGCATCCAAAGTAGGTTTTCAGCAACTTGGGGTGAGGTGTGGGGATGAGGCACGGGAAACCTAGTGTTGTTGGGATAGACCCAAAGACAACGTGAGTCTTTGTCGAATTTGCACAAACCATAAGAATTACATTGCTCTCCATCCAGAAGCATGCTACCCGGGACAAGGTCAGCGGGTGTAGACGTTGAATTTCGTCAGTAATTTAGCGTCGGAAAATGTAAATTTATTTTAATTAGTATACGTTTTTATTTCTAGGAGTTTTGTAATTTTTAAGCGCCAAAAGAAATGTGGATGCAAACCAAGCCTTCAAGCCCAAGTTTAATTTGATACCCACAAAAATTCAGCCCAAAAAACCCACAAAATTGAGCCCAAAACGTGAAGAAAACTATCCGGACAGTATGCAGGCCACGCGGCCTACCCGCTGGGGGGTCCAGATTCGTTTTCCTTTATTCGGGTCAACTGTTGACCTAAATAATGTGCAGCTGGTCACCCTAAGCCACGCGGCTTGCTCTGAAGCCCATTTCTCCCATTTTACCCTACTTCCTACTCTCACTCTCACTATAAATACATCACTTACTCCATTCATTTTCTTCACCCCGAGTTGACCTAGGAGTATTGACACTACATCAACTCAATTCTTTTCTCCCCCCACACTCTCTACCCTTGCATCCACGACCCTTTGAAGTGTTTGTTTATTAAGGTTAGAATGTAAATTTTGTTCTTTCATTTTGTTTAATTCATGCATGATTTTGTACATGATTTATATGTATATGAATGTCATTGTCTTCATATTTCATTAATTCTTTTTACGTTCATATTTTATCTCATTTTGTATGGCCTAAATGATAAAATTTGAAACGAAAAAATAATAATTCTTTTTTTCTTTTCCTTCTTTTTATTGGAAAACCGATCTAGTAGAGTCCGTTGGTTAACGAGCGAATTCGAGAATTTTTATTCTCGAATTCGTAGCCTTACCCCCGAATCCGAATCTCATGGTTCGCGGTTTTGGAGTTACTTTTGTAGAGTTTATTAATTTTCTCTCAAAAATTAATTGGCGACTCCCTTTTGTTAATCTGATTTGTCTGTCTCACGATTTTTTTTTTGTTTTGGCTTTTTTGAAACCTAATTTTTAGAGTGTAACTCGTGAAGAAGCGGATGAGGAAAAACGCATCCTGCACTGTCATGCCACGCGGCCTGCCAGTGTCATAGGTGCTGTCTAGGGCATTCCTTGGGTGGCGGAGGTTACGGGCGACGGCGGACCATGCGGCACGCTTGCGGCCGATGGCTCTGATCGATTCTAAGCGCTCTTGTTTACTTCAATCCTTCTCCTCGATTTTCCTTAATTCTTTTTGTTTGGTTTCGAGTCGAAATTTTATTCGTGAATATCCAAACAGTTAACAAAATAAAAAAAATACACAATAAAAGAATTTCATTAAACCCCTTAAAGAATAAGCAACCTCTTTCGACTCATCACACCGTAGGACACTTGGAAAATTTTCCTTCGGGAATTTTCCCGTGTCCTACAAATGGCTACTCCTTTGGGGACTTTACTTTAGAAGAGGGTAAAACTTGAAAGTTCGGTTTTCAAAAGAAAAAGGTTTTGAAAAGAATAGAGAATTATTTGTTTTCTTTTCGATTTTTATTGTTTAGTAGGCATTTTTGCATACGGGCTTACTTTTCGATTTTTTTAAATCGGAAAGAACCAAAAGGTACTGTTTAGGTTTTTAACCCTAAATTTCCCTTTCGGGTAAAGTGTGTTTATGACTTCGAGGAAATGAATTCCACATTTCAGGAAGATCATAACCCTTTCCCACTCATGAATTACTCCAAAATTTTAGGGATTATGAATTTACATTTTCCCTTAAATTTTGCGAGAAACACACGATCCGTATTACTATGAACTCCATAGAATTTATGGCCCGTGCGAGACATGAGCATAGAAGCCTTTAGGAAACTTACCCTAAACATCGAACCTAGAACCATGGTTAAGTTTGTAACACCCATTTGTATGCTACATGTTTTATTTCTTTTGGCATGCTGCTTTTTGGATTGTTTTTCATGTAAAGGTCAGTCCAAAATATGTATATGTTCCCCGAGTATTATTCTAGCCTGAATAATAGTCAAAAGGAGTCGAAGTGGGCTAGCTTGACTTAAGTCAAGAAAGCCTCTCTTGGTGGACAATCCGAGGTGACAAGGGTTGGCCCAAGATCCAAGGTTTGACTTTTTTCAGCCCAGAATAATACTCGACCCACGAAATGTTTATCCATCCTTCATGAGATCTGAGCCCAACAAGTTATCATAGGCTTAATGTGACTCGATGCGGCAAAGTTTGGATAAACATTTTGGCCCAAATATGCATCATTTCATCATCATAAGTTAGAGGTCTGCATGCAAGCCCAATAGTAGGGTGAGTCAGTCTTGAGTCAACATATAGGCATCCAAGTTTGCATGGTTCATATAGGTCCTTAAGTTTATGGCATGCATTAGGTTAGTAAGTGTCAAAGCCAATTTTTGAATCCTCAATTTTCATACAGGCAAGATAGGACCCAAAGAACCAAGAGTCAAGTCCTGGGCTAGAGTGGGATCTCGGAGGTTATCGAGCTTTTCACCAGTTACGTCGACACCGCCACGTGGAACCCTTCTCGCTGTTACCGATACTAGTTCGGACACCTCTTCTCAGACTTCGCTAACTGAAAGTGATATCATTTCCATCCCACCCAACTTCATGGCTGAAAACAACGTCAACAATGATCGGGAAGTTAATGACGGGCCCATTGCCGTCCGACATCTTTCTGACCTAATGGAAGAGGTCCGTGGACTAATAGACACTCGGACTAGCCAACAGGACCGAAGAACTGAAGGCCTCGTTCAGGCCATTGAAAAGATCAATGAAAGATTTGGAATAGGAGTAGATGGTGATGTAGATGATGATAGAAGTATCAATTCTGAGAAACCTGAAAATCGGGGTGAGCAGTTCATGCCATTTCGAGATAGCAGGGTAGACAATCTCCAAAGTATGTTGAGGGCAATCCCTATGTTACGAGATCAGTTTCTGGACATTGGTTTGCCCAATGCACCTCGGGCAAGGCTTCCAGACAAATTTTCGCTACCCGAAAAGAAGTTTAAGGCCACAGAGAACCCTACTCATCATGTGCGTAGTTTCGCTCGCATGATGGCCTTATAGGAAGTTGATCCTAGCTTGAATGCTCATATCTTTCCTTGGACATTGAGTGATAAAGTTTTGAAATGGTACTACACGCTAACGTTGGATACTCAAGAAAATTGGGAGGCCATTTACAAGGCTTTTATCCAACAGTATAGCACTAGCCAAGAAGATGATATAACCATGACTGATATGGCAACCATTAAGCAAGAAGAACGAGAATCATTCATGAGTTATTATAACCGCTGGAGTGAACTGAAGGCCTTAATGAATGACAAGGTAACCATGGACTATTAGATCCAATTGTTTACACAAGGACTGAGGCCCAATTATGCTCGTTGGATGGACTGTCAATTAATTCCAGACTTTTCATCTCTGAAGAAGTTAGGACTAATGGTGGAGGCCAAAATTGAGAAGACCCCAGCTTCGTCGGGCTGGAAGAATTCCACTTCCACAAAAAGGATTGGTGGAACATCAAGTAACCCACCAAAGGCTGTTGAAACTCATGTCGTCCAGAAGTTCACTTCATACACATCTATCGACACCACCTATACTGAAGCTTTAGATCGTCTCTTGAAGAAAGGGAAGATTGAGCTTCCCCCTATCCGGGCCGAACCCGAGATAAAGACTAAAAATTGGGATGCTAGCAAATTTTGTAACTATCATCGCATGCGAGGGCACGACACTGAGAGGTGCTATACCCTCAAGAATGTCATAGAGGAAATGATCCGAAATCGGAGATTGCCCTTACCCAAGGCGGCCCAACAAAAGACCAATAACAAGAACAACCCATTCGGGGTTGCCATGATCGCTGCTGACAAGGTCGACTGGGACCCTACTGAATTCATCACTGATGTAGGGACTCCAAAAGCCAAGTCTTATATACTAACTTGGTTAAACGTCAACGGAATTTGGGACAGTGAAGAGGAGGATGTGTACCAAACTGACGAGAAAGATTGATAGGCCGCAAGTGCACGGGTGTTCGTGTAGCTAATATCAAGGTCGATTTCCACAGGGACTTTTCCTTTCAACGCACTGAACTAGCTTCATAGTTGATTGCTAAGTCGATCGGGTTTCTTGTTTGGAACTATCTTATTCTATTTATGTTCACTATTAAAGATTAACAAATAAATATACACACAATTTACTTGGATTTATCAATAAGAAAAAGACGTTCAGGGGATAAAACCTAAGTAACTCTATGAATCAAACAAGTGGATTGAACATGTATGTCACTAATTTGGTACATTTTAGGGTCGATAATTGCATAAATTAATCCGTAGCGAGCTTTTGGCACTGAAACAGATCGTTAGCAAAATTGATCACCTACTGTTGTGGTTATTTCAATTTTAACTAAGTTGAAGATCAAATTATCCAATGACCCCTAATTACAAAGTCTTCTATGTCTAGTTCACTTCATAACTAGTTTAATCCTAAGGGTTCCGATTATCGAATTTCTCCTTTCAGTACTTCACTCAACAATCTAATTCCATATTCTTGATGGCCAGTCAAAAACAATGACATACATAATCAAAGGTTAAATAAAATGTATTCAAACTAGATTAACAAACTTGTTCAGTCCAACAAAACTCAATCCATAAGAGAAACTAATAAGGGTTTATCCCCTAAACGAAAGAGAAACTACTCACTAATCATGTTCAAAACACAATACATATCAAAATCTATTCCAATAAGCATATAAAAATATATGAGAGAATGAGAAATAAACCAAATGCAGAACAATCTTGCAAGGAATGAACTATGAAGGACTTTTGCTCCTCCAAACTTTAATCTTTGCTTCAATCTTCTCTCTTGATCTCCAAATCCTCCCCCCTTAATTGATGGATGCATTGATCATTATAAAGGGGATCAATAATGGTTAGGTGACAGCAATAGAGGATGGTGGAGTCATTATTGCTCCCAAAGACAGCCGAAAGACACCATGATAGAAAGCAAAAACCCACTTCCAAGCGCCGAAAGTGAAGCATAAAGCAACACGGATCGTTCCAGGTCAACACGGGTCGTGTCAAGGTCAACACGGGTCGTGTTGACCTGACACGGACCGTGTTGCTCACTGGGGATGGATTTCTGACCTTCTGGAAGCTGAAACGGGTCGTTTTGGGTGTTTTGACACCCGTGTTGATGCCAGTCGGGCTCCAACGTCTTCTTGGGCCAATATTTGGGCCTTGGGGTGGATTTATTCTTCAATTGTGATCCTCTTGGATTCTATATACTTGATTTTAAGCTTGATTTCTTCAATTCAACACCAATTTCCTACAAAACTATACCAAACTCTAACCAAGCATAAAATAGAGAATTCGAGTATAAAAATAATACATTCATATCAATAATCACTCAAATTGACTCTAAATAACCCAAGATTACATATATATAAAATACACTTATCAAAGATGTATACTAGGCTGACTTTTGGGATGTTGATCCCAAAGTTGACATCGAGAAAGTCATCCCTAAAGTTGCGTCCCTCAAAATCAACCAAGAAAAAGATCTTACCCGTGAAGCCAAGCGGCCAAGAAGAACCCCTACCCAAGAAAGCAATCCACCTAAGGTTATTCAGATAGAGGAACCTCAACTTGATGTTCCTCTCAAGGACGATAAGGTAGATACCGCCTTTCTTACAAGGTCGGGGAGAACCAACCAAAGAAATCCTACTCCCCCACCACCTCCTACTGTTGTCCCTACACCTCAAAACACACCAGCAACTGAGGAAAGTCTTGTAGAGGACGCATTTCTCAGACAGTTGAAGAAAACCAAGGTTGACCTCACAATTTGGCAGTTGCTAAACACCTCCCAATCTCACCGACAAGCACTCTTGAATGCTTTGAACCGGATCCAGGTTTCCTCAGACACGCCACCTGAAGACATTGTTGCTACACCAAGGCATGCTATCACTTTCGGAGATGAAGATCTGCCTAAGGAAGGACCGACCCATAATAAAGCTTTATATTTAACAGTCATGTGCTCAAACAAAGTTGTCCCTCTAGTGCTAGTGGATAATGGGTCCGCTGTCAATATATGCCCATGGAGGACCGCAAAAAAGCTGGGTATCCAACACCACCACTTGACCCAATAAACTGTTCAACTTAGGGCCTATGACAACTCTCTAAGGAAGACCTTGGGATCTGTGATATTACCAATAACCATGGATTATGTGACGCGCAATATCGAATTCTTGGTTATTAACATGCTGTTAGGCCGACCTTGGCTGCATGAGAACAAAGCGGTTGCCTCGACCCTATACCAAAAGGTAAAAATGATAGTCCGGGGGCAAGTTGTCACCATCTGTGGCGAAGAAATCTCTGTGATCGTCACCATAACAACACCTGTGTTGGAAGTTGAACATAACTCAAGGGATGAGGAGTTTCACAACTTCGAATATGTAGCCCTGCTGAGTATGGACGAAGCTCATTTTGATTTTGATCCCTACTCCAACCTTAAGATCAACGCGATCTTGAGAAATATGGGATATTTCCCAAGGCAGTCTTTGGAGGACCCAAGCAAGAAGCCAAACTTCCTACCGCTGATACCGAGGTGCTATTACTCATTTAGTCTTGGATACACCCCAACTGAAGAGGAGCTTAGACTCGCTAAGTGGTCAGTTGCTAGAAAGAAAAAGGTGGATGACCCAACGACAATCTTCGAAACTAAACCTTACCCTTTGACCCTCAATTGGCAATGGGTGAGGGAGGGGGATGACTTTCCCTACTATGGATTCCCCGAACCGTACTACTTGAAGGACCAAGGCGTTCAAGTAGCTGGTCTAGAAATTTTCAAGGATTGCATGGTCCTAGAGGATGGGCACTTTATCCAGAGTAGGGAGAAGAAACCTCCTCTTGAATGGACCCATCTCGCTGGGAGCAATATCTTTGGAATGTTGTTTGGTCGGGAAGCTGAAAACAAGGACGATCCTGCTAACTCAAGTCATAAAGGAAAAAGTTTCAAAGTGAAATTGAAAAATTTATTTACAAACTTCCTCAGGTAAGCATCGATAAGACTTTCAACTAATCCCACTTAATCAAGCATAGCCCAAGTATGAACGAAAATTTATATACAAGAGAAAATGAAATCATAAAAAGAATTACAAAAATCATACTTATCATGATCAAACTAATCACCCTCCTAATCACAAATGAAACAAGCAAGCACACAATAATGGATGAAACTAGGTAATTGAGAGCAACCTCACTTTAGGGAATGTGGAAACACTCCTCTCATGTGTTTGAAAAAAAAAATATTCAATGAAGGTGCACTCAATACTCAATCACAAAGCAACATTCTACCATAAGCTTGCAAATAATCTCAATTCTCTACCTCTAAGATGCAATGCACAATGATAATCAAGAGGACTTTCAAAAGGGTTGTAATGGGGCTAAGGTTAAGGGTAAGGAGTGGAGATATATTTGGAAAAGTGGAGCTGAAAGCCAATACTTGGAGCATAAACCTTACCAAATTATTTGAATAAGATCACTCACACCTTATAAACATATCAATGCATCCCATAATCATGTGGAAATTGCCTCAACTCAAAGAAAAATAATCTATCAAAATACATTTTTTTTTTCATTTCTCTGATTTTTTTTTTCATTTTTTTTTCTCTTTTTTCTATATTTTTCTGAAATTCAAATATTTCAATTCAAAGATATATACATCAATAAGGCAATTTCAACTCAACCCATATCAAGCTACAATGGGGAGCAATCTAAAAATATTTCAACTTTACAACATCCCCAACAAGACCAAACCACAAATACACCAAAATCAACCCAACTTTTACACTCTAGCACTCCAAGCAATGGCTTAAAGGTAGGAAATTATATATACGGCCATGGCTAAAAATGTAGGTAATCAAAAGAAAGAGTGATACAAGGCTAAAAGTGGGTTAAAAGCGGATAATTCACATGTAAAGGTGGCTATTTGGCTTTGTAGCTAAAATATGTACAAGAATGCCTCTATCATATTACCAATGCATAAGCAAAAATGCAGTTTCAAAGAGATGCATCGCAAGTTCTAGAGAATGCAACTAAGGATGAGCCACACATGGAAATGAGACTAATAAAAATGATTAGTCATTTAAGGCCTTTGTGGTCTCACGGGTTAAAAAGCTCTGAAATAAACCTAGCTCAAATAGAAGTATAAGTGCTAAGCTCATTCCAAAAGATCTAAAAAGGGCAATCAATCATCATTATCAAAGTACAATTCTAAACTCTCTATGATTCACAATTCTTTTCAAAACTTTAATTCACAAAAAGGACTGTACGAGATTAAATCAAATCAATAGAAAACTTATCTAGCTTTATCTTTTTTTTTTATTTCTTTTTTTCTTCTTTTTCAATTTTTTTTAAATTTCTGAAATTTTCTGATTTTTTTTATTTATTTTTCAAAATCAAAAATTAAAAGTCAAATGAAAAACAAGAAAATAAGAAACTAAAAACTAAGGAAAAGAAAGAAAATAAAATCTAATATGATACTTAACTAATGCAATAATTCATAAATGAAAGAAAATAGAAAACTAAGAAAAATTAAAGAAACAAAACTAAAACTTAAATCAACAAACTAAAAGAAAAAACAGAAAATAAAAGTCATATTCACAAAGGGTGAAAACACAAATTTTTTTATTTTTATTTTTTTAAGTTAATCCCCCCCATGCTTGGACAAAGCATTGTCCTCAATGCATAAAACTAGAAGAAACAAGCACAAAAGGGGTAAACTAGGACAATTACTGCGGTGGTGGAGGAGGTGGGTAAGGGTATTGGTTAGGGTAGTTCAACTGCCAATCGCGCATCGCTTGCATCATCTCGAGCATGCGCGCTTGTTCGGCAGCCTGGGTGGCATTGGCTTGGTCTAGAAGGTCTAGCCTCTCAAAAATACGAGTTTGGTTGTGTAAAATTTGGTTTGAAGTGGTTCGAAAATAACCAAACTCGTTTTCGCAATAGGTTCGGAGGGAGGCTTGGTCCGCACGCAAAGAATTAAAACTATCTTGGAAATCAAATGCGGCGGCGGGACCTTCTTCATCATCCCCGCCACCCTCGTGATGAGGAGGCGAAGGAACTTGGTCAGGAATAGGGTTAGGTTGTGGAAATGGTGCGTTAGGAAGGAATAGAATATTTGGTAGTTCCTGGATGGTAAGGTTAGGATGAGGAAGCCTCATCAACTCATTGTTGGGGTACACCCACCAAACTTCTTCCCCTCTTAACTTACACATTTTCATATCTCTAATCGCCCTACCATCTAAGGTCATTGGGCCCTCTACCCTATCCCGCTCGTGACGAGCCGGATCCCAACCAAAGTGCCTAGCCAAAACCGTGAGCAACCCACCAATAACGATATCACCTCTAGTGTGAGATGTTATGCGTGCTAAATGTGTGGCAAAAAGAGCTGCGGGGTTTACTTCGGGTCGTGCATGATACATACCCCACAGCGTGTACAATTCAGCATAAGCCGCAACATTCATACTATCCCCCCTCCCAAATAATCCACAAGCTAGGATGCGCTACGTGTAACGGAACACGGGGTTCCGTATGTGCGTGCACTTAGACCTACTTGGGTGGTAGTCATTCCTAGTTGTGGTGAATTGCCAAAATTCATTGGCGTTCCATTCAGCTAAAGGGGGCACATCTCTTGTGGCGACACCCGGGACAACTGGTAAACGACAAATTTGTGCAAATTGGGCGAGTGTCAAATGGTATTCTTCTTCGTCAATCCTAAAGGTAATTCTACCCTCTTGTGTCCTAAGGTTCACATCAAAGGTGCTAAGCACCTCTAGGGTAAGGTTCCGATAGGTTGGCTCTCTCATCCTTGCAAAGTCTAACATCCCTTTTCTATTTAAAAGCCATTCTACATCGTCTAGCATGCCAGTTGTTTGTAAGAATGGCTCATTCATCAAACGAGTAGGGAGTATATTTCGCTGAGATAAGGCAAGGTAACGCTCAAATTGAACACCTTCTAAATTAAAAGGGTTGTTACCTCGCGTTTGCCTTGAGGATGAGCCCGCTTTGCCTTTGCCTTTGTCACCATTGTCCCCTTTTCGCTTCTTAGATGCTTGCTCCTCACCACGGGTAGTCCTAACCATCTTTTATACAATATATACAAGCTAAAATGTTAGTGATTTAAAAATAATTACAAAGAAAACTACTTAAATCTAAATAAGGGAACTAAACTATCCTACCTAAAACTCTAATAAACTGAAAATTACTTAAGACTCCTATACTTTATATTACTTGAAATGAAAACTAATCTAGATTAAGTTTAACTCAAATGTTAATAGATAAAAGACTCTAACTAAGATACTAAAACTTTACTTAACATATATATAAACAACAATTACTCCAATGTTAGCTAATCTAACCTTTGTACCTAAACAACATTTAAATAACACCAAAGTACACAATTAAAGACTAAAGCAAGGTAAACTAACTAAACTAAGTTAAGACTAAAATGAACTAAAAACAGAAAACTAAAGCTAAATTAAACAAAAAATAATTAAACAACTAATTTAAATTAAGAAAATAACTAAATTAAACACTAAACAAAACTAAAACAGAAAATTAAAACTAAAGAAGCAAAATTAACAAACTAAATCAAACGAATTAAACTAAAACGAAGAAACAACAAATATACAAGAAATTCACACTTCAAAAAGCTAAAAACATAACAATGGTGGACAACAATGGAGATTCACATATTATACACAAAAATTTAAACTAAAAACGTAAATATAAATTGAAAATAAACTAAATAAAACAAAGAAATTAGAAAAATCAAACCTTGTTACTCTTGAAGATGAAGAAAAGAACTTGAATGTGGGTGAAAATGGAGGTTTTTGGGAATGTGGTGAAAAGTAGAGTGAAAGGAATGAGGATGAAATTGGTGGGATCTGAAAGAGGAAGGAAAATTAGGAAGAATGGAAGAAAAATGGAGTGATTATGTTGAGAATTGAGGGAGTATGGAGTAAAAGAGTGAAGGAGTTTGAGGGATGGCTATGGAGTTTGAGGGAGATGGAGGAGTGTTGAGGAAGAAGAAGAATAGAATGAATGAGAGAGTGAGTGAGTATTGAGGGTAAAAATAAAAAAACGGACGAAATTGTAAAGTAAAAGAGAGGGGCATGAAAACGGGTGAAATACCCGTGTTACCTGGACGCGGGGCTCAACACGGTACGTGTTGACCCGTGTTCAGAATTTTTTGCTCTCTGGACGGCAACACGGATCGTGCCAGGGTCAGCACGATCCGTGTTGACCCTGCTCTTCGCCTCCTTCGCTTGGGTTCGATTCCTCTCAAAAAATTTTTATTTTATTTTATTTTTCTTCTTTTATTTCCCTCATTTTTTACATTCTCAAACATTTATTCTCTAAAAATTTATTTCTTTTTTCACACTCATTTTTTTCTAAAATTTTAAACTCTTATTTTCTCTCTATTTTTTTTTTCAAAAATTTTCTTCCTTTTATTTTTTTCAGATTTTTAGTTTCTCTTTTTCAAATTTAAAGGAAAATAAAATCCAAAGAAAATTCTGATAAAAGAAAATAAAAAGGAGAAAAATTAAAATAAATCAAAGAAAAATTCTAAAATTTCTAGAAAAATAAGGAAAAATTTAGAAATTTTTAGATAAAAAGAAGGAAAAATAAGGAAAATTTATATAAAATTCCAAAAAAAATGAAAATATAACCGAAAAAGCTTGGGTTGCCTCCCAAGAAGCGCTTGTTTAATGTCCTAAGCTAGACAAGGTACCTCTTAACTCGCACCGGGAGTGGTGAGGTTGAAGCTTTGGCGATCTTCAAGAGGTTGACCAACCAAATAGGGCTTAAGTCTATGCCCATTGACTGTGAATGGCTCGGAATTATCTTCGCAAATCTCAACCGCACCGTGCGGGAAAACCTTTAAGACTCGGAAAGGACCCGACCATCGGGATTTCAGCTTACCCGGAAAGAATTTCAACTTTGAATTGAACAACAATACTTGGTCTCCTTCTTCAAATCTCTTCTTAAAGATGTGCTTGTCATGCCATCTCTTGGTCCTTTCCTTGTATAACTTTGCATTATCATAGGCCGTCAACCTCAATTCATCAAGCTCTTGAAGTTGCAACATCCTCTTTTCACCAACCTTTGCTAGATCGAAGTTGAGAGTTTGAACAGCCCAAAAAGCTTTGTGTTCCATCTCAACTGGCAAGTGACAAGCTTTTCCATATACTAACCGGTATGGAGTGGTTCCCAATGGAGTCTTGTATGCGGTCCGGTAGGCCCACAACGCATCATCAAGCTTGAGAGACCAATCTTTCCTCGAACGGTTCACCGTCTTCTCCAATATGCTCTTGATTTCCCGATTAGAAAGCTCCACTTGGCCACTAGTTTGGGGATGATATGGTGTAGCAACTCGGTGTGTCACCCTATACTTGGCCAAAAGAGCATCTAGAGGTCGATTGCAAAAATGAGTGCCATTGTCACTCAATAAGGCCCTCGGAGTTCCAAATCTTGCAAATATTTTCTTGAGGAACTTTATCACCACCTTGGAATCATTGGTGGGTGTTGCAATTGCTTCAACCCACTTTGAGACGTAGTCGACTGCCACCAATATGTAGAGGTTATTGTGAGAAGGAGGGAATGGACCCATGAAGTCTATCCCCCATACGTCGAAAAGTTCCACCTCTAAAATGTAATGTTGTGGCATCTCATTCTTCTTAGAAATGCTTCTGGATCTTTGGCACTTGTCACATGAAAGTACAAAATTCCTCACATCCTTGGAGAGTGTAGGCCAATAGAACCCGGCTTGGAGCACCTTTGCAACGGTCTTGTCGGTGCTAAAATGGCCACCACAAGTAGAGGCATGACAATGGTGGAGCACACTTTGAACTTCATCTTCCGGTAAACATCTTCTATACATTCCATCCCCAAAGATTTTATAGAGGAAAGGCTCCTCCCAAACATATCTCCTCAACTCGGAAAGAAACCTCTTCTTTTGTTGCCATGACATCTCCGGGGGAAAAATACCACTAACAATGAAGTTCACTATGTCCGCATACCACGGGGTGACTCGATGAGAAAGAACAAAGAGTTGCTCATGTGGGAAGGAATCATCAATGGGAATGTCATCATCACTTTGAGCTTCAAGTTGTAATCTCGAAAGATGATCGGCCACCACATTTTGCAATATGGGTTTATCTCGGATCTCGAGGTCAAACTCTTGGAGTAAGAGGACCCAACGAATGAGGCGAGGCTTAGAATCCGCCTTAGTCAAGAGGTGTCGTAGAGCAACATGATCCGTGAACACGATCACCTTGGAATTGATCAAATAAGAGCGGAATTTGTCCAAAGCGTAGACAACCGCTAAGAACTCCTTCTCGGTGGTGGCATAGTTAACTTGAGCTCCATCCAACGTCTTGCTTGCATAGTAAATCACATAGGGCTTGTTGTCCTTACGTTGGCCCAAAACAGCCCCCACCGCATGATCGCTTGCATCACTTCAAAGGGCAAATCCCAATCCGGTGCTTGTACGATGGGAGCGGTGATTAGAGCTTCCTTTAACCTGAGAAAAGCACTCAAACATTCTTCATTAAAGTTAAAGGGCACATCTTTGGAGAGCAATTGGGTGAGTGGTTTTGAAATTTTTGAAAAATCTTTAATGAACCGCCGGTAAAAACCGACGTGTCCAAGAAAACTTCTCACTCCCTTTACAGAATTTGGTAGCGGCAATTTTTCAATCACCTCCACCTTTGCTCTATAAACTTCAATGCCCTTGGAGGAAACAACATGACCAAGAACTACTCCCTCTTGCACCATAAAATGACATTTTTCCCAATTTAAAACCAAGTTAACTTCTTCACATCGTTTTAGCACCTTTTTCAAATTATTCAAACAATGATCAAATGAGGTGCCATAAACAGAAAAATCATCCATAAAAACCTCCATTATGTCCTCAATAAATTGGGAGAATATAGCCATCATACATCTTTGAAAGGTAGCGGGTGCATTACACAACCCGAAAGGCATTCTCCGATATGCAAAGGTTCCATAAGGACAAGTAAAAGTAGTTTTCTCTTGGTCTTTTGGGTGAATCGGGATTTGGAAAAATCCGGAGTAGCCATCTAGGTAGCAAAAATGTGAATTCTTTGCAAGTCTTTCTAGCATTTGGTCAACAAAAGGGAGGGGAAAGTGGTCTTTCCGGGTGGCTTTGTTCAATTTCTTGTAGTCAATACACATTCGCCAACCAGTGACCGTTCTAGTGGGGATCAATTCATTTTTATCATTTTTCACAACAGTCATGCCCCCCTTTTCAGGCACAACATGGACCGGGCTTACCCACTCACTATCGGAGATAGGGTAGATAATACCGGGCCTTAGCAATTCAAAACTTCTTTCTTAACAACATCTTTCATGGTAGGATTAAGCCTTCTTTGATGCTCAATGGATGGCTTATGATCTTCCTCCATGAGGATGCGATGCATGCAAAACGAAGGGTTAATGCCTTTTAGGTCATCAAGAGTGTATCCTATAGCATTGCGATGCAATCTTAAAACTTTCAACAAGGCAGAATTTTCAGATTTGTTTAAGGTTGCATTCACAATGACTGGATAAGTGGAATCGAGACCTAGAAACTCGTACCTCAAAGAAGATGGAAGAGGCTTCAATTCTACCTCTGGAGCCTTTTTCGTAGCATGTGTAGGCTCTTCTTCCACCTCTAGCTTTTCAATCTCGGCAAACCCCGGTGGGATTGGTGGGGATACTTCCAGCAACTCGGCACAAATTGAAACTTCGGGATTGTCATCCTGCAAAGATTCATTAAACAATAAACATAGCTCAAGCGGATCATCACTTGACCATTGGTTAGACTCATATTCCCTAACTATTCCCTCAATTAAATCAACGAAATTACAGTCATCGGAAATAGAAGGAAATTTGGAAGCTTTATTCACATTGAACTCAATCTTATCACTTCCCACATCAAAAGTCATCTTTCCATTTTTCACATCAACACAACACCCCGAAGTGGCCAAAAAGGGCCTTCCAAGAATGATCGGGGTGCGCAAGTCCTCATTCATATCAAGTATCACAAAGTCAACAGGCACAAAAATGTCACCCACCTTGATAGGGACATCCTCAAGTATACCCAAGGGGTATTTCAAAGAACGGTCAGCAAGTTGTAGGGACATGGTAGTGGGTTTCACCTCACCCATACCAAGTTTTTGAGACAAAGAAAGAGGCATCAAGTTCACACTTGACCCTAAATCACATAAAGCACGATCAATAAAAACATTCCCTACAACACATGGAATGGTGAAACTACCGGGATCCTTAAGCTTAGGAGGAAGCTTGTTTTGGATCGCGGCGCTACATAATGGTCGATAAAGCCATTGTCTCGTGCTCTTCTAGCCTTCTTTTGTTGCTTAAAATTTCTTTCAAAAATTTGGCATAGGCAGGCATTTGAGACAAGGCTTCGGTGAAAGGAATGCTAATCTCGAGCTTCTTGATGACTTCCAAAAACTTCCCAAATTGTTTGTCAAGTTTTGCCCTAGCCAATCTTTGTGGGAAAGGCATGGGCGGAGTATAAATCCTTTGGGGAGTTTTCGGTAGGTCATTAGAAACTTCCTTCTCTTTTTGCACATTAACATCAATCACGGAATCTTTGGAGAGTGGAGATACCACCCCATCAACCACAACATTTTCAACATCCTTAGGCATATCAATCACCACATGTTCAATCCTTGGGTCTTTAGGTCCCTCTAATTGTATCCCACTCCTTAAGGTTATGGCTTGACATTGTTCTTTAGGGTTAGGTACGGGCTTTCCGGCAAGCATTCCCGGAGGGGTAGTGGAGGTACTAGCTTGCCTAGCGATTTGATTCTCAAGCATTTGATTATGGGTGCTTATGAGGTCGACTTTAGTAACTAAAGCCTTAATCACAGCATCTTGTCTTTGTTGATGCTCGAGTTGCTGTTGTTTGTATTGTTGTTGAGACAACATTAGAGCTTGTAGCATGGCCTCTACGTTCGGATTTTGGGGTGCTTGTGGTGGAGGTGCTTGAGGTTGTCTTTGCCCTTGGGGTTGACCCATTTGGTTATTGTTCCGGTAAGAAAGGTTCGGGTGGAACCTAAGACCGGGGTTGTAAGTATTGGAGAAAGGGTCAAAGTTTTGCCTATTGGAAGGGTTACCAACATAGTTAACCACTTCGGTCGATTCATTACTAACAAACCCACTAGGACAATTCAAGGTCTCATGCTCATATGATTGACACGATGCACATGGTTGGGAAGGGTGAGCATTTACATTCATCATATCCTTCTTTTTGGTTATGGCATCCAATTTAGCATTTAACATAGAAATAGCATCAACATCATACTTACCTCCCGTCCTCTTGGAACGGGGCCTTGACCACTGGTAGCTATTGATCGCCATTTCCTCAATCAAAGTTTGGAGTTCCGCAACTGTTTTGGACATGATGTTGCCTCCCGCAACCGCCAAGATGTTGGCCCTCAAGTTGTCATCTACCCCGTTGTAGAAAGCTTGTATCGGTACCCATGGTTCGAAACCATGGTGGGGGCATTGACGTAAGAGGTCCTTGAACCTCTCCCATGCTTCATATAGGGACTCATCCGGCTCTTGAACAAATGTTGAAATTTGATTCCGGAGGCTCGTCAACTTGCTAGGAGGAAAGTACTTCGTCAAGAATACGCTAGCAAGTTGGTCAAAAGTGGTGATGGCGGAGCTTGATGGAAGAGAGTCCAACCACTCCCAGGCCTTCCCTTCAAGTGAGAAGGGAAACAATCGCAGCTTGATTGCATCGGGTGATGCACCATTCGCCTTAAAAGTCTCACATGCTTGGTTGAATAGGCGAAGGTGTCGGTTGGGATCTTCATTGGGAAGGCCATGGAATGGGTTGGCCTTCACCAAATTGATGATTGAACTCCTTAGCTTGAAGTTGTTCGAGGACACATTTGGTGGATTTATGGCGGAGGGTTGATTTGTGACATTGGGCATCACATAAGAGCCAAGCGTGATTCTAGGCTCACCGCTGCCACAAGACATGGTGTTTATTTGTTTGGGGTTTTCTTCTTGTCTTTTCCGGGCTTGCTCTAACTTTTGCTTCTTCCGCCGGGAGCGAAAGGTTCTTTCAATTTCAGGATCAAGCTCAAACAGTGGATCTTTTTGCATACACTTAAAGTAAACCTGGAAAGACAAAACTAAAACACCAAGGAAGATCAAAACAGAAAATAAATGATAAATGACTTAGGCAACCTTAGGGTATTCGTTCATGGCTGGCTATGGACAAAGTCCCCAGCAACGGCGCCAAAATCTTGATAGGCCGCAAGTGCACGGGTGTTCGTGTAGCTAATATCAAGGTCGATTTCCACAGGGACTTTTCCTTTCAACGCACTGAACTAGCCTCCTAGTTGATTGCTAAGTCGATCGGGTTTCTTGTTTGGAACTATCTAATTCTATTTATGTTCACTATTAAAGATTAACAAATAAATATACACACAATTTACTTGGATTTATCAATAAGAAAAAGACGTTCAGGGGATAAAACCTAAGTAACTCTATGAATCAAACAAGTGGATTGAACATGTATGTCACTAATTTGGTACATTTTAGGGTCGATAATTGCATAAATTAATCCGTAGCGAGCTTTTGGCACTGAAATAGATCGTTAGCAAAATTGATCACCTACTGTCGTGGTTATTTCAATTTTAACTAAGTTGAAGATCAAATTATCCAATGACCCCTAATTACAAAGTCTTCTATGTCTAGTTCACTTCATAACTAGTTTAATCCTAAGGGTTCCGATTATCGAATTTCTCCTTTCAGTACTTCACTCAACAATCTAATTTCATATTCTTGATGGCCAGTCAAAAACAATGACATACATAATCAAGGGTTAAATAAAATGTATTCAAACTAGATTAACAAACTTTTTCAGTCCAACAAAACTCAATACATAAGAGAAACTAATAAGGGTTTATCCCCTAAACTAAAGGGAGACTACTCACTAATCATGTTCAAAACACAATACATATCAAAATCTATTCTAATAAGCATATAAAAATATATGAGAGAATAAGAAATAAACCAAATGCAGAACAATCTTGCAAGGAATGAACTATGAAGGACTTTTGCTCCTCCAAACTTTAATCTTTGCTTCAATCTTCTCTCTTGATCTCCAAATCCTCCCCCCTTAATTGATGGATGCATTGATCATTATAAAGGGGATCAATAATGGTTAGGTGACAACAATGGAGGATGGAGTCATTATTGCTCCCAAAGACAGCCGAAAGACACCATGATAGAAAGCAAAAACCCACTTGTAAGCGCCGAAAGTGAAGCATAAAGCAACACGGATCGTTCCAGGTCAACACGGGTCGTGTCAAGGTCAACACGGGTCGTGTTGACCTGACACGGACCGTGTTGCTCACTGGGGATGGATTTCTGACCTTCTGGAAGCTGAAACGGGTCGTTTTGGGTGTTTTGGCACCCGTGTTGATGCCAGTCGGGCTCCAACGTCTTCTTGGGCCAATATTTGGGCCTTGGGGTGGATTTATTCTTCAATTGTGATCCTCTTGGATTCTATATACTTGATTTTAAGCTTGATTTCTTCAATTCAACACCAATTTCCTACAAAACTATACCAAACTCTAACCAAGCATAAAATAGAGAATTCGAGTATAAAAATAATACATTCATATCAATAATCACTCAAATTGACTCTAAATAACCCAAGATTACATATATATAAAATACACTTATCAAAGATGTATACTAGGCTGACTTTTGGGATGCTGATCCCAAAGTTGACATCGAGAAAGTCATCCCTAAAGTTGCGTCCCTCAAAATCAACCAAGAAAAAGATCTTACCCGTGAAGCCAAGCGGCCAAGAAGAACCCCTACCCAAGAAAGCAATCCACCTAAGGTTATTCAGATAGAGGAACCTCAACTTGATGTTCCTCTCAAGGACGATAAGGTAGATACCGCCTTTCTTACAAGGTCGGGGAGAACCAACCAAAGAAATCCTACTCCCCCACCACCTCCTACTGTTGTCCCTACACCTCAAAACACACCAGCAACTGAGGAAAGTCTTGTAGAGGACGCATTTCTCAGACAGTTGAAGAAAACCAAGGTTGACCTCACAATTTGGCAGTTGCTAAACACCTCCCAATCTCACCGACAAGCACTCTTGAATGCTTTGAACCGGATCCAGGTTTCCTCAGACACGCCACCTGAAGACATTGTTGCTTTTGTAACTACACCAAGGCATGCTATCACTTTCGGAGATGAAGATCTGCCTAAGGAAGGACCGACCCATAATAAAGCTTTATATTTAACAGTCATGTGCTCAAACAAAGTTGTCCCTCTAGTGCTAGTGGATAATGGGTCCGCTGTCAATATATGCCCATGGAGGACCGCACAAAAGCTGGGTATCCAACACCACCACTTGACCCAATAAACTGTTCAACTTAGGGCCTATGACAACTCTCTAAGGAAGACCTTGGGATCTATGATATTACCAATAACCATGGATTATGTGACGCGCAATATCGAATTCTTTGTTATTAACATGCTGTTAGGCCGACCTTGGCTGCATGACAACAAAGTGGTTGCCTCGACCCTATACCAAAAGGTAAAAATGATAGTCCGGGGGCAAGTTGTCACCATCTGTGGCGAAGAAATCTCTGCGATCGTCACCATAACAGCACCTGTGTTGGAAGTTGAACATAACTCAAGGGATGAGGAGTTTCACAACTTCGAATATGTAGCCCTGCTGAGTATGGACGAAGCTCATTTTGATTTTGATCCCTACTCCAACCTTAAGATCTACGCGATCTTGAGAAATATGGGATATTTCCCAAGGCAGTCTTTGGAAGACCCAAGCAAGAAGCCAAACTTCCTACCGCTGATACCGAGGTGCTATTACTCATTTAGTCTTGGATACACCCCAACTGAAGAGGAGCTTAGACTCGCTAAGTGGTCAGTTGCTAGAAAGAAAAAGGTGGATGACCCAACGACAATCTTCGAAACTAAACCTTACCCTTTGACCCTCAATTGGCAATGGGTTAGGGAGGGGGATGACTTTCCCTACTATGGATTCCCCGAACCGTACTACTTGAAGGACCAAGGCGTTCAAGTAGCTGGTCTGGAAATTTTCAACGATTGCATGGTCCTAGAGGATGGGCACTTTATCCAGAGTAGGGAGAAGAAACCTCCTCTTGAATGGACCCATCTCGCTGGGAGCAATATCTTTGGAATGTTGTTTGGTCGGGAAGCTGAAAACAAGGACGATCCTGCTAACGTTCTAGTCGCTACGCTCTCTAATCCGGGATTTGACCCAAGCAAGCTGATCACTGAAGACGGGAGTTGTCGCGACGTCTCTTGGGTGGACGTCAAAGCTGAAAAGGAGTTCACTGTAGCTTTAGGAGATCCTGTCAAGTTTGTTAAGTCTGGTCTTAGTTTCCCTTTTACTGAGTCTGGTCCTAACTTTCCTTTTGTTAAGCCTGGTCCTGAGTTCTCTTCTAAGTCTGTTGGGGTTGTTCCCGAGTTTGCTTTTGATGTACTTGCTTTTGAATTCAATAAGATGAACAAGTTTGCTTATTCCTCTTCTTATCCCCAACCCCTGAACTGTTGTGCCAATGATGATGTTGAGTTAAATGACTCGAAAGAAATAATAAAAGCTGTTGAAGAACATGAAAATCACACACCAATAATGAAGGAAACAATAAGCATTAATATAGGAACTTGTGAAGAACCTCGAGAGTTGAAAATTGGGAAATCCTTAAGCCTAGAAGAACAGTCCGAATATGCCAAGCTTCTGAGAGAAATCATTGATGTTTTCGCTTGGTCTTACGAGGACATGCCAAGAATAGAACGAGAAATTGCCGAACATTCTATTCCCCTTTACCCAGATTCCAAGCTGGTAAAACAGAAGCTTAGAAAGATGAGTCCAGATTGATCTCTCAAGATAAGAGATGAAGTAATAAAACAGGAGAAAGCAGGTTTCATTAAGGTGGTTGAATACCCGAAGTGGTTAGCCAACGTCGTTTCGGTACCTAAGAAGGACGGGAGAGTCAGAATGTGTGTTGACTTTAGAGACTTAAACAAAACAAGTCCTAAAGACGATCTTCCCTTACCTCACATCGATATTTTAGTTGACAACACATGCGGTCATGATCTGTTATCCTTTATGGATGGCTACTCTGGATATAATCAAATAAAAATGGCAAAGGAAGATGAGGAGAAAACCTCATTCACCATACCATGGGGGACTTTTTATTATGTAGTAATGCCGTTTGGGTTAAAGAATGCCGGGGCGACTTACCAACGAACGACCACAACATTGCTTCAGGACATGATGCACAAAGAAGCATAAGTATACGTTGATGATATGATAATCAAATCTAAAAAACGAGCAGAACACACTGCTAGTTTGAGGAAATTCTTCCTCCGACTTAGGAAGTACAACATTAGATTGAACCCCCAAAAATGCGCCTTTGGTGTCACTTCTGGCAAATTGCTCGGCTTTGTGGTTAGCTCACGAGGCATAGAGGTAGATCCCACCAAAATCAACGCCATCTAGGACCTGCAACCTCCTAAGACTGAGAAAGAGATTAGGGGTTTCTTAGGAAGAATTCAGTACATAAGTTGGTTCATCTCGAAATTGACTATGATTTGCGAGCCCTTATTTAAGAAGTTGCAGAAAGGGACAAAGCCATAATGGGATGAAAAATGTCAAGAAGCCTGTGACAAAATCAACGAGTACTTGACGCATCCACCAGTATCGATGCCACTTGTACCAAATGAACCATTGCTCTTCTACCTTACCATCACCGACTCCGCCATGGGGGCTATGCTAGCCCAAAAGGTTGGAGGTCAAGAGAGAGCAATTTACTACTTAAGTAAGAAGTTTTTAGAATACGAGACCCACTATGCAGAAATAGAAAAAATGGCACTTGCCCTCGTATGGGCGACCAAGAAGCTTCGCCATTACCTGCTCTCGAACACCGTCCGTGTCATCGCAGAGAAAAATCCAGTCAAGTATATTCTAGAGCAACCTATAGTCAATAGTAGGCTCGCTCGATGGATGGTGATGCTTTCTGAATTTAACCTCAAATACGTCTCGCAAAAATCAATCAAAGGAAGAGCGGTGTCAGACTTCTTAGCTGATTCGCCTTCCAATGAACCTCCTATAACCGAACTAGAATTTCCCGATGAACAAATCTTCCACACAGATGACGAAACATGGGAAATGTACTTTGACGGTGCATCCAACCAAAAGGGTTGTGGAGCAGGAGTGATCCTAGTTTCACCAGAAGGGGCGCAGACACCCATATCGGTTAAGTTAGATTTTGGGGTCACCAACAACGCTGCTGAATACGAGGCATGTATCATCGGATTACAAGCTGCATTAGAGATGAATATCAAAAGATTAAGGGTCTCGGGAGACTCTAATCTTGTCATTAATCAGGCTAACTATAATTGGAAAGTGCGGGATGAGGACATGGCTACTTATCAAGCATATCTCACCAAACTCACTGAGAAGTTCGACCATATCACCTATACACATCATAAGAGGGACGATAATGAGTTGGCTGATTCCTTAGCTAAACTCTCTTCGCTGGTAGCTATTCCTACTGGGATGAAATCTATGCCAATAGAAATACATCGGAGATCTGAACCGGCATATGTGCACTCCCTAGAAGTATGTGAAGTCAACCCCGACTGTTGGTATTATGATATTTACACATATTTGACAATAGGAGAATATCCCAAAGGGCTTGAGCCTAGAGCCCAAAGAGTTATCCGACTTATGGCAGCGCAGTATTGCATAATTCAGGATAAGCTCTACAAGAAAACAAGTATGAGGTTAAATTTGCTTTGTGTTGACAAAGAAGAAGCTGAAAAACTCATGTAGTCTATACATAGTGGAGAATGTGGCCACATATGAATGTTAGGGTGCTGAATAAAAGGATCCAAAAAGCTGGCTATTATTGGACCACCATGGAAGCCGATTGTCATGCCTTTGTGAGAAAGTCTTTCAAATGCCAGGTATACGCAAACTTGCAGCATCAACCACCCACTTATCTCACGACCTTGACTTCTCCATAGCCATTTTCTATATGGGGAATAGATATCATCGGGAAGATTTCACCTACTGGCACTGGAGGACATGAATTCGTGTTGGTAGCTGCGGATTATTTCACAAAATGGGTGGAAGCAGCATCTTACTCTAAGATCACTTCCAAACATGTGGCAAAATTCATCCAGCGAAATATCATTTGTAGGTACGGGGTGCCACATGAAATAATAACTAATAATGGGAGACATTTTATGAAAGAGGTGACCGAACTATTAGAAAAATATAAAATATGACATCATCACTCATCAGTATATCGACCTCAGGCCAATGGGGCCATTGAAGCAGCGAATAAGTCACTGACTAGAATCATCAAGAAAATGATAGTAACTTATAAAGATTGGCCGGATAAGCTACCCTTCGCTTTATGGGGGTACCGAACGTTAATTCACACCGCAACTGGGGCTACACCATACTCCTTGGTGTTCGGGTTGGAGGCGGTAATACCTATTGAGATAGTGATTCCTTCATTAAGGATAGTCGTTGAAAGTCAGATTCCAGAAGCGGAATGGGCCAGGGCCCGTTATGAGGAATTAACCTTAATTGACGAACGAAGATTAAGGGCTATGCATAATGTCCAAATATACCAAAATAGGATTTCAAGGGCTTTCAACAAAAAAGTCAAGCCTAGAAACCTTAAAGAAGATGATATGATTTTAAAGGAGATGAGAGCACCGGTTCAAGACTCAAGAGGGAAGTTTAAACCAAATTGGAAAGGTCCATATGTTATTAAGACCATCCTCCCTGCAGGTGCTGCAATTTTAGCCACTCCCGAGGGTGAAGAATTGACCCAATCAACTAATATGGACCAATTAAAGAAGTTCTATGCTTAAGATTTGAGTGACACAACTAAGCAACTGGATTCAGCCCAGAATCTTAGTTTATGCTAAAAAAGGAGAGATGAACTACGATGGTCTGATTCTGCTTAGGCAGATACGTAGGAAACCCACCACGGGTCCGGCCCAAACTTTGATTCAACTTTAGATGGGATATTATCGTTCGGGGTTTATTTGGCATGATATTAATACAGGCGAAGATCCAAACAGTCGGACCTACAAGCCACGTGGCATGCCAATCGTACACATTGAGGCCCAGGCAAATTTCCCTAACAGAAAGTTGACCATACAGCTTAGCATACCACGCGGCATACAAGTCGTGCGCAAAGGGAAGCGGAATCAACATGGTTTCGTGATGAAGGTTATTAGTAGGCATATTCGAGACATAAATATTTAAAAGAAATTTTCTACGCTTTGAATGTACTAAATACTCTAAATATTTTATTAATAAAGAAGGAAAGTTAAATATATGCTTTAGTTTCCTCCAAATAATAAGATGCAAAAGAAATAATGAACACACCTAAAAAAAAAACAAACAAAAAAAAAGAGTCCTAATGAGCATGCAAGCACTAACTTGCAACTCTTTATTCTCAACATCAACAAAAATACTAAAAACACTGGCCAACAGATTCAATCTTGTTTTTTTTTCTTATTCGGATCAATGTTTTCCATGGCTTTCCCACCGCTATCAGAATCTTTCTTTGTCCCACTAGGACCAGCATTCTTATCTTGAGGGGGAGGGCGAGTTCTCTTCTTTGTCTTCTCCTGGTAGACCATGAGTTGTTTACCTTTACCTTTTTTAGAAGATTGAGATGCAACTCTTCTAGGTCTATGGCGAGACTCCCTAATAGTCAAAGGAGGCAAAGCAGGGCCTCTAGCAGAAGTTTTGATCGAAGCTTTAACTCGTCCCGATTTCCCGATCTCTTCATATCCCGGATGTGCGGATCCTAATCTGTCGAATACAGAAAGTTGACTCTTTTGGTCTTCCTCCTTTAACCTTTTGTCTCTTCTGGGTTCCTCTCTGTTATCCATTGTTTATAAAACGGAGTCACATAGGTAGAAGAGATATTTTCTTTGCTCAAAGGAGCCCTTACAGCAGGAAGGCTCCCCTAGTAACGAATCCAGCTGCTAATTAAATTTTCGTTGATCGGAGGAACATCAAGGTTTTTGCAGTCGACATCGGGATAGTTTGCTTGTGACCCATCTGCCTCATTACCCTAACTGGATGGTAAAAGGTCACATGGGTTAAGCTAGGCAAGCGCACATGAGTCACTTCACGCTTGGGGCAAACATAGTGAGGCACTTTCCACCAATGCACCCACCACTCCATCGGGGGTCCTTTCTTCAGACGCTTTACCCATGAACTCACTGATTCCTTCTCATCATAATACCTTTTTCGTTGGTAGAAGCGATGGGCTTGCTTGTCAATTTCAGACTCAGGCTCAGCAATTTGTCTTAAATGCTCCATTAGCCAGACCTACAAAAAAAAAAGAGCTTTGTAAAAAAAAAAACGTAACCTGAAAGGAAAAGTCGGACTTTTACCAAACAGGTGCAAAAAAAAATATAAGAATGATAAAAGAGAGACGAAAATTGCGTAGAACAGATGCAGCCACGAGGCATGCATTGTCAAAAAAAAAAAAAAATCAGATTATGCTCAGAATAGCCTTTTGCGGCTGGCTGAACTAACAGCCAAGCCACGTGGCCTGCTCCGTTTCCGGCGAGTGATTTTTGAAGTTGTACCTGCAATAACAGGGGGCTGGCGCGCCAGTTTGCCTCCGGATCTTCAACATCTAACGCCATAAACGTTTCGCCAATAACCATGGGGATGGGATTTCTACCACTCCTCATGCCCTCCAACACATTAACCATGAAAAGTGGAGCAGTGCCGGATCCTCCATGATAAAACAGAAATTGGCCAAGCATACAAAAGGCAATTGCCCTAGTCCTAATTTCAGGGCCTAGTTGTAGAGTTTCTGGGGCTTGGAAGTGTTCAAGTAAACCCAACAAGTGAACCCTATCACCGATTAAAATACTACCAAGAGCCTTTTCAGATAATTTCAACACTCCAGCAAATTTTTGAGGCAAATTCTCAAAAGGTGTCGGTAACGCAGGGGGTGCTAATTTATTTATACCCAAGATAGCACTTCATTCTTCGACTAAAGGGCATAGTTCAACCTCCCCAAAGCGGAAAACATGAAACTTTGGGTCCCATAAATATGCAGCCGCATGCAGAAAATCCCAGTACATGCGCACTTGTTTCAAACTAAGAAGAATGGAAAGATTATACCTTTCGAGTTCTCTTTTTTCTGCTTTTGACATAGCACTCATCCACGCACTCAATTTCTTCTCGAACGTCATACTTGGAGGATGAAAACAAAAGCAATGCGAAGAAGGTACTAAGGGTTCTCAAAAGAAAGGAATGCAGGATTGGTTGCAAGCCACGCGGCCAGACTATAAAAAGCAGAGGCTACGTGAAACCCTAAAAACATTCTAGGCTAAAGTATGCCACGCGGCATGACCTAGCCCGAATCCGAATTTTTGGTGTTTTAATTCCTTTCAAAGGCCCGGTTATGACGACCCATGCCACACGGTGTTATAAATAACTTGTGCTCGTCACAGCCCTGTTCTAATTATTGTACGGGCTATTTTTGACCTGTCATGAAATTTTAATAAAAATCGCTTTGACACTTAGGCTTTCAGTTTTTATTCATTCATTTATTTTTTTTTTTGGGACTGGGGGCTGATCGCACCACATGCATTGCATAATTTGTGACATAAAAAATAAAATGAAATAAAATAAAATAAACATGAGCATTGCATTAGGCAATACATAGAGTCATCGTTACATAAGTCGCGTCAAGTCTCGTACATTCTTGCGTAAAAAAAAAAAACATTGTTGCATAAACATTGCATACATGAGACTGCTAGCATATCCTCTCCCTCTTCGCTGCGGGAATAATAAGAAGACTCAGAGCCGGGATAACTAGGGCTCGAGCCACCTTGGCCTGGGATTTGGCCTCCTCGGCCTGGCTGTTGATCGCCCTAAGATTGACTGCTAAAGCCTCCAAAGATACTATCCACAATAAAGTTACCAGTTGGAGCAGTAGAGTAAAGATCATCGCCTCGTGGAGGCAGAGAAGGGTTAGTCCATGGGGTCCAATTAGAAGACCCATGCGGGGCCAAAGGTGGCCAAGATGTTGTAGAAGGTGTAGGAGCGTCTTGACATGAGCTTGTGCTCTCAAGCACCTCCGTACTACCCGACCCATACCATGAATGTAGTACCTCAGTGTCACCTAAATATTGCATTTCCACCGTTCGGTTAGACAAACGAGGAGCCCGTACGGACCCGCCAGGCCCACTCCTCAAACATTCATCAGAATAGTGCATCTCCACAGTGTCTCCTGAACGTCGACTTGTTCGACGTCTTGACACGTGACTTGAAGAACGAGCCACCTCACTATCTCCACCTCTTCTCCCACTGGAATGGGCGGAATTGTGAAAGATGTCATTATTGCCAGAAAGATGAGGAGAGTGGCCAAGAGAATTGACAACCTCAGTATTTTCTAAAGACATCCGCCCTACTACATCAGACAACGTATTAGCATCAAAGAACGCATCTGCCTCATGATGGGAGAATGAATGAAAGTCATTCCCTTCAGCCCCTGATATGCGATTGTCCTCGCCTATTGGACTTTCTCCCCTAGAAGATGAGCTAGGAGACCTAGGTGGGCGATCCCCACGCTCTCTAAGCTCTCGGCGTATGTCACGCATGCGTTGAGCAAGGGGGATATCATCCGATGTAAAAGTACTCCGGGGCACTATCCCACTTGCCGTAGGACGTCGAGAACACTCACCGATTTCAAAGTTGCGGAAGGAGCGGGAAGCCCCAACATTTGAAGGACGAGGGGGACGTTGTGCGCCACGATGACATCTTCTGGTATTTGAGCGGTGAGCAAGTTCTCTACCACCTCCGTCATGATCTGAAGAGCTCGGATCAGAATCAGACTCCTCATCACTACTAGTCTCAGCATCAGAGCCCAAGTATTGACAATCTGGAGTAAACTTCTTTTCGAGAAAGCGCAGCATCGACCACCATTCTCTAACTAGAGGTTTTAATTTCTCAGGCTGAAAAAAAAAGAGAAATTCAGAGTTATCAATCTGAGAGAAGGCTAAGTAAATTTTGGCAAAGAAGAAACACTCACAATTAATTCAGAATTGTGACCCGGATAGGCATCTTTTCGACACTTCTTGACAAAATCAGGTACTCTACCCATTTCTAGGGGATCTTGGGGCTACAAAAGAAAGATCGACTTATAGAGAAATCCAACAAAGTAAAGGTTACTGGGAATAGGAATAGAGCCTTACGTTTCGATCCATTAAGCGGTCAAGATAAACACCAAAAGCGTCGCGATGTATTTCGTTATCCCCATACATCATTGCCAAGTACATCCAGTCGTCACCGTTACAAGCAGCTTGCCAATCCTCATGCGATAAAGCTCGAGGGTTGAACATCGTGGAAGGAGGATCGTCAGGGATCCAAGGGGGGTATACGTCAAAACGCTGAGCCGTGACTCTCTCATCTAAATACCATACATATCCATATGGGCCTTCCAAAAGGATACGCTGCCACGAAACATCATCCAAATTCGCTTTCTCCCGTGACTCAAGGCATACCCTTGGGTTCCAAGTTATATCCTCCTACATACCAAGCACAACTCATAAATAATAAGAGGAAGAGAAGGAAATTAAAGGAGGGAGGAAAAAAAGGAAACAGACCGGAGTTGAATTTAATATTTCTACACGTAGTTCCGGGAGTAAGCCCGGTGGCCATTTCACTTGGGTCGCCTCAGATGGGTCCCACCTGCAAGCCATAGGGACATATTTGTTGAATGCTGTCGTAGGAGGAGCCACGCCAGGAAAGAATTCATAGAGCCAAACCTGTAAATATAAACATATGTAAATATAAATACATAAATCAAGCAAGAAAGCATGGCGAAGATGTGCAAACTTGCTATGAGATCATACCTCCAGAACCTTCCATAAGCACGGGCCATACATATTATGTGGAGTTTCCTCCTTATCAAGTTTGGTTCGACACCCCATCCGGAGACCACGAATAAATGTGGCATAAGCCGCTTCTCCCCAACCCAAACGGGCTAGGCGAGAGAGGTCCCGCAAATTCTCGAACCAGTGGAGATAAATTCTATCCCGCCGGTTGGCAAAGAATGACGCACTAATGAAATAAGCCAAGACAAGGTGGACCCTCATTTCGTGGGAAGTGAGTGAAATGACTTAGCACGAATGACATTCACGAAATGGTTATAGTGTAACGTTCCCTCACTATCCACACGACCCATGATGTCTCCAAAAAGAACAAAGCGCTCAGGAGAACTTTTAAAATTGGGATTATACCTCAAAAACTCCTTACCCCACCAATGACCGGTAATCATCACAAAGTCGGTAGGAGTAACTATCATTTCTCCAAAGGGGAGGTGGAACGTATTGGTAGTATCCCAGAAACGCTCCGCTAATACTCTACCAATGCACCGCGCTTGAGGTTCCACCCGGGATTGTAAGCATCGATAGAATCGTTGAAATCCGGCCAACTCTATGACTTGTTCTACAAAAGGGCCGAGGTCCCGCATGATAACGACCATCTTTTTTATGGACCTGCAACACTTCAGGTTATCCTCCTACAAGTAGAAGACAAGCATTAGTAAAAAAATAACCGAAACTGGGGGCTATTGTTTAGAAATTTTGCAAGAAAAATTTAAAATAAGAGTATCAAGACGCTCAAATTTTAAATTATACTTCAAAGATTTGAATCAAAATTTTATTTTCAAGAATGAGGTTTAGGCGTTAAATTTAACGTTCTAAAATCGTGACTTGAAAAATGTTGTTGGCGGAGTCTTTTAAGAAAAATTTAAAATAAGAGCATTTGGTGTTCGAAATTTTAAATTCCACTTTTAAGACTATACACAAATTTTATGAGCAAAATTTAAGATGCCTAGAACTCCAAAATTGGTGTCTAGAATTCTAAATTCCACTCTAAAATGTTCAATTTATACCCAAGAAACATCATATATTTCAAATGAGAAAAAATTAAAAGTGCCTTAATATTTGGGACTTTTAATTACACTCTACGAAAAATCAACGGGTAAAAACACGGGTGAAAATTTTTAAGCTATTGCCACAGAGCCAGGACTATGTCCCGCAACTTGGCCTCACACCCAGCGACACCAGGCCACGCGGCTTGGCCAGGGTAGTAGACCTGCTTGCAAGGCCTGTTTGGCTCCAATTTTTGACTTGATTTTGGCCCGGTTTCAACAATATTTTTGCACCTTACCCCAGATTCAAGTATGGTCTACGCAACTAAACAAGTTTCAAGCACAAATTTTGACATTATAATGGCTAAAAATATGCATGTTTGGGAGTAAAAAACCATGAACATCACATGTTATGCTCTCATATATGACATTTTTTAAGCTAAATGTCAACATTCTAAGCATGAATACTAGCTAAGAAACATCAAATGGAAGCTTGAAATTTCAAATATTTGAAGAAGAACTCACCCGCATTGAAGATCTTCAAGACCACACATGATGTTTTGCTCCTTGAGTAAGCCGATCCGGGACAAAATGGCCTTTGGGGTACCACTCCCTTGTCAAGAAACCATTATGCGGCCACTCTTGAGCATGCGGAGCAACATAGGGTCGGGTTCTGTTGGGTTGAGGCATGAAGACCTGGACTTAAAAGCTTGGAATTTGTAGAAATTAGAACAAAAAACAAGTTGATTTGTATTGTATAGTGAGAGAATGGGTTTGACGTACAAAACAATTGAGATGAAAATGTTCAATTGTTATCTGAATATGTAGTAAATGTTCTAAGCCATGCGGATCACCTACCAATAAATGCATTGATTGCCATCTGAATGTGCAGCAAGTTTGGATTTGAATGGGGGATTTGGTGTTGTCCATCGTTTAGACTACCAAGTCAACAATTACGATTTACATATCTGAAAATTTATTCGGGTATGATTTACATCCCAAAAATTTATTCGGGTATGATTTACATCCCAAAAATTTATTCGGATATGATTTAAATCTCCAAAAATTTATTTGGGTATGATTTACATCTCCGAAAATTTATTCGGGTGTGATTCATCAAGACATAACTCTCGGTTCAGGAAATTTATCGGAGCATTGCCATATATTCGAAAAATTTACTTGGTCATCGTCGCAAAGGCCGCAGAATTATTCAACCATCATCATTATTCAACTTTCGGATATCGCATCCAACTTAGAATAAACTATTGGATATCGCATCCAGCTCATAATAAATTATTCAACATTTGGATATCGCATCGGTGCATCCTGCTCAGAACAAATTATTCAATATTTGGATATTGCGTCCAACTCAGAATAAATTATTCAGTCACCAAGAACGACAACATATAATCGCATCATCTGCAACAAAGGATATCGCATCCGCTCTGACAACAGATATCGCATCTACATCATCTTCAGCAAAGGATATCGCATCCGCTCGGACAACAGATATCGCATTTATGTCGTCTGCAACAAAGGATATCGCATCCACCCCGACAGCAGATATCACATCTACGTCATCTTCCGCAAAGGATATCACATCCGCTCAGACAAACAGATATCGCATCTATGTCGTCTGCAACAAAGGATATCGCATCTGCCTCGACAACAGATATCGCATTTACGTCATCTTTAGCAAAGGATATCGCATCCGCTCGGACAACAGATATCGCATCTACGTCGTCGTTAGCAAAGGATATCGCATCCGCCTCGACAATAAATATCGCATCCACACTATCAAGATATCGCATCCGCCTTCGAGACATCGGGTCTCATCCTATACACATCATTAGGATATCGCATCCCTCTTCGAGACATTGGGTCTCATCCTACTCAGATTAAGACCTCAAGATATCGTATCTGCCTTTGGGGCACCGTGTCGCACGTCATCGTCAGAAAATAGTGAACCATCAAGAACTACTTTGATTATCGTCTTACCCAGACTCGATCAAAATGGGGGCTATCTGTAGGTGTTGAATTTCGTCAGTAATTTAGCGTCGGAAAATGTAAATTTATTGTAATTAGTATACATTTTTATTTCTAGGAGTTTTGTAATTTTTAATCGCCAAAAGAAATGTGGATGCAAACCAAGCCTTCAAGCCCAAGTTTAATTTGATAACCACAAAAATTCAGCCCAAAAAACCCACAAAATTGAGCCCAAAACGTGAAGAAAACTATCCGGACAATATGCAGGCCACGGGGCCTACCCGCTGGGGGGTCTGGATTTGTTTTCCTTTATTCGGGTCAACTGTTGACCTAAATAATGTGCAGCTGGGCACCTTAAGCCACGCGGCTTGCTCTGAAGCCCATTTCTCCCATTTTACCCTACTTCCTACTCTCACTCTCACTATAAATACATCACTTACTCCATTCATTTTCTTCACCTCGAGTTGACCTAGGAGTATTGACACTACGTCAACTCAATTCTTTTCTCCCCCCATACTCTCTACCCTTGCATCCACGGCCTTTTGAAGTGCTTGTTTATTAAGGTTAGAATGTAAATTTTGTTCTTTCATTTTGTTTAATTCATGCATGATTTTGTACATGATTTATATGTGTATGAATGTCATTGTGTTCATATTTCATTAATTCTTTTTATGTTCATATTTTATCTCATTTTGTATGGCCTAAATGATAAAATTTGAAACGAAACAATAATAATTCTCTTTTATTTTCCTTCTTTTTATTTGAAAACCGATCTAGTAGAGTCCGTTGGTTAACGGGCGAATTCGAGAATTTTTATTCTCGAATTCGTAGCCTTACCCCCGAATCCGAATCTCATGATTCGCGGTTTTGGAGTTACTTTTGTAGAGTTTATTAATTTTTCTCTCAAAAATTAGTTGGCGACTCCCTTTTGTTAATCTGATTTGTCTGTCTCACGATTTTTTTTTTTTTGTTTCGGCTTTTTTGAAACCTAATTTTTAGAGTGTAACTCGTGAAGAAGCGGATGAGGAAAAACGCATCCTGCACTGGCATGCCACGCAGCCCGATGTCATAAGTCTTGTCTAGGGCGATCCTGGATCGGCGAGGTTCTGACAAGCAGACCACGCGGCACGCTTGCGGCCGATGGCTCAGTCGATTACAAGACTGCTCTTGTTTACTTCAATCCTTCTCCTCGATTTTCCTTAATTCTTTTTGTTTGGTTTCGAGTCGAAATTTTAATCGTGAATATCCAAACAGTTAAAAAAATCAAAAAAAAAAACACAATAAAAGAATTTCATTAAACCCCTTAAAGAATAAGCAACCTCTTTCGACTCGTCACACTGTAGGACACTCGAAAAATTTTCCTTCGGGAATCTTCCCGGGTCCTACAGCGGGGTTCCTAGGCAGTCTAAAGCTGAATTGGCGTGCTAAGTGTGTGATGTACCCCCTATGGCAATTCCCTTGTCGGATGAGGTAGCGAGACTGGAAAGATGATGAGCAAGCATAGCCGCAGGGTCGGCGTGCGTGTCGGCATCGAGCATGGAGTGCAACATGTAACAATCAGCCCGGGTAGCTTTGTTTGAGCTACCAGACCTCTCGAAGATACCGCAAGAGAGGACGCGGTGAACATACCTCATCACGGGGTTCCTAATTAGGGACGCAGGTGTGTTGCTAGGGTCCCAGTTGTCGAAGCCATAAATCCTATAAAAGAAAGTTTTCTCATCCCATTCTATAGGTATGAGGGATGAATGCCGACATGTACGTTTAGGTAACCCAAAGGCACGGGCAAACTCGAGCACAGTCATTATCCTCTCCACACCAAGAAGCTGGATACGTATACACCCATCCCTCCCTTGGAGGTTCACTACAAGTCTACATAGGTTGACAAGAATTCTAGGGTGATCCCCCTAAAGGTCGGCTCGCCTAGCCTAGATATGTTGGTCATATGGCAACGTCCTAACATCCACATTACATCATCCAACATGCCACAATTACTCAAGAAAGGCTCACATATGTATTTAGTGGGGATGAGGGCTCTTTGGGAAAGAGAATCATACCTCTTCTTGATCTCCCCTTCAAAGTTGAAGGGGTTGGAGCTCCTTGAATCCAGGAAAGGCGTAGCATTCTGTTTTCCTTTCTCGGCTGTTATAGCTTTTCCGTTCCAGCTCCCTCCGGCTCCATTGTCATCGCCCGACGGAGGTCCAGAGAAGCTTGGATTTGATATTAGGAATTGATATTAGGATCAAATAAGCATGATCACAATGTATATACTCAATGCTAATACTCCCCATGCTTATTTGATATTAGGAATTGAAATTGAAATAAATCTAACCTAAAACCACACCAAAAACATAGCATAGCACCACAACACAATCACCATCTAAATCTAAACCTAATTTTCTCAAGTTTAACATCACATTAATCTCACAATATACCCAACATCATAATTCACTCAATTTTGGAACAAAAAGGATCAAAAATCAACAACTCAAATCATGCGCGAATCAAGAATTCAATCCAAGAATCAAACCCCAATCAAGAAATTCAAATCTAGGGCATGGTATATGGTATAAACTCAACAAATTACTCAAGAAACTCAAAAATTCAACCAAAATTATACCACAATCAAAGTATATAATCCAAAGAACAAGAGAAAGAGTGGAGAAATTCATACCTTTAATTTGTAGTGAGAAGAGGAATGGAAACTTGAAAGTGTGAGAGTGCAAGAGTGTAAGTGAGAGGAAGAGGTGAGAAGTGGAAGTGGTGGTGCGGCGGTGGTGGTGCGCCAACAACGTGGACGGCGAGGAGGGAGGTGGGTTGAGAGGGGAGCTGGGACCGTTTTGGGAGTTGGGGTGTCGATGGCTAGGGCAAAAAGGAGGGCAAAGTTTTCAATTGAAATTAAAAGGGGAGGGTCGATTAAGATCAAAAGGCAGGTAAAATTACTCGGATAAACCTAGAAGCGCTGCCAGCGTTTTGAAAACGCAGCGTTTTGCTACCTGATGAAGGGAATTCGATTTCTTGGCCAATTTTGCTTTGTTTTCTCCCTTTTCTTTATTTGCTCCTTATTTTCCCTTTAAATTGACATACCAAAATTCCCTACAAACATCTATCAACTTAAAATTTATTAGGTTAGAGATAATAATTTCAATAATAACCAAAAAGTTTCTCGAATTTCTTCTTTTTCTCTACACACTAAAAAGAAAAATTAGTAAATAACAACATAAAAATTACTAAGGAATAAAAACTGAAACAAAGTAATAAAAATAAAGAAAAGTTGGGGAGGGATAGATATTAGATATTGATGTAACTCCCGGGGGTGCTTTGTTTAATGTCGTTAGCTCGACGTTATGGTCCCTCACTCATTGGGGTCCTCGATCAATCCGCTTTGGAACTGGATCTCCATCATCTTTGATTATTTTTGAAACTTGATTTTGAATTAACTTGCCTTCTCGTACTGCGTACTCCGTCATCGACTTTCCTAGCCCGATAACCGTCGTTCCTTTCCTCGTATCCATCTTGCAATTAACTGTGAAAGGAAGGATCTTCCTAGAATAATCTTCGGTTCTAGATCTTCACCTGTATCTAATACCATGAAATCAACAGGAACAACATGCTCTCCTATCTTGAGGGGAGTGTCATATAAGATCCCTAGAGGTTTCCTTAGGGTCTTGTCGGCTAGACGAAAAATCATATCGGTCACCCTTAACTCTCTATGGTCGTAGTTCCTTAGGTAAGACTTAGGCAGAACATTTACTTCAGATCCTATGTCACACAATGCATACTTGATGGGTTTACCATCCAACTGAACAGGGATCCTAAAGTTGCTTAGGTCTTCCTTCTTAGGCATAATCGAAGGTGTTATGGTTCCCTCCAATAGGTCCGGTTCAGGGTTGGTTTTGACTACCCCATCTAAAATTTGTTCTCCTAAAGCTTCACATCTAAAGTCCTCCACCTCGCAAGTTATAACATTACATTGAGCACCCGGATTAGGGACAGGCTGAGCGGGTAAACTAGTAGAGGGAATTGTTGAATTAGCAATCTAGTTTTCTAAAATTTTATTATGGGTTGCTAAAGCTTCTACCTTTTGTATTAAGTCTTTTATAACACCTTCCTGTTTCTGTTGTACGTCTATGAGGCTTTCCATCATAGTTTCTAAGTTAGACTTTCTAGGAGGGCGTTGTTGAGCTTCTTTGAGGTGGGGGAACATATTTTTGTTGTCCTTGTCCATGAAGAGGACCAGTAGGGTTTTCATTCCTATAAGAAAAGTTCGGGTGGTTCCTAAGTCCAGGATGGTAGGTGTTAGAATTCATGTCATAGTTTTGTCTTCGATTACCAATATAGGTGGCTTGCTGGACTTGTTCATTACTAACTCCACTTGAAGGGCAGGTAAAAGTTTCATGTTCAGTCAACTGATAGACATTGCAAGACGGAGGGTTAGGTGGCAAACTCAATCGGTCCATTTTTTGCGTTAAAGAATCAAGTTTAGATGACAATAAAGAAATTGCATTAACATTAAACTTACCTCCCGCCTTGTGGGGAGGTTTAGACCATTGATACGAGTTGTTCACTAGATGCTCGATCAGACTTGTGATTTGAGGCACAGTCTTCTCCATAAGATCGCCTCCGACTGCAGAGAGGATGCTTCCTCTCGTCGACTCATTCGCTCCATTGGAGAAGGATTGGACAAGAACCCATGGTTCAAATACGTGCTGAGGACATTGTCGAAGAATGACCTTGAATCTTTCCCAAGCATCGTACAGTGACTCATCCGGCTCTTACGTAAATGTAGAAATCTGATTCCTTAGGCTGGTGAGTTTGCTTGGAGGAAAGTACTTCGCCAAGAAAGTGCCGGCGAGTTCATCGAATGTTGTGATCGAATTCGGAGGAAGTGAATCGAGCCACTCCTACGCCTTGTCTTCCAAGGAGAACGGGAAGAGACGTAGTTTGATGGCGTCCTCCGATACGTTGTTGGCCTTGTAAGTGTCACAAGCTTGATGAAAAAGTCGCAGATCTCGGTTCGGATCTTCGTTTGCCAGTCCATGGAATGGTGCTTTTGATACCAAGTTTATCAAAGACTGACGTAGTTCAAAATCGTTCACTTGGATGGTGGGAACACTGATAGTGATTGTGGGTTGGTGACATTGGGAGTCAGATACTGCCCGAATGTCGTTGGTCGCTGTTCTTCCATCTCTTCTTCCTTTTCTGATTCTTGCTCTTCTTCATCTGTTACTTGATTTTCTTGTTGTTCTTTCTCCAGTCTCGCTCTTTTCCTTCTTACTCAAAGTGTGCGTTCGATCTCGGGATTGTACTCAAAGGAGAATTCTTTTTGCATAAACATGAAAAAGACAAAAACAAGAATACCAAGAGTAATAAAAAGAAAATAACGAAAAATAACGAAAATAAACAACCTAGTCACCCAGACCGCGTTCGTCCAATGGCGGTTGGGGGGACAAATCCCCGGCAACGGCGCAAAAAACTTGACAACCTAAAAGTATATGGTGTCTGTGTACCGCAAGTGTACGGGTCTGTGTAGTAATAAATATCGTTCTCTCTCAGGGATTTGTGTTCAACCACGCACTGAACTAGTTCGCTATAAAGAACGCTAGGTCGATCAAAGGGTTGTAGTAAAGTTTTCTAAACTAAACTAAGAAAGCAGGAATTTTTAGGGTTTTAACCAATTAATTAAAGGCATTCAGGGGAGTCCACTCTAGTCAATTAGCCAAATTATCAATAATCCCGGTGCAGGTAACAAGATAATTCAGGGTCTGTAATCTTTCTAGGCCTTATCACATCGATCTTTCAATCTGAAGTGAGCTATAGTGATTAAACTAAACATTATTTCTAACTATTTAATCCAATCAAAGAATAAGATATTATTACAAACTGACCCTAGGCAAGAATCATTATTTCTAACTATTTTCTAAACCTATTCAATCTACGCTTTTCCAGTTCAAGACTCAAACTTTCGTCATGTCGTCAGCAATCTAATACCAAGTAAAAGGCGGTTAGCCAGATTTTACCATGACATACAATATACTCAGATTAAACGAATAAAACGATAACCTAACACCGAGATTGTATTCAAATTCAACAAAGAGACATCGAGTTTATCCCCCAAACAAAGGATATTAGCTACGCATATTGCTGAAAGTAAACATTACAAAAACTAAATAATAACAAGAAAACATGAAAGTAAATAGAAATAACTGTCTTCGAATTTGCGAAATCGACCTCTTCGTGTCACCCGAATTGATCTCTTTCGTGTTGATCGATCACAAGCAACAATCTAAACTAATAACAATGTTTGTGAATTAACTGGAAAGAAACTATCTAAAATCTACCCTAAATAGCTCTCTAAACTCTCGTCTAAAATTACCGTAAAAACTGATTAAAATTCGACCCTTGAAAACGGTAGACTTCAACCCTTTATATAGTACTGGATTAGGGCACAAAACGCTGGTAGCGTTTCCAAAAACGTTGACCGTGTTTAGTGCAAACTTGGAATTCTCCGTGTCTGGACGCTAGCAGCGCCCAAAAAGCACCGGTAGCGTTTTGTAATGTCCTGGTTTCTAAAGTCTCTAGACAAGGCGCTGACCGCACCTTGTTGTTCCGTTCCAGCTGGGCTGGGCCATGGCTAATCTGGGTCGTTTCCTCTTCTTTCCTTTTTTTCTTCTTCAACTCTTTATTTTTATTTTCTTTTTTTTTCCCCATTTTTCCTTCAACTGTTCATGCTTTTTGATATAATTCCATTGAGTCATGCAAAACACACCAATCTCGCGAACAATTGTATAAATCACAGAAATCGACATATAAAATACGCGATTTCGGACATAAAAAGCATGAAATTGACATGTTTTGAGCCCTAAAAACTCTATATAAAAACGAATTATCAGAGACAAAATCCAAGACAAGATCCTAGATATTGGGAAGGTCCTGAAACAACGCTACCCGCACCATTCGAGTGATGTATAATGGGATCAAGAGTAGGGTTGATGAATTACACATCATAGGGGAGACGTGCAACCAATCTAAGAGTGGGGTACCTTACGTGAAATTAGGTCTAGGGTTAGGGTGGTTCACGTGAGGATGAGAGAGAAGTGGGAGGGAATTTTGGCGTAAGGGCTTTTGTGGTTTTAAGATTCAAGAAAGATTGAATCTTGAATGGGAAAAGGTTGATTCTTGGATGGTGAAAGGGGAGGGTTTGACGTGAAGGATGGGAGAGAAAGAGAGGAGTTGGCGTGAGGATTGGAGGGAGGTTGAGAGTTGAGAGGTTGTTGGAGGAGAGAGAAAGTTGTTGTGAGTTTGTTATGGAGGGAAGGGAGTTGGTTAAGCTATTTTGTGAGAAGGGAGGAGGGTGGACGAATTAAGAGAGTATGGGGGAGAGAGGGTGACGTTGGAATGGGGAAGATGGGAGGGTAGAAATTATCTTCTATTAGATAGAAAGGTAATGGGGATAGAACTAGGTTTCCTACTTGAATCCACAAGAAGGACAACCTAGGGTTTCTTGATCTAGACCGCAACCAAGGATCAAGTTCTTGCTAACCACTTGGGTACCAAACCAAGATACAATAGAAGAGGGGTTGAGGGTTTATCCAAACACTCGAAGGAAAGCTAAAAGCTTAAAGGGTTTCATATTTCTGAATTGAATCATTGAAACGATTACAAGCCTAGCCTATTTATATTAGGAGACTTCTAACTCCCCTAGGAATCCTACTTGGCGTGCAAGCCAAGGATTACTAATCCTAGATCATTATCTATTCCAATCTCCTCTTGGATTAGGATTCCTTATCCTAAGGGGAGATGGTTACAACTTATCTTATCCTAATTAGAATTGGCTTTCCTAATTCGAGATGGATTAGTTACAAAATAAGCCATCCTAAATTAGAACTACTAACTTGGCGCCTAACTAACACTATCACACGCCTAAGGCACACTTATAGAACATTCTAGAACAATTTAGAATGTTCTATATTTATCTAACTCTTAATTAAAATTAAAAACACACCAAAATAAAGCTGAAAATAAAGTTACCTCCAAAAGAATTAAAACTAAGATTGAAGCTCTTCTTGGACGTGAACTTGGGCCTAATCTTAGTCTTGGTTGGCGTGTTCTTGCATGTATTAGGATGTTTGGACATCCTCTTGCCATAATGAGCATACCATATGAATGGGCCTATGGGCCTCTATGCTCATCTTTTCCTCCAAGATTCGATCTACCTCTTTATAGGTGAGTTGTGCCTCCTTTGATGGGCTTGATGTGCGCTGAAATACATCATTCCCCCCTTGTTGGAAGAAGTTTGTCCTCAAACTTGGAGGGTTAAGTTCAAAGACCTTGAATAGCCCAGCTGTAATCTGAACGTGGATAGACCTCCACGTTAGTTATGGTTACTCCATTACTTTTCACGTGAACCAATGCCTTCACGTGAGCTATGAGGGTGTGAAAGACTTGAGATGGAATATGAATTAGGAATGGAGAAACATGAGATCTTTGTGGAGTTTGAGAGAAGAGAGAAGGACAAAAACAGGGAGGCTTTTGAAGGTGACGTGAGGTCTTTGTGGAAGGAGGGATTACTTGAGAGAGATTCGAGAGAGAAGAAGGGATGGACGTTGATTTGAGGAAGAGATGAGGGTGGCGTGAGCTAGGGATGAGGGTGAGAATGATTGAATGAATGCATCCATAGGCAATACATCGCACTATAAAGAATCTTGATAGGATTTACCAATAGAAAAGCTTACCAAACACCGTTGACTAACTCGTAATCCTTCACCCTGATTGAGCCATCAAGTGGTGCAGGGTTTGGGATGTGGACTAGGCTCTAGCTGAAGTTTGTCCACCATAGTTGTAGAAGCTACATTGGTGCAGCTTTCTCCGTCAACGATCAAGGAACATACTTTCCCTTTGATTGTGCAGCGAGACTGAAAGATCGCTTCTCGCTCTTGCTGATCTTCTGGAACAATCGAACTGTTGAGGATTCGCCTCATGATGAACAATTCGTGAGCTATGGAGGGGTTTGGAAACGTCCAGAGTGACGTTGGGTAGGGAAGGGAATGTGTTTGGGCTGTTAGTGGAGTTAAGGGTTGCATGTTGGTACTGAAGGTTTGAAGGTTATGTGTTTGGATTGCAGGGTAAGCTATTGGATTAGCCGGTTAGGCTATTGGATTAACAGGTTTGAGGATTGAATTTGAAAGATCATGTGTTTGGTTTGCACTTAATTTAACCTAGAGCTCTGATACCAAAATTACGATGTATAATGGGATCAAGAGTAGGGTTTCAAGTCAGCCACATTGAATTTTGCACTCCCACCATAATCTTCATTCAAGGAAAGCTTTTATGCGTTATCTCCTACTCTCTCTAGGACTTCAAAAGGACCATCAGCCCTAGGGACGAGTTTTCCTTTCCTTTTAGAGGAGAACCTTTCCTTCTTCAAGTGAACCCATACTTGATCTCCTGGTTCGAATACCACTTTCTTCCTCTTCTTGTTAGCTAAGTCTGAAACTTGTTGGGTATACTTAGCTATTCTTCTCCTTACTTCTTCATGGAGCATTTGAATTTCTTGGGCTCGTTTGTTAGCTTCATGACTGTAGCTCATAGTAGTATTGATAGGCGTGACATCCATGGGAGTTTTAGGGTTTCTCCCTATATTACTTGGAACGGAGATCGCCCCGTTGCCTTGCTAGGTGCTCGATTGAAGGCGAACTCAGCGTGTGGGAGAAGAGTATCCAACCCTTTCTTGTCTTTATTCACCAAGGACCTTAATAGAGAACCAAGAGTCCGATTGGTGACTTCTGTTTGCCCATCAGTTTGGGGGTGATACGCAGTACTATACTTGAGCTTGGTTCCCAACTTCTTCCATAGAGTAACCCAAAAGTGACTAAGGAACTTTGCATCCCTATTAGAGACCATAGTCCTTGGTATACCATGAAGCTTAACAACCTCTTGGAAATATAGATCTGCAACTCTAACTGCGTCATAGGTGGTGTGGCGTGGAATAAAGTGAGCCATCTTCGAAAACCGATCAACAACCACCATAATAGAGTCTTTCCCACGTTGTGTCCTTGGTAGCCCCACGATGAAATCGAGGCTAATGTCTTCCCAAGGGCCTTGTGGAATCGGCAAGGGTGTGTATAACCCCTGTGGTAGCATGTGACTCTTTGACAAGTTGCAAATAGAACACCTCTTCACCATATGCTCGACATCCTTAGCCACGTGATGCCAAAAATAGTTTTCTTTCATCATAAGATAAGTTTTCTAAATACAGAAGTGCCCTGCTAGACTTCCTCCATGAACTTCTAAGATAAGAAGCTCTCTAAGACTGCTCTTGGGAATACACAGCTGATTCCCATGGAATAGGAAGCCATTCTCCACATGATACTGATCGTTGGGGCGTTCTGGCAGGTTTCATAGATCTCCTTGAAATCTTCATCTTCTTCATAGAGATCTTTGATGTGTTCAAGACCTATCACACGTGAGTCAAGAACATGTTATAATAGGTACCTGCCAGATAGGGCGTTTGCTCCTTTGTTCAAGTGGCCAGCTTTGTGTTGAATAACAAAGTGGTAAGCTTGCATGAATTCCACCCACTTAGCATGGCGTAGGTTGAGCTTGTGTTGCCCTTGTATGTACTTCAATGCTTTATGATCGCTCTGCAATATGAACTCGTGGCCGATAAGATAGTGTCTCCAATGTTCTAGGGCACGAATAATAGCATAGAATTCTTTGTCGTATGTGCTGTACTTCTTCCTTGCATCACTGAGTTTCTCACTGTAGTAGGCCAAAGGGCGGCCCTCCTGAGATAGTACAGCGCCGATCCCAACTCCAATAGCATCACACTCAACTTCAAACTTCTTTTCAAAACTTGGTAGAGCAAGAACTAGGGCGATGCAGAGTTGGTGTTTCACGTTCTCAAACGCCTGTTCAGCTACTGGCGTCCATGAGAACTCTTTGGACTTTAATAGTTCAGTCATGGGAGCTAGAGTGGTGGTGAAATTCTTCACGAACCTCCTGTAGAAAGAGGCTAAGCCATGAAAGCTCCTGATGTCGTGAATACTAGTCGGTGTAGGCCACTCTTTGATCGCTTTGAATTTCTCCTCATCAACCTGTATCCCATCAACAGAGAGTACATAGCCAAGAAAGACTAATTTTTTGGTGAAGAATTGACACTTGGCGTGATTTCCGTATAGCTGTTTGTGAGATAGGATCTCCATTACTGATTGTAGATGGTAAACATGATCTTCCTCGCTCTTGTTATACACAAGTATGTCGTCAAAGTAGACAACAACACACTTGCCAATAAGGGGCTTCAAAACCTGGTTCATTAGTCTCATAAAAGTAGAAGGAGCATTAGTTAGTCTAAAAGGCATGACTAACCATTCATAGAGACCTCCCTTAATTTTCAACGTAGTCTTCCATTCGTCCCCTTCTTGAATCCAGATCTGATAGTACCTGCTTCGCAGATCGATCTTTGAAAAGACTTGGGCACCATAGAGCTCGTCAAGTAGATCTTCAAGTCTAGGTATAGGGAACCTGTACTTGATAGTAATTTTGTTGATGGCCCTACAATCGATGCACATACGTTGACTACCGTCTTTCTTTGGAACAAGTAATGCGGGCACGACGCACGGACTGAGACTTTCCCTGATTATACCCTTGGCTAGGAGCTCATCAACCTGTCGTTGGACCTCATGAGTTTCGCTAGGGTTCATGTGGTATGCCGGCTTGTTAGGTAAGACTGACCCGAGAACGACATCAATCTTATGCTAAATATCACGTTGGGGAGGCAAGCCTGGGGGCATCTCATCTGGAAACACATGAGAATATTTCTCCAAAAGAGGAGCGGCGAGAGGGTGGATGACGTGATCAAGCTGATCGTCATCTTCATGCTTCTCATGGTTAGGATTTGTGTTTTGGTCTAGAAGAATGGCCACTTTATATTCACTAAACTCATGATGTTCAGCGTTCATAAGGGTAACAAGGTTTTGATCATTCTTCTGGGGTAGGGACGGATTGGGTATTTTGAATGGAGCTAGGGTTATCTTCTTGTTCTTCATCACAAGGGTGTATGTATTCGCTCTCCCGTTGTATGTTACGCTCCTGTCAAATAGCCAAGGTCGCCCAAGTAGAATATGGCAAATATCCATAGGCAATACATCGCACCATAAAGAATCTTGATAGGATTTGCCAATAGAAAAGCTTACCAAACACTGTTGACTAACTCGTAATCCTTCACCCTGATTGAGCCATCGAATGGTGTAGGGTTGGGGATGCGAACTAGTGTCTAGCTGGAGTTTGTCCACCATAGTTGTAGAAGCTACGTTGGTGCAACTTCCTCCGTCAACGATCAAGGAACAAACTTTCCGCTTGATTGTGCAGCGAGACTGAAAGATAGCTTCTCGCTGTTGCTGATATTCTAGAACAATCGAACTGCTGAGAATTCACCTCATGATGAACAATTCGTGAGCCATGGAGGAGTTTGGAACGTCCATAGTGACGTTGGGTAAGGAAGGGAATGTGCTTGGGCTACTTGTGGAGTTAAGGGTTGCAGGTTGGTACTGAAGGTTTGAAGGTTATGTGTTTGGATTGAAGGTCAGGCTTGTGGAATAGCAGGTTAAGGTATTGGGTTAGCAGGTTTGAGGATTGGATTGGAAAAGGTCATGTGTTTGGTTTGCACTCAAAACAACCTAGAGCTCTGATATCAAAATTATGATGTATAATGGGATCGAGAGTAGGGTTGATCAATTACACATCATAGAGGAGATGTGCAACCATTCTAAGAGTGGGGTACCTTACCTGAAATTAGGTCTAGGGTTAGGGTGGTTCACGTGAGGATGAGAGAGAAGTGGGAGGGAATTTTGCCGTGAGGGCTTTTGTGGTTTCAAGATTCAAGAAGGATTGAATCTTGAATGGGAAAAGGTTGATTCTTGGATGGTGAAAGGGGAGGGTTTGACGTGAAGGATGGGAGAGAAAGAGAGGAGTTAGCGTGAGGATTGGAGGGAGGTTGAGAGTTCAGATGTTGTTGGAGGAGAGAGAAAGTTGTTGTGAGTTTGTTATGGAGGGGAGGGAGTTGGTTGAGCTATTTTGTGAGAAGGGAGGAGGGTGGACGAATGGAGAGAGTATGGGGGAGAGAGGGTGACGTTGGAATGGGGAAGATGGGAGGGTAGATATTATCTTCTATTTGATAGAAAGATAATGGGGATAGAACTAGGTTTCCTACTTGAATCCACAAGAAGGACAACCTAGGGTTTCTTGATATAGACCGCAACCTAGGATCAAGTTCTTCCTAACCACTTGGGTACTAAACCAAGATACAATAGAAGAGGGGTTGAGGGTTAATCCAAACACTCGAGGGAAAGCTAAAAGCTTAAAGGGTTTCATATTTCTGAATTGAATCATTGAAACGATTACAAGCCTAGGCTATTTATACTAGGAGAGTTCTAACTCCTCCAGAAATCCTACTTGGCATGCAACCCAGGTGTTCGGTCTCGTTTCGAGCCAAATTCTTCTCTTTATTAGAGAGCTTTTACATGTTTTAACCCCGTATTTTATTCGAGTTATGAGATTTTTCAAGTTTTGTAGGAAAATTAAAGAGTGACCTAAAATGGAGCCAAAACGGAGCAAAACTCACCAAATAAAGGATGGAGGCAAAAGGCTGGCTCGCCCGAGCAACATCTTGGCTCGCCCGAGCAACGCTTCTGGAAGGATAGCAAAACTTGCCGACTAAATTTGAGCCAAGAAGAAGAGAGATAGAAGGCTGGCTCGCCCGAGCAACATACTGGCTCGGTCGAGCCATGCTTCTGCACAACAACCATGGGGAACTTTGAAAATACGACTAAGGTAATGAAGAACCAGAGAGCTGGCTCGCCCGAGCAAGGGCCCTGCTCGACCGAGCTGAGCACCTGAGCTGCCGAAGAGAAGTTGCCAAGAAGACAAGGTGCACTGACCGTAACGCTCGCCAGAAGTGGAGGCTCGCCCGAGCCACTCTGATTTTCTGCGTATAGTCTGGAATTGAAATGTTGCGTTTTGTGTAACAAATTGGGATCATTATAAAAACCTTAGATGCGAGTTCAGTAGGGGATACCTTTTAGCTTAAGTCTTAATATGTATTCTTTAGTTTTAATTACCTCTTAAGTAGCTTTTACTTTCTCTCTCTAAGGGTTTTCTATTGCCTTGTTCTCCAAGTTCTTGAGATTTTGAGTGTAATCAACTTTTCTTCAAGTAATTTCAGCAACCATTTTTCTTCATTTACCTTGTGCTTTTGATTTCATTAAAGTTTGCCATTCAAGGTTCCTAGATTAGCGACAAACAATCAATCTTTTATTGAAAAGGGGGATTAATGGCAACAAATCTTACTTGAAGTGAAGGTTTGAGGGTCATTAGTAACTTGATTCACAACTTTCTATTTTGTTCGGGGAAAGTTGCAAACGAAGATGAAGAATGAAGAATGGAGATCGATTTCGATTAGTCGTCGAGGGTATGGAGTTAATTCTAAGCTTGTTTTAATTAATTAGTTGTTTATTAATTGCTATTTGCTTGCCTTTGATCTTAGTGGTAGTTTAGAGTTTTATTAAATGTTTGCTTGTTAGCTTTATAGATTTCTTCGCATTAATTGTTAGTAATTACTTGCTTGATTGTGTTTCTTCTTAATAGTCATGTTTAGTATCATGATTAGGGATAGTTTAATCGCTTAATTTTCATATTTAAATGCTTTCCACACTTGAGAACCTCTAACAAACTAAAAACCTAGACAAACCTCACACCCATTCTCGAGTTCGACATCCTTACTTAAAACCACAAAAATTACAAATCGAACAATGGCGCCGTTGCCGGGGATGGCGTTATTTGGGAGTTTAGGCTTGGTTTGTTTGTGCATAGTGTGAATAGTTTAATTGCTTTGCTTGATTAGCATTAAGTTTTAAAATCACTAAAAATTAAAAAAAATAGAAAAACCAACTAGAAAAGAGAAAGTGCGTCATTCGATAGGATGGGTTCGAATACTGGAAACCAATAGACTGGTTAGGGTAGAGAAACCTTTAGTCGAAACGCTTTACATGGGTGAGGCAGAACCGAGAGTTACCTTGAGCGACCAGCTCTACCCATCCTATGATCCGCCTCCATCTTGTTTTGTGTTACCGTTCCTACCTCAAGGAGTTACCTTTGATCCCAAACAGTATCATACCCAGAGTCTACCTCTTTTTACTGGGACGGGGTTGGCACTTATCTGGACAGCGGAATATAAGGAGTATCTTAGTATGGTCACACCACCAGGGGTACCTTTAGATTATGTTCTGCTGAAATATTTGCCCTTCGCCCTGCGAGATTCTGCGAAGAGGTGGATGTATAGTATCAAACTGGGATCCATAAACTCATGGGATAGTTTCTTAAAGGTATTCATGAAGAGATATTTTCCAAATTCCATGGCAGTTCAAATGAGTAATTCCATTTTGAAGTTTAGACAGGACAAGGGTGAGCCCTATTGGAAAGCTTTTGAGTGGTTTAAGAATCTTTTGTCTCAATTCCCCAACATGGGTTTGATCTAGTGAGACTGTGCCAAATAGTGTATGAGGGAGTAGATCAGGAAACCCGAGTAACCTTAGAGTCAATGTGTCAAGGGGGATTTATGAACAAAACTGCAGAGGAAGCTTGGGACTTTTTGGAGAGTATGTCAGAAAGGGTAATGCAATGGGGGAATACTAGGGATGAGTCTATAGGAGCACAGTTTTCCAATGCACGGGGAGGGGTTCATGCGGTGAGTGAGAGTACTGGGTATGAGGCTAGGTTCGCTTCTTTAGAGAACATGGTAAAAACCCTAGCCCAACAGTAAATTGCATCTTCTAAGACCCAGCCTTGTGCACAAGTGAATTCTTTAGAGCGACCCATGTCTCCGAACCCTCAATCCCCTTTGATTTGTGCTTGGTGCCAAGGACCTGACCATGTATATGGTAACTGCCCTTTGTATTTGCAACATGTGTCATACAATGTGGAAAATGTTAATGCTATGTTTAACCAATACCGGCCCTACCAATTTCCTGGGGTGCCAAAACACCCTTTCTTGTCTTATCGGTCGGACAATCAAAATGTCTTGAGGCCACCTCCTCCTCACCAACATCAGGCCCAACCAAGACCACCCCCTCAGGCTGCTTATCAAGCACCTCGAGGGCAGACCGTCCATCCCTAGATTGCTCATACCCGACCTCGACTAGGATACCAAAGTGAGGACAAGGGGGATAGGAAGTATAAGGAGTTAGAGTCTGGTTTGAGTAGGGTTGAGGATACGATGAGTGATATGGCGAAAATGGTAAAACAATTGAATGAGAGTGTAGCTCAACTTATGATGTCTAATAGAGATAGGGGAACCTCTCCTGGACAGCAGGAGGCGAACCCCAACGGGAAAGCTTCTAGTTCGTCCTCTTGTGACCTGAACCATGTTAGGAGGCTTAATGCGGTGATTACTCTTAGATCAGGGAAGGAAGTAGACAATCGGGTCCGGGAATTACCTTCAGACCTGCCTAGGAAACAACCTGTGAGTGTTGGACCTTGTGATGAATTAGTATCAGTTGAGGATGAGTCATGTGAGGAAGAGAGGTTGACCAACTTAGGTGAAACCCTGAGTCTTAAAACCTTACCTAGAGTACTTCCAGAGTCTAGTCCTGTTCAACCTATGGCGTATAAGCCTTCCCCACCTTTACCTCAAAGGTTGAGGGGAACTAAGGACCAGAAATTTCTTAAAAAGATTAGGGAGACGTTTTCTCAAGTCAAAGTCAGCATTCCCTTGCTAGATGCTATTCAGCAATGTCCTTCCTATGCTAGGTTCCTCAAAGAATTGTGTACAACAAAGAGAGCAACTCAGGTTCCTAAGAAGGCGTTTTTGGCCTCTAATGTGAGTTCCTTCTTGTCTAGACAAGTTCCAGTAAAATACAAAGACCCTGGGTGCCCAACCATCTCTATTACCATAGGAGACAATCAGATTGAGAGAGCCCTCCTTGATTTAGGGGCAAGTGTCAACTTGTTACCCTTACATGTGTATGAGACCTTGGGGTTGGGGGAATTGAAACCTACTAGAATGGTTCTCCAATTAGCCGATCGGTCTACAAGGGTGCCTAAGGGAGTAGTTGAGGACGTGTTGATCCAAGTTGGAACCTTTGTTTTCCCTGTAGACTTTGTTGTGTTAGAGACAGCTAGGGTTCATAGTCCCCGTGACGAGATTCCAGTCATTCTAGGTAGACCCTTTCTAGCTACATCTAACGCTTGGATTAATTGTAAAGATGGGAGAATGAAACTGACTTTTGGGAATTTGACTATGGAGTTGAACATTTTCGACCTACAGAAGTCACCATTAGGACATGATGAGCAAGAGTGTAATGCCTTGAATTGGATTAGTAACCTTAAGAGTAGTGATCCTTCTGATCTTGATATTGCTCCTAGTGTGAGTGATCTTGTTGAGTTAGGATTTGACCCGGACTGTGTGACCTCATTGTGTGATTCTGATGTGTTTGACGGTGAGTTGTTGTATGAATCATTGTTTGCCTCTCAACATGTGCCTGACATAATAGAGCCTGAGTCACCATGTTCTAGAACCCTTGAACTTAAACCTCTTCCTTCTGAGTTAAAGTATGTTTTCCTTGGCCCTAGTGAGACCTTCCCGATTATCATTGCTTCGAACCTAGGTGAGGACCAAGAGAACAAATTAGTTGAGGTTCTTAAGTTAAACAAGGGGGCTTTGGGATGGACGCTTGGAGATATTAGGGGGATTAGTCCATCTATCGTGCAACATAAGATATTTTTGGAAGATGGTAGTGTGGCCCAGAGGGATCCTTTACGGAGACTCAACCCCTAAATGAAAGAGGTGGTTAAGAAGGAGATTCTCAAGTGGTTAGACAATGATATGATCTACCCGATTTCTGACAGTAAGTGCGTTAGTCCTATACATGTGGTCCCTAAAAAGGCCGGGTTGACAGTTGTGGAGAATGAGAGGGGAGAGTTAGTGTCAATCCGTATCCCTTCAGGATGGAGAGTATGCATAGATTAAAGAAAACTCAACAAGGCTACAAGAAAAGACCATTTTCCTTTACCTTTCATGGATCAGATGTTAGAGAAGCTGGCGGGGCATGATTTCTTTTGTTTTCTAGATGGGTATTTGGGGTACACTCAGATTTCTATAGCCCCTTGTGATCAGGAGAAAACTACTTTTACATGCCCGTTTGGTACATTTGCTTTCCGTAGGATGCCCTTCGGACTTTGCAACGCCCCCGCCACTTTTCAGCGGTGCATGGTGTTTATTTTCTCGGACCTTGTTGATGACTGTGTTGAAATTTTCATGGATGATTTCTCAGTATTTGGCACCACCTTTGATGATTGTTTGTCTAATTTGAGTCGAGTCTTGAGTCGGTGCCAAGAAAAACACTTGACTTTAAACTGGGAGAAGTGCCATTTTATGGTACGAAAGGGAATAGTTTTGGGCCACGTGATTTCAAAGGATGGAATCGAAGTGGATAAAGCGAAAATTGACCTAGTTAGGAACTTGACCCCCCCCCCCACTTGTGTGAAGGAGGTTAGGTCCTTTTTAGGACATGCTGGGTTTTATCGTCGATTCATTCGTAACTTTAGTAAGATTGACAAACCCCTTTCTGCTTTATTGGCCAAGGAGGTGTCGTTTGATTTTTCTGATGAGTGTTTGAAGGCCTTTAACACACTTAAAGATGCCTTAATATCACCTCATATTCTCAAACCTCCCACATGGGGGGAACCGTTTGAGTTAATGTGTGACGCGTCTAACTTTGCTATAGGTGTGGTCTTAGGACAACGAATTGACAAAAAACCTGTCGTGATTCACTATGCAAGTCACACTTTGAATGAGGCACAACTGAACTACACGGTAACTGAGGAAGAGCTTCTAGCTGTGGTCTATGCATTTAAGAAATTCAGGGCTTACTTGTTGGGAGCTAAAGTGATTGTGTTTACTGACCATTCAGCCATTCGTTACTTGATGGAGAAGAAAGTGTCCAAGCCTAGATTGGTTAGGTGGGTGTTGTTACTCCAAGAATTTGACTGTGAAATCCGTGATAGGAAAGGATCTGACAATCCAGTAGCGGACCACCTTTCTAGGATAGTGCCTGAACATGAGATAGAACCTCCTATAGATGTTTGTTTTCCCGATGAGCGCATTCTTAGCATAGGAGTTGAACCGTAGTTTGCCGACATTGTCAATTGTAAAGTCACGGGAGAAATGCCTAGTGACTGGAACAGGCATGATAGAGATAGGTTCCTTTACATTGTCAAGAATTTCATATGGAATGACCCCTATCTGTTTAAGTATTGCCCTGATCAGATTCTTAGAAGGTGTGTTCTGGATGAGTCTATCATGGATGTCCTCTCGTTTTGCCACGACCAACCTTGTGGGGGACATTATAGTGGGAAGAAGACAGCATATAAGGTCTTACAAAGTGGATTCTCTTGGCCCACCATCTTTAGAGACGCCCATAACTATGCTCAAAGTTGTTTTAGGTGTCAAAGTTTGGGTAAAATTTCTAGAAGAAACATAATGCCCTTGCAACCCGAGATTTTTGTGGATGTGTTCGATGTTTGGGGCATTGATTTTATGGGACCATTTCCTACCTCTTTTGGGAATGAGTTTATTCTTCTAGCAGTGGACTATGTGTCGAAATGGGTCGAAGCAATTCCGTCAAAAAGAAATGATGCAAAAGTTGTGACTAGGTTCCTTCGGGAAAACATTTTTTCTAGGTTTGGGGTACCTAAAGCAGTCATTAGCGACCAAGGGGCTCATTTCAATAATCGATCTTTTGCAGCTTTGCTTAGGAAATATTCTGTTGAGCATAGAATGACCACCGCCTATCATCCTCAATCAAATGGCCAAGCTGAGGTGTCCAATAGGCAAATTAAGCAAATTCTTGAGAAGACAGTGTCAAAGAATAGGAAAGATTGGTCCACCAAATTGACCGATGCTTTATGGGCTTATAGGACGGCTTACAAGACTCCTATAGGAATGTTGCCGTATAGAGCAGTCTTTGGGAAACCTTGTCACTTGTCAGTAGAACTTGAGCATAGGGCGTGGTGGGCATTGACAGCCTTGAACCTTGACCTTTCGGCAGCTAGGGATATTAGGAAGCTTACTTTGTGTGAATTAGAGGAATTAAGGAGGGAAGCATATGAAAACGGGAGGTTGAGTAAGGAGCGATCGAAAGTCTTGCATGATAGAGTGATCCTTAGGAAAACCTTTGTCCCGGGGCAGAAAGTCCTCCTTTATGACACACGTTTGCACTTGTTTGCGAGAAGCTAAAGTCTAGATGGACCGGCCCATTCATTGTGACCACCGTGTTTCCCTCGGGAGTAGTTGAGATTAAGGATCCCACTAATGCGTCATTATGGAAGGTAAACGGTCACAGGTTGAAACCTTTCTTGGAGCTTCCGGAGAAGGTGGATGTGGAGTGTGTGACATTCCAAATTCCATCCGTTGGTTGAAGGAAAATGAGGTAACATTCTTGTATATATTGTAAATTAGTTTACTTTTCTTATTTGTCTCTTTGTTTACTTCTCTCAACTATGCATTAACAAGAAGGAAGAACCATTTATTGTTCATATGTGCATCATTTCATGGCTTGTATACTCAATCTCCATTTACAAGTCATGCGACGATGATTTGGGATCTAATCAGGTATTATCCTTCTTTATATTTGGAGTTGGTTGGTGAGAAGTTTATTTTTCCTTCTTTTGGTGTGACTTTTGATATTTTTTTTCTTTTAGGGTGTTTGTCTTCCTTTATTTCTTGTCACAATGAGGACATAGTGTGACCTTTTTGTGTTGGAGTGGGGAGGCATGCATGCCGACTTTCTTCTCTTTCTTTGAAAAATTTCGAAAAAAAATAAATAAATAAAAAAAGAGTTTTGTTTTTTTACTTAGGTTAGCTTTTTGTTATATTTTAAGTGTTTCGGGTTGGAGGTTTTTGAGTGTTTGAGAGTTTGAAAATATTTTTAGTAGAAGTGAGAATACTCAGTTAATTTTGAGAAATTTAACTTCTTGATGTTTTGGACAGAAGCACAGCTCGGGCGAGCCACACGCCTGCGCGACAAAGCGGACTCACTGAGCTGACTTCAGAAGCTGAAGGGCAAAGAAAAGGCAACATTTCCAGAAGCATTGCTCGGGCGAGCGAGAACCCGGCTCGACCGAGCCAGTCGACTGTGCCTAAATTGGGAGTGACATAAATGCTGAGAAAGAAATTTGCGTGGCACCGCCGGGCGAAGCGAACTCGCTCGACCGAGCAAGTCTTCGCCCAACCGAGAGTGAGCTGGCCACAAGGCAAAGTGCGGATTAAGCACTGCTCGGGCGAGCAACATCTTTGCTCGGTCGAGCCTGTCAACTGGAGCGCCAAAGGAAAAGAGTTTGACAGACACGCCCAGCCATCCAGAGGAGCAGCTCGGGCGAGCCAGTCTGATGGCTCGGTCGAGCGGTTGTTCGGACAGAAGTGACTTTGCGTCCAGAATCCCTACTCGGGCGAGAAGGATATTCGGCTCGGGCGAGCCGTCGGCAGATCTATTTTCTGTCGGGGTTATTTATGCAGTTTTCTCTCACTTCTTTTAGTTTTCTCATTTGTTTTCTCTCTCATATCTCTCCCTTACTTCTCCCAAGCCCTAGCATCACCCCCCAATTCCTAAATCTTTGCTAATCTCTTCGATTTCTTCCAGATTTTGATCGATTTTTTGTGCCCTAGTTGTGCTGCTGCTGTTGTGCGCTGTTAACGAGCGCAGTGACCACACTTCGACTCTGCTACTGAGGCGAGAGGTGCGGTGGTGGTTCTGCGTATTGAGGGGGAGACACACTTCGCCAGGGGCGTTTTGAGGTCTCAAGATACCGGGTTTTGCTGTGGTGCGTCTGTGCTGTGCGGGTGGTGCAGTGGTGGTTTTGTGCTTCAAGATTGGGTGGCTTCTAGCAAGGGATGATTTAGCTCTTGAGAATTCAACCACATTTTCCTTTAGTGCTATTTGGGAGGTAACATTCAATTAGTGTTTCAAAGTTTGATTTCAAAGTTAAATTGGGTGTTACTTATGATTAGTTCTCATAATTTAGGGCTTGAGTGTTGTGTGAATTGGTTGCTATTTGGGGATTTTTGAGTTGCTAGAATTGCTTTTACCTCACAATGGTTCGATCTAAGAGAGCACGCACGGGTGAGGAAGGTTCACCCTCACCACCTCCCGAGTCTTCATCAGCGGCGGTGGATAGGGATCGATATAAAGCCCAGGTACCTACACGTCTTCAAGATGAACCGGAACTACGTATTAGGTTCCGGGATGAACATCACCGCGAAAAGTACGAACTTTATCAGCACCGGAAACTTTGTGCTCCGGATATATACGATGAGGCCACAGTGAGCAAGATGTATTGCGGCCCTAGCTTCAACTTTATCATAAGGACCTTGGGTTGGGAATCTTTTATCAAGATTGATGAATCTCTTTATGACCAACCAATCCTTGAATTCCTTAGTTCATTACAAGTTGAGGACGCTGACATACGCCAAGCAAAGTTCAGATATAGAGTGGATAATAAGGAGAAAACTTGCACTGTGCAAGAGCTATGTCAAGCACTTGGGCTACCGGAGGATGGGCTTTACTACGAGGAGAGCGTACATTTTGATGAACAGTCCGCCATGAAAAGCCTTACTTGTTGGCGGCGGAAACATCAAAAGTCAAATGCCCTAGATGATTGTTCCTTCTTGACTAGGAATTCCAAATCTCGTGACTTGTGCAATTTGGCGATTCGAATTTTTCATCGCATAGTCTCAAGTTCGGTCTTCGGAAGGGACGATGGAAGGGCGAATATGAGGAGGGACGATTTGTTTGTTATCTTTCACACCCTCCAAGGAACACGAGTGAACACGGGGTCTTGCATCTTGCATTGCTTGAAAGAAATTACCTCCAAACATCTTACTGCTACGATCGGCATGGGGCATATTATATGCCACTTTTTGATGAAGCAACGTTTTGGAGGGTATATCAGCAAGTTCACCCCGCGTTATTTTCCCGACCCAATCGACGGTGTTCGGTTGCAACGCATGGGTATCCTGGAGCGCCACAACACGAAGCACATCTACAAGCACGGCTCGGATCAATATGCGATGTCCATTCATTTGGACCATGAGCGAGCCGCACGTTGGTTGGATGTGTCCAACCAACACAACTGGTCGTGTGGCGAAGATCCACGGAGCACCCGTTGAGTTGGAGGTCCCGATGACCCGTTTGCAAATGAGGAAGAAGAAGGGGAACCGGCAACCCAAGGCGAGGCTAGCGGTAGCGGTTCCCAGGAGACCACGATGGGGTACTTAGCAAGCCGAATGGATCAATTGAGTGTTGATCTCCGAGAACAACGAACTTTGATGCAAAGTACGCATAACTTGGTGGAGAGTCAAGAAGAGCTCCTTCGTGCGCAGCAATCAACACTTGAAAGGCACGAAGGATACTTTAGGCACTATGACGAGTACTTCCATCAACAAAACCAGTACTGGAGAGATTGGGGGTTCTACCATTATGCTGTAGCCGACCATCCGCCAGCACCACCCGACTACGTCAATCAGTACTACCCAACCTACTTCCCTTATTATCCATACCCTCCTCCAGGAGGTGATGAGCAGTGATTGTAAGTATTCCACACTCTCCTCTTATCTTTTGCATTGGTGTGTTCACTTTATATCTTGAAATATACATGTGCGGGGGGTTGTGTGGTGTTTCCGGGTAGTGGCGAGGTGTTTCATCCTCAATTCCCGCCTCATATAGTGAGATTCGGGGCTGAGGTTAGTCAGTGATCATGTACATTTGTAAATATTCGAAGTTTCTTTTAATTAGTAAATCTTAGTTTCTTTGACTTGTATAGTTTGGTTTACTTTTTTTTTTTTTTATCTGGCATGTACACATTTCACCCATAGTATGCTTTCATTGTCCATCTCTTACCTATGGTGTTATGTTCGTGGATCGTGTGCTGGAATGTGCGTTTATTGAAGACCTTCAGGTAACATCATCTAACCCTCACTTTCATTATGAATATAGTAGTGCTCCATGTTGCATGCTTGATTTTTCCTTTTGGGTGGCGAACCCCGTGAGTGTGAATGTTGGGATATTATTGTTGTTGGAGCCGTGTGGGCTCAGGTCGCCACCAATTATTGTTTGTTATGTGTTTGTTGTGTGTTTTTAGGTTTTCTACCTTATTTGTGACATCCTTCTTCTCACAATGGGGACATTGTGTAGTTTTGTGTGGGAGTGGGGGGTGATACTTCCATTTGTCATGGGTAGATCACCTAGTTTTGAGTCTTTGTTTTCGTTTTTCGTAGTTTGTGTCGAAAAATTTGAAAAATTTTGTGTAAAAAGGAGAAAAAAAGGGAGTGAAAAACCTTGAGGTTTTCGTTTTTTTTTTTCGTTTTTTTTTTGTTTTTGCTTTGTTTTTTGGATTTCGTTGTTGAAATCAGGAAGCCGTTCTTAATCTTCTTCAAAAGAAACCGGTTTGAGCATTTTCGACCGTAACTTGGGCAATTGTCATGACTTACCTTAATTAGATTCTTTTCATCAAGTGTCTAGTGAGATCCCATTTCTTTTTTTTTTTTCATGTTCTGGTTGAAACTGGGAGATTCTAGGGGTTCATATCCGAGCTTGTTTTCCAAAAAGAAAAAGAAAAAGAAAAAGAAAAAGAAAAAAAAGAGAAAAAAGCAAACGCCAAAGCAAAAGTAAGAAAATAACAGCAAAATTAAATAATTTGACTAAGTGGGGCGTGTCGGCTTTACGACATCAACCACCATACACTTTGCCAACCTACACGGGCCCGGTATCAGTGGTACGGCACGGATGCCCCTTAACCCTCCTCCTATATCGCTTTGCGACGGAGAGGCGAATGGAAAAGACCGTGTTGGGAGGGTATACCCCTTATATGGGCCGTCCAATTCCCGAAAATAAGGCAAATATCGACCTAAAAAAAGAAGAAGAAAAAGTTTGAAGTGTTAATAAAGTGAGGGGCTCTTCCTTGCATCACCTGTGGCCCTCACCAAGCCAAGGGCGACCAAATGCGGGGAGGGGCAACTCTTTCCTTTCCTTTGTTCGTTTCGCTGTTTTGTGAGCTCGTATGTGAGTCTTTTGGGTCGTCCGGGATTGATTAGAATGTTTAAAACCTTTTCGCGAATGGGATTGAACTCTACATAAGGTACAAGGGATCAAAAACTTCTAAGATTGGCAGTTGTTTGGGTTAGGTGTTGTGAGATGCTCATAACGGTTCCTTTTGGAGGATTAATACCGTTTTCTTGATTGAGACAACTTAATTCTTTTAAACGAGCAGTTGTCTTTTCTTTCTTTTAAACTTGTTTTGTTTTTCCTTTTCTCTCTCTCCTTTTCGATGGCTTTTGTGGGTCTAGTTGCTATAAACCCTCACGAGACCTACCTCGTCCACCCGGGCTGCCGGGGGGTTTAAAGGGCTTGTTCCATATGCTAAATGCATTCGCGATTCCTGCGAAAGTGAGTTAGGTTTTAGTTTCTTTTTCTAGTGTTTTTCTTTGTTTTTAGTTTGCTCGGGGCGAACAAACCCTTGTGTGGGAGTGGTGTTCGGTCTCATTTTGAGCCGAATTCTTCTCTTTATTAGGGAGCTTTTACATGTTCTAACCCCGTATTTTATTCGAGTTATGAGATTTTTCTAGTTTTGTAGGAAAATAAAAGAGTGACCTAAAATGGAGCCAAAACGGAGCAAAACTCACCAAATAAGGGACGGAGGCAGAAGGCTGGCTCGCCCGAGCAGCATCTTGGCTCGCCCGAGCAACGCTTCTGGAAGGATAGCAAAACTTGCCGACTAAATTTGAGCCAAGAAAAAGAGAGACAGAAGGCTGGCTCGCCCGAGCAACATACTGGCTCAGTCGAGCCATGCTTCTGCACAACAACCATGGGGAACTTTGAAGATACGGCTAAGGCAATGAAGAACCAGAGAGCTGGCTCGCCCGAGCAAGGGCCCTGCTCGACCGAGCTGAGCACCTGAGCTGCCGAAGAGAAGTTGCCAAGAAGACAAGGTGCACCCAACCAGAACGCTGGCTCGCCCGAGCTACTCTGATTTTCTGCGTACAGTCTGGAATTGAAATGCTGCGTTTTGTGTAACAAATTGGGATCATTATAAAAACCTTAGCTGCGAATTCAATAGGAGATACCTTTTAGCTTAAGTCTTAATATGTATTCTTTAGTTTTAATTACCTCTTAAGTAGCTTTTACTTTCTCTCTCTAAGGGTTTTCTATTGCCTTGTTCTCCAAGTTCTTGAGATTTTGAGTGTAATCAACTTTTCTTCAAGTAATTTCAGCAACCATTTTTCTTCATTTACCTTGTGCTTTTGATTTCATTAAAGTTTGCCATTCAAGGTTCCTAGATTAGCGACAAACAATCAATCTTTTAGTGAAAAGGGGGATTAATGGCAACAAATCTTACTTGAAGTGAAGGTTTGAGGGTCATTAGTAACTTGATTCACAACTTTCTATTTTGTTCGGGGAAAGTTGCAAACGAAGATGAAGAATGAAGAATGGAGATTAGCGCAGCGAAACACCTTAATCACAAGAGTAAGACTATACTTAGAAATCCCAAACCTGTGATTAGCGCAGCGGAACACCTTAGGTCGAGGCATTACCGCCGTCTCCCAAAAGAGACAAGGCAACAACCCAAAAGAACATCATTAAAACATATAAACATTACATACTATACTTCCAAAACATAACTTCATACTTAAAGATGAATCTCCAGAGCATAACCATCAAACTTTTAAACAACATTAAAGGAAACAAAGTACAACGCTTCTTCCATAAACATGGGTGCTTCAAAACACGCGACCCTCAAGTCGACGAGGATACTCCAGCCCTACCTACCTTGCTTGCAACACGTGATTACCCCTGCTTGCCTTTACCTTTACCTTGGGTGCTCGGACCCCCTAAAACAAAACATTAAAAACATTGCGAAAAGTGAGTAGGGAAACACTCAGTACGTAAACCTCCAACACGTCGAACCGTTCGAAAGCGGTTTTAGTGCCGACATTTAAATTCATTTTGAAAGCGGAAAGGGATATAAAACATTAACTTGAAATGGCATGAACATAAACATATACATGAGTAAAAGTAACTTGAATTCATAAAGAAAGAACACGTCACATGAATTTAGAAGTAAATACATAAATTTAAGAGTTTTGGGTCCCTTACGATCGATGCAATTCATCTCACACACGCGCATGCCCAAACCGATCTAAGTTTGGAATGGGTGACTGCTATGCAGTCAGACACTGGCCAGGTCTAGGACACTCTGATCAGGAGCATCTAAAACATAAAAGGCTAGCACTTCTCGTAACTAGCTAGAACATAGAACATAGAATCCATAAAATGGGACCGCTTAAAACCATGAATAACATAAAAGCATAGATTAGCATAAATCGTAATCATAAAGGAGCAATAATCATAAAAGCATAACTTAGCATAAACTGTAACCATTTAGCATAAACCATAAACATTTATCATAAACCGTAAACATTTAACAAAACCCGTAAACCTTTAACCTAAACCGTAAACTTTTAACATAAACCATAAACCTTTAGCATAAACCGTAAACATTTAACATAAATCGTAAACCTTTAACCTAAACGATAAACTTTTAACATAAACCATAAACCTTTAGCATAAACCGTAAACATTTAACATAAATCGTAAACATAAAACATAAATCGTAAACATAAAGCATAAATCGTAAACATAAAGCATAAATCGTAAATATAAAGCATAAATCGTAAACATAAGGGAGCGAAGAGTTGGACAATTCGCGTACCTTGAGATGCTAAAGACCTTGGCGGCGCGGCTCGGCTTGGAGATGGCTTTTGGAACTTGTCATAGAAATGAAGAACCGAATAAGGTTCTAAATTAGCTTCATAAGTTTAGAAACTTAGTAATATAAATGAAATAACTTTAGGAGTAAAATTTCAGGTTATAGTAAAATAGAGTTTATAGCATAACTTGAGTTAGGAAAATCGAAACGAAGTAAAAGAGTACATCCCGGAATAGGGAAAAACATAATCTACAACTTTGTCAACAGAATCAGAAGCTAAAAATGAGTGGAAGGGCCCCAAAATGGGCCCGGACAGAAGCTGTGCACATGAAACTTTGGAGTTTTCGGGTCGGAAAATCATGAGAATTATGACGTAGAAGGTGGTTCAAATAAAAAGGCTTGAATACCAGAGAATAAGCTTGAATCAATGATGAATAGGGTAAGTATAACTTGAAAGTTAGAGTATGAAAAGATGAAATCAAATATGGTTTGATAATACGATATCGAATGAAATGGCATAATGGAGCAAGATATACATATCCAAATGTGAATCAAAGCAAGCTTGGATTAACGAATTTATGAAATGAGGAATGATATGAGGAATGAATTGAATTAGACAATGGAGGTTATCAAGCTAGAAGGAATCTTAGATAGAGCAAAGATATTGAACATGATACTTAAAGAAACATGGGAGTCACGATACGAAACTTAAACATACTAGTTCTTGAAAGATGTTCTTAAGACATACTTAGGACTCCAAAATGGTACTCTTAGCCTTAAACACATAACTCTATAATTATAATATATAACCATGACACATTTATACCTAGAAACCCTTATTGGGTTGGTTTGAGGCCCAAAAGAAATTAATTATCAAAGATTATATTGGGCAGAACACTATTCTGGACAGCCCGGTTTCCCGGGATCGTAACTCACACTCCCGATATCGGTTGACTATGAACCATACCTTTCCGGAAAGCTTGCAACATGGCCTAAAACTTTCATGTTTACCATAAAAACCAAAGAGGTCTCCAAAGGGACGAAAAACAGCCCTCAACACACTGACTCAGAATTCGTATATAAAATCGTGAGGTTACGGTTTTGGTCGTAACTTGGGCTATACATGTCGGAAATTCGAAATTCCAAAGCCTATGGTTTGCTAACACTTTAAGCTATCCAATGGAGTAGAAATCTGGGCAAAAATCCCACTTTTATAATTCTGTAAATTTCCAGAACCGAAACAGTAGCTTAAAACACCTAAAACTCATCTTTTAATTGGATTTTTCCACTCTTAATCATATTAAAACATAACCAAACTTCATCTAACTTTAATCCACTATATTTCCAGAATATAAACCATGATAATCACTTCATCAAAGGCTTTAAAAGCCACATGCAACCATGGATTAGACATAAACTTCACATAATAAACATATTCTTGAATTCTTGCTCCAAAACTCACTAATTCACCCAAATTAAGCATGATAACTCTTAATTCCTAAACTCACAACATAATCTCAGCCCTTAAACACTTAAAAACTCACAAGAAATCCACATGCATCAACATTAATTCATCATCCACCATGAATTCAACAAGAAAATCTCAAGAACTCATCCAAACACACATGCACAAACTTGAAACTCAAACCCTAACTTAACCACAACAATTATATACTTGAATTCATGAATAAAGAGAGTAAAAGAGATGGAATTCACCAAAGAAACATATATTAAACATAGAATTTCATATTAGGTTTGAAAGAAATTGAAATTGGGGTTTGAGAGATTACCCTTGAGTTAAAATTGGATGAAAACACAAGAGAGAGGAAGGGGTGGTGCGTGGTGCGTGGTGGCGTGGCCGGAAATTGGCCGGAAAATGACCAGAAAACGGCTGGGGTGGACCAGCAGAGGAGGAAGAGGGTGGTAGAGAGAGAAAGAGAGGTGTTGTGTTGGGTTTGAATTAAAATGAACTAAAAGACTTAGGCCCTCCCCTTTACTAACTAATACATATGGCTATCATCTAACTTAAACTAATACTAATAACAATAAAAAAAATACAATTTTAATTAAGTAGTAGCAAGATGATAACAATAGGAGTAAATATATTGTAATTGTTGTAATAAATTGAAGTATTGGTTTTTTTTTGTAGGAAATTAAATATATTGGTAATAATTTGGGTAACATAAAATAAAATACAATGGTAATTGAATTAAAATAATAAGTGGAAAAATTACCTCTTGAATTTATGCAAAGGAATAAAATGTAATAAATTAAAATTGGGACGGTAAAATATATATATATAAATCGGGGCGTATAAATATTAGCCGATTCTCGGTAAATAAATTTATAACGTAAAACGTATAACCTGAACTAATTTAACTCTTTGAATGGATATGTAAAGTAAAATTTTTAAGCCGATACTTCGGCACCTTAGCCATCTCCTGCATGAGACTCGACACCGATAACAACAAATAAATAAGTAAATTAACAAATAAATAAAGGTAAACGCGAAAAATTTATAACGCGATTTGGTTAATTACGGTGACTTATAGATAATTAAACATGATTTTGGGGTGGGTTGTTACAACAAACCTCACACCCATCCTCGAGTTCGACATCCTTACTTAAAACCACAAAAAATACAAACCGAACACCAAGGATTACTAATCATAGATGATTATCTATTCCAATCTCCTCTTGGATTAGTGTAACGTGGTTTGTATGACCTCGGTTTTGTCGTCTCTCTCAGGGAGCTAGCGGCCTTGGTCATAGAAACTAGGTCAAAGGTCAGGTCGAGATTGCTAAGGAAAAGATATCGGTTTGAAAAGGCGGTAACAAATAGAACTCAGCTAGGTTAAGGAATGGAAAATGGGCTTCGGAGGATTTTCGGGATGCAAACGGGGATGAGGAAATGGGTTTTGCAACAAGGGAGTAACAAGAAGGGAGAATCAAGTGGTAATTCCGTTAGAAAATACCCACCGGGCTTCCTCTTTCAAGGATAGTCCGGATTAACTTCCCCAAAGTCCATCGACAGACCCGGGGGTTTATGAAACGGAATTTCCTAGTTAGTTTCTATTCGCTTTCGCGAACTAGAATACTAACTATCCCAATTCCTATCTTCCAACACAAGTGTTAGATGTATTCGGGATGCTTTCGCACCCAAATACATCCCACTTGAGGGAAGGATAGGAGTGGGAAATTGATTTCCCAACTAATTACTCACTAATATTGCTAACCCAAACCTAATCACTCATTCACAACTTTAATTACCCCCTAACCCATAGGGTTTCTAGCCACTAATCATGATAAAAACTAAGCTAACAACATCCAAACCAAACTTAAACATGATTTCTAACATCAAACAACCATAAATAAGCAAGAACAATGAAATAACAAGCAAAGTAATTAGTAAGGTAATTAATTAAAGAGTAAAGAGAAGAGAATACTTATCAAAATGTTGTAGATGAACAAGAGAAAGCAATAAAAGATGATCCAACAATCTTTCAATTGTTTGAATCCCCAAATCTTCAATAACATACACAAATCTTCAAAACCCTAGATTAATCATTCTCTAATGTGTCTCTAAAACTCCTAATTACAAAGCTAGAAATTGTCTATGTCTATCCCTAGATGCCCTCTAAGAAATCGTCAACAAGGAGTATATATACAAGGAAAAACTGTTGGCCAAGACGCAGCACTTCAAGCTGAAAATACGCGGAGGACATAGGGAGACCGTGGCCACGATAAAGGAGACCGTGGTCACGGTCTCGTTCTGTCCAGCGAAAAAGGTTGGCAATCCATGAGACCGTAGGTACGGTCTCCTTCGGGACCAGGAGGTCGTTGGCGCTACCCCTATGGTAGCGGGCGCTACCTATTTCAGTTGGCAATCCATGGATGACTTGAGCACAGGTCGCGGGTGCTACCTCTATGGTAGCGGGCGCTTCCCTGCAGGGTAGCGGGCGCTACCCTGCGAAAACTCTCGGGTGATTCTGGGCTCTGGGCGTAGCGGGTGCTACGCTATTCGTGGCGGGGGCTACGCTTCGGCTTCCCTTCCCTTTGTTCTTCCTTCTTTCCGAAGCATGTAATGCTCGATCCGAAGGTTGTAGCATGCGTTACTTCACTAATTGGCACCAAAGGTCAGGAGTGTGGTCCCGGGTCAACTCCGCCTCGATTTTCGGTCTGGGTCGGCTCGGGAAATCACCAAGAATGCTATAAAAAAAGCCCCGTTTTGCTATGTTTTGATTGAAAACTCCAAAATCTAACACAATAACCAAAAACACATTAAAAGCTATGAAATTAAACCACGAAACGAGTTAAATGCCGAAAGAATTTAGGCGGTATTTAGACACAAAATCGGGTCTAAACACCCCCCCAACACTTAAACTTTTGCTCGTCCCGAGCAAAACAAAACAAAACAAATAAGAAAACTAAACACCAACTCCTCTGTCGTGGGAGGAAATGAGTGCATTTAGCGTATGCACCAAGCCCTTTGAACCCCCCGGCAGCCCGGGTGGACGAGATGGACTCGTGAGGGTTTGTAGCGGTTGTACCCACAAAAGCCAAAGAAAAAGGAGAGAGGGAAAGTGAAAACAAAACCGAAGAAAACAGAAAGAAAGAAAAACAAAGGCTTTGATTCAAAAGATCTCGCAATCAAAACTAAGAAAACGTGATTAAGCCTCCAAAAGTAACCGTTAGGAGCATCTCACAAACACCAATCTCAGATAAAGGTCAATGTTGAAGATTTTTCATCTCCCTACACCTTATGCCAAGCAAAACCCCATGCCTCTCGCAAGTGGGCTCTAACCGGAACCAAAAGACTCTAAAGACTTGTGTCCGAACTCAAAAACAATGAAACAACCAAGAGAAGCGTTTCCCTTCCTCGCATTTGGTCGCCCTTGGCTTGGTGACGGCCGTAGGTGATGCAAGGAGAGGCCCCACTCTTTAAGAAGCAAAAACTTTCTTTTCTTTTTGGGTTGGATTTACCAACGAAATTTGCTTTTCTTTTTCTCTTTCTTTTCCTTTGTCTTTTTAAAAATCGGTATTAGCCTTACTTTCGGGAATTGGACGGCCCATATAAGGGGTATACCCTCCCAACACGGTCTTTTCCATTCGCCTCTCCGTCGCAAAGCGATGTAGGAGGAGGGTTAAGGGGTATCCGTGCCGTACCACGAATACCGGGCCCGTGTAGGTTGGCTAAGTGTAGGTGGTTAGTGTCATTCAGCGATGCACTCCACTTATTCAGGTTATTGTATCTTATGAAAGCTTTTTTCTTTCTTTTCTTTTTGCACTTTTTTGCTTTTGCTAAACGAGAAACAAAACAAACTCGAACACAAACCTCTAGAACCTCCTGGTTCCAAACAAAACGTGAAAGGAACGGGGGCCTCACTAGACACTTAATGAAGGGAGTCTATTAAGGGTTAGTCTTGACCAGAACCCGAGATAGGGTTATTAAGGGTTAGTCTTGACCAGAACCCGAGATAGGGTCGAAAATGCTCCAATCGGTTACATTTAAAGAAGCTTAAGAACAGCTTCTCAACTTCGATAACGAGATCCAAGAAACAAAGCAAAACAAGAACAAAACAAAAAGAAAAACTGAAAAGGTTTTCACTCCCTTTTTTCTCCTTTTTCACACGAAAAGTTTCAAATTTTATGCAAAAAAATATGAAAACAAAGAACAAAACTACTAGGTGATCTACCCATTAAACATAATATCTCCCCCCCCCCCACACACACACACTTAAAACTCCACAATGTCACATGTATAGGGTAGAGAACCTACAAAAACACAAACAAACAAAAACAACTAGCAAGTAGAAATGGTGGCGACCTGAGCCCACACGGCTCCAACAACAATATATCCCAACACAAACACTCAAAGGGGTTCGCCACCCAAAAGAAAAATCAAGCATGCAGCATGGATCATAGGATATTCAACTCAAAAAGAGAAGAGCGGAGAGATATTACCTCGAGTTCTTCAAAACAAATGATTACTCAATCCGCGATCCGTGATAATCAAGCAAAGGGTTATGATTTTCAAGTAAAAACAAGCAAGGCTCGTAAGATCCGCATGCAAGATTAGAAACAAGGAAAAGAAACTAATAAAGAAAGGAAAAGAAATTAATCAAAAAGAAAGTACGGGTTACCTCCCATGTAGTGCTTGTTTTAGGTCCCTAGCTTGACCTAATTACTCGTTTAATTCTGGAGAGACGTGGTGCACATGAGAGGTACATAATCAGCTTCTTCCACCATGATCGCTTCTTCTTCCTTCCTCTCCAACTCCTACCATTTTTGGACAACCTCAAGTTGAGTTGTCCTTCCGGTCGTTTGGTTGACCATGAGCGGGGAAGAGGTGATGATGTCTTTGATTTCTTCCAATGTTACTTCCTCCTCCTTCTCCAACACCTTCTCACACCTCCGCAAATAGAACAAGGGTCTCCTCCAACGGTTTGATTAGGTGATGGGGATGAAGAAGTAACTTAGGGATGGGTGTAAGGGTCTCCTCCAACGGTTTGAGCGGCGCCATTGTTCGGTTGTAATTTTTGTGGTTTTATAAGTAAGGATTGTCGATCTCAGGGATGGGTGTTAGGCTTGATTAAGGTAAATCGGTTTGTGTAAATGGGTTTTTCTCAAGTGCGGAAAGCGATAAATTATGTAAAGAAAGCATTTAAATCTAACCTAGACATGATAATAATAAAGAAAGCAATTAAAAGAAAGCAATAAAGAAAGTACTTAAAGATGAAAGCAATTAAAAGGCATGAATGAAGACAATGAATGAACAATGAAATTGGGAACGAGAAATTATACCTTTGATGACTAATCTTCAATAAACCTTCAATCTACACTTGAATTTCCCCCGAACAAACAAGAAATTGTGGTTTGGATTACCAAGAATCCCCCAAATTCTCACTAGTAAGTAAAATTGGAGTTCCTTGACCCTCCTCTCCACTAAAAATGGAGTTTATTGTGGCTAACACTATAAAGCTTGGAAAACAAGTCAACAATGGAAATTAGAGAGAGAGAGAGAGAGAGAGAGAAGAGAGAGAAAGCTTGTAAAACTTCAATGGAAACTTGCTTGAATTAAGAAAGCTTGAGAAAGTTTGAATATAAATGCTAGAAATCAATGAAAGCTTGAAGAACAATGAAGAACAATTGAAAACTTGAAGAACAATTAAGAGAGATTAAAGCAAATAAAGGAAAGCAATTAAATCTAATTCTACTCCTAAACTACCTAGGCTAATTGATAATTTAGATTAATACAAGTGGGTATTTATAGAAGAAGGAAAAATACAACCCAAAACCCTAGGAAAAATCGCAACATGCGCGTCTGTGACAGTGGCTCGGCGAGCCACCCTGGCTCAGGCGAGCCAAAGATTCTGGCTGGTGTTTTGTTGCCAGGCTGGCTCGGGCGAGCGGCGTGCGCGATTTTCTGCCGACTTCAAACGCGCATAACTTCTTCATCCGAACTCTGTTTTAGGCCCGTAAGATATCGATGGAAAGCTCTCGGTGTGTACTTTAAGCTGCCAAAATTTCAGAGCTAGCGGAGTTGTAACGAAGGAGTTATGACCCAAAGGATGAAGGCACACGTATTTCAAACCTTTAAGTTTGTACCGTTCCCCTGTTTTACGCCAATCTTGATATGGAATTTCCGACATCGGTTTCGCCTCGGCTCTTGGCTCGGGTTGACTTAGTTTGACTCGGATCTCGGCTCGGGTTGACTTGGTTTGACTCGGGATATAGCTCGGGATTCCCTAAAAACCTTCAATTAAGCCCAAACTTCTTCTAACTCCTTATTTTCCTATAAAACACCAAATCATTATATCTAATATATAAATAGGGGTTAAAACAAGCAAATATACCCTATAAAAGAGAAGAAATTCGGCTCGAAACGAGGCCGAACACCTTTCCTCAAGTGGTTCTCCAAGTTTCAGACACTTGGGAACGATCTTCTCAAACTCTATGTCCTCAATATAAACTTCATCCAATGAGATCTCCCTCCTCAATGGAACAATCTTGAGGGAATCATCACGGGATGCATCTTCAATTACCTCGGGTCCAGAATATAAGGTTTCGGGATGATCGTTTTCATGGTCATTGTCAAGTTCCACTTCAAGAATATAAACTTCTTCTTTATGCTCATGAACAATGGTGGTCACTGAATTGACTTCAACATAAGGTGGCATGGAAAAGGGTGTCTCAGTAGGAACATTAAACTTTGATTCAATATGTCCTTCATCAATCAAGTGTTGAATCAACCAATTTAGGAGAGGAATTTGCATTTGGTGGGAATCAAATTGCTCTTCAGGGCATTCACTAGCATTTTCATTCAAAACTATAACTTGTTCTTCCTCCACCTTCTCTTCTACACAATTGACTTCCTCGCCAATCAATTTCTCCTTCTCATTGTCTGCCACTTGCTCAACCTCCATACCCTCTCCTTTGATCTTATCCTCAATATCTCCCTCATTTTCCTCAAGAACTCCCTCCTTCACCAACTCAGGTTGCTCAACTTCTCCTCCACCACACATGGTAATAACATTCACCCCCACCCCTTGGATATGAATGGTTTGGATAGGTGGAAATTGAAATTGGTTGGATTGAGTCAATTCGAGCTCAAGACTTTGGATATAAGCTTGATCCTCCTCTTGGTCTTCCATGATTCGCTCCAACATCAACTCAAATGAGGATTCTTGAGGTGGTTGAGAAATTTGAGGTTGTGGAAAATCTTGTTGGGTTGGATGGAAGGTTTCTTCTTGAATGAATGAGTGATGGTCAATGGGTTGAAAAGTAGAAGGGTGTTGGTCGGTGGTAAAATCATAAGAAATGGAATCTGGTTCAACATGGGAAGAAATAATGGCACTCACTTGCTCTAATTGTTGAAAACTGAACACTTGCAACCTCAAATGCTTAAAAGTCTCCTCATTCACTTTTTATTTTTGCAGTTCATAGATAGAAGCCAAAAGGAGTGCAATAATAGGATGATGCTCCAAAGATAAATCTCCTCCACTAGATTTGCAACCTCTAAAATCAGGAGCATATTGAACAAGCTCATGAAGGAATTGTTCGGCCTCCCCCGCAGTCTTCTTCAAAAATGTCCCTCCGGATGCTACATCGATTGATTCTTTCAGAGAAGCAAAGAGTCCACAATAAAAGTGCTGAAGAAGCATCCAGTTGGGTAGATTGTGGTGCGGACACTGACGTTGGAGACTTTTGAATCTTCCCCATGCTTCAAAAAGAGTCTCTCCGGGTTCTTGCTTGAAGCTCATAATATCTTGCCGGAGTTTACATGTTTTATCAGCCGGGAAGAATCTTTGAAGAAAATCTCTCTTGAGAGCCTCCCATGAAGAATAAAATCCAGGTGGACATATATCAAGCCACATCTCAGCTTTCCCTTTCAAAGTCAGAGAAAAGAACTTCAACTTTAGATACTCCGAAGATATCCCAGGTATATGCATGAAACTAATGCGCTTCTCGAATCTCTCCATATGAGCAATAGCACTCTCGGAAATATCTCCATGAAACGGGTTACTTTCAAAAACTTCAAGAAGACACGGCTTGAACTCAAATACCGCGTCGGGTGGTAATGGTGGTAAGATGATCGGATTGCCTCCCGTACTCGAAGATGGAACGGCATATGATAGAAGAGTACGAGGTGAATAAGCTTGGACTTCACCCATTGGACTCGAGGCCTCCTACGATGCTCGGTAGAACATTAGGGCGTACCTACATGCACCAACAAGAACCAATAGAAACATCAAATTCATCGGGATTAGCACAAACTAATTTCTAGCGTGAAAGCAATCTCAAATAACCAAAAACCAAGAAACTAAAACTAAGGGCGCTGGCTCCCCGGCAACGGTGCCATTTTGTGTAACGTGGTTTGTAAGACCTCGGTTTTGTCAATCTCTCTCAGGGAGCTGGCGGCCTTGGTCATAGAAACTGGGTCAAAGGTCAGGTCGAGATTGCTAAGGAAAAGATATCGGTTTGAAAAGGCGGTCACGAAACAACAAATAGAACTTAGCTCGGTCAAGGAATGGAAAATGGGCTTCGGAGGCTTTTCGGGATGCAAACGGGGATGAGGAAATGGGTTTTGCAACAAGGGAATACCAAGAAGGGAGAATCAAGTGGTAATTCTGTTAGAAAATACCCACCGGGCTTCCTCTTTCAAGGATAGTCCGGATTAACTTCCTCAAAGTCCATCGACAGACCCGGTGGGTTAATGAAACGGAATTTCCTAGTTAGTTTCTATTCGCTTTCGCGAACTAGAATACTAACTATCCCAATTCCTACCTTCCAACAGAAGTGTTGGATGTATTCGTGGATGCTTTCGCACCCAAATACATCCGACTTGAGGGAAGGATATGAGTGGGAAATAGATTTCCCAACTAATTACTCACTAATATTGCTAACCCAAACCTAATCTCCCATTCACACCCTTAATTACCCCCTAACCCATAGGGTTTCTAGCCACTAATCATGATAAAAACTAAGCTAACAACATCCAAACCAAACCTAAACATGATTTCTAACATCAAACAACCATAAATAAGCAAGAACAATGAAATAGCAAGCAAAGTAATTAAGAACAAGCAAAGTAATTAGCAAGGTAATTAATAAAAGAGTTAAGGGAAGAGAATACTTATCAAAATGCTGTAGATGAACAAGAGAAAGCAATAAAAGATGATCCAACAATCTTTCAATTGTTTGAATCCCCAAATCTTCAATAACATACACAAATCTTCAAAACCCTAGATTAATCTTTCTCTAATCTCTCTCTAAAACTCCTAATTACAAAGCTGGAAATTGTCTAAGTCTATCCCTAGATGCCCTCTAAGAAATCGTCAACAAGGAGTATATATACAAGGCAAAACTGTTAGCCAAAACGCAGCACTTCAAGCCGAAAATACGCGTAGGACATAGGGAGACCGTGGCCACGGTAAAGGAGACCGTGGTCACGGTCTCGTTCTGTCCAGCGAAAAAGGTCGGGCGATTTCGAGCTTCGAGAGACCGTAGCGGGCGCTACCCCTATGGTAGCGGCCGCTACCTACTTCAGATAACAATCCATGGCTGACTTGAGCACAGGTCGCGGGTCCTACCTCTATGGTAGCGGGTGCTACGCTCAGGGTAGCGGGCGCTACCTTGCGAAAACTCTCGGGCGATTCTGGGCTCTTGGCGTAGCGGGTGCTACGCCATTCGTGGGGGGGGGCTACGCTTCGACTTCCTTTCCCTTTGTTCTTCTTTCCGAAGTATGTAACGCTCGATCCGAAGGTTGTATCATGCGTTACTTCACTAATTGGCACCAAATGTCGGGAGTGTGGTCCCGGGTCGACTCCGCCTCGATTTCCGGTCTGGCTCGACTCGGGAAATCACCAAGAATGTTATAAAAAAAAGGCCTGTTTTGCTACGTTTTGAGTGAAAACTCCAAAATCTACACAATAACCAAAAACATATTAAAAGCTATGAAATTAAACCACGAAACGAGTTAAAAGCCTAAGGATTTAGGCGGTATTTAGACACAAAATCGAGTCTAAACAATTAGGATTCCTTATCCTAAGGGGAGATGGTTACAACTTATCTTATCCTAATTAGAATTGGCTTTCCTAATCCGAGATGGATTAGTTACAAAATAAGCCATCCTAAATTAGAACTACTAACTTGGCGCCTAACTAACACTATCACACTCCTAAGGCACACTTCTAGAACATTCTAGAACATTTTAAAATGTTCTAGATTTATCTAACTCCTAATTAAAATTAAAAACACACCAAAATAAAACTAAAAATAAAGTTACATCCAAAAGAATTAAAACTAAGATTGAAGCTCTTCTTGGACGTGAACTTGGGCCTAATCTTGGGCTTGGTTGGCGTGTTCGTGCATGTATTAGGATGTTTGGACATCCTCTTGCCATAATGAGCATACCATATGAATGGGCCTATGGGCCTCTATGCTCATCTTTTCCTCCAAGATTCGATCTACCTCTTTATAGGTGAGTTGGGCCTCCTTTGATGGGCTTGATGTGGGCCGAAATACATCATCGAGGGGGAGGCTTCTATCATGAGGACCTCAACCTATGCACAAGCTGTCATTTTGAGGGGGAGTCCTATCGTCCATCCTCCCTACATGTGGTTTCTCTCCTCCTCCCAGGTTCGTCAACTCACTGCGTGCCTGGACCTCTGATGTCCTCATCAGCATGTCCTCTCGAGTACCTCAAAGTTTAATCTAGGCCCGGTCAAGATGTCCCCATTATTTCTTTTCCTCCCATCCCTCCTTCTCCCTCTCTCTTCCTCTTTTTATTTTGGAAACACACTTTAGTGCTTGTACTCCCCTGTTTCCTTTCTGTTAGAAAGACAAAAGGGGCAGAATTAAGTTTGTATTATTGCTCTGCTATGTATTGTGTATCTATGCAAAAGGACCACAAAGAAAATTTTGTCTTTCAAACAAAAAAGGGGGAGATTGAAGAAACTCCACTGCCCTCTAAGGACCTCCACTACAGTCTGCTTGAGGACCTCCATTGCATCCACCATACTTTTGATTGAAAGGCAAAATTCGAAGATATAAATTCAGGGAAGTTTCTGTTACATAAATATCCCTTATCTTCCCTAGAGATCTATATCTTTCTCATAATCTCTAATCCGATTTTATTTGATTTAAGGAATCAATTAAGAGAAGAAGCCATTTGCCTAAATAAGAAGATTGTGGATCTACTACCAAGATTGAAACAATCCTCTCATTCGGAAAGCATCAAACAAGCCGTTGGAGATTCAAGCTCTTAAATAGAACGGTCATCTTCTTCAAACAATAAGGATTTCCAAGGAAGAAAATCGTTGTAGGAATTTTGGTTAGAAAATTCTGAGTTGTAGGAATATTTGTGTGAAAATATTCTGAGTTATAGCCACTGAGAAAAGTGCTGAGTTTGTAGACAGTGAGTGATTCTGGTGAGGGCCTTTAAGGATGTGCTTCTAAAGTGAGATAGGGTTCTCTCTTTAGGTTTGTTCTTCCTCTACAATCGCCTCTTCTGTGAGGCCTTAACTGCAGAAGTTATCTGTGAAGTCTTCTGCCCTTATAAGCCTTGTTGTGGACCTCATAATCCTCAATAGTGCCGAGTTGTAACCTCCTTCTCTTTTAACACTTTGTTTCAATCAATAGAGAAGTATCATTCAGTTTATAAAAGTGCTATTAACCTTTTTGGGTTGATTAAGTTGCCGAAATTATATACAACCCTATTCACCCGCCCTCTAGAGTTATTTCAGAAGGTATACATAAGAGAAAAAAAAGTAATAACTCATTATTTCTAGATATGTGATATCTTATATATTACCGCATTTAACTGTCTATATAAATAACAGACAACAAAAACAATCTTTATCGACTAATAATTTTAAAAGAATGAAGATAATAGTAAGTCAAACACAATGGTACAATTGTAAATAGTTTGTATACAACAAATGCATACTACGAATTATAACAATCGAAAGATACAACATATTGCTAAAGATAGGAGTGACAACATTAAATATGATAATATCATCTTACTCTTAATAGAAAAATCAAACTAATATTATACTCTCTTTTGTGTAATATTTGATTATCAATTACCAAAAGTTCATTATTTGTCCATATAATTTATCTACTTGTTCATAAATTAAGGCATCAATAAAATATAATCAAATGCATGAATCATATTCATATGATTTAAAAATTTTAGAATTGTTTATAATATCATGTTTAGGTGTAGTGAAAAGTCTTAGAATTGTTTATATTAATATTGTCTTTATATTGTGATATCAAATCTTCATTTCTCCATCTTCTGGGTCTCAAATTTCTCGTATTACTTTACGTGGGCTCTATGCACAATCTTACAAGGTTGGAAGCTTAGATGAAAAGAATCAACCTAAGCTTCTTAATTGATTGAGCATTATAAAAATATATTATATCCAAGGCCAAGCTATAGAAAACTAAGACAGAAGAAAAAAAGGGCAAGAAAATAAGGAGGGAGAAGGGGGAGAGCAAGAATGATGACAATGGAAAGCTGTAAACTAACTTTATCGATCAAGTAAACCTTCTAAACTTGAATGAAGCCAGAGTTTTTCGTTGTATTAAACCATTCATCTTGAAGTTTGATAACATTCAACAAAACTGCGAAATCAGGATTGATCAAGACATTAAGCTTCGTGCATCACTTTTGCTTATGTGTTGTTACATCTAGAATAGTTGAATAAGGCGTGAATATTCGCTTATGCGGGCTGTAGATTTGTCACGTTTGATGAGAGAACCTTGGTGAATCCATATGCATAACTGCAGATTACCGTAATTGTCAAACCGTAAGTTGAAAGTCCCTCATAAAATGTGCATTTAGCAAATGATGTAGTAATAGTAGCGTAGAGTTTCATTTTCGTACAACTTACCCAACAATTAAGATGATAAGAGCCAACACGAAGAAGAGATACTGATAAGTTTTGTGCTTGGATTTTTTGTTTTCTGGGACATGGTCACGAGAACGATTCTTTTTGCTAATGTACCCATATTGAGGACGAATTAGAAGGATGAAACCCAATAGAAACCCTGAAATAAAACCTCCAATATGAGCTGAATTATCTACCCCCGGTAGAAAACCGACTGCTAAACTTAAGACAATTATCACTAGAAGGCATGAAATTGATCTGCACTGAAACAATAATCAAAGTCATCAGTCTCATATACATTAGAGTTATCTGCTTTAAAGCGTTTTTTTTCTAGCGTAAATAGGCAATAAATAATTAGATGTACAAGAAGAGGATAAAATGAACAATTTAACCTTATTGGTATAAATTGTCCAGTTGACGAAGAGTTCAGACAACATGGCACCAAGAAGACCAAAGAGAGCACCAGAGGCACCAACAGAGACAATCCCTAATTTTCTTTTGTAGAGGTAGTTCAGACAGGATGCCAAGCTTCCCCCCAATCCAGATAACACATACAAGGGTCCTATCCTCCCTGTATTTTGGTTGAAAAAAAGGGTTCATAATTGAACACCAAATCCTCACTTCATTTCAATTTGATTTTTGACAAAGAGACTTACAAAATCCGAACTCTTGCTCAAGTCGGACTCCTATGAAGACAAGACTCGACATATTGACTACCAAATGGACTACTCCGGCATGTAGCCATAAACAGGTGAATAACCGCCACCATTCACCTTGTTCTACAAGCTCTAACCGAAGACCACCCATTTTTTGTAACCTGAAACCGTCAAAATACATATAGAAATATATATGCTTAAGAAATCAACTATATATTCATACATCATTTCATGGAGTATTAAATTAATCTTGCATAATTTAATGATGAGATGATTCATTTTAATTAATGGGAAAAGGAACAAGGTTCCTCTCTAAAACCCATAATTCATTAATGCCACCATCATCAATTCATTAAATTATCACATGATCTATAAAGTTGATATTTCAATTCAAATTCATCATAGTATGTCTCTTAATCTGGTAGGAAAAAAAAGAATTATAATAGATCTTAATGCAGGTATTTCCCTTTAAGGTATAAATTAATCAATGCATTATGCATGAAGTTATTTACACCGCAATACAACCACAATACAATGTAATAAGAGCACAATGACAAAACTCAAAACTGAAACAAGGGAAATTGGATAGAGAGAGACTAACGCGTCGACGGAAGGGCCGATGAGCATGTTAACGGAGGTGGGCATGAATGAAAACCTTCCGAAGAAAGCACGAAGGAGGCAATCCTGAGGGTGTTTATAGGTTTGGGGGCAATTATTCACGTACATTGTATAGAAAAACATGACCACATCGGTGACGACAATGGACGGGGCGAGCCACGCTACCCAAGGGTCTAGCGGCCCCGTCTGCTTTGGCGTCGGTGGAGGCTGGTAGTAGAAGGTCCCACCCACCCCAGCCTCCACATCCCTCTTCCCCATCTTCCACCCCACCCAAACACACAATGAATGGAAAGAGATTTACGATAATTAACATTAATGTCGCTGTAAGATACAGATCACGGGTTTCAGATTTTTTAGCTTCTTTGTTTTATGATCATGGGATTTTTTGAACGTACAAGAGTTGTTTTCTTCGCAAATGCAGCTAAGGTACTAACTAATCTTGTTTTGATCATGTTTATTATAATGTCGTTAATTCAAATATGGAATTGTCACATCAAAGGTAATGTACAACTGGCCGGTAACTTTATAATTTTTGTAAAATTTCAACTATGTTTTAAGAGTTGGTTATAATAGTGTTAATTATATTACAACTTACAAATGTATAATAATTGTAATTATGGAGGTGTTTCATTGGTCAAAAATGATTTTCCTTGAAACTAATTTTTCATGGAAAATGGTTCCTTCTTTTTAACAAAAAACTAATGTTCATTTCAAACTTTTCATTATCTATTAAATATATTAAAACAAAACAAAACAAACAAGAAGTCGCCACGTGTCACGCATATAAAAAAAGTGAAATTTTATTAAAAATTCAATTATTATACATCATTATTGTTCGATAATTATAGCCCCATCAGTTTGTTTTTTCCTTTTCACATAAACAATAATAGAAAAGACAACCAAAAGCTATTGTAACTAGTTCAATATTAAGTTGTAACGAAACCTCAGAGTATTAAATCTTATAAATGCCTCACAGAATACTAATACCAAGGACAATCCAAACTTACATTGAAATTACAGCAGTTGGTGGCCTATGGACTGCCACTATCCACTCACTGCAAATAACAAGAGAAATCTAGCATTGTATATCATAATAAACTAGCATTGTATATCCTGTGCGATGCACGGAAAATTTTTCAATATTTATATGTAATTTGTTTTTGGAGTAATTTTATAACAATTATAATTAAACTAATAATTAGAAATTAATAAAAAATTATACAACAATTGCACTATCATTGTTTTTGTATTTATTTCATACATATTGTCTTCAAAATTAATTTAGATAATGTATTGGTAAATAATACAAAAATCTATATTTATTTTTAATATTATCTTAATTGCATATAATAAATGATAATAGTAATGTTTTATTAGTTAATTTGAATAAATGCAAGCAACTCTATAAACCCTTTGAATCTTTCTCAATAGCATGCAAAAAAATATTTAATTTTAAACATAGTAATAAATGATTAAAATCATACAAATTATGTCTATACATTAAATATAAACATAATGTTGTTGGAAACTTATTTTCATAAATAAATATGAATTTATAAAATTAATCAAAATAAAAAAGTTTAGAGAATTATAGATCATTACTATTTAGTAGTAAATAACTAATATTTTTAAATTTTAAAGCAATTGTAATTCTAAATTTAAGCTTATTTCAACAATCACATCAATCAAAGAAAAATTTCATTATTTTTTGTAATAAAGAGAGACTAATTTACATTTTTTATCGTAATGTTATTAATTTATTTCTTTATTCACTTATTAAATAAAACATAGAACAATAGTGTAGGTTAATATAGATTTTCTATATACACTTTAATATCTCTTATATTTCACTTTAGTCTAATTTTTATATTGGGATGATATATATAATTGTGAATTTGGATATTATGAATTTTCCTTTTGGATATTTGATCCCTTTTTTTTTTAATTCGAATGTCTATTTTTTTAAAATCAAATTAATGACTAATTCAGTTTAAAATTTGGAAGGTTGTGTTACTGTGGCGGTTTTTTAATCGATTTCTTATTTAATGTATAAAATAATAAAAACAATAATAATAATAGTAATAATAATAATTTATATTTGATAAAATGCATCTGTTTTGTAGTGTATTCGGGCTTCAAACATTGTATAGTCTTTGATTATTATGGATTTTAAATGTCAACAATTGGGGAATTTAATAGTAGGGATGAGTTTATAACTTTGTTGTATAACCACCATTGAAGTAGCAAATTAAGAGTTTAGAATTTAGAAAGTTGGGTTGATTCAATGTTAAGTAACTAATGGTTTTTTTACTATATTTGGTTATGGATTTAAATGCATAGAAGTAGTAATATTGATAATATCAAATAATAATGTTAATTAATTAGTATTATTGATGAATTTGTTTTTTTCCTTTTTCTTGAAACTATAATATGTAGCCACGTGGCATTACCACATGACTTGAGATTTCTTTTTAATAATACTAATAGATAAAAGATTATTAAACTATTGAAAATTATATTTGTTAAACTTATTAAAGTTGAATAATCTTAAATTTCGATTAAATAATTTGAAAAAAACACTTTTACATAAAGGCTCCAAAATCAACATATGTAAAAGAAAATGGATATTGTTTTAATTGTGTAATAAATATTTCTGCTCATATGTGTAATAAAAAATTTTCAAACAAAAGGAAAAATAAAAAACATAATTAATGACCTTATTTATTTTTTGAATCAATTAAGAATCTTCTTAGTTTTAATATATGTAATCGAAACTAGCATTATATATCTCGTGCGGATGCACGGGAATGTTAGTTATTTAACTATTGAAAATTATATATGTTAAACTTATTAAAATTGAATAATCTAAAATCTCGATTAAATAATTTTGAAAAAAAAACATTTTTACATCCCGGCTCTTTTGTAAAATCAACATGTATAAAAGTTAATGGACATTATTTTGATTGTGTAATAAATATTTGTACTCATGTGTGAAGTAACTAATAAAGTTCTTAATTGATTCAAAAAATAAAAGGTTATTAATTATGATTTTTATTTTTCCTTTTACCTGAAAACATTTGATGATGACACATGGCAAAAGCTCCTATTAGAAGGTTTTGTTTTAATATATGTGATAGATAAGTAACAAATAACAAATAATAAAACAAAGGGAAATTGGATTCTAATAATACGAACTATTGGCCATATAAGACTTAATAATACGAACTTTCGATTTGGTTCTGAATAATACGAACTTCGACCCCCTGTGTGAAGTAACTAATAAAGTTCTTAATTGATTCAAAAAATAAAAGGTTATTAATTATGATTTTTATTTTTCCTTTTACTTGAAAACATTTGATGATTACACATGGCAAAAGCTCCTATTAGAAGGTTTTGTTTTAATATATGTGATAGATAAGTAACAAATAACAAATAATAAAACAAAGGGAAATTGGATTCTAATAATACGAACTTTTGGCCATATAAGACTTAATAATACGAACTTTCGATTTGGTTCTGAATAATACGAACTTCGATCCCCTGTTGCCCCCAGTAACACGCCACCGAGTTAAGTTGAACTTAACTCGGCGACAGGATGACGTGGTCGCCGGAGTAATATATTTTGACTTTATTATGTACACAGTCAGCAAGTGACTTGTCCACATCACCTCTCTTCCTTTCCCTTTCCCTTTCTCTCTCCTCTCCTCCTCTTCTTCGATCCAGAGAAGACATGGTCATGGCCATGGCTTCTCCTCCTCTTCTCTCTACAACATCCTGCTCCCCCTCTTTGTGCAAAACCCACTTCAATTTTTCGCCACCGTCGCCACCCCCCAAGATCACCACCACCACCACCACCAGAACCAGACCCAGAATCAGAATCATGAGGAGCTGATGATGATGATGGGGACGGGACCGATGTCGTCGAGGAAGAAGAGATTCAGGATGAAATTCACCCAGGAGCAAAAAGACAAGATGTTGGGAGCTCGCAGAGCAGCTAAGATGGCGGATTCAGAAGCAAGACGAAGCTATTGTTCAGAATTTCTGCGAACAAACTGGCGTTCGTCGCCATGTTCTTAAGGTCTGGATGCATAACAACAAACACACCTTTGGTAAGAAAAACCCTAGCTTAAGCTAATTAAATTAATTAATTAATTAGCTTAATCTGTAGCTAATTAATCCAATTTCAAGCATCACCAGTCCGATTTCCTTGTGGAATGGAGGCTGCTGAGAAGAGGAATCGGCTGTCAAAGTTGTTTAAAATTTCACCGGATGATGCCAAGGCTGTTTTTACTGTTGTGACTGTCAATTTGCTCTACCGGTCGTCCTTTTGGTTGAGCCAAGGTCGATTCCATCGGCTTCTATGTCTCCCACATCGGATGTCTGATTCTGTGAGATTGACATTGGTATTTCCATATCTCTTGAGCTTGATTTTAGTTGTTGCCTGCTAGAACATTTGAACAAGTGACCACTCTCGATAGTTTGTCAAATGTCCGAGAGCTATGAATTGCTCAAGTTGGGGGTGTTTCAGTGTAGGCCCTTGGTACAGTTGTTGACCTAGGTATAAAGTGGGAAACACTAAGATTTCTTTGCTTTTCAGGTGGTAGCAGCACCTCAATGGCCAGTTCTTCACAAAGATCCTACAAACACCAACCAAATTATCAAATCCCTGCGACAGCTTTATATAACATCGGTGAAAGTCAATCTGAGCCGGGAAGAAGCAGTAAGCAGAACTTCCATGATATTGATTTGATTTCTACTGGAACTTGTTGTTCCCCTGACGATTTTTCTTTCGTCTGTAGTGTGTTAGTCATTATCGCTGGGCTATAAGAATTGCGGAGAAAAATTGAAGTGGGTTTTGCACAAAGAGGGGGCAGGATGGTGTAGAGAGACAAATGGAGAGAAGAGGAGGAGAAGCCATGGCCATGGCCATGGCCATGTCTTCTCTGGATCGAAGAAGTGGAGGGGAGGAGAGAGAAAGGGAAAGGGAAAGGGAGAGAGGTGATGTGGGCAAGTCAATTGCTGACTGTTTACATAATAAAGTCAAAATATATTACTCCGGCCGCCACGTCATCTTGCCACCGAGTTAAGTTCAATTAACTCGGTGGCGTGTTACTGGGGGCAACAGGGGGTCAAAGTTTGTATTATTAAGAACTAAATCGAAAGTGCATATTATTAAGTCTTATATGGCCAAAAGTTCGTATTATTAGAATCCAATTTCCCTAAAATAAATAACTCCAATGTTCAAAAATACACACAAATTTCATGAGTAATTTTTTGTATTATGTAAGTTAAGAATTAGTCACCAAAATCTCAAAATACCCACCTCTATTTTGCACTCAATTTTAGTTCCATTTTCTACCTCATTCGTAATTTATTTTAATATTAACAGTATATTTTCATGTATCCTTATGAAACATTATGCTTAAATTTTAATATTGACATAGGAGAATATAGACAATTTTATATATTATAATCTACATTTTCAAGCCCAATAACTAACATACAATAGAAGAAACTATCCCAGAAACCAATCGCTCTACTATCAAAGTTATAAACATATCATTTCCTTCTACTAGGTTACCTATGTATTAACTTTAATAAAATATACTACTCCAAAATATCAAATTTATGTTTATCAAAACTCATGTTTACCTTTATCAATTGTCCAATTCAACGCTTATTTTGAGAATGACAAATATCTTAAATTTTATATGTAGATTAATATATCCATCTGTATTCCCTCAAAAAAAATCTATTTGTATGAATATGATGAGAAGGTTTATGAATCTATGAATATAATAATCACTTTATTACAGTACAATCATAAAAATGGTAATATTTGACATAATAGCTAGAAAAAGACAACAATATTCAAGAGGACAACAACAATGACAAACATCAAGCACAAAACAAGAAAATGAAAACTACAATTCCATGGAATAAACTCAATTACATATGATTTTCTATTTTAGATCATGAACATTAAAATATGTTTTAGTACAACAAACAATTTGTTTACTGAACATATCTAAGATGTGCATGACAGAATAAAAAATGCAAACCTTTTTGTAAATTTTGTATCGCTCATTCAACCAAACAACGAATTCAAAATGGAAATAAACTTTAAATAAAAAATCAAAATCCGACTAATAAGACAAATTAACCTATGCATTGCATGGGTACAAACACTAGTTTGTTCAATTGAAGTTAAAGGTTTTTCATTATTTAGTATTACTGCAGGTACCAGAAAGCGTCTTGTAATTATGTATCTTTTTTTTTTCAACATTTTATTTATTTTTAGAATAATTTAAGACTAAATGCTAAGAATTTATGAAATGCAAAAATGATAAAACGACAAAAAACTCAAACAAAATCACTCCACAAAAAGCCTTTCACATTAAGCCATTTCCACATGTAACCCTTTCCACATTCAAATCTTCCAAAAAGTGGCTAGGTATAGGACAAGTGAATGGGGTAGAAGATGTCAAAAACACCCATACTTAAACTGAAAGACATGGGGACCATCAAACAGAGTGAGAGGTATTATTCATGAGTTACTACAAGCATTGGAACACGCAAAAAGCTTTAATGACTGATAAGCTAGTTTTGGATTATCAGATCCATGTGTTTATACAAGGAAACCAAACTTTTTTCATTATATGAATCGCAACTCATTTCGACTATGCGTCCTTGAAAAAGTTAAGGCTAATGGCAAAGGCGAAAATTTCAAAGGCTCCGACCAATTCTGGGTAGAGAAACACCACAACTACAAGGTACCATCTAGCTCTTCTTCAACGAATAAAAGTATCGAGTTTGGATCGTGCATACACGTCAGTCACCCCTATTGATGGTACTTGTAATTTTCCCGGATAAAGCTTGAACTTGCAATTAAGGGGAACTATTAGTAGGACGAAAAGTTTTACAACTATCATCGCTCTAGAAGGCATGATACCGAGAAATGTTTCACCTTAAAGAATAAACTTGATGATATGTTCCATTCAAGGGAATTGTTGATGCCGAAAGTAGCACAGAAACCCCATTAGAGCTTCAAGCAATATGAAGAGAGCGCAAACTAAAGATAGCGCGACTTGTTTGCAGAACTCCTAATATTGTGGCTTTCCATGTTTTAGGTGTTAGTTCGCTGTATCTTTAGAGTCAGTCGTGATGTACCTTAAGTTAATTTTTAGGGTATTCATCTTACTTATATTTAATAAGATGAACCCTTTGTTTAAATTATGATTCCTGTCTTCCTCAACCCCTTATTTATTTCTAAACTGCTACGGAATAATTTTGTGCTTGCGTTCCCGATTTGAATTGAAGAGCTCATTCAATCATACAACCTTTCACCTTAAATCCAAGTATGCCACATCCATATCTTCAAATCTTCCATTAAATCTTCGCCTCTATCACGTTCCTACTCATCATCATTTCTCGTATAACAAATCCAAAGTTAACAAAGAAAAGAGAGGCTAGCTCTAAGAATCCACTTCGGGTTAAGGAAAAAGAGCAAACCAAATTAGAAAAAAGAAGACAAAAGATAAGGCCAACTTGAACACATATATGTTGGGCAAAAGGAGAGAACTCAAATGAATAAGATTATTCATCTCTAAAACTGAATCTCGCCATCTAGTGAATCATGCAGCTAAAAAAAGGACATGTCTGGGATAGGAGGTTTACACCTTTACTAGCCCCATCACCATCCCCTTCATTTCTATGTCACCACTTTGCCTATGTCATTTTCCCCTCTCACCATCTTTTTAACCATCACCACAAACCTAGTCATTCGTTTCATGACTACCTTATCCCTAAGACCCTAACCTATCTAAATCAAAATGGTGTTGCAGCTAACAGATATCATCAAGAAGAGAAGTATTGATCAAACCCATCAAGATCAAAAATTTCGGGTTGAAAGGAGAAGTCAGATTAGTAAAAAAAATATGAAAAAAAAGTCAAAGATATAAGAAAAATAGGCATAAAGGCAATTGTCGGTTAATACAAGTGACCTGCGCACATGCCAAAATTTTCTTAGCCTTCACATTAGGCCCGCACATGAATCAACCCTTTTAACCCTCCAGTCTATCATACAAAGTCCTCCTTGAGTTACTAATCCTTTAAATATGCATCGTTTGAACTATGACTGACCCGATTCCACACTAGATACATAGGATAACATCTTTTGAGGCCCAACCGCTATTATTCACTTAAACAAGGTCCATCATCAAATTATTTGGTCTTTGAGTTAAAGAATAAAGAGTGACTAGCCGGAGAGCCTCAGTAGGTGGGTTAGACAAAAGGATAGGAAACCTTGGTTTTTAAGGACACTACATCACTCTCGTACTTACCTCCAAATACATTCGCCATCCTTCTTGAACTTGGATCACCCTTTATACCCAAATCTAATCCATTTTACCACCTTTCACCTCTTCAAGCAAATCCTTTAGGTTTCCTTAATCACAATTAAGAGTTGTTATTCTTGTTGCAAATTTCTGCTGATTCTATTGAAGAGTTGGTATTCTTTGTTGCAATTTGAGATATTTTTCCCCTTCTATGCCATTGAAACCCTAAATTGGTGAGTAACACTTCCCTTTCTCTGATTTATAAGTTTTAATTAGTGAATTTGTGCTAGTTTATGCTATTAATTACCTTAATTATTACTTTTATGCTAGTGTTTGATTATTATGTTAAAATTAGGTTAAACTTTGTCTTGATTTCTGAGTTTATATCTTTCATGAGTATGAGTAGCAAAGTTTCTTAAGGGTTAAGGGTAATTAAGGCCTCTAATGAAGGATTAGATATAGATTAGTGGGATTTGGGTGATTAATGAGGTAATTACGTGTTCCACCCTAGGTTTCCATTCGATGATTGGGGAATTTTGGTGCTGGGAGGTTATGAATCTTCCCCAAACATTGAATTGGGAATCTAGGGCAGAGTGATTAGTTCCTAACCCTAACTCTGGCGAGAGGAATTTTGGAACTAATAAGTTAGGATTGCGTTTGAATACTATCAAGGACCGTCATACACGGGAGTGATGGTGGACCTAAGTATGCATCAATTTACAATTTGGGAGAGAGAAATTGATGCTATCTTATCCGTACGATCCTCATACCTAATCACTGAATATTGATCGCTCCTAAAACCATGAAATCAGTGTTTAGTTCTTCATTAGGTTGCCCCGGTACTACTCCCGAGCCCTTGTTTTTCCCTATTTGATTAATCATTACATAAAACCGTTTTCAAACTCTGTTACTTGAACCATTCTTGACACCGAAGACCGAATTTGAATATTAGGGTCCCAACTCCTCGAGTCATAATGATCGTTATCCTAGTTCGTTAGGAAAACGTTAAACATTATGTGATCATCAGAGTCAGATGCAATATTAGTCATATCAACATGTCCAGGCTTACTAATAGAAATGTCAATCTTGGTGCAAATAAGGTTAAAAGCAAAATTTGATTCTTGAAAGATGACATCATGACTATGGAGAACCTTATGTGTGTATAAGTTGTACAACTTATAACCTCTAACAACAAAAGTATATCCAAGTATAACTAATTTAATATCTCTGGAATCCATTTTGTCTGTTATTTCATTATTCATAGCATAGTCAAACATCCAAAAGTCCTCAAATTATCAACATTTGGTTTATATCCAAACAGAATTCAAAAGGACTTTGCCATTTATGACTGGCCATAGGGAGCTTGTTTATTATATGAATAACGGTTATAACACATTCCCTCCAAAGTCTCTTAGGATAACCAACATGAAACCATAAAGATCTACAATCTCCAATAAATGTCTATGTTTCCTTTCTACAACACCATTGCCGAGGAGTATAAACTACAGATTTCTAATGGGTTATATACACCATCAGCAGCGAAAATTGCATACAAGCTTTGTTTATGAATTCAGTGTCACTATCAGTATAAACCATTGAAATCCTAACATTGAATTGGCTGGAAGCCATAGCAAACAAATTCTGGATAGTAGAAAACACTTGAGATTATCAAGTATTAAATGTATCCAAGTAATTCTACAATGATCATCTATCATACTCACAAAATTACTTTGAACCATCAGCATTAGGCACCTTATAAGGGCCCTAAAGATTCATATGTATTAGACGAAAAACATGTCTATTGTGAATTACATTTCTTTCAAAAGGTAGTCTATGAGATTTAGCTACCACATATGTTTCAGAAGAAAAAAAATCAGAAGTATTGTAATCTTTACATTTAAGTATGTGAGTCATTTTTGACATAGATGTATACCCTAGTCCAGAATGGATAAGATGTAAAGATGTACAATATTTGCAAGCATAGAAAAGGAAGTTAAACCATCCATAGTTGTTGTTTAATTTGTTGATGATACAAGGCATCACTTGGAACTACTATGGTGATGACTTCTTTAGTTGAAAGGTCCTGGAATATACTAGCATCGGGATATATACAAAGGCATAAATCTCATATTTTATCAACTTTGGAATAGATAACAAATTATATTGGAATTTCATGATATAAAGAACTTTGGATAATTTCAATGAGTCATTAAGAATAAGATCACCAGCAATGGCTGCTCGTGTAATTCTTCCATCAGGTAGAATAACTTGAATAGGCTTGGATAATCTGTGCACATTATGAAATAATTGCAAATTATAAATCATATGATGACTTACACCCGTATATATGATCCAAAAACAAGAATTATTCTATTCAACCATAAAACAATACTGTATAAAAGATCAATATTACCTACAAATGTAGAACTACTAGCAAAATGAGCATAAACCTTGTCTGCTGGTTCCTTTCCTTTTTGGAGTTTCAAGACTTCTTGAGCCAATGCTTGTAACAAAGAAGGATCGAATTGAGCCTTTGGAACATTGGTCTCACGAGAAACATATTCAAGAGTAGTGCCAATCCCCTCAAAACTATTGCATTTTTAGCAACTTTGGTGTTTCCAGTCTTCCTTTTGTCTCTTGATTTATCGTACCAATCAGAATATCCAATTAATGAGCATAAAACATTGGTCCTGAGTATGTCCAGGTCTTTGACAATGATTACAGAACTTACAAGCCTTGAATTGTTTGGTTTCTTTGCTTGTTTCTGGAAGGACTCTTAGCAAAGAAGCTTGAACAAACAAATCATTATTCACACAAATTGCCACTTTAGGGACTATATTAATGGTGCTGGTAATCATCTTTTGCCCTTCCACTTGTTGTATCATGTTATATGCTTTATTAAGGGCAATAACGGGTTCTCACATCAAAACATGGCCTCTAATGGCATCATACTCAACATTGAAATGCGTTAAGAATTGCACAAGCTTTCTTTTTTGATCAATGTCGAAATAATGTTTGACTGTAGGACATGTTTCTATTGGAGGAAAGGGAGTAAACGGTATGAAAAACAATGGAAACTCGCTTGGATATCTCTAAGAGTAGTGGCTTCGTACTCACTTTCCTTAAGAACTATTTACTATACCGTAAATGTTCAAAGGGATAAAACTTAGCTCTTGTAACACTTAAGAATAATGGTTTCTCACTTGAATCACTCAAGTATAGCTGCAGTCTAAACAAGAATGAGGAATGTGATTAGCTTAAGATGATAGAAGATGATGATCTCAAATGACTTTGAATGTCTCCTATTTATAGGAGACCTCCAACCCTTAATCATATCCTTTAGTCAAAGGATGGTTAAGGACCTTTGATGTATGCAAGGTCCTAAGATCAGAGTATTGACCTCACAGTACACCACATTAACACATATCACACACAATCTGGCCTCACAATATAGAATCAAACACCAAAACCCCCAAAACAGACCTCACACAGAAAATCAATTACAACCTCGTCCAAAACAGAGTATAAACACCAATGAACAAATGGACGAATGGATAATGATCAAATGATGATCGGATGGACAAACTTACAATCAAACAGTAACCGAAGATAGTCTTGAGGCTCGAGCTGATACAGACCCACCACAGCTAGAACTTCAAGGGCAATGGACTGGATGACCTTAATGGATATAGGCACACCACCATCGAGATTATCAAGCTCTACACCCACCACAAGGATTGCCAAATCCTCGCTACTGTAGTAGAATTAACCAGAGATGAGAGTTTAACGTCACTCACAAACAAGAGGCTCAATTAAGGCACTCAAAATGCTATTGATTTCACTGATAGATGATCCCCTCAAGGGATTCCTCTTGCTCAAGAAACTCACTAATTAAGCATTAAGCTACTTAACTTAGTAAGCTAATTAGGCCTCATTACAAACCGGATAACATCAAAATAAAATGAAATAAAACCTAACAAACGCGTTGTCTTTATTACAAACGGTTAAATCACCTCACAAGCTGGAAATGGCCTCAACTGCTCGGAAGTGAGTCTTCATGGAGGACCTCAATGCAGGATCACCTCACAGAACAGGAATATCCTCAACAGTTCCAGAAGTGATATCTTCATAGAGGACCTCAAAACTGACAAACATCTTCACTGAGCTGGAAAGTCCTCAACAGCTCTAGAGTGAAGTCTTCAAAGCACTGGTGAGGACCTCAATCCAAAGATATGGAATTTAGAAATAGCCTCACTAATTGGCTGTTGTTGTTGGTGATGATGTTGTTGTTTTTGGACGACCTCATGACTTGTTGGGCTATCATAAAGCACTCTTGGATGTTAGTGTTTGATGTGGTTGATGATGGCCTTAATGCTGATGTTGGTGAGGTCGTTGCTGCTCCTGATGTTGGTTCTGATGGAGGACCTCCATCATCCTCCCAGGTTGAGGAAAGTTTGTCCTCAAACTTGGAAGGTCTTCATGCTCTGGAAAGTAAGGCCTCAAATCTGCAACGTTGAATGTAGCACTGCCTCCATAGTCTTCAGAAAGGTCTAACTTGTAAGCATTGTCTCCAATCCTCTCTAGCACTTCAAAAGGACCATCTGCTCTTGGGGTCAACTTTCCCTTCCTCTTGCTTGGAAATCTATCCTTCCTTAGATGAATCCACACTAGATCTCCTGGATTGAAAACCATCTTCCTCCTATGCTTGTTTGCTGATGTAGAAACTTACTCAGAATACTTAAAGATCTTCTCCCTGACATGCTGGTGAAGCTTCTTGATCTCCTCTGCATGTTTACCTGCTTCATAACTAAACCTCGTAGAATTTGTTAGTGGGGATAAATCCCATGGAGTTATAGGATTTCTACCATAGACAACCTGGAATGGTGAAAGACCTGTTGCCTTGGATGGTGCTCTATTGAAAACAAATTCAGCATGAGACAAGAGGGTGTCCCATCCTGTTTTGTTTGTGGATATCAGTGACCAGTGTTCCAAGTGTCCTATTTGTGACCTCTGTTTGCCCTTCAGTTTGGGGGTGACAAGCTGTGCTATACTTTCGCTGGGTTCCCAACTTCTTCCAAAGAGTAACCCAAAAATGACTTAGGAACTTGACATCCCTATCAGACACCATACTCCTCGGAACACCATGGAGTCTCACTACCTCCTAGAAATACAATTCAGCTACCCTCACAGCATCATAGGTCGTATGACAAGCAATGAAGTGAGCCATTTTACTGAATCTGTCCACAACTACCATGATTGAATCTGTCCCTCTTTGAGTTCTTGGTAGACCAACAATGATGTCTAGGCTGATGTCCTCCTAAGGACTGTTTGGAGCTAACAAAGGTGTGTATAGCCCTTGAGGTAAGCTATGACTCTTTGCAATCTGACATGTAGCACACCTCATGACCCAATGCTCAACATCCTTCCTCATTTTAGGCCAACAATAATGTTCCTTCAGTATAAAAAGGGTCTTCTCAATGCCAAAATGACCTGCCAAGCAACCTCCATGAGCTTCAGAGATCAACAACTCTATAAAACTGCTCTTTGGAATACACAACCTTGCTCCTTTGAAGAGAAATCCCTTGTCTATGTGGTATAGACTTTGAGGATGTCCCTGTCATTTCTGGTACAACTCTCCAAAATCTTCATCATTCTCATACAAAGCTTTCAACTGTTCAAAACCAAGCACTCTTGCATCCAAAACTTACAACAACAAATACCTCCTGGATTGTGCATCAACTCCTTTGTTAAGCTTCCCAGATTTATGATGGATCACAAAATGGAATTGCTGCATGAACTCCACCCAAGTAGCATGCTTAGTGTTGAGTTTATGCTGCCCCTGAATGAATTTGAGGGCCTCATGATCACTGTGCAGAATAAATTCAGATCCAATCAGATAATGCCTCCAATGTTGCAAAGCTCTGATGATAGCATAGAACACCTTATCATATGTACTGTATTTCCTCTTGGCTTCATTGAGTTTCTCACTGAAATAAGCTACTGGTTTTCCCTCTTGAGTCAACACTTGTCCAATGCCCACACCTGAGGCATCACACTCCACTTCAAAGACTTTGGCAAAACAAGGTAATGCCAACACTGGTGCTGAGGTTAACCGTCTTTTGACCTCCTCAAAAGCTTTCTGTGCAGCTGGTGTCCAAGTAAAGCTCTTCCCCTTTACTAACTCAGTCATAGGAGCTAGAATAGTGCTGAAGTCCCTCACAAGCCTCCTGTAGAAAGATGACAATCCATGAAAACTCCTTATCTGCTGGATTGATGTAGGAACTGGCCACTCTCTGATGGCTTTGATCTTATCCTCATCTACTTGAATACCTTCTGATGTCACAATATAACCAAGGAATATAACATGGCTGGTGAAGAATTGACACTTCTTGAGGTTCCCATACAACTGCTCTCTACTCAGAATCTCCATAACACTCCTCAAATTTCTAACATGATCCTCCTCAGACTGATTATAAATGAGTATATCATCAAAATACACAACAACACACTTCCCAATCAAAGGTTTTAGAACTTGGTTCATAAGTCTCATAAATGTAGAAGGTGCATTTGTCAAACCAAAAGGCATGACTAACCACTCATACAGGCCTCCCTTAGTCTTAAAGGTTGTCTTCCACTCATATCCCTCATAAATTCTGATCTGATAATATCCACTCCTCAAATCAATCTTTTAAAACACAGTTGAGCCATGGAGCTCATCAAGCATATCCTCAAGTCTTGGAATATGATATCTATACTTAATTGTGATTTTATTGATGACTCTACAATCAATACACATCCTCCGACTTCCATCTTTCTTAGGGACCAATAATGTTGGCACTGCACAAGGGCTCAAGCTCTCTCTAATCATTCCTTTCTCCAACAACTCATCAACTTGCCTCTGGATCTCATTGGTTTCAGCAGGGGTCATTCTATAGGCTGGTTTGTTTGGTAGAATAGATCCTGGGATGAGGTCAATTTTATGCTGGATGTCTCTTTTTGGGGTAAACCTGGTGGCATTTCATTTGGAAAAACATGTAGGTACTGGTTTAGGATGGGTTGGAATAAAGGATGGCTATTTTATGGGGCTGGCTCATTTTGTGAGGTTGGTTCTTCATCAAGATCAAGCAAAAGTAACTCCTTCTGTTCATAGAACTCATGATATTCAGCTGGTAAGATCACATCAAGGGATGGTTCAACAATCAAGTTCTTGGTTCTTTTTGTGAGCTGGGATGGTTTATGTGGGGTGAGGACAATTTTCTTGTGGTTCAGGTTAAGGGAATAAGTATTGGCTCTTCCATCATGGTTAACAGATCTATCAAACAACCAAGGTCTTCCCAACAACAAATGACATGCATCCATAGGTATAACATCACACCACACTTGATCTTTATAAACAGAACCAATTGAAAAATTCACAAGGCATCTTGATGAGATTTTGATACCTCTGCTTTGATTCAACCACTGGATGGTGTAAGGTGCTGGATGAGGACAGGTTTGCAAATTCAGCTTTTGCACCATAGTCTCTGATGCTGCATTGGTACAGCTGCCTCCATCAATAATCAAGGAACAGATCTTCCCTTGCACTGTACATCTTGTGTGAAAAATATTCTCCCTCTGCTCAGCTTCCTCATCAACTGCTGTACTGCTAAGGATCCTCCTGATCACCAACATTTCACCTTCATCAGGTCTGGCCTCAACTTCCTCTTCATCATACATAGGATCTCGTTCAGGTTCATCATACTATTCCTCCTCAACAACTAACTCAGGTTCAACAAACAGTGATGCTTGATATTCGGCTAAGGTCACTGCTCTTCTGTTTGGACATTCTGAGGCTAGATGTCCAAGAACTTGACATCTAAAACATCTCCTCTCAGGGAATAGTCGATTGGTAGGGACTGGGGTTCTTTGTGGGGGATTTCGGGATTGTGTTTGAGGTGGTTTAGGGGCTGGATATCTGGTTTGTGGTTGTGAAGATGGATAGGTTCTTTGAGGTGGATTGTAGGATTTGATATAGTGGTCTGATTTGGTATGAGGATAGGTTTTGGCTGGATACTTGCTTCCATACTCCTTCCTTTGGGCCTTGTTTTGCTGTTCCACCTTATGAGCTAAAGAACTTAGCTCATCAAGTGAATGGTACACCTGAAGCTCAACAACATTTCTGATACTTTCATTCAACCCTGCAAGATACCTCACATATATCTGCACCTCATTCTCCTTCATGTTACACTTCCACAGTAGATGCTCAAACTCCTTGGTATACTCCTCAACAGATTTGCTACCCTGGACAAAGTGTTGAAGCTGAAATAATTTTCCTTCATGTAGCTTTCAGGTAGGAATTTCTCCTTGAGCTTCTGCCTCATTTCAACCCATGTACTCACTTTAGGTTCATGGATTTCCTCTCTTTTTCTTTGCCAGTTGTTCCACCATGTAGATGCATATTTCCTCAATTTCAATGCAACCAACTTCACCTTGCTTTCCTCAGACAACTCCCTCAAATTAAACACCCTCTCCACTGTCTGCAACCAATCCAAAAATACATCAGGATCCAACTCACCTCCATACTCAGGAATATCTATTTTGAAATCCAACTTCTCTACTCTTCTTTCTCCCCTCCTTTCTTCCCTCTCGCTCCTACTCCTGGATTCACTAACACTACTTCTAGGTGACCTCCTGTTATACCTCCTTCTTCTGTGATATCTAGGTCTTCCTCCTCCCCATCCTGTTTCAATAAAAGGGTTCTCCTCTTCTTCATCTTCTTCAAACTCCACATCAGTCTCTCTATTAAGCTCTCTCTTGTGCAACCTCATATAAAATTGCAACTGTTCACTCATAATTGTCATTTTTCCTTCCATGTCCTCCTTCTCCCACAAGGCTTGTTCTGCTACTTCCTGAGGTTTTAATGAAATGATGATCGGATGGATAAATTTACAATCAAACAGTAACCGAAGTTAGTCTTGAGGCTCGAGCTGATACAGGCCCACCACAGCTAGAACTTCAAGGACAATGGACTGGATGACCTCATTGGATATAGGCACACCACCATCGAGATTATCAAGCTCTACACCCACCACAAGGATTGCCAAATCCTTGCTACTGTAGTAGAATTAACCAGAGATGAGAGTTTAACGTCACTCACAAACAAGAGGCTCAATTAAGGCACTCAAAATGCTATTGATTTCACTAATAGATGATGCCCTCAAGCTGCCGATTACAATGTATATAAAGCTAGGGTTGAGCTGGATGATTAAGGGTTTCCGCTTGCTCAAGAAACTCACTAATTAAGCATTAAGTTACTTAACTAACTTAGTAAGCTAATTAGGCCTCATTACAAACCGGATAACATCAAAATAAAATGGAATAAAACCTAACAAATGCGTTGTCTTTATTACAAATGGTTAAATCACCTCACAAGCTGGAAATAGCCTCAATAGCTCGGAAGTGAGTCTTCATGGAAGACCTCAATGCAGGATCACCTCACAGAACTTGAATATCCTCAACAGTTCCAGAAGTGATGTCTTCATAGAGGACCTCAAAACTGACAAACATCTTCACTGAGCTGGAAAGTCCTCAACAACTCTAGAGTGAAGTCTTCAAAGCACTAGTGAGGACCTCAATCGATCCAAAGATATGGAATTGAGAAATAGCCTCACTGGTTGGCTGCTGTTGTTGGTGATGATGTTGTTGTTGTTGGATGACCTCATGACTTGTTGGACCATCATAAAGCACTCTTGGATGTCAGTGTTTGATGTAGTTGATGATGGCCTCAATGCTGATGTTGGTGAGGTCGTTGCTGCTCCTGATGTTGGTTCTGATGGAGGACCTCCATCAACCTTTAATGAGAGATTAAGACTTTGACTAAGTAAAGGAATATAGCTGTTGGAATACAATAATATTGGACATATTATTGATATCAAAAACTTAATACATAAGATTATATAGTCGTTAGCATTAAAAACTGATTCTGACACTCAACATAGTCCGTGTTGACCGTACCGCGGCCTGTGTTGAAGCAACACGACCCGTGTTGAGCCCAGACTTGTTTTTTATGCTCTCTAGAGACCTACATGACCCGTGTTGGTCTCAAACTCATCTGTGTTGATCATATTCTTGATGTTTAACTTATATATGATTCTTATACTTGTTTCACACGATTCCTTATGCTATATAATCAATGTATACTCTTGAAATAATTCCAAGTTTCCAACAGTTTCCGCATAAGGACAGGTAGACATATTAGTTTCACCTTTTCTCTCAAAGCTATCTTGATTGCCTAGCTCCATTTCTGAAAGTTGTTGTCGTTTAATTTCAAATTTGTGATAGGAATTCCACAATGATCTGAACTGCTCAAGAACAATAGAGTAAGATGGTATATATAGAAAGAGTAAAGTAGCAGCTACCTAACAAGCATTCCAACCACCTGGATAACCAGATAGCTAACCCTTGGCATCTTCGCACATGTTATGGTGTACTAAAATCCAACTCATGAAATGTTAGGTCTACTGGAATCAAATCTGCCATATTTTTAGTTTCACCTAACTCGGTGATAGTGCAAGGTAATACAATAGTTTTACAATTTAATTTAATGTGATACAATTTTAAAATTCGACTTACCATAATCCTAAGACCTAAAATATAATGCACTACGATCCAATATTTTGGACAAAAATTTATAAAACTTAACAACAAGATATAATATGACACGTACAGGCAATTCATGCAATTCGTATATATTACTTTTAATAAAAAAATTCATATGTTGAAATTTTTGTTCAACTATACATATGAAAGTTAAAGAACTGTCCACTACTTTAGGAATTAATTAGTTTTTTTTTATAAAAGGAATTAATTAGTAGATATAATGAACATTTTGAAGGTAAGTATTCAATCCTGAAATTGTTACTTAATTTGCTAAAAGTGACCGCGTCTGTTGTTTCTACATTTTCGGATAATCATGCAGTTGGCTATTTATGTTCATTTGTGGGCATTAGAGAGTGTACTAAATTCTAAAGAAGAAATCACAATTTGGCTTTACCCAAACTTGCATTTTAATTGTTGTTCTTATTAATATGTTCCTTTTCTATTTATATTTACCTCACCTTCAGTTTTCAACAAGGACACATTACAAGAAGAAGAAAACCATGTTGAAATCAGCTTTATACAAGGATTGTTCCTTACTGACTACAAAAATTGTTTTATGGGAAGCAAGTACCTTAGTTTAAGTATGAGTCGGTGAGTAATTTTTAATTTTTTTTTACAAAAAGTAATATTGTTTCACTATGCTATGCTATAGTTTTTTAGTTTCATTACAAGTGAAATTTTAGTTTACATGTCCTACATTGTTGAATATGTCATTTCACTAGCACCCTTCCCCCAAAAGAAAATTCTACAAAATTGTTAGTGCATTCATTGTTAGGTAAAAATTATTATGACTAAAACTAAGCTTCTCTAAACAAAAAATTACTCAGAGATACCCCAATATTTAGAGAAACTATTTTTCGTTACCCCAACTTTTCAAAACTAATTTTGAGGTACCCTTACTTTTTGGGTTAGTAATTATTTGGTGCTTTTTCGGCATTTAATTTTATTAAGTGACCAAAATATCCTCATTCGTCTTCTTCAAGGATATTTCTTCAATTAGGGAAGAATAAGGACATTTTGGTCACTTAATAAAATTAATGGTCGAAAAAGCACCAAATAATTACTAACCCAAAAAGTAAGGGTACCTCAAAATTAGTTTTGAAAAGTTGGGGTACCAGAAAAACACATCACAAAAAATTAGTGTACCTCGGAGTAATTTTTTGTTCTTTAAAGCTTTGGCACAGTTGAATAAGTTGTAAAAATTCAAGCTCTAAGTATTATTACTTTGCTATTTGTATCTTTCATGCTATACCGACGTACATATATTGTTAGGTCATGTAAGTATATAATTTGTTTTCATATTCTTTACAAATATATAAATATATAATGCGCTATTATATTCTTTGTAAATGGTTTTTCCTCATTTGAGTGTCATTTTAGTGAAATATTTTAAAATATAATAATTATTTAGTTGGTGAATAATTGAATCTATATATTATAATAGAAATCATTGTGGATCCCACGAAATAGAGTAACGGGAGTGACTGTAGAGGAATTGACCAATCACAACGTAGAAAATCATATATTTTTTTTCTATTATAAATTTTTTTATTTTCAATCCGAATTTTATTTTAAAATTAAAAAAACCAGAAAGTATCAGTAATCCTTGACTACTTTGTACTCTGAATTAAATTATTTTGGTACAAATAACATTAGTTATTTTAGTGTTGCCTATAATAATAATAATAATAATAATAATAATAATAATAATAATAATAATAATAATAATAATAGAAATCATTGTGGCTCCCACGAAATAGAGCCATGGGAGTGATTGTAGGAGAATTGGTCAATCACAACGTAGGAAATTATATTTTTTTCTATTTTCATTTTTTTATCTTCAATCCAGATTTTATTTTAGAATTAAAAAAAAGAATTATTTTGGTGCAAATAACTGTAAGTATTTTGGTGTTCCCTATAATAATAATAATAATTTATATATTATAATAGAAATCATTGTGGGTTCCATGAAATAAGCCACGGGAGTGACTGTAGGGAATTGTCCAATCAAAACGTAGAAAATTATATATATATATATATTTTTCTATTTTCAATTTTTTTAAAATTTTCAATCCGGATTTTACTTTAAAATAAAAAAAACTAGAAAGTATCACTAATCCTTGACTCCTTTGGACTATGAATTAAATTATTTTGTGCAAATAACAGTAATTATTTTGGTGTTGTCTATAATAATAATGATAATAATAATAATAACAATGATAATAATAATAATAATAATAATAATAATAATCTATATCTATGTAATATTAATAGTAAAATTTGTGGGTCTATATAATATCTAAATGGAGAGAAGAGATTAATTGTAGGGATTTCGACCAATCAGAAGATAGATAAATACTGAATTAAATTATTTTGGTCCAAATATAAGTAATTATTTTGACAAAATAATAATAATAATGATAATAATAATAATAATAATTAAAATCATTGTGGGCCCCACGAAATAAAGCCACGGGAGCGTTTTTCGGAGTCTAGATCGATCACATCGCAGTAAATTGTATTTTATTTTTCAATTTTTTTTCCAGATTTTATTCACAATTAAAGAAATTAAAAATATATCCTTAATCCATGTCTGCCTGACAACAGTTACATTCAAAACGAGTCCTACTAAATCTCAAACAGTAGTGTTCAATTTTAATTTAAATTGTATTTTATTTTCTATTTCTTTCCAGATTTTATTTACAATTAAATAAATTAAAAAATATATCCATAATCTACGTCTGCTTGACAGCAGTTACATTCAAAACAAGTCCTACTAAGTCTCAAACAGTAGTGTTCAATTTTAATTTTAACTATATTTTATTTTCTATTTCTTTCCATATTTTATTTACAATTTAAGAAATCAAAAAATATATCCTTAAACGAGTCTTACGAAATCTTAAATAGTAGTATTCAATTTTAATTTGATTACACCACTAAAACAAAATTGTCCATAATTAATGACCTTAATATCCGAAACACTTCAAAACCATTACCAATTAGATTATTAATATGACCTTTGCGGTTAGGTCAATGAGATTCATGAGTTATTGTAGATATCTATATAAATATAATACATCTGTTAGAGGTTATATCTATTTCCCGGATGTGAACCTATTATTATGCATCTACTTTCATAAATAACATACTAAATATCCAAAAATTAAACCTCCCTTCATTTACAGTCAGAAGCAAGCAAGATCAATCGATCTTATTGCACTTCATAATCATATAGACATAATCATTTACCTTCCCCATCAATAAGTTTGATATTCATAAACATTTTTCTCAATATTCATCTATAAGTTTTACATCCATGACTTTACTTTGTGCATCGCACGGGTTGAAGCCTAGTATTTTCTAATAATAGTTATGAATTGTCTTGGGTCTCTTATTGTGAAAAAGTTGTATAAATAACTAATTTCGCACCCCTTGCTTAGTGAGATTTCTTGCCTAACCTTTCACCTCTGCAGGTGCAGCCTATTTAGCAAGCACAACCAAGTTGTGATGAAGTTGCATCCTGTAAAACCATTTCATGTAAGTTCCTTGCTTGACATTATATTGGCCTCCATTGCTGCCATTCCAACATCACATTGCCCTATGATACATCCCTATTTGTATGCTCCTTAACCATGCATAGTTTATCATATATCTATAGGTATCATGCTTGGGAAAGAAGTTCTACTAGGTTTTGGATTTTATGTACCATGTGTGTATCCACCTAGCCCATAAAGTATCATTTTCAAAGCAATGTTCTAGATGAGTTGTAACATGGCAGGCTTTGCTTCAGTTTGTGAGTTATATTAAAGCTAACATCTCACTTGACTCTCGTCTGCGGATATGTGTCCTAGAAACAAGTGAAATCCATTTACAAGAAGAGCATCAAACAATTTATAATCGAGTCGATGAGCATAAGTTTCCCTGCGTAAGATGTTGGAAACAAATATGGGAAAATGGCCACACACAAGCTGGGGGATGACTTGGGTGGTTGGGAGTCGAAAGTTACAACCCGCTCTCCTTAAAACTTAACTACAAGACCATAAAAAGACTCAAGGGTTAATTCTAACTTCTTGTGGATAACAAAACCAAGCCTCTCAAGAAACCCTCAAGAGATTGTTGCATTTCAACACCTTAAGAGTGTTGAAGCTCTATAGAATAGAAGAAAAGGAGTGTGGTGTGTGTTCGATGAATATATTTATCCGCCTTTTACAGTGGAGTATAACATTAAAACTTGTCTCTCGAATCACATGATTCAAGAGCATAATCCATAGGATTGCAAATTTGATTAAATGGTTAATATTGATTAGTCAAATTAGTCATATTCAACAAAAAATAAATCCTCACGTGTTAATATCAAAGTCTAAAATCAAGGAAATCAAGATCTCGCACAGGCGGGCACTGATACGGATTATGTCACTTGGACACGGTCTGTGTCAACCAAGATACACATCCCGTGCCAGCCCTATGTGCGTTTCCTTGAGCTACTCGTCTCTGACACGACCTGCGTCACACCACATATGGTCTGTGTCAACGCAGCTTTAGCTTCGGGGTTTATGTTGACCTTCCTGATCAACTCTTAACTTATTGAATTTCCACCTTTAATTTACTTTTAAACTCTTAAAATACTCTATTATAATAGATAATTTAGGATGACAATAGTTAGATTGTCCATCGAATACCGATATACTACAGTCAGCCTTTATTAGTTGCCAGTAGTGATGGGCACTCCTAGATAGTTGGAACGGTACTACTTGAGCGGCCTGCATTTGCTATTAACTGTTCGGCATGTCCTTGCTCTAAGCCACCAATAATGATTGGGACTTTTGTAGATTTGCATCCTGTAGTATTGCAAAATATATTGAGACACATCGAAACTTAGATTGCTTAGATGCATAGGATAACATAAAGTCATCTACTAATCTACAAACATTGAATGTGTCCACTTTGAGTGTCCTGCAATGGGGATGGTACCTACAGCATTGATCACTGTTAATTGTTTTTAGAGTTCTTGTTGGGTATTCTATTAGTCAACATGAGTAGGATATGTGATTAGGACTATAAAAAAATTGGGTTCAAACGTTGGGACATCAGACAAAACTGTTAAATCTTAACCTTGTTCTGATTATGATTCGACACCTAAGCTAAACTAGGACTAGACTTGGATGTCTGATGTCCGGATGCCTGAATAGAGTTTTACTTTTTTATGTAATCTGACTCATAAATAATCAATGCATACCATACATGGACCCGAATATCTAGTGTCCTGACCTGATCTAGATGGCATCACCACCCCTAAACTAAAAAAACAAAAATTAAATTAGCTTACATTAATCCATGTTCGAACAATTTTCGATTGTTCGAATGTGTCTAAACCTGAAATTTTTCTCATGGACAACTCGAAGCCAGGTTGCTAAACCCGAACGCAACCCAAATTTCAATTTGGACATGTCTAATTGTCCAAATTTCAAATTCAGACAAAAAAGTTTGTACTCCATAGTAAATTTTTCGGACCGTACTGAACCAGATTTTCGGATTGAACAACTACTTAACAACCATAGATGTCATACAAGATCACGCTAATTTGGTCCTCGTTTTCCCTAAAAATAACCATAAGTCCTCCCATTCAGACAATTGGAAAAGTTGGTGATCTAAATACATTCCTTAATCTAGCATCTATAGGCTAGACAGAAGTGCAATTCACCTAGAAGTTCCTTAATGAAAGCATAATGAAAAGAGTCAAGTGTTTTTCTCAAATATATCTTGAACACACATTTTAGAGTGATGATTTTCCTTATGTAACCTCTTAATAACTCTTGGTAAAGCAAAATATTATACAACTGAGGTCTACCATCATTAAAGCTCCCTACATCTGATCCACGAAAGTAGCACATGACAAGTAACTTCAAGATACATTTGTATATTACATTGCAAAACAAAATGGATCTAACATTGCTAGATTAGATAGGACTACGTACTTTGGGGAGTAAGACTAGGTATATTGAATTCATTTCTTTAAGCATCTTTCCTTCTCTGAAGAATTGTTGAACTGCTTCAATAGCATAAGGGGGTCGCTCTGCTCAACTACCCTTCAAAAAACCACTCATATAACCATCAAGGTTGAGAACTTGCTATTGTGGATAGAGAAGAGCAGAGGGCGCTTCCTTGATTTCCTTATTATCTTCTTTGTCTAAGCTTAGTGCAATCAACACACGAAAATGAAACCAATCCATTTTTGTTTGTTGTTGCTTCATCTAAAGTGAGGATTTGAGTGTGATTGAATATATATCTTTGACTTCTTATGCCAAGGTTTACAATTGTTGAATTGTTTGATTTGAGTGGCGTTTCATCTAGACATCTTCCAGTGCTAATATGTTTACTTTTTATTGGTTATGAATGAATATCAAAGAACTTGTCCTTATTAAGCTTTCGTATATGTCTTTTTTATGCCCTTAAACAACTAATATAACACAAATGTCATAGTGCTTCTGGGCTGATTTTGAGTACCAATGTTAACAATAAAATTTGCATCATTGATCCATATGTATCCATATTTTAAGCCTTGACTTTATCTCATAAAGCCAACTAATTCTACCTTCTCTTTATGAAGGTAACTAGCAATGTCAACCTGCTTTTTCAAGATATTGAGGCATTTACCGTCTATTGAATGATGTTATTCATTTGGATGGTCCAAGGTTCACTTCTCTGTGGTTAACCTTATCATTGTCCTTTGCTAAAAGGTTTTGCACAACCATTTTTATTCACCAAAGTGACAAACATGGTGGCATGAGGTCCTCTAGTGGCTTTTTTTTTTGTGTGTGTATGTGTGTGTTTTAAACCCCTCCTTATTGACCAATTGTGACCTCAATCTCCTTGCCCTTGTCTCCTGCTTATAGTTATTGTGGCTTGATAGTCCGTGCGTCCTTGCTTAGCTTTACTAATTGTTTTTCTGTGCTAGTTTGATTTGTACTTAATTTGTTCGACCCTTCATTCTCTTTTGGTAATGTGTTTCGTTTTGCATTCGCCCTCCACATGCCTAAACAAACAATATTGTTGGCATTAATAAGCTTTCGTTTGCATCTAATTTTCTTCTTTTAAAGCATGTCCTTATCATTTATAAAGTCCACAATTCTGGGAACTCACTATTTAGTTGGATGTCAATGAGCATATCATAATATTTGCTTATTCATTATGGCCTTACCATACTTGGTTCACAAACCAGTCTACAATTTTATTAAGGATAGTCCCTAGTATTTCAGATGAGGTCCAGGAAACTGAACCCTAAATGAGTTAAAGTTAAAGTATCAATATCCATGTCTAATTTTTATTTCTAGGTTTTTACGAAGAAAAGGTGTTTGTCAAAGAAGTACAAAGTAAGTTTGACCACTCCCTCCTTATCATCCTTATTGGGCCTAACCATGAAGAGATCTAGTTTTAACTGGCGCTATGTTATTTCATAGACACTATAGAATCTTTGAGTGGAGCCCTTGATGATTTCCAGGGGGATTGGCTCCATGGGCTATGCATTAGACTTCTGATTTCCAATAGTCAATTTACAGAACATCATCTCTCCCTAATCCTCCACATTTTATCCTCTTACTTCAATGATTAGAGTGTATGTCAACCAGAGGCCCTTATATAGGTTGACAAGGGAGACGTAGGCATTTTCCTTGCCATTTTTCTATTGTTATATAAAGTTCTCGATAATCATATTGGCTATTACATCTTGTTCAGAAAAGGATGAGGCTTCCTTCTCTTTATTTTGATTCATTATTTTATTGTTTCATGTTTAAGTTCTTTTATTTCCTCTGATTGGTTCTACACTATCTGTATCCTTTGATCTTGATGTTGTGGCTTGGGTGCTTGTTGATGTTGGAATCTTAGTACATAGTGTTTTTCATGGTCATTGCTCTCACCCCTAACCATGGTGGAAAGAACATGAGTGTTTGAGAGAGGGATGGAATTGAAGGATGGAGAAGAAGGAAAACAAGAATAAGAATGAAGGCACTTTAGAGAGAGAGAGAGAGAGAGAGAGAGAGAGAGAGAGAGAGAGAGAGAGAGGGCAGGAGAATGTGCGTGTTTTTTTATTGGATGTGAGGTAATGTCCAATGGTAATGTTGATTGCTTTGGTTTTAAGTGAATTATCATACTTACTAAGCGGATGTAATACTTATTCGAAGGGAACTATCATACTTTATACAAAAATAAACTCCCCTGAGCAGTTTTGATCACGATAAAATAATGGTTATTTAGGGGGTATACCTGATCAATCTTGCTTTTAGCTCGGGTGATCAAAAGTTCTAGTCCACCAAAGCCTAGAGTGTAACCTACCTGAAAACTTCAGTAACTAATAGTTTCGATCCGAATTTATTAGTTATGTTCAACTTTGTAGTTTTTCACATACTATTTTTTGGTACTTCACCGACAAAGGAACTTCAACAATATGGACAACAATGATTGGTCACTTGGTCCTAAAAAGCAACACCATATGTATCCTACCTTAGGAGGTCTCTGTTTGAAGAATGTTTGACTTTATTATTCACAATCATTGAGTCACCCCAAAGAGAGTTGAGGATTTGATCATATATCTCCGTGATAAAGTTCGTTAACTCATTTGCAATATTGGTTGCTCATACATGCAAATCTTTGCTATAGATAAACCAAAAATTGTCAAGGAGGAAAGATGTATTTTGCTCTTTGTTCATTTAACCTACTAAATATCAAGTAATTTAAGGTTAAATGTTGTAAATATAAAGATAAAATTCTCCTCTAGAGGTAGTGTGAATTGAGTGAGGGAATTAAGGTTGGTGAGTCATTGAAGATATGGAGCATGAAGGTTTGAACTCTAGAGAAGCTCTAGAATAAAAAAGTAGTCTAAGTGAAGGTTGAGGAGTCAAGGAGGGGGAGAATTTAGCGTAAAGGTTTTCTTGAGGATCCGAGGAGGAGGATTTGGTTACTCAGGATAGAAATGGCTCTAACTCGATTAACATGAATGCAAACTTATGCAAAATTAAAATATATGGATGCGGACTAGAGTTTGAGAAGTCATATGGAGTTTGTAAAAAGTCCATAAAAAAAGGTCCATCTATTACAGTTTTCTATATTGGAAAGAATCTCATGCAAGGCACGATAATCGATGTCATACATATGGAGAAAGCACTTGTGAAAGCCTCATTGTCACTCTTTTGAATACACCGGTGAGGACTAGGGATGAAGGGAAAACATGACTCAATAAGCTTTCAGTAGGGGATTCGTAAGGCATTCGCACCACAACCAAAGGAGAAGAGAACCTGTTGTATCTAGCTTGCTGCATAATGAGTAGACAAGAAAATAAATTTTTTTTTTTGTGAAGATGATCAAAGTTCTTAAAGGATATTCTTCAAACAATAGTCAATTTGTTTCGATGTTTGATTATAGAATTGTTGGGTTAAATACTGCGATTGTCATGCCTTTATGCAATTATTGTGCATGGTTGCTATTTAGAAACATGTTACCGAAATATTTAAGTTATTCCACTTTAAGGATTTGATTTTCTAGAATGCCTTTTGTAGCGAAGTTATTGATTTGGAGAAATTGATGAAGAAAGTGCAATATTGTGGTTCAATTTTTTATATATGGATGTAAAGCCCATAGATTCACAATCATCATATTATGATTAAACAACTCTTAACCCAATGATTAGCAAAGAGGAGAAAAAGAACCCAATAACATTACTGTCGTCCATAACAAGGACTAGGCTAACCAAACTAAACAAAACCCCAAACACGACACATAGCTCCAAATTAAAACTTAACACTATACACAATCACAAAGTAGAACTTACATCAATAATAAACATTAAATATAACACTAGACTTTTAGGTTATTGTTCGGTTGTAGATTATGTGGTTTCTAGAGTAGGATTGTCGTACCTCAGGGATTGGGTGTCTGGCTAATTAGGAATTGGTTTGGTTGGGGATTTTCATTGCAGAAAGCGATAAATAATTAAAGACATTTAAACTAATCTAAGCATGGATTCGTAACAACAATAATCAAGAAAGCATGAAAAGATGATCTAAACCTAATTTCAACAAGAAAGTAAATCTCTAACTATGAAAGCAATTAAAAGCAATGAATGAAAAACTAAACATAGTGATGAATTGAGAACAAGAAATTATACCTTCAATGCATTAAATCTTCACTAACTCTTCATCTTGAATCCTTCACTCGAATTTTCCCCCGAACAAACAAGAAAATTGTGATTTGGATTACTAAGAATCCCCAAATCCTCACTTGAAGTAGAATTTGTGACTCTTAATCCTCCTCCTCACTAAAAGTTGGATTGGTGGTGAACTAGCACTAGAAAGCTTTGAATGCAAATCAACAATGAAAACTTTAAAGAGAGCAAGAACTTAGAAATTTCTTGAATTGAAATTACTTGAAAGCGAGTTGATTACAATGAAAGAAGAGTAACTTGAAGAACAATTAAATTTAATGAAGGATAAAGGCAAGATAAGAAAGATGAATTAAAACCTAATTCTACTCTAATCCTAATCTAACTAAGATAATTGTAATGCAGAAAATATTGCGTTTATTTATAGAAGGAATAAAACAAGGTTAAACCCTACACATAAGCACAACCGCCGCGCGTAATATCCGCAGTCTGCCAATAGGTCGCAGCCTCGCAGGCACTACCTTCATGGTCGCGGGCGTGACCTCATTCTGCCGTTTTCATCCGTCGTTCGCTTAACAGCTGTCGCGGGTGCCACACCTAGGGTCGCGGGTGTCACCAAGGTGATCGCGGGTGCAAACTCTTCCTACCCATCTTCCATTCTTCCTTCTTCCTTGGGCTGTAGCACCCGCTACAAGAGATGTAGCGGGTGCTACGCCCCTGTTTTGCACCAAAAATGGGGAAAGAGTTCTCGGGTCAGTTTCGCTTCGCTTCTCGGCTCGGGATATCGCTCGGGATTCCCTAAAAAGCCCCAATTTAACTCATTTTCCTTCTAACTCTTTATTATCCGACAAAAAAAAAATTATCATAACTAATATATAATCAAGGAACTAAAACAAGCAAAACACCTTATAAATTATATAAATTCGGCTCGAAACGAGACCGAACAGTTATCAAAATACAACACCAAATAAGGAATTACAGATATTTCTCAAAGTCATAATATACTAATCTAAATCAACACATAAACCACAAGTAGATGATGTAATTCCAGCAAGAGACGACCTTCTGATTCTCAATTTATCAAGACTTCATATCGGGATCGGGCAATTACTAACACCATGAGCGCCACCTAAAACAATACACAAAATATTTTCACAAATGTGTCGAAACTCAATACGTATACCCCCGGACAATTGATATAATTTAAGCTATTCATTTTATTTCACACATCTCAATTAATTTTGCAAACACATAGAAAAGGAAAGAATTGCTTAAATTGTATCAGTTGCCCAGGGGTATAGGTATTAAGTTTTGACTTATTTGCGAAAATATTTTGTGTTTTGTTTTAGGTGGTGCTCCTAATGCTAGTAAGCCTGATCCTAGTAAGAAGTTTAGATATATTTGGAATCAGAAGGTCATCTTGTGCTCGAATTACATCATCTACTTGTGGTTTATGTAATGATTTGGATTAGTGTATTGTGACTTTGAGAAGTATGTGCAATTTCTTCTTTGGTGTTGTATTTAATGGTCATGACTAATGTAATTCTACTTTGTGGTTATGCATAGTGTTAAGTTTCAATTTGGAGTTGTGTGTTATGTTTGGGGTTTTGTTTGATTTGGTTAACCTAATCCTTGTAGTGGACGACGGTAATGCTCTTGGGTTCTTTTTCTCTGTAGCATTAACGATTGGGTTAAGAGTTGTTTAATCATAATCAAATAATATAATGATTATGAATTTGGGGGTGTTACAATGGAAGTTCTTATTTGATTGATATATGTAATTTCTTTAAAATTAGGAATTGATTTCGACCCGAAGTATGTATTGTTGCGACGTACATGGTTGAAGAGTATGTTGAATTCTACTGTGAATACTACCCTCAAATGGATGTTATTGATAGTCCTAAACATTGGCATATAGGGAAATTTAATGAGGGGGAAAACTTGGGGCAAACGTGGAAATAATCAGTTATGAAACAATGGATACTACACACCTTTATGTTCTTAAAAATAGTAATAAGATTGTACCTTATATTGAGGAGTACATGATCGCCGTAAGGAAACAATATCAAGGAAAAAAATGAGACATGGTTACTAGCTTAGCATAATCAGCTCACACACCTTTATGTTCTTAAAAATAGTCAGAGCTTATGTTATTTACTACTTGGGTATGACATGAACATATTCACATTTTATACAAAGATAAATGATAAGAGGAGCACATGACAAAATGTTGTTGTTATAGTAGAGGCTTATGCACTTCATCTTGCGAGCTCTAACGAAAAATGTCCTCTTCTAGCAACAATCCTAATATGGAGTTATTGAGAATATATGAGATTTCTCAGATCTCCTTTGTAGTGCCAATGGATTGATAATAACAATATTAATAGTATTTGAGTTGATTATACAAGGTTTACAATAGTGGATATTACAAGAGGAAGTTCTAAGGGGATCATTTTATCATGGCATCGATCCTAAGCAAGATAGGCGTTCTATGTTGAAGACGCAACATAATAATAAGCATTTTATACTTTTTTAAGAGAAGAGGCACATTGCTAGTATAAATGGTGAAGATGTGCCAAGTTTGTCAAGGAGGCCTAACATTTCTCCTTATGACTTCATGTCGAAAATGAGGATACAAGTTTGGAGAATTCAGTATGTGGAAGAGTTGATCATCAAGATGACATATATGTTGTGAGTTCTTATTATTCATTCATTTTCATCAATCAGTTTTATTAGTAAATATTTTGGATAATGGATAGATTTTAACCCCTTTCAATTTGTTAAACAATAGACTCATAAGTTAAAATTTCGTGATGGAGTTTCGAGTAACCAGTGAAAGAGAAAAGGCCCAACTATTGACAATGTTTAAGGTGAAGTTTCATCTAATTGAGTCTTTTGAATCTTCCATGTGATGTTCTACTCATGCATGAGTTTTAACCATTGTGTAGGTACCAGAGAAGCATCACTACTATATCAATAAGTAAGTTATTAATCTTTTGCATTCTATTTTGCTTGAAAGAACATTTTTAAAAAAAATTGGATTACAAGTGACGACAATAATACCTTTGCAATTTACTTTACGACTGCCTCCATTTCTTGTGCCCATTTGATGTGTTAATGTAATTTTGGTTTTAGTTTTTTAATTGTGATGTGCATGGTTGGTGGTGTATTTTGTAGATGTTATTATGTTAGTGTGACAGTTGGTGTATTTTATAGGTGGTTGTGTTCATGCATATTGATTGGATGAATGGATCTGTTGGTAGTATAAAAAAGTGTTGTAATTTATACAACGGAGCGGATGCTGCATGGTCCTTTCTATGATTTTTTTTTTTTTGATATTTTACTATGGTTGAAATAACTAATTATAATAATAGATGCTAACATAAGCACCTATTCCTATGTTAGACAACAAAAATTGTAGTAGTAGACCAACCGATTACTACAGTTGGTCTAAGCAACTACAACAATAGGCCGACCCTATTACTGCGGTTTTGTTGAGTAATTATAGTTATAGATCACCTACTTCTATAGTTCGTAACCATAGTAAAAGGTGTATACCTACTGCTATGACCACTTATAGTATATGTCATAATATTAGTAATAGGATGTTTTCAATAGAATACAATAGTAAAAAGGTTGCTCTGTAGTAGTGTAAGTAACTTGAAACTGGTAACTACGCTCAATGTCGTGAAGGTCGCTTCTTAGGTCAATTATGGGCCTAACCAAAAGCTTTCAAAGGGGGTAAGTAAAAGGGTGAATTTATGAAGAGAATATGAGTAAAAGCATAAAACATTTTAAAATTAATACGAGGAAAATAAAAGAGTGAAAAGGGAAATATTTCCTCCAACCTAATTTATAGAACGTTTTTTGGTGATGGGCGGGAAACCAATAAAACCAAAAACAAATTGCAGTATGTTATTAAAAGGCACTTGTGTTAGGAGTTGCATTGTGAGATACTTTTGGTATTTGGGGGAGTGGTTATTAGAGAAAAGATAGTTGTATAATAATGAAAAGGAGAAGGTAAAAATGGGTAAATAGATAAAATGAGAGTGAATATGTCATTAGGTTTCTAAAATGACAAATTTTATGGGAACAAGTTAATTAAGGTTGAAAATAATATGAGATGGGAGGGAGCAAATTGGTAGAGAAAAGTGAGTAGCAAGGTAACAGCGGAAGCGAACAATAGAATCGAAAATAAGATGACGGATATTACGACAAAATTTAGGAACGAAAAATGAGCAATGAAATCAAACACCAGAATTACGTGGGAAACCGAAGAACTCGGAGAAAAACCCACGGACAGTGACATCCAGAAAATAATCCACTATGAGAAACGAGGAGTACAACCTGATCACTATCACAGGGTGTGATGCGATCCACAAAGGAGATTACAATGACAATCTCTCAACGCTCAACTCACAATCTCTCAGGATACACTGGGGAAAATACTGGTGAGACTCTTTTCTCTCCCAATATTTTCTCTCTTTCTAGCTCTCTGTGTTTACTGATGTCTTTTGGTGGAGAAACATGTACCATATTTATAGTATGTGTGAGGGAAGGAAACTAGGTTAAAATTAAATAACCTAAGAATAAAATTCGCCGCAAATCGAACCCCGCTGGAGGCGCTGGCAGCGCCCTCCAGACGCTGGTAGCGTCACATGTTTGGCACTCTCTGGAAGTCCCGCTACTAGCATTTATTGGGCATGGAGTAGCGCTTTTCTTCGATTCCGCATAAAAACGTTGGGGGATACCATGGACCCCCTGGTGGCGTCTTGGACCCCCTAGTGGCGTCTTGGACCCCCTGGTGACGTCTCCATCTTGCGACCTTCTGTGAGGGGCACTGCTGGCGTGCCGTCAAACGCTAGTGGCGCCCCGATCTTCCTCCCTCAATCTGGACCCCGAGGATCCAACGGGCCACACAAACCCAACAAACTCCACCTTAGACCATGATCCAAGATATCGCTCCAGAATAAATGCCTTGACTGTCGCCGTCAACACGTCCCTCCGCAGGGCGTCGCCCCACAGGGCTCTCACATGCTAAAAACACCAACTAAGTCTAAACAATGTTCGAACTTAACTATAGATAGAGGCTTGGTTAACATATCTGCAGGATTATCAGAAGTATGCACTATCTTTACGACAATCTCTCCAGCAACAACTGTATCTCTGATGAAGTGATACTTGACACTTATATGCTTGGTCTTTGAATGATAAGTGTCATTCTTTGTCAGATGTATAGCACTCTAACTATCTGAATAAACCACGGTCTCGCCCTCTGGTACTCCAAGCTCCATGACCAATCCCTTCAACCAAATGGCCTCCTTCACTCCTTCCGTTGCAGCAATATATTCAGCCTCTGTAGTAGACATGGCTGCTATAGATTGAAGTGAAGCCTTCTAAGATATTGCTCCTCCACACATGACGAACACATACCCTAAAATTGAGCGTCTCCTATCCAGATCTCCACCATAATCAGCATCAACAAAACCTGCAACATCAGACGTTGCAACACTACCTCTATCATACAGGATGCCCTTCTCTAAAGTACCCTTCACATAGCGAAGGATCTACTTCACTCCTTCGCAATGCTCCTTCCCTGGATTCTGTGTATATCTACTCACTACACTAACTGCATGGGACAGGTGAGATCTTGTGCACACCATAGCATTCATCAAACTACCAACTGCACTAGCATAGGGAATATTAGACATCCTCCTTACCTCCAAATCAGTTTTAGGACAGGTCTCACCAGACAACATGAAGTGTGCAGCTAAAGGAGTTGAAATTGCTTTACAGTTTCTCATGTTGAACCTGTCCAACATCTTCTCTAGATATTTCTTCTGAGACAAGAACAGCTTCCCTGCCTTTTTATCTCTTTGGATCTCCATACCCAAAATCTTCTTTGCCGCTCCAAGGTATTTCATCTCAAACTCCTAGTTGAGTTGAGATTTCAGCTTCTTTGTAAGTGACATGTCTCTGGAGGCAATCAACATGTCATCTACATACAATAATAAATAAAAGACCTTTCATCAAATTACCTGTAGTACACACAGTTGTCATAGTGACTTCTTGTGTACCCTTGCCCTATCATACAGGTATCAAACCTTTTGTACCACTGTCTGGTTGCCTATTTAAGTCCATACAAGGACTTCCTCAATCTGCATACTTGTTCCTGTTTACCAGGAACGATGAAACCCTCTAGCTGTCTGATATATATTTCCTCCTCCAACTCGCCATGGAGGAATGTTGTATTGACATCAACTTGCTCCAACTCCAAATCAAATAAAGCAACAAAGGCAAGTAAGGTGCGGATCGACGTATGCCTCACGACTGGCGAGAATCCTTCGTTGTAGTCGATTCCTTATTTCTGGTTGCAACCCCTTACCACTAATCTGGCCTTCCACCTTGCATTTTCTACACCAGGGATACCTTCCTTTCTTTTGTACACTCACTTCGCAGTAAGAGCTTGTCGCCCTTTAGGCAACTCACATAGCTCCCTAGTATGATTTTTCTGCAGGCTCTCCATCTCCTCTTCCATAGTTCCTATCCAGTTTGAGGCATTCAGACAAGAGATGGCCTCCTGATAGGTAGAAGGTTCAGCACCTTCAGGAGTCTCTTCTGCAACACTCAGCGCATAAGCAACCATAGCATCATCTTCTTCAGTATATCGCGCTGGTCTCCTGATCTCTCTCCTGGGACGATCTCTTTCTATGCACGGTTGTTCCTCCACCTGAGAAACATTGGTCTCGCCTCTGTGCTCATCACCGAGTTGGTTCAGAGCATCATCCGGTTTGCTCGATTGCGAGTTCCAAAGACTCCACCTTGAGCCTGCTCCACCTCGAACACCATTCTTCCTGTATCCTTCTCCCGATTTCTTGCATCATCAGAAGTACCGGTAGATTCCATTTCAGATAACATAGCAGTTTCATTAAAGGTTACATCTCTAGATTGAATAACTTTCTTCAAATCAGGGCACTACATTCTATATCCCTTAGACTCAGACCCGTAACCTAGAAACATGCATTTAACAGCCCTGGGAGACAGTTTCCCATCATTCACATGGGCATATACAGGATATCCAAAAATTCTCAAATTTGAATAATTAACTAGATTACCTGTCCACACTTCCTCTGGAATCTGGTATTCGATAGAGGCATGAGGTAATCTGTATAGTAGGTAGCAGGCAGTAGATATCACCTCTGCCTAGAACAATTTGTTCTTCCAAAGTCCTGCATTCGAGAGCATGCAGCGGACTTTCTCTAGGAGTGTCCTGTTGATTCTCTCGGCTACCCCATTTTGTTGAGGCTTACCCACCAAGGTTCGATGCCTCGCAATCCCATGCTCCTCGCAGAATTCAGTAAATTCAGAATCAACAAACTCCAATCCATTGTCAGTCCTGAGTTTCTTGATTTTCCTGCTTGTCTAGTTCTCCACCAAAGTTTTGAACTTCTTGAAGTATGAGAATGTCTCATTCTTGTGCCGCAAGAAATAAACCCAAGTCTTCCTCGAGAAGTCATCCAAGAATATCAACATGAAGCGCTTGCCACCCAGTGATGGCACTCTAGCAGGACCCCACAAATCTGAATGAATATAATCAAGGATCCCTATTGTTGTGTGGTTAGCCCTTGAAAAGCTAACCCTCTTCTGTTTCCCGTAGACACAATGATCGCAAAACTTCAATTTCCTGATCTTTGCGCCTTCAAGATATCCCTTCTTGCTCAACATTGACATTCTCTTCTCGCCCATTTGGCCTAGTCTCATGTGCCACAGTTTTGTGTTGTCTGACTCATCAAGATTTACGACTGTCGGTGCAGATCCTGTCACTGTAGACCCCTGCAGGATGTATAGACTGTCATTCCTTGTTCCCTGCATAATAACCATTGAACCCCTACACACTTTCAAAACACCATCTTCTCCCTTGTACCTGCAACCGTTAGCCTCAAGAGTACCCAAAGAAATTAAATTTCGAGTCATGCTAGGGATATGACGAACCTCCTTGAGAGTTCTAATAATTCCATCATGAGTCTTGATTTTGATGCTGCCAATTCCTGCAACCTTGCAGGCTGTATCGTTACCCATGATTACGACCCCGGTGTCAACACTCTCATAGGACTCGAACCAGTCCCTATGTGGACATATATGATAGGTGCACCCCATGTCAAGAACCCACTCATCTCTAGCTATCCTACTCGATGTGGTAGCCAAGCCATCATCCGTAGCTACAAACCCATCACCATCTGACTCGATCTCTACGCAGTTTGAGGTACCAGGTTTCGTGTGATTATCCTTACTCTCCTACTTCTGGTCTCTCTGTTTTGCCCAACAATCTCTCTCTATATGCCCCATCTTACTACAATAATTACACTTCTTATTATTGTGAGGATTCCTAGACTTTGAACGGTGTTTAGACCTCCCTCTAGACTCGTTTCCCTTACGTTCAGTATTTCTACCCCTTACAACCATACCATACCACCCTGATCATCGCCATCAGTATCAAGTTTCTCCTTAGACAGTAAACTAGCCTTTACTTCACTAAGGTTAAGGACACCACGATTCCCATACAACATGATTTCCTTACATTGTTTATGTGATGCAGGTAGGGATAAAATTAAATGCAAAGCCTTATCCTCATCAGTGTGTTTTATATCCATTGATTCCAATTCAGTAATAATATAATCAAATTTACTAAGATGTGCCTAAATAGAAGTACCTTGGGGCATCTTCAGCCTGTAGAATTTCTCCTTCATTCGGTACTTAATTGCAAGACTCTTCGACATGTACAGCTCTTCCAGTTTGGTCCAGAGCTCCCGAGGTTTCTCGATATGCATCACCTCTCTCTGAATGTGCTCCACCAAACACAGCTGAATCCCTGCCAGAGCCTTATCTTCAACCTTCTTCCACTCCCTTGGAGTCAGATTCCCCTTAATATCCTTTTGGAGTTGTTTGAATTCATCATCGCTCATTGTCGCATCAGTCTTCGTGTCGGGATACTCAATCACATCCCATAACCCGTGTTGAATCAGGACTGCCTTCATCTGTAGTCTCAACATAGTAAAACTCTTCGTTCCATCAAATTTTGGAATATCACACTTCATGATTGAAGCCATCTCCACCTTGCTCTGATACCATTTGTTAGAGAAAAGTAAGTAGCAAGGTAACAGTGGAAGCGAATAATAAAATCGAAAACGAGATGACGGATATTACGACAAAATTTAGGAACGAAAAATAAGCAATGAAATCAAACACCAGAATTACATGGGAAACCGAAGAACTCGGAGAAAAACCCACAGACGGCGACAGCCAGAAAAAAATCCACTATGAGAAAGGAGGAGTACAACCTGATCACTATCACAGGGTGTGATGCGATCCACAAACGAGATTACAATAACAATCTGTCAACACTCAACTCACAATCTCTCAAGATACACTGGGGAAAATATTGGTGAGACCCCTTTCTCTCTCAATATTTTCTCTCTCTCTAGCTCTCTTTGTTTACCGATGTCTTTTGGTGGAGAAACATGTACCATATTTATAGTATTGGTGAGGGAAGGAAACTAGGTTAAAATTAAATAACCTAAGAATAAAATCCGCCGCAAATCAAACCCCGCTGGAGGCGCTGACAGCGCCCTCCAGACGCTGGTAGCATCACATATTTTGCACTCTCTAGAAGTCCGGTTACTAGCGTTTACTGGGCAGGGAGTAGCGTTTTTCTTCGATTCCGCATAAAAACGTTGGGGGATACCATGGACCCCCTGGTGGCGTCTTGGACCCCCTAGTCGCATCTCCATCTTGTGACCTTCTGTGAGGGGCGCTGTTGGCGTTCCATCAAACACTAGTGGTGCCCTGATTTTCTTCCCTCAATCTGGACACCGAGGATCCAATGGGCCACACAAACCCAACACAAATAATAATAGAATTTAAGCAAAAGAAAAGGACACATGAAATTGAATGAATTGGTAGAGGAAAAAATGAGGGTTGGGATAAGTGAATATGATTGATTTTTATTGGGAGTTAAAGAGAAGAATAATGGGTGGATGGGTGAATGCGATTGACTGTTATTGAGAATTAATATGTAAAAGACTTAAAAATAAGAGATACAAATATATTAAATTAATAATTAGTGAGGGTAAATCTATGTAATATATAAAGTCAAAGGGGTTTATGATACGCAAATTTCACTTTTCCCATTTTACCCCTCGCCATTAATAAATCTTAAGGATAGAATAGTAATTACAATATTGTTATTTGCACAAAAATAGTTATCAAAGAAATTGTTACCAAGATTTAAACCTCTAATACAAAGGAAAATCCTCCAATTTCTACACCACTAAACCACCATATTTTTAGTTAGTACTTTTTTCATTTATATTCTTTATTTCCATCTTTCACAATGGAGACGTCGTCGTTTACTTCACATTATTTCATAAAAATAAGAAAAATCATAAAATCTACCTAATATGTTGATAGGTGTTAAATAAATTAAATCATACATATATAAATTTTTCTATCATTCACGAAAAATAAAAAAAAATCATAAGATCTACCTAATATGTTGATTGTTCTTAAATTAAATCATGCATGCATGTATGTGTGGGTATCATAGAGAGACGGAGAGAAAGAGAAAGATGTCAAATTTATTTAGTATATAAATATATTTGATGTCAAAATTTTTTAAAAGGTATGTACATGATACAATTTATATATTTTTATTGGATTTAAAGATTATCGTTATATATCAGAGTTAGAGTATCACCGATAATCTTTTTGTTCTTTTATTTAGTTTTGGGAAAATTTCTTATGCATTATGTTGTATTATAAGGCAAGATTCTTGATTAACTAAGAAATATTTGTTTTATCATATTTTTATTCTAAGTTGCATAATTGCATTATTTTAACAATCAGAAAATCCAATGACACAGATAAATAATAGAAACGTAATGATTCATTAAGGTATTTAATAATATTTGCCCCATAGGAATTAAAATCATATAAAAGTAAAAAAAAATTATGAGGAAGATCATATCTATAATGCATAATTGTCCATACTGAGAGTAAACAAACAATATGAATAATATTGCTTCCTTCCGCCTTACTGTATTTTTATTTTGAACATGTTCGTTCCTACTAACTTTGACTGAGCTTATTAGAAGTTGAACTTATCTAAACTTATTTTGATCTTATTATATTGAACTATCCTTAACTTAGTTGTTTGATCTTATTTGAATTCATTTGAAATAGTTGTTTTACAAATTTATGTTGAACTTTTTTAACTTATTTTGAGAAATAACTGAAAAGAAGATAACTTTACTGTACTGACTTGCCAACATCCATCATGAGCCAAAGTCGAATTATTATTGAGGATTTTCATTTCTAAGCAAAACCAACAGTGTCAAGTGTCAACTTTTTTCTTTTACATAAAACATTGAATTTTTATCAAAGGATTAATTTTTGTCTTTTTTATTTATGTATAACAATAACAACAACAACAACAACGGTCCTCAACATAGTCCCGCTGATGCAGGGTTTGAAGGGATCCAGACGTAGGCGACCTTCCCCTCATTTAATTTGCAAGATTGCTTCATTTTTTTAAATGTAATTTTGAAAAAAAAAAACTGTATGAAAGATAATATTAATCGAACAAGTTAGCCAATATTCATCTAAGCCTGGGGTTGAATTAATATTAATGATGTTATATATAAACTCATACATGCAAAATAAATTTAACAACAGATGCACGCAATGCGTGCAAATCAAAACTTGTATGAATAATTAGAGAGGATAAATATGGTCATTTGGTTCTTCCTATTGTATTTGAATTGTATAGCTATATTCTAGAAAATGAAAAATATTGATGTAGAGAGGGAGTAGTTGCTATAAATGACTGATATTTGTTTACATAATACCCTTACGTTATTGATATTTTTATGGATGATTGGACTATAATAATATACTGTACATTGGGGATATTAGACAATCATGCGTTGTATTTATTGTTTTGGACTCTAATACAACATAATATGGCGATGGGTGACACTTGTGCATTGAGAACGAGTTACAGTGACAATAACTCATAAGAGATCCTCTATGCCAAGCCGATGAATATCTTTTGGTTAGTTTTTTGAAATTTTAATTGAATCTCTGTCAATAACCCTAAACTCGTGTGTTTGACTTAAGTCTCACTTTAAAAAACAAAAGAAGAAGAAATGACTTAAGTCAAACACATAAACTTTAGAGTTACTTGGCTTAGATTCAGTTAAAATTTCAAAAAAAATTGCCAAATATTTTCTTCCAGTTGACACGGAGGATGTCTGATGAGTCATTGTCACTGAAACTCTTTTTTGGTGCACTGGTGCCACCCACCCCTATATTACAGTTTGGTAGAGTCGAAAAAAAAAAATTACAGTACATAAGTGTCCAATACCCCTAGAGTACAATATGTTATAGTCTAATAATCCTATTTTTGTTAGGATGACAGAGTAGCTATTCATAAGGGTAAATATGATAAAACAATGATAAGTGTTACATAGAATTATAATTTGAAGTAATATAAAAGTTTAGTTAAAGTTATAAATTTTGAACAAAGGGAGTAATTAAAAAGTTTGTATACTGGTAAGAAGAAATAAAATATACATTGTTGAATTAGTAATTATTTTGTCATCTGCTATATAAATAGATAGATATTATATTGTTAGAAGAGGAAAGTTAAGAAAGTGGAGAGACATGGGTGGAAATAAGTTTTGCTCTAAAGGTGCGCACTAGTAGGTTTGAGCTCGAACTCGTCATATAAGTGAGTCAACCTAACCTCAAGAGTACACAGTATACAAACTATAACTATATAGTAAGTTTGGCTTATAATATAATTACTATAACTATGACTATAACTATAACTATAACAACATACACACACAAACAAACAATCCCTTGGTACACGCGTATATAAGTGTTAGATTTTAGGTTATCTATTTACTAAACAGATAAATTTAATCGGTGGAATAATTCATAATAGTTATGAATAAAATTAAATAACCCAGGAAGACAATTGTAGAAATTGTAGATTTATACCTAATGTGAATCCGCTTGACTAAGATGTTGACCTTTGAGATTTCAACGAGAAATAATCTACTGTAGGTCCACGCAGCACTCCAGAAACTTAATTGTTAGATTGTTGTTGTTGAGACTAATCTCAACAACTATGTGTGTATGTGTTTAGATTAATCTGAGGTGTTTGTTAGACAAGCAAATGATGAATTTTGTGGACTAATGGAGGAGAATACAAGAAAAAGTTTCTTAATTACCTCCTTGAAAGTGACAAAAGCTCCCTATGAATAATGAGACCCTAGGGCCCTTTTTATAGTCCATTCAAAATGTAAAAAGGGGAAAACAATCAATATGGGACTGCCTAATTAGGTCGGCGCATCCGTGCAGGTCACGAGCGTAAGCTCATAACTCACAGTTGCGACCTTACACGACCTTTTCGAATTTTCTACCTAGAATTGATCATAGTTGTGACATAGTGTGTCACAACTGTGGCCTAGGCGATATGGTCTGAGTCGCTTAAATTTTTCCAAAATTCAAGCTATTCTTACCTTCTGACTTCATAACAATTCAATATTATTATTTTAGACTACACACATTTGTAACGCCCAAAACCTTAATCACACAATTACCCAGACATTATGGTAATCACATGATTAGCGCAGCTAATAACGGCCTGAGGCGTTACCGTTGTCCCACTAGGGACAAGGCAAAAGAAACCAATCAACCAAGCACAACAACCATGGCAACCCAATAACAACAATAGAGCCACAAACATCAATACATCCTCAAACATAAGGTGGTTTACAATTAGCCACAATTGCTTAACTTGAAAGTATATATTTATACATAGACCCATATGCTTATGATTCCTTATAAATCTCCAAACACTACTATCACTGGCGTTATAATTAACCATGTACGACGCAAGAGTCTACCTTTCACTTTAGGGAGTAAACTACTTCTGTACGTCCTTTCCCTTTTCTGTGGAGCTCGGACCACCTAAAACAAAACAGTAAAACATCGCAAAAGTGAGTGGGGGAAACACTCAGTACACAAACCTCCAACATGTAAAACCGTTTGAAACGGTTTTCATGCCTACTTTAAAACATTTCGAAAACCGGGAAGGGGCAAAAAGAATCACGCTAAACCAATGAAGTCTTTAAACTTTAAGAATTCTATGCATATGATGTGCTTTACTTTGAAAATATAACATATGATAAGACGTGGTATCCCTTACGATCGATGCTGAAGCACCTCACACACGCGCATGCCCAAACCGACCGGGAGTTTGGATTGGGATCGCTAGGCGATCGACATCGCAGTCAAGCTTACTCCAATAGGAGCCTGTAAAATAATGCTAGGATTCACTCTAACTACCGTAGAACTATGTGTCAAGACCACTTATAAAACAATAAAAACATTAGAATGTATCTATGCAATAAAACTGTACTTGACTGTGAATAAATATAAGAGTTGGACAATTTGCGTACCTTTAAAATACTCTGAACTTGGTGACGATCTGGCTCGGGGAATGGCGCGGGGCGGTGTGAAACTTTGAGCTAAGACGATAAAGGTTACAAATTAGTGCAAAGCCTATGAACAAAAAGGGCCATAACGTCCCATAGAAAGGATTTGAAATACACATGTAAAAGAAATTTCAGGTTTTTGAGGTGAGAGTATTTTGGCTATAACCGGGGCTAGGAAACTCGGAATTTAGTGAACGAGCACTTTTCGGAAAGGAAAAAATAAAATCTATAAGTTTGTCAACTGGGTCAGATGCTAAAAATGATGGGAAGAGCTCGGAAAAGGCTCTGGGCAGAAACAGCGAAAACTGAAATATTTTCTTTGTGCGGTTTTGGCATTTAAACGGAATCGATAAAATTTATGCACTTGATCTAAACTCATAGGAGCTTTATGGGCAGAAAAATACTTGTAAAAATATGTACTCTTATTCTATCACGAGGCATTTAAAATTGAGAGCGATACGAAATTTATTTCCTTTAGAAACGCGAGATTTCGGTAATAAAATACGATAAAATCAAATAACGTAAAAGATCTCGGGGTCTCTCCAAGCCAAGTCCTATGGTCCTCAATCATAAACCCCATCTTAATAACCATAACGTCACATTTAGACACTCCAATAACAACTCACAAGATCACTATAATACTTTTGGTTCAAACTTAAAACAATACTTTATACCCAGAATTTCCATATTCGCAGCCCTTCTTCCGGGCTCTATAACTCACACTCCCGACGTCGGGTTGACGCATACCATACCATTTCGGAAATCTTGCAAGGTCTGCTAAAACTCTTATGTTGAACACTTTTTCAAATTCAAACTCCACACATACGAAAAATGTGCAACAAGTCACTGCCTCCAAAATCGTATATAATTGCATGCCTTTACGGTTTTGGCTCTAACTTGAGCTATACAAGTCGGAATCTCGAAATTCAAAAGCCCGGTGTTAGCTAACACCTTAGGCTACCTTTGTATACAAGAATCTGGGCTAAAAACTAATTTTACCATCTCCTATAAAAAGTGAATATTGGGCAGAATGCACTGGTGTGTTTGAGCTCACATGCATGCTCCATTTTCATTCAAGTTTTGTACTAATTCTTTACCCAAATGAAGTCTACTCATAACACTACCATTTTCCAGAATTCCAACCTCAAAAATTATCATCCAAGCTTGCATAATACACATGCACAATCATCAAGTTACATGCACTTACATTCCATCACAATCTCCATGACTTTCTTCACTATTTTCATATAAAACACCCAATCAAAGTATTATTAACTTAATTACTCTTCCAAAACAGAAATTAAACTCTAAAAACTTCATCAAACACTTCATGCAAATCAATAATACACCATCTCTCTCGTCAACATACACATCTACACCATTAGCATGAATACTCCATCAAGAAAACACTTGCATTAACCATAAAACTTAACTATTCAAAACTATACTCTAAAATTCATGTAAATGGAGAATAAAAGAGATGAAAACAACCATTTAACACTTGAAAAACATTAAAAATCAGATTATATAAAAATGGAGATAGGGTGTGAGATGAATACCACTTGAAAGAGGAGATAAAAATGAACAAGGAAGTGTGGAAATGGAAGAGGAGCAAGCGGCCGCCGGAATTCTGGCCGGAAAAGTCGCCGGCGACCGGCGAGAAGCAAAGGGGAGGGGGGGCTGGTGCTCGGCGAACAGGAGGGAGAGGGGAGAGCTGAGTGTTGAGTTTGATTTGAACCAAAATAAATGACCCTTGGCCTCCCTCACACCCCTTTTATAATACTCCCTCCCTTACTAAAAAAAATACTAATAATAATAATAACAATAATAATACTAATACCCTTAATAAGAGTGTACAAAAGTTCTCTTAAATAAAATGGTAGTAAAAATACAACTTGTAAAGTGAATTTAATTGTTACGGTAAAATCGGTAACGACCGGTATTTTTATTAAAATTCATCTTGCCGTAAAAATCGAAACGGTAATCAAACCGATTTTAAAATAAACATTAGAACCTAAAATAATAATAATATGAGGTCCAAAATGATACTCTTTAAAAGCACTAGAAAATAATTCGATCGGTAAAATTACCCGCTTAGTCATTTCCTCCGAGACCTGTCATCGTTAGTTAACTGTAAAAATTAAAAGAATTTAATAATCACATTTTAGCTAATTAAACAAATTTAATTACCCTAATTTCTGTGATTTAGGGTGGGTTGTTACATCCTCCCCCCCTTAAAAGGAGTTTCGTCCTCGAAACTCGATGTTTATTAAAATTGCTGTGGAAAATACCTTAAAAGAGGTAGGGGTAGCTTTTCATCATATCCTCTTCAGTCTCCCAGGTGGCTTCCGAGGTTTCTTGGTTTGCCCAAAGGACCTTGACCAGTGGGACTTCTTTGGTACGTAGCTGTTTGACCCTACGATCCAAAATTTGAATCCCATTGCTCAAAGGTAAGGTTTTCCGCTAGAAGAGGAGGTTCTTCCTTTAAGATATGCGTTGGATCCGGTACATACTTTCGGAGCTGGGAGATATGAAAGACGTCATGATTATGTCCTAGGTTGGAAGGTAACTCTAGACGATAAGCCGATGGATTAACTTTCCCCACAATAGAATAAGGTCCGATGTATCGAGGGCTTAGTTTACCCTTAACATTAAATCTCCTAATTCCCTTTATAGGGGAAACCTTGAGAAATACTCTATCTCCTATCTGGAATTCGAGTGGTTTCCGCTTTGTCGGCATAGCTTTTCCTGTCTACTCGAGCACTCAATATGTCTTTGAATCACTTTGACCTTTTCAGCTGTCTCTTGAATCAACTCTGGGCCTATGACTAGTGCTTCATCTAGCTCATTCCAACATAAAGGTGTTCTACATTTCCTGCCATACAAAGCCTCAAAAGGCGCCATCTGAATAGTGGCTTGATAACTATTATTGTAAGCAAATTCCACGAGTGGAATATACTAATCCCAATTCCCTTGAAAATCCAGTACACATGCGCGGAGCATGTCTTCCACAATCTGGTTTACCCTTTCTGTTTGACCATCGCTCTCTGGATGGTAAGAACTACTGAAGCTAAGCTTAGATCCCAGAGCCCTTTGTATAGCACTCCAGAACCTCGATTGAAACCTTGTATCCCTATCCGATACAATGTCCTTTGGAATCCCATGTAACCGTACTATCTCGCGGATGTAGATATCCGCCAACTTATCTACTTTCCAGCTCTCATGAATAGGTATGAAATGCGCTGATTTAGTAAGACGGTCGACAATTACCCAAATGGCATTCCGTTTAGAAGCTGTGAGGGGTAGTCCCATAATGAAGTCCATTGAGATTGACTCCCATTTCCATGTGGGAATATCTAAGGGTCGGAGTTCGCCCGAAGGTCGCTGATGCTCAGCTTTCACCCTTTGGCAGGTTAAACATTTATCCATGAAGTTAGCTATGTCCCTTTTCATGTTAGGCCACCAGAATCGCTCTCTCAAATCCCTGTACATCTTCGTACCTCCAGGATGCACGGAGTATATTGACTTGTGGCCTTCTTCCATAACTCTTAATCTTAAGTCCCCTCTGTTGGGTACACAGAGTCGATTCTAAAACCTTAAAATCCCATCATCGTGGATCAGAAAGCCAGGCATTTCCTTGGTGGTCAGACTATCTACAATTCTCCTAAAATCCGGATCATTCATTTGCTTTGTCTTGATTTCATCAATAATAGACGGCTTTAAAGAGATAGCAGCCAATCTCTTGTCTGTATCTCCTCTACTCACCAAGTCGATGTTCTCCTTACTCAACTCTTGCCAAATTCTAGGATGAATCGTTAGACTCGATATAGACCCGTGCTGGGTCTTCCTACTCAAAGCGTCTGCTACTGAATTTGCCTTCCCGGGGTGATACTGGATATCCAGATCATAATCTTTAATAAGCTCTAACCACCTTCGTTGTCTCAGATTTACTCCCTCTGAGTAAAAATATACTTGAGGCTCTTGTGGTCGGTGAAAATAGTAGTGGAGACTCCATATAAATAGTGTCTCCAAATCTTGAGAGCAAAGACCATCACGACTCCAAATCATGTGTCGGATAATTCTTTTCATAAGGCTTTAACTGTCTGGAGGCATAAGCTATTACCTTATCTCCTTGCATCAACACACAACCCAGCCCCTGATGCGACGCGTCACTATACACAATATATTCATTCCCTTCCTCGGGTAAGGATAAAACTGGGGCCGTCGTGAGTTTCTTCTTTAGAGTCTGAAACGCTTCTTCGCACTTATCGGTCCATTCGAACCGGGTGGTCTTCTTAAGGAGGTTTGTCAAAGGTAATGCCATCTTGGAAAAGTTTGGCACGAATCTTCTATAATATCCAGCCATACATAAGAAACTTCTGACTGTAGAATCAGTAGTGGGTCTCACCCAATCTTTAACGGTGATACTTTGTGAGGATCCACTCGGATGCCTTCATGGTTACAATATGTCCCAAAAATCCTACTTCCTTGAGCCGTAAATCACACTTTGAAAATTTGGCATACAACTGCTTTTTCTTAAAAGCTGAAGTACTTGCCTCAAATGACTTTCATGCTCCTCATAACTCTTTGAGTATACCAAAATATCATCAATAAAAACTACCACAAACTTATCCAAAAAGGGTTTGAACACACGGTTCATCAAATCCATGAACACTGCTGGGGCATTGGTAAGCCCAAAAGGCATCACGGTAAATTCATAGTGCCCATACCTTGTCCTAAAGGCAGTCTTAGGGATGTCCTCTGCTCTTACTCTAAGCTGATGGGATCCTGACCTTAAATCAATTTTTGAAAATACTCCTGCTCCTTGGAGTTGGCCAAACAAGTCATCAATTCTGGGTAGAGGATATTTGTTCTTGATCGTCACTTTGTTCAATTCCCGATAGTCAATGCATAACCTTAAACTTCAATCCTTCTTTCTCACAAATAACACTGGGGCTCCCCATGGCGAAGAACTGGGTCTGATAAACCCTTTGCTTAAAAGGTCTTCCAACTGTATCTTTAGTTCCTTTAGCTCTACTGGGGCCATTCTATACGGAGCTTTAGATATCGGCCTAGTTCCGGGAACTAGCTCAATTTTAAAGTCAATCTCCCTCCTCGAGGGTAGCTCCGTAATTTCTTCTGGGAAGACGTCCATAAACTCCCGTACAACCGGGATTTTCTCTACCTTAGGCAGACTCTGCGATACCTCCTTTAGAGAACACAAATAACCTGTACATCCATGATTCAACATTTTGCGCGCCTTTACATATGTTATGATAGGGCACGGGCTTAATCCTAGATCCCCAACGAAAAGGCACTCTTTCCCTAAGGCATTCTGTAGAACGACTATCCCCTCTCCACATTTGATTTGAGCCTGAGTCAAATTCAACCAATTCATCCCCAAAATAATATCAAACTCCTCTAAGTCTATCTGTATTAGGTTAGCTGGAAAATTTCTTCATTCAGAACTAGGGGCACTTTCTCGAAACAAGTCTTACAAACTATGGCTTGTCCATTCGGTAAACCAATTAAAAAGTTTACGGCGCGAGCTAACTTTTGTAAGTCTAAATTTAATGCAGCTTTAGAGGAGATAAAAGAATGCGTTGCTCCAGAGTCAAATAATGCAATAAGGGGTTGAGCATAAACGTAAACAATGCAGAATAACCATACCGCATTTACCGCTTCTCTTTCCCATGACGTAGGCCTGGCCCACACTTCCCTGCTGTGGAGCGGTCCTTGCTGGCGGCGTTGGTCGTGTCATGCCCGGTTCAGGCCTTCTAAGCTTCTTCGAGCATTCAGCCACTTTGTGGTCAGCTCCGCCGCACCAAAAACAATTGTTGGTGCCTACCCGGCACTGGGTGGTGGAGTGATTGGTCCTGTCGCACTTCTTACACGGCTCCCTGTTAGTGGACGGGTTCGGCTGAGTCCTCGGAGCTGGGGGTGCTGGTTTCCTGACTTGATTTGCTTGTACAGGAGGCGAGGTAGGTACCCCACGCTCGTTCCACTTTCTTTTAGTGCCCGTTGGACCTCCCTGATTCAATGCCCTTAGCTCTTTCCGGAATCGCTCTACTTCTGCAGCCCTCTCATACATCTCCTGCGTCGTGGCAAAATGATGCGACGACAGTTGGCTGCGTATGTAAGGCGCCAGGCCTCCCTCGTATCAAGACATATTTAGCCCTTCAGTGGCTACATACTTCAGTGCAAACCGGGACAGCTCATGGAACTTGGACGTATACTGTAACACTGAGATGTCTCTATTAACCATTGACCAATCTAGGAATTCCTTTTCCTTCTGCCTCCGAAGAGATATGGGATAAAACTGAGCCCTAAGCTCCTTTAAAAAGTCACTCCATGTCTTTCCGGTTTCGATGTACTTCTCTCTTATAGTCCTCCACCAAATATCTGCCTCACCTTTCAAGTAGAAGGTCCCTATAGTCACTTTCTTCTCCTCGGGGACTTCAATCACCTCAAAAATCTCTTCCATATCTCGTACCCAATCCTCTAAAATGACAGGGTCATAACTTCCTGAGTAGGTCGGGGGGTTTCTTTTTGCTACCCGATCAGCGTAATTTTCTTCCCTATTACCCGTTGGTACTATGGTTGGAATTGGTATATGCTTCAGCAATTCATGTAATAACATCCCGAAGTGGTCGGGGTAGACAGGTGGGTTTTGAGGAACGAATCCTAAGGATGTCTCAGGAAGGGATACCAACCCTGGACTAGGGTGGGGTCCTTGAATTTCCAACTGGTTTCCTTCGGTCTCTGGTGTTGGTTCACCCTAGGGTGAATTCCCCGACATTTGCGACATACTACAATATCACAATAATAACAATGTTAATAGACCACTTGATTCGTAATTACATTTTCTTTAACTTTCCTGTCCAACAATAAAGTCTTTAGTACACACCCCTTAAGGTTTGTAGTACCTCAACATTAATACATATTCTATATAAATCAATAACGTTTATTTGGAACCACAATAAATTTTCTCCCTGTATTCACATAAGCAGGAATACTCCCATTCTTCCACCTGTACCCTTCAAGTTACATGATAATTTTAAACTCACAACATTCCCATAATCATATAATAATTCATGTCATTCCTAGCAATCTTGAGTTCTCCCTAAAGAAAAATTGGGAGATACTCCAGCAATTACATCCACAAAATAATTCAGTATATACGAGTTCAACACTTGAAATAAAAGGGCATACAACCATGCTTCCCAAGCCAAAATATAGGGAAGATCAAAAGAATCGCATAGTTCGACCAAATATAAGGTTCAACCTTGAACAAAAACAACTTGGTTAACCCAACTATTACGATCGACTAGCTTACCCAAAAGAATAGGTTAGCTCCTAGCTACCCTGTACAAAATCCCCTAGAAGAATCTTTTCTTATGTCCCTGTGTTAGACCCTTCTTCAGAGTCTCCATGCTCCGCCTGCTTCATCATGTCCGCCAAAGCAAGTCGATATGTCCTGACTGGAAGACACCTCTTGCGCTTAGTCTTCCTCATTATGGGCCCCGCTCGTACTTTCGCTTTACCCTCTCTAGGACCTCGAGGCACTATGACACCTGTGGGGGTTGCATCATCACTGTCATTCCCCTCATTCTTAGGCGCTTGGCCCAACTCACCCTTACCTTGGTCCAATTTAGGACCTTTCTCTTCCTCGGGATCCATCTTCGAACCCACAGGCTCCTGGCGCGGAGGTGGTACAATGGGGACCGGGCGTCCCGTGATCGGTGCCGCAAAATGGAGCTCCATTCCCTTTGCCGGGGATGGGTAGACAAAAGTTGTGGTGGGTGTAGGCAAGGCTAGCACCTCATGTAAAGACGGTGCCAAATCAGTGGGGTGCATTTGTAGGGCAAGTGCAGTCTGTGTGATAATAGCTTCTAAAGCTACCTGATTCCAGGCTCCCAAGTAATCAAGGCACCACGTGTGCCGGTCAAGATCCCCTCTAAGCAACAGTGGTTGGTACCTATCCTTGATCTCCCCCCATGGTTTCTCATGGGGTAACGTTGCCAGTAAACATCATGCTCTACAGATGTCATCTCTATACTCGGTGTTCGGGTTCACCATACTGTGCATGTCAAAGGCTTCTTGCAATTTCTTTAGGTGTTCGAACATATTTTCCGTGGGGTCCATGAACATGGCAAAAGGGTTGGGTAAAGAACCGCCTGTGGGATCCATCTACAGTATACAAAACAATAAAATAAAACTCCAATAAATTATCCCCTTAAAACTGGCTATAAAAAGAAACAATTAAGGTACGGTCCGAGACTCCACCCACTAAAATTCCATGAAGGAACCAACTTATTCCCATTTATTTTCAAGCTTGGCTCCAAATTACTTAATTATACTTTAGACACATATCTTCCAAATTTCGTCATAATTACTTTTGAGCATTCTTTAATTCATAGAGAAAGACAACAACACTCTATATACTTTCAACTTTACTTCAATGAAATCCATAATTGAACAAAAGAATTTCTCACTAACCCATCTGTTTTCCATTTCTTATGCAACCATTAATTTACACATAACATGTCTTCTTTTACCTCTACACGTATTCATTCCTTGTCTAAAAGATAGTCCTATTTAACATCCATCATTCACTTAACTCTTCCTATCATTCATTATGAATCCCATAAATTCCTAGGAAAAAATTTGGCAGCATTTCCCCTGTAAATAGGACTATTCCCAAATTTACATCCTTATTTTTCACCTGCAAATTACAATTTACATCACATAATCTCGACAGAGAGCTTCATGCTCAAGCTTCCATTGCAACAATTCCTCTAATTAGGCCCAATTTGCCACATAAGACACATATACTCTGCACCCAAACACATCTAAGTTTCAATGTCCTAATAGTTCTCTACATTCCCAAATTATCTCCTTATAATTCCGCTCTGATACCACAACTGTAACGCCCCAAAACCTTTTAATCACACAATTACCCAGACATTACGGTAATCACATGATTAGCGCAGCGGATAACGGGCAAAACCAACCAATCAACAAAGCACAACAACCATGGCAACCCAATAAAAACAATAGAGCCACAAACATCAATACATCCTCAAACATAAGGTGGTTTACAATTAGCCACAATTGCTAAACTTGAAAGTATATATTTATACATAGACCCATATGCTTATGATTCCTTATAAATCTCCAAACACTACTATCACTGGCGTTATAATTAACCCTGTACGACGCAAGAGTCTACCTTTCACTTTAGGGAGTAAACTACTTCTGTACGTCCTTTCCCTTTTCTGTGGAGCTCGGGCCACCTAAAACAAAACAGTAAAACATCGCAAAAGTGAGTGGGGGAAACACTCAGTACACAAACCTCCAACATGTAAAACCGTTTCGAAAACGGTTTTTCATGCCGGCCTTTGAAACATTTCGAAAACGGGGAAGGGGCAAAAAGAATCACGCTAAACCAATGAAGTCTTTAAACTTTAAGAATTCTATGCATATGTTGTGCTTTACTTTGAAAATATAACATATGATAAGACGTGGTATCCCTTACGATCGATGCCGAAGCACCTCACACACGCGCATGCCCAAACCGACCGGGAGTTTGGATTGGGTGATTGCTAGGCAGTCGACACTGGCCAGGTCAAGCTTACTCCAATAGGAGCCTGTAAAATAATGCTAGGATTCACTCTAGCTACCGTAGAACTATGTGTCGAGACCACTTATAAAACAATAAAAACATTAGAATGTATCTATGCAATAAAACTGTACTTGACTGTGAATAAATATAAGAGTTGGACAATTTGCGTACCTTTAAAATACTCTGAACTTGGTGACGATCTGGCTCGGGGAATGGCGCGGGGCGGTGTGAAACTTTGAGCTAAGACGATAAAGGTTACAAATTAGTGCAAAGGCTATGAACAAAAAGGGCCATAACGTCCCATAGAAAGGATTTGAAATACACATGTAAAAGAAATTTCAGGTTTTTGAGGTGAGAGTATTTTGGCTATAACCGGGACTAGGAAACTCGGAGTTTAGTGAACGAGCACTTTTCGGAAAGGAAAAAATAAAATCTATAAGTTGTCAACTGGGTCAGATGCTAAAAATGATGGGAAGAGCTCGGAAAAGGCTCTAGGCAGAAACATCGAAAACCGAAATATTTTCTTTGTGCAGTTTTGGCATTTAAACGGAATCGATAAAATTTATGCACTTGATCTAAACTCATAGGAGCTTTATGGGCAGAAAAATACTTGTAAAAATATGTACTCTTATTCTATCATGAGGCCTTTAAAATTGAGAGCGATACGGAATTTATTTCCTTTAGAAACGCGAGATTTCGGTAATAAAATACGATAAAATCAAATAACGTAAAAGATCTCGGGGTCTCTCCAAGCCAAGTCCTATGGTCCTCAATCATAAACCCCATCTTAATAACCATAACGTTACATTTAGACACTCCAAAAACAACTCACAAGACCACTATAATACTTTTGGTTCAAACTTAAAACAATACTTTATACCCAGAATTTCCAGATTCGCAGCCCTTCTTCCGGGCTCTATAACTCACACTCCCGACGTCGGGTTGACGCATACCATACCATTTCGAAAAGCTTGCAAGGTCTACTAAAACTCTTATGTTGAACACTTTTTCAAATTGAAACTCCACATAGACGAAAAATGTGCAACAAGTCACTGCCTCCAAAATTGTATATAATTGCATGCCTTTATGGTTTTGGCTCTAACTTGAGCTATACAAGTCGGAATCTCGAAATTCAAAAGCCCGGTGTTAGCTAACACCTTAGGCTACCTTTTTACACAAGAATCTGGGCTAAAAACTAATTTTACCATCTCCTATAAAAAGTGAATTTTGGGCAGAATGCACTGGGGTGTTTGAGCTCACATGCATGCTCCATTTTCATTCAAGTTTTGTACTAATTCTTTACCCAAATGAAGTCTACTCATAACACTACCATTTTCCAGAATTCCAACCTCAAAAATTATCATCCAAGCTTGCATAATACACATGCACAATCATCAAGTTACATGCACTTACATTCCATCACAATTTCCATGACTTTCTTCACTATTTTCATATAAAACACCCAATCAAAGTATTATTAACTTAATTACTCTTCCAAAACAGAAATTAAACTCTAAAAACTTCATCAAACACTTCATGCAAATCAATAATACACCATCTCTCTCATCAACATACACATCTACACCATTAGCATGAATACTCCATCAAGAAAACACTTGCATTAACCATAAAACTTAACCATTCAAAACTATACTCTAAAATTCGTGTAAATGGAGAATAAAAGAGATGAAAACAACCATTTAACACTTGAAAAACATTAAAACTCATATTATATAAAAATGGAGATAGGGTGTGAGATGAATACCACTTGAAAGAGGAGATAAAAATGAACAAGGAAGTGTGGAAATGGAAGAGGAGCAAGCGGCCGCCGGAATTCTGGCCGGAAAAGTCGCCGGTGCGAGAAGCAAAGGGGAGGGGGGCTGGTGCTCGGCGAACAGGAGGGAGAGGGGAGAGCTGAGTGTTGAGTTTGATTTGAACCAAAATAAATGACCATTGGCCTCCCTCACACCCCTTTTATAATACTCCCTCCCTTACTAAAAAAAAATACTAATAATAATAATAACAATAATAATACTAATACCCTTAATAAGAGTGTACAAAAGTTCTCTTAAATAAAATGGTAGTAAAAATACAACTTGTAAAGTGAATTTAATTGTTACGGTAAAATCGGTAACGACCGGTATTTTTATTAAAATTCATCTTGCCGTAAAAATCGAAACGGTAATCAAACCGATTTTAAAAATAAACATTAGAACCTAAAATAATAATAATATGAGGTCCAAAATGATACTCTTTAAAAGCACTAGAAAATAATTCGATCGGTAAAATTACCCGCTTAGCCATTTCCTCTGAGACCTGTCACCGTTAGTTAACTGTAAAAATTAAAAGAATTTAATAATCACATTTTAGCTAATTAAAAAAATTTAATTACCCTAATTTCTGTGGTTTAGGGTGGGTTGTTACAACATTGTTTTAATGTATTGGCTTGTGGGACCTAATAGAACCAAATAATACAGTTGTAATATAAATATATTTAATCATTGATCATAGAGGTCTTTAGCAGACATATGATCACAAAATTACAGTGGTTAAAACTTCAAGTAATTGAACATTGTCGGGACATTCCCAACAATCTCCTACTTCTCCTACAAGTGTTTAATTCCCTTGTCACTTAATGTCTCGGATTCAGATAAGTTAAGCCAATGTCATTCTTATGTAACCCGAATGTTCCTCAACCTCCAAGTTAGACTCTGAAAAACAAAATATTAACTATTGACCCATTTGAGCTCGATTAAGCATTTTCAGTCTAAGCTCGTCAAGTAGCCAGTGAGACAATTATCCCTAGTAGGGAGAATAGTATCATCTTGTTCAACTACATCTCCCTAGATGATTTAAAGCAACCTAGACATCGCCTTTAAAGCAACCTAGTAGGGAGAATAGTATCATCTTGTTCAACTACTTCTCGTTTTAAATTCGCTAACCTTATGGATGCGTACACATTTATAAACCACAACCGATCTAAAACTCTAATTTCTTTGATGAATAGAATGCATTGCAACTTATGAATTGTTCATATACAAGAAGTCACTCATATGCTTTCTCTAATGCATCTAATGCCTATTGCATGAGCATGATCATAATGTTTCACCTACAACAGAGTTTAAGTAAGTGGATCAGTGACATTCTGATCCGTATGCACCTTACACACCTTTATATCACCATCCTCGACAAAATTTCGAATGATGTGATATTTTCGGGATACGTGTTTTGGCTTTTTGTTTTCTCTAGGTTCCTTTCTTGAGCAATGGCCCTACTAATATCGCAATAGAGGTCCACGCCTTTTGCAATACTAGGTACGATCCCAACCTCCTTTATGAACTTCTTCATCCATACGAATCTTGATGTTGTGATACACTACCACCTCCGTTACAAAATCTGCAATAGTGTCCTGCTTGGAACTCTTCCAACTCACAGCACCACCAATTAGACAAAAGACGTATCCAGACTAATTCTTAAAATCATGTTTGTTTTTCATGAAGCTAGCATAAGTGTAACTTTTTACACTTAGTTGTCATCACCTCCATAAACTAAGGAGAACTCCTTAGCCCTATTTATATACTTAAGAATGTTCTTTGCGGCAGTCTAATGTTTCTCACCATGGTTGGATTGAAACCCATTGCACACACTTAGAGCATATGCCACATCTGGCCTACTACATCTCATTACACACATAATGGATCCTATAGGGAAGGTATCTTGTTAGTCCGCTCTTGGTATTCAAGTGTCCGAGGATAGTCTATTTTACCAAGTGATGTGACATAAACCATCAGAATGAATCCTTTCCTGGAATTTTGCATGTTGAACCGATTCAACACCTTATCTACATAGTTGTTTGATTTAGCACCTTCAAACATTTTGATCTATCTCTATAGATCTTAATTCCAAGTATGTAATGGGTCTCACCGAGGTCCTTCATTTGGAAACTCTTCCTAAGCCAAGTCTTGCATGACTCTAGCATAGGAATGTTGTTCCAATTAGAAGTATGTCATCCACATATAGTATTAGAAAGGCTATCTTGTTCCCACTAACATTCTTGTAAACACATGGTTTTTCTGAGTTTTTTAGGAAACCAAACTCTTTGACCAATTGATTAAGAGTTTGATTCCAACTCCTAAAGCCTGCTTAAGACCATAGATATAGCCTTCTGCAGCTTAAAGACTTTCCCAACGTTATTGGGATTCTCGCACCCTTTTTGTAGTGTCATGTACACTTCCTCTTCTAGAATCTCATTTAGGAAAGGTAGTTTTGATGTCCATCTACTATATTTAATAGCCATATCATGGAAATTGTGGCTAGAAGAATCCTAATGGACTTGTGCTTTGCGACTTCTGAGAAGGTCTTTTCATAGTCTAAACCGTGAATTTGAGTGAAACCCTTTGCTACCAAATGTGCTTTGTAAACGCTAGGTTTACCATCGATGCATGTCTTCACTTTGCTGATCCACTTGTTTCTCTTAGGTGGGCGGCTATCTCTATTTGACCAAACAAGAGGTACATCCATAACTTTAGTTTCCTCATCTGCCGGAGCCCTGACTACTTTCGCCTCATCCTGTGCTTGCTGAACCTTAGTAAGTGTTGGGGGTGAAAGTAGTGGTGATGAGGTTGAGTCACTGATAGGAGTAGGAGTGGTTTGTGGCTCTTGAACTTCACCAAGTTCAATTTCTTCCCACTCTTTCTCTTTGAGATAAATTTGGTCTCTAAGAAGAAAGCATTCCGAGACACAAACACTTTGTTCTCAAAATGGTTATAGAAGTAGTACCCTTTAGTTTAACCCCCAAAAAAAACTTTTCAAATCTATGTGCTAGCTTGTTGTTGGGATGAACCTTAACATAAGCTTCACAATCTGAAAGTTGAAGAAAGGACAAACTGGGAACTTTTCCTCTCCATATCTCATATGGTGTCTATTTAACACCTTTAGTTGGTATCCTATTCAGTATAAGCGATGTTGTTTTTAGAGCGTACCTTAAACGCTAACATGCGAATCTGAATCAACTATCATTGATCGCATTATATCTAATAAAGTGTGATTCCTCCTTCAGGACACACCATTGTGCTATGGTGTTCCTAGAGGAGATAGTTGTGAAATAATTCCACATTCCTTGAGATGGTCAATGAACTCTTTGCTCAAATATTTGCCTCCTCCATTTGGTTGAAGGGCTTTGATCATCTTTCCAACTTGATGTTGTACCTCATTCTCAAATTCTTTGAACTTTTCAAAGGATTCCGATTTATGGAACATCAAATAGATATATTCATATCTACTTAGATTATAAGTGAAGGTGATGAAGTAGTTGAACCCTCCTCTGGAACTAGCGCTCATGGGTCCACATACATCGTTGTGTATGGGTCCTAACATATCACTGGTCCATTCATCAATTCCAATAAAAGGTGACTAGGTCATCTTACCCGTCAGATACACTTCACAAACATCGAAGTTTTTGAAGATAAGATTTTCCAGAAGTCCTGCATTTTGTATTTTCTGATTAATATGAGCTAGCCTACTATGCCAAAGATATGTTTGATTTAAGTTTTGTTTTAGCCTTTTTGGATTCAATGTGAAGGATTTGCTTATCTAAATCTAGTATATGGCCATTTGAAGATAAGTTTTGTTTTGTTTTAGCCTTTTATAATGGCCATTCATGCGAATACATGCACCATAATATATTCGATCTTTTGTAAATGAGCAACGACCATTTGCAATTTCAAAAGTAAATCCCTCCTTTTTCAATACAAATATTGAAATTAAAATTTTGCTAATAACAGGAATGAAATAACAAGTATTTAGTTTTAGTACAAGCGAAGAAGGTAAAAATAAACTATAAGTTCCTACGTAGAGTGCAACAACTCTTTTCTCATTCCCCGTGCGCAGGTTCATTTGATCCTTGCCAACTTGTCCATGTCTCCTTAGACCCTGCACATTTTCACAAATATGAGTGTCACAATCGGTATTTAATACCATAAAGTAAAGATAGTAAGGTTTATTTCAATCACATTTGTACCCAATTTAGAAACCTTTCCAGTTTTTAGATCTTCTAGGTACGTAGTGCAATTTCTTTTTCATTGTCCCTTGCCTTTACAGTAAAAGTAATCTTCGTATGGATTAGGTCTCGCCTTCGGTTTGGTTTAGGCAACAGTTTGCCCCTTTCCTTTCTGGTCAGCAAATCCCTTTTTGCCCTTCGTAACTTTCTTGAACTTCTTCCTTATTTTAATATGAGGACATTTAATGTAGCTTTAGGAGCTATCTTAATGTCTCTGTTTGTTGTGGGCAACATTTTATGAAGGTCTTTCAAGGTCTTCTTATGCCCTCACATATTGTAGTTTAGCATGAAAGGCCCAAACATGTCATGCAACGAGCTCAAGAGAATGTATGTAGCCAATTCAAGGCTATCGGGAATCTCAACCTCTCCTTAGTGTCAAAAAGACCAATCATCTTCAACACGTGGGGCCTTATGGGCTAGCCAACCTCAAGCTAAGTATGAACGATATAGCGCTTCATATCATACCTCTCAATATGAGCATGTTGTTGGAAACATACTCTTCAATTGGTTAATGTTATCATATGCCACCTTATTCTCAAATTGTGTTTGCAGATCAAGGGTCATGGTAGCCAACATGATACAACGAACTTGGACATCATCATCGATCCTTATGTCGTTTCCATTTAGTTTTCTCAACTCAAGATGCATTAGAGGCAGGTTACCTTCCTAAGGCTTTCTCATGATACAACTAACTTGAACGAATGAATATCAAATAAACTCAAAAATAAAATTCATAATTTTCCCTTGTTACATATTCATCGAGTGACTCACTCCAATGTTTCAAGAATTTTTTTTCAAATTTCAACAAATTTATAAAATTTAGAAGAAATAAACAAATTTATTTTGCTGCTTGATTGAAAAATTAAAGAAAAATAACCTACAGAGTTCTGAAATTCATGTGAACAATTTTCCTGCACAGTAAATTAACCGAGCGACCTACTGTAACTTTCCAGGATTTTTACAAATTTCTACAAGTTTATAAAATATAGAGAGATAAACCACTTTATTTCTACTCAAATATGGAAAATAAATTAAAACCGATTTAACTTGGGAATATCACGAAAAACTAGGGTAGGTCCAGAACAGTTCCAGGCATCTCCCATGATATTTTTGGAACTTTTGTTATGTTTTGATATTTTACGTTTACTTTTCAATCTATTTCTAGTAAATAGCCTAAATTAAAAATAAATTCAACGAAATTGAATTTTGGGATTTAATTATCCTAAATATTTCCTACCGTTTAAAAATCTTAAACGTTATTAACTCTATATTAATCAAACATATTTAAACTCTATGGTAATTTTAACAATTAAATTAAGCTTAAATCACAATGTTTAAGCAATTATGAACTAAATAGCAATAAATCACAAAAATTTACAATAAAGTTTTCCGATTCATTCTTATCAAAACTAAAGATTATATCTTTTCTAAAGTTTGATTTTTAGCCATAAAATTTAATCTACTAATTTTAATACACATATATCACCAATTAAAGCATATATATATATATATTAATCAGACATAAAATTTAAACATGCAATTGGTGGTTCAAATACCATTATTGGGTTTTTGGTCATCTATTTCCTAAACAAACAAGTTTAATTGATGAAATAATTCATAACATTTGTGAATACAATTAAATAGCCCCACAAACACAATTACAGAGGCTATACATTTATATCTTATGCGAATCCGGCTGATGAAGGTGTTGACCTTTGAGATTTCAATGAGAAATCCTCTACTGCGTATCCACGCATTGTAGGGAAAATGATGTTTGACCGGCTTGAAACTTCATCATCTTCTCTTGGCTTCTTGATCTTCTTCCGGTATATGTGATAAGACGAAGATTGAACTTGATAACCATAGTTATCTTATTTGGATATCGCTAAGAGTCGTGAGATCACTTCCTTAAAAACTATTTACTATACCGTAAATGATCAGAGGGATAAAACTTAGCCCTTATCGCAACTCAAGACAAAGATTTCTCACTTGAATCACTCAAGTATAGTTGCAGTCTAGACAAGAATGAATATGTGATTATAGAGTGAAATTGATGCTCTCAAATGGCTAGGGAATTTCTCCTATTTATAGGAAAATTCCAACCCTTCATCATACTCTTTGGTCAAAGGACAATTAAGGACCTTAATGGAATATTATGACCTTAAATTAGTCAAATAATCATAATAATATAGCTGTTGGAATATAATATCGGACTTAAAAACGATATTATATACTTAATACATAAGATTATATAGCCGTTTGCATTAAAAACATATTCTGGCATTCAACACGATCCGTGTTGACTGTACCACGGTCCGTGTTGAAGCAACACGGTCCGTGTTGCCTTACTGTGCTGCTTCAACACGACCCTTTTGAGCCAAGAACTGTTTTTATGTCCTTCTGGAGACAAGCACGACCCTTGTTGGTCTCATGAACACCCGTGTTGATCATATTCTTATTGTTTATCTTATATATGCCCCTTAAACTTGTACCACATAATTTCTCATACTATATAATCTTTTTGTACTCTTGAAATAATTCCAACACACATCACTCAAGGAACTTGATTGCTAAATCGCTGCTGTTGGGATTAACCTCAAAAACTATATGAACTAATGTAGAAGAATTCAAGAAAGAGTTTCTTAATTCTCTCCTTGAATGTCACAAAAGCTCCTTATGAATAATGAGGCCATAGGGTCCCTTTTATAATCCCTTCAAACTGTTCAAAGTGAAAAACTAACGACGTGGGACTCCCCATTTAGTCGGCACATCCGTGTACGTCACAAGCGTGACCTCATAGGTCTGTTAGAAATTTCTAACAAGAATTTATCACAAGTGTGACATAGTATGTCATGGTCATGACCTAGGCGACACGATTCGTGTCGCTTGAATTTTCCCAAAACTCAAGTTGTTCTTACCTTCAATTCCGACTTTATAATAATACCATATTATTATTTTGGGACTACGCATATTGTTTCAAGGTATTGGTTTGTGACCCAATAAGACCAAATAATGAAGTTCTAATTAAAGATATTTAATCACTGATCATGAAGGCATCTAGCAAACTATATGGTCAATGAATTACTTGGGTTAAAACTTCAAGGAATTGAACATTATCGCGACATTAACAACAACAACAAACACACACATACACACACGCGTTCATATAATCACCTTTTTGTTATATTGTACATCAATAACACACAATTATCAATTATTATTATTATTGCTACAAAATTTCTTTCTTTTTCATCATAATTATGTTGCTTTTTTTTAACAATTTTCAATCTTGAATTACTATATTTTTCATTTTACGCTTTAGTTTTTGTAAAACAATATTATTTGAGTATGCTACTAGGACCTTGCTCTTTTGTGCGGCAAATTGAGTGCGATAAATGATATTATGTGACAATCTTGTAAAAAATGTGGTATGGTATGTTAAGATAGGGTAAAATTTGTGGTAAGAAAGATTGTTGTGGTAGGTGAGGAGAGAGAATGTGAAAAGTAGATAAAAAAAGTGATAAGAGAGAAAAATTAGGAGAGAGAAAGTTATGATTATAGTGGTAAAATGTGGAATTATGGTATGATATGGTATGAAAGAATTGTGATAAATGTGGAAAAAATATGACAGGTGCGGTGTGGAACAACACAAAAGAACAAGGTCTAGTTTGTTTTAGTTTTTGTTTATTTTTCATTTTACACTTTATCTTTATTATTATGTTGTTTAACAAATATTAGTGAAAGTGAGCCATGCAAGTGTAATGACCTCTCTCATAAGAGGGTCTGTTACGATCAATCTGAACTTTATTAAGGTCGAGAGAGATTAATAAGACAATTAAAATTTATATTCGAATATTTTTAGAAAATTTGTCATATTCGTCTATAGCATATATATATATATATATGAAAGTTTCCAAAGCTTAAAGCATTATATACTTATATAGAGTTGAAGATTCTACTATATGTCACGGAATTTTCCGGAATCATCCGGAATGTCCCGGAATATTCTAGAAATATCCGGAATATTCCGTAACTTTCTTGAAGTCTCTAGAGTTCTCTAGACTATTCTAGAATTCCCTAGAATTCCCTAGAATTCCCTAGAGTTCTCTAGACTACTCATGAATGTCCTAGAATATTCTAGAGTATTCTACACATGTATAGATTATTGGATACTTGTATAGATGGTTCTAGAGGCACAATATGGACCGTTAGATCAAATCAATCTCCACCGTCCACTGAGGAGGTGGAAGTGTATAAATACCCCCTTGGGGTCTCATTTGTAACCATCCACCAATTGGAAGCAATACTCAAGAGCATTCTCCCAAACACACTCTTATCTCTCTTCTTATTCTTCAAAGCTTTCTTAGTCTCTTATAGTCTAAGTTAAGCTTGTGAAAGGCTTACTAGCAAACTTCCAATATAAAATCGGGTTAAAGTTTGCTAGCGCCGCACGGGCGTTGTACAAATTAAAGTCACCCCGTGACATTTGGTATCAGAGCCTCGGTTTTAAGAAATTCGTGTGCGGGAGAAGTCATGTCGAGTGTGGCCGAGCAAGGCTCCAAGAAGGGCAAAGGGAACGAGGAGAGCATGGAGAACCCGGGACATGTCACTCTTGATGAAAGGGTGGCCGAGGTGGAGGACACCATGTCCCACCTAGTGAAGGAAGTCGAGGCCTTAATGGGAAAGGCCGAAGACACGGAGGAATTCGCTTCTAAGGATGAGATGAAGGAATTCGGGATGTGCAAAGCGCCTTTGATTCTCTCAAGGCGGAGCTTGTTCATGGGGATGATGCTCTCAAAAGGGAGTTGAAGGATTCCAATAAAGCCCTTAGGAAGGAGCTGGCTGATTGCAAGTCAACAATCGAGTCTCTTTCCAACAAGGTGGAAGAACTCGAGTTGCAATTGAAGACTTGTATGGCCCTGTTGGTTAATGGTGAGGCGCCGAGATTTCCGTCTAAGAAGGATAGCACTCCTCCTCCTCCCTTCTACAAGGGGTCGAGGAATGCACGAGAGATTGATGACTTCATTTGGAATGTGGAGTCATACTTTGAGTCCAATGACATATTGGACGAAAGGAAGAAGGTAAATACCGCTTCCCGCTACTTCAAAGATGTTGCCTTGATATGGTGGCGCAGTGTGAAGATGCCACCATCGCACATCCGATCCCATCACTACTGGGATCAACTTAAGAGGAGCTTAAGAGGCAATTCTATCCAGGATGCCGAATTTGAAGCTCGTGAAGGCTTCGACATCTCCAACACAAAGATGGGCGTATTCGAGTACGTCGAGTTCCAAGAACTCATGTTGAGATCACCGGCATGAGTGCCAAGGACAAGTTGTTTATGTTCTTTGAAGGATTACAACCGTGGGCTAAGATGGAGCTAGGCGAAGGGGTAAATGATATCAATTCAGCAATTGCCGCCGACACTCTGCCCGAACGTGGCGATAGTTCTCGAGGACCAAGTACGAGGCCAAGTAACACTGGCAAAGGTGGGGGAGATCGAGACAAGTCTCCCAAGAAGGATCGACCCTTCAAAAGCCACGACAAGGACAAGGGTAAAGGCAAAAGGGATGACGCTCCGAGGAGGTACTCATGCTTCTTATGCAATGGGCCACATCGGGTTGCCGACTGTCCTATGAGGGGAAAGATTGCCTCCCTCGTAAGGGAAGAAGAAACGAAGGAAAGGGAGAAGAAGATATCTTCTCTAAAATTCCTTAGCGCCGTCCAAGCTAAGGTCGAGGAAGGATCCCATGGGCGCATGTACGTAGAGACAAACATCAACGGCAAGCCTCTCCAAGCATTGTTGGACACAGGTGTGGATACAGTCTATATGGCCAAGGAGCTTGCTGATGAGGTGGGCCTCTCCTACACCAAAACCAAGGGTTTTGTCAAGGGAGTAAATGCTGAAAAACTCCCGATATATGGAGTTGCCAAGGACACACCCATTCACATTGGGCAATGGGAAGGTAAGGTCGATATCACTGTCGCTCCCTTAGATGACAAGAAGTTCTACTTGGGAATTGATTTCTTTGTCAAGGCGAAGGCCTTCCCCATCCCCTTCGCCAACATTATGTGCATCATGGAGGAAAAACAATCGTGTGTCGTCCGTGGGACGGACATTGATGAGGAAGGATGTTATCCGCCTTCAACTTTCTAAGGAGTGAAGAAGAAGGAGCCTACCTACTTAGCCACTCTTAAGATGGAAGAGGGTAACAAAAGGAAGCTCAAGTACCCAAGGCCATCCAAGAGATACTGACGAGTTCAAGGACATCATGCCGTAGAGTTGCCCAAGAAACTTCCCAAGAAGGGAAATAGATCACGAGATCGAGTTGGGCGGGGCCAAACCACCGCATTTGCTCCCCGAATGGCACCACCAGAGTTGGAGGAACTAAGGAGACAACTCAAGGAATTGTTGGATGCTGTACATCCGCCTTCAAAGTCTCCTTATGGTGCGCGGTCTATTCCAAAAGAAGCACGATGGGTCACCGGCATGATCGATTATAGAGCACTAAACAAGGTAACCATCAAGAATAAGTACCCCATTCCTCGTATTGATGATTTGTTCGATCAACTTGGAGGAGCAAGGTATTTCACCAAACTTGATTTAAGGAGTGGGTACTACCAGGTTCGCATAGCCGAAGGAGACGAGGCGAAGACGGCATGCATGACCCGCTATGGATCCTATGAGTTCCTAGTCATGCCGTTTGGGCTCACAAATGCCCCAGCCACATTTTGTACCCTCATGAACAAGGTACTTTCTCCATTCCTTGATCACTTTGTGGTGGTTTATCTCGATGACATTGTCATATATAGCAAGACTATGGAAGATCATGTGGGGCATTTGAGGCAAGTGTTCAAGACACTTCGGGAGAATGAGCTCTATGTGAAGAAGGAGAAGTGTTCCTTTGCCCAAGAAGAAGTACCATTTGTGGGCCATATTGTGGGAAAAGGCAAGCTACGCATGGATCCGGGCAAGATCAAAGCGATCCTTGATTGGGAGCCACCAACCAAGGTCACTGAGCTAAGATCATTCCTTGGCTTGGTGAATTATTACCGGCGTTTCATCAAGGGATATTCCGCTATTGCCGCTCCTCTCACCGACTTGCTCAAGAAGGGAAGAGGATGGGCTTGGAGCAAAGAATGTCAGCAAGCCTTTCAAATTTTGAAGAAGGCTGTCACGGAAGAACCTGTTCTAGCACTTCCCGATCTTGGCAAGCCATTCGAGCTACACACCAATGCTTCCGACTTCGCCATTGGCGGAGTATTAATGCAAGAGGGTCATACCATCGCCTACGAGAGTCGGAAGCTCAATGACACCGAAAGGCGGTATACGGTACAGGAGAAGGAGATGACCGCAGTGGTGCATTGCCTTCGAACTTGGAGACATTACTTGCTCGGGAGTAAGTTCGTTATCAAGACAGACAACGTTGCAACAAGCTACTTCCCAACCCAAAAGAAACTAACTCCCAAGCAAGCTCGATGGCAAGACTTTTTAGCGGAGTTTGATTATATAATGGAGTATAAGCCGGGTCGTGCTAACTTGGTAGCGGATGCTCTAAGTCGCAAAGGAGAGCTTGCCGACATTAGCCAACCTCAAAGAAACCTACGTGATCGAATCAAGGAAGGATTGGAGCATGATTCCTTTGCGAAGACCATCTCCAACCTAATCAAGGATGGCAAGACAAGGAGATTCTGGGTTGAAGATGGGTTGATTCTCACTAAGGGCAGACGAGTCTATGTTCCTTCATATGGTGGCCTCAGAAGGGAAGTCTTAAAGGAATGTCACGACAGCAAGTGGGCAGGGCATCCAGGTACGCACCAAACACTAGCATTGGTAGGCGATTCCTACTATTGGCCTCAGTTGAAGAATGATGTTGAGGCATATGTCAGAACTTGTCTTTTATGCCAACAAGACAAGCTTGAGCAAGGGGTACCTGCGGGACTCCTCCATCCACTTCCCATTCCTGAGAGACCGTGGGAAAGCATTTCCATGGACTTCATCGTGGGGTTACCCACGAGTGAAAGATATAATTGGATCCTTGTGGTGGTGGACCGATACTCGAAGTATGCCACCTTTATTCCTGCCCCCAAGGAATGCACTGCTGAGCAAGCTGCCCAACTCTTTTTCAAGCATGTTGTAAAGTATTGGGGCTTGCCTCACTCGATCGTGAGTGATCGAGACACTCGCTTTACGGGACGTTCTTGGACGGAGTTGCTCAAGCTCATGGGTTCCGAGCTTAACTTCTCCACCAGCTTCCATCCTCAAAGTGATGGACAAACCGAGAGGGTGAACGCACTTTTGGAGTTGTACCTTCGGCATTTCGTGAGTGCCAACCAAAGGGATCGGGCAAAGTTGCTTGACGTAGCCCAATTCTCCTACAACTTGCAGAAGAGCGAGTCCACGGGCCAAAGTCCATTCGAGATTGTCACGGGACAAAAACCGTTGACACCAAGCACTATTGCTACGGGCTATAAAGGTCCAAGCCCACCGGCATTTCAGTTTGCCAAGCATTGGAATGACCAACTTGGGGTGGCGCGAGCTTACTTGGAAAAGGCTTCCGAGAAGATGAAGAAATGGGCTGATAAGAAGAGGCGCCCGAGGGAATTTCAAGTTGGTGACCTCGTGCTTGTTAAGCTCTACAACCACGCGAGGTTAGAAGGGCGACATCGGGGCCTACTTCGAAGATACGAAGGACCGTTTCCCATTATCAAAAAGGTCGGAGCACAGGCTTATAAGGTGGAGTTGCCTCCCAGGATCAAGTACCATCCTGTCTTCCATGTAAGCTTACTTAAACCTTACCACGGAGACCAAGATGACCCAAGTAGAGGCATATCTCAACAGGCACCAATGGGTATCAAGGTCCAACATGATAAGCAAGCAGAGACGATTCTTGCCAACCGAGTGGTGCGCCAACTAGGTCTACCTCCGAGCAGGGAGTTACTTGTCAAGTGGAAGGGTCTTCCTAATAGCGAATCAAGCTGGGAGCCAATCCAAAACTTATGGCAATTCAAGAAGCAGATCCAAGCATGTCACGGAATGTCACGGATTGAGGACTTGAAGGCAACGAGGACGTCGCCGGATTAGGTGGGGGAGAATGTCACGGAATTTTCCGGAATCATCCGGAATGTCCCGGAATATTCTAGAAATATCCGGAATATTCCGTAACTTTCTTGAAGTCTCTAGAGTTCTCTAGACTATTCTAGAATTCCCTAGAATTCCCTAGAGTTCTCTAGACTACTCATGAATGTCCTAGAATATTCTAGAGTATTCTACACATGTATAGATTATTGGATACTTGTATAGATGGTTCTAGAGGCACAATATGGACCGTTAGATCAAATCAATCTCCACCGTCCATTGAGGAGGTGGAAGTGTATAAATACCCCCTTGGGGTCTCATTTGTAACCATCCACCAATTGGAAGCAATACTCAAGAGCATTCTCCCAAACACACTCTTATCTCTCTTCTTATTCTTCAAAGCTTTCTTAGTCTCTTATAGTCTAAGTTAAGCTTGTGAAAGGCTTACTAGCAAACTTCCAATATAAAATCGGGTTAAAGTTTGCTAGCGCCGCACGGGCGTTGTACAAATTAAAGTCACCCCGTGACATATAGTTGAAACCTTTTTGAACTATTATATTTCAAAAGTGACTGCCATTGATTCTACTTCAGAAAAAAATTGAAATCAATATATCAATATATATTAATCAAAATGATTTGTCGTAATAAGTAATTTTGGATGAGTTATTGTTAAGTTAGGTTAGTTAGGTTTGGATAAGTTATGATAAGTTGTGATAAGTTATGATACTTTTTTGGGGGAATTGTGTTTTTAGAGTTAGGTTCTTTTTTTGGGAATTGTGTTAGGTTGGGATAAATTAGGATAAGTTTGGATAAGATATGAAAAGTTAGGAGGGTTAGAACCAACTTGACAAAAGAACTAAGGCCATAATATGTTTTACAAAATTTAATATTTTAAAAGTCATTCTACTATAATCATTTTTTTCAACTATGATAAAAAATCAAAATCAATATATATTAATTAGAATAGCCTATCACAATGATTAATTTTACTTCTTTCGTTCCATACTATTTATTTATTTTTTATTGTCACCGTCTCCAATGTCACTATTTGATTGATAATTTCTTACTAGTCAGGAGTATATAATATTTTATTAATAGTTGCAATATTATACGTATATGATAATATTTTTTTTGTTACAAATCTAATAATAGTAATTTTATTTAACAAATCATTATATATATTAATAAATTTATGGTTAAAATTTTATAAATTGGAACTGAGTTGGTGTTGTTGAGGCATAAATCTTTTTAGCAGTTTGAAGTTTGTTTCAGACAAATTAATGGGATAAAATTTACAACTATGGTTGAACTATGGCAGTAGAATTTTGAATACCAAAACGGTAAGGTAATTTCCAATTTTTGGCAATTATGGTGGCAGCTACATGCTACATGCTAGTTAAAAATTCTTAATCAAGGTGGCAGCTACATGCTAGTTAAAAATTCGACTATTGTAACAAAAGTTATTTTGACACATAAAGAAAATGGTCCAATCGGTCCGGGTCAGGTCGACCATCCATTTTCTCGGTCCGATCTGGGTCTAAGGTGAAAACGGTCTGGTCTCAGTTTATTATTTTGTGAAAATTCGGTCTTCAGGTTGAGCTAATTCGGTCAAGTCCGATCCGGGTTTGGACTAGTGCACACCCCTAGTGGGAAATATTCTGGCGGCCAAGTCTCCCTCGCTCGGATGCAATCCCGAGACCAGCCATTCTCGATCTGCTACCCTCCCCGCCATCTAAAACCGGTTGTGGAAAAAAACGACATGAAATCGTATTGTGCATGGTCGGTGTTTGAGAATAGCGTTGTTCTCCGCCATTGGTAACATCCGGTTGTTCAGAAATTGGTACTGGAAAACTGGTCGGCGACGGCGGTGAGAAGTCGTGCTGCGTCAAACGGTGGAGGCGGTTATCATGGACATCGTCAATCGTGAGAGGCAGAAGGTTTTGAAACTAAAATTCCAAGGTTTGCCATATACGATACCAAAATATTGCAAAATTAATTCGTAAAGGAACATGGTTGAATGGGTAGGGATTTGTTTACTACAGGATATGTTGAAAGTTCAAATCTTATAGTTTTTCAACTTTTTTAAGAATTTGAAAATAAATAAAATTGACGTATGAGATTTGATCATGCCACATGTATGATACACATGGCGGGAATTATCGTAATTACCATAATTGACAAAAGATGTAAATCGCTATACATGCTTCGGAATATATACGAGCAAAATTAGAAAGAAAGTTGAAACCGTGGTCTAATGATTATGTAATTGATGTAATAATTGCCTCCAAATACTACTAGTTGTAATAATGAATCAGCGTCCTTAGAGGCTTAATTACATGTTTGAATATTCCAACTTCCTAGGTTCATGCCCTTTACTTGCATCCAACCTCTCGCTCCACTACTCAACGCGCAATCCACACTGACACTGTTATAAAAGTCCAAATCCCAAGATCGGATCCGATCATCCCTCCCCGCCTACCCCCTCCCTACTTATTCATCATCAGATCATCTTCTTTTCAACCCCGCTTCTTTCTCTCTCGTCATTCTGCTCGATCACCTTGTTCCTTTTCCATTGTAAGTCTCCCTCGCCTTCTCTTACTGTAGATCTACTACCCTCTTCCCTCATAACTGCTCTCTTAGTCATCCGCTTTCTCTAATTATCTTATTCTCAAGTCGGTTTTGTTCTTCATCATCTCTTAATTTCTGATTCTGGCTATGTTGATTTCATCAGCATTGTTTCTGATGTGGGTCTAAAGATTGAGTTAGATCATCTGTTGATTTCATTTCTGTGGCGTCTTTGCTAATTGTGTTGTTGCGGTTTGACTGACAGTGGGCTGGGAGTTGACAAATGGCGCAGATTTTGCTCCATGGGACTCTACATGTTACCATATATGAAGGAAACGACCTGCGCCATAAAGGACATGGCAAGAGTATCTTCCACAAGGTATAAATGAATCTCGATTACTTGGATTTCACTCTTTTAATTATTCCTCGTTTTTTTTTATTTGATTTGATTTGATTTGGTTTGGTTTGCTTCCATGGGGCATATATTGCGTGCGTTTTGCTTGATGTGATGTTGATGTGTGCTGCATAATGTTGAAGTGCTCCGAAGATGGATCTGTAGGGGGTCCAAACTAGGTCCCATCTCAATGGGGTTAATAAAGATGTACTTGATCTAGTTGTGTCACCCACTTACTTTTTCTTTTGTTTTTTATCTTTTTTTTTTTGGTGCGGGTAGAAGGCGTAAGTATGAGATAATAAAATCAGTACAGCTCTTTCTGTCTTCGTAGGGATCCATGTGGCATAAGTATGAGATAATAAAATCAGAAGAGCTCTCAGGGTGCATAATCAACATATTTGAAGGTCAACTTAAGTCTCACCTTGTCTGCAAGCCTACTTTCCTCCCCATCCCCACCCTTTTTGACTTCGCAGAGGGCTGGGGGATGAAATTATGAGAAGCAAATTGGAACTTGGAAGACAATCCTTAGGAAATGCAGTAGCTTTTCATACGTTGGTTTAGGACATGAAATGAGTTTCTCATGCTTGTGCAAAGCCTGGTTATTATTTAAGATTTTGAGACTCTCTGTTTCATCGACTTGGATGTGTTAGTTAAATCATAATTTGATCGCTATATTCAATCTGAATTTTGAGTTCCATGGTCACTTATCAAAAAAAAAAAAAAAAATCCGAGTTTCATAGGATTGGTAGATGTAGAATGTTTATTTTTGTTCCCCTCCGAACCATAGCATTTTTTTTTCTCCCTGAAGAGGGCATGTAGATTGTTACACTTATTATGCATAGACATCCATAGACCCACATTTATTTTTCTTTAATAAAAGGTCTACTTTCCAATGTTTTCAGATGAAATGTATAGGTTGTTGATGAAAGCAATGGCCTGTACAATGTCATATTCCTGTTTAATATCACTTTCTTGTGGGTGTGAACATGTGAAGTATCAATTGCTTCATGTCCATCTGATAAATGTTGATAACACGGACCAAGCTTTCTTATTTCTGACCTGGGGGCTGGAGAATTTCCCTGCTTAGAGAAAAGGAGGAAAAGCTCAAGTAATTTTAAAGTTTTGTGCTCACTTAACCTGAAACTGATTCCACCGCAATCCGGTCCTCAAAATTAAAAACCCTGGCTTCCATATTTTATATAGCTCTTGATCTTTCTTTTTTTTTTTTTTCTGATCTATACTCAATCCTGCTGGCAGAGAGATCTGCTGTAATTGTTACTAGTAAGAAGCATTGTTCTCTTGAACTTTTGATTACCCAAGTGAGCTATGTTTTGACGTCATGCAATGACTGTAAATTTTCTACATGTAGAAGATTTGATTACCCAAGTGCCCGCCTCCAACTATCTGTAGTTCTAAAAAGGAAAGGGTTTTGTCCGCCAAAGCAATTACGCTCATGTTTGGCAAATTGTCCAAAAGACATGTTTGGCATTATCCTATTACTGGCTATTGAAAAGCACCAAATCAATTCCACCTTTCTGTTAATGCTGTTCATTTTTGAACGGTTGTCTCTGCTATTATGAGCATAACCTTCACTTTTGGATTCTCTTTAGAAGAATGTGTTCAGTGGTGTTCTGTACGAGTGACTAGTTTTGGAGATGACTGACAGCTGAAATCCATGTTTATGCTCACCATAGAATTGACGCTTATGTCTCCATTCTGCAATAGTTTATAATATCATCTTCTTATTGTGGTTTTTCTTTCCTAGGAATTTGTGGGGTTCTTTTCTTCTATTAAACAGCTGGTTCACTCGAACTTTTAGGAGCAGATACCTTCAATCATTCTTTTCAGATGATTTCCTTCCCTTTTCTGGGCTTTGTTTTTATTGTTTTGCATTTGCTTAACATTTTGTGGGCCATTGTTTGTAGTTTGTCGCAAATATTGAGGAGACTGTTGGCATTGGGAGTGGAACTCCGAGCATGTATGCAACTATTGATCTTGAAAGGGCCAGAGTTGGGAGGACAAGAATTATAAAAGATGAAGCTATCAACCCCAGGTGGTATGAGTCATTTCATATTTACTGTGCCCATATGGTTTCAAATGTGATCTTCACTGTGAAAGATGACAACCCCATTGGAGCAACTTTGATCGGAAGAGCCTATCTACCTGTTGAGGAGCTTTTAGATGGGGAAGAAGTTGATAAATGGCTGGATATTTGCGACAAGGAGAAGAACCCTTTAGAATGCGGTGCTAAGATTCATGTGAAACTGCAGTATTTCGAAGCCACCAGAGAGCGTAACTGGAATAAAGGCATTAGAAGTGCAAAATATCCTGGAGTTCCGTACACTTTCTTCCCACAAAGGAAAGGGTGCAAGGTCTCTCTATACCAAGACGCTCATGTCCCAGATAATTTTATTCCAAAGATACCCCTTTCTGGGGGAAAGCATTATGAGCCTCACAGGTGCTGGGAAGACATCTTTGATGCAATTACCAATGCAAGGCACCTTATTTACATAACTGGATGGTCTGTTTATACAGAAATCTCATTGATAAGGGATTCAAGGAGGCCAAAACCAGGTGGTGACATGACCCTGGGAGAGCTGCTTAAGAAGAAGGCACAAGAAGGTGTGAAGGTCTGTATGCTTGTGTGGGATGACCGAACATCTGTTGGATTGTTGAAGAAGGATGGATTGATGGCAACACATGATCAAGAAACTCATGACTACTTCCAGGGTACAGAGGTGCATTGTGTTTTGTGCCCCCGTAATCCAGATGATGGTGGAAGCAGAATTCAGGATCTACAAATTTCTACCATGTTTACTCATCACCAGAAGATTGTTGTAGTTGACAGTGCAATGCCTGGTGGAGGTTCAGGGCAGAGGAGGATTGTGAGTTTTGTTGGAGGCATTGACCTTTGTGATGGGAGGTATGATACTCAGTTCCATTCACTTTTCAGGACTCTTGACACAGCCCATCATGATGATTTCCATCAACCCAACTTTCCTGGTGGTGCGATTACGAAAGGTGGTCCTAGGGAGCCTTGGCATGACATTCACTCCCGCCTTGAAGGACCTATTGCTTGGGATGTCTTGTTCAATTTTGAACAAAGATGGAGGAAGCAGGGTGGCAGGGATGTACTTGTTCCACTGAGAGAGCTTGATGATCTCATACCTCCCTCCCCAGTAACTTTTGAAGAGGACCCTGAGACATGGCATGTTCAGTTGTTTAGATCTATTGATGGTGGCGCTGCTTTTGGTTTTCCTGAGACTCCTGAAGACGCAGCTAGATCTGGGCTTGTCAGTGGGAAGGATAACATAATTGATCGAAGCATCCAAGATGCTTATATCCATGCAATTCGACGGGCTAAGAATTTCATATATATCGAGAACCAGTATTTCCTTGGAAGTTCTTTCTCCTGGGAGCACTGTGGGGATATCACGATTGAGGACGTTGGTGCTTTGCATCTGATCCCCAAGGAACTCTCTTTGAAGATAGTCAGCAAAATTGAGGCAGGTGAGAGGTTTACTGTATACATAGTTCTTCCAATGTGGCCAGAGGGAATACCCGAAAGTGCGTCAGTTCAGGCAATATTAGATTGGCAGAGGAGGACAATGACTATGATGTACAAGGATATCATCACTGCTCTGCAGGCCAAGGGTATTGAAGAGGATCCAAGGAATTATTTGACATTTTTCTGCTTGGCCAATCGAGAAGTGAAAAAGAGCGGTGAATATGAACCCTCTGAACAACCTGATCCTGATACTGATTATGAGAAAGCCCAACAGAACCGACGGTTTATGATCTATGTCCATTCGAAAATGATGATAGGTACGTAACTGCATGTAACTCTTTCTGTATGTCTTGTCATTCATCTTCTTCTCTAGCTCCATGTTTACACACCCATTTCACCAGTGAGGTGGACCTTGACCAATCTGTTTAAGTGTTTATGTACTGCTGAAGAGGATGCTGCGCTGTTTGCGCCAACTTTAACTTCGTTGTCATAACACTATAATTCATAAAACGACCAACAAAAGCAGATTGGCTTTCCTGTGGGAAATCTTTTTATATTGACTAACGACTTTGGGCTGAAGGCTTTGCTTCATCCCCTTTCCAGACAGCTGACTTACATACAGTTTCTATGGGCCTGATTTTTTCTTTTGTTTCCGCTTCTTTTACATGCATCTTACAATTGTTTCTTGTTTGTTGCAGTTGATGATGAGTACATAATTGTTGGGTCTGCCAACATCAACCAGAGGTCAATGGATGGTGCTAGAGATTCTGAAATTGCAATGGGAGCATACCAGCCGTACCACTTGGCAAGAAACCAACCGGCACGAGGTCAAATACATGGTTTCCGGATGGCCCTTTGGTACGAGCACTTAGGCATGCTCGATGACTCGTTCAATCAGCCAGAGAGCGTGGAGTGCGCTGAAAAGGTGAACCGAATTGCAGATAAATACTGGGACATCTACTCAAGCGAGTCACTTGAGCGTGATCTACCTGGTCACTTGCTTCGTTATCCTGTTGGAGTTTCAAGTGAGGGAGAGGTAACTGAGCTGCCTGGCTTTGAGAACTTCCCCGACACCAATGCTAGGGTCCTCGGCGCTAAATCTGACTATCTTCCACCTATATTGACCACCTAATCTATAAGCTCATATGCCCAGATAGCACCTTTGCTTAAACAAGCTGTGGCTGGATAGTGTGATTATCATAAAAGGGCTTTGCTTTTAAGCTTAGGTCTGTGTTTCGATTTGGTTTTGTGAACAGTTTGTGCTTTGTTGACGTGATCCTGATGGGTGACCTAATTGTTGTATGAGTTGATTGATGTTTACAACAGATCTACTACAACTTAAGTTTTTTTTTTGCCTTTCTGTTATTGCTTAACTGATATATGCTAATTACTTGTAGCATGTGAGAAATTTTCTTGTTTTATGACAATTTCGAGATTTTGTAAATGCCTTGGATTTGGTTTATGCCCTTTGTGGTTCTCTATTTTGTGGCAGAAATTGAGTGGATATTTCTTTTGGAGGGGTTGTTGCAAATGCATATGTTGTTTTCCTGAACATGTTGGTTATTTCACGGGGATAGGTATCTATGGTGTGACATTGAAGGGAGCTCTGGAATTACACCAATTGTTTGCATTTTGTTTGCCCCGGTCCATTGCAATGAGTTAAACCCAGAGAGGAAAAGAGGGCATAATTGGAGTCGTAATTAGGTTGTATTCGGTTATAAAGTTATGCTATGTTTAGAAGTTCTGTTATGAGTTGTTTAAGAGTCCTATTAGGAATAGTTTAAGAGTTCTATTAGGAGTTGTTTCCAAACCTTATATATATATATATATATATATATATATATATATATATATATATATATATAGTTTGAAAGCGATGAAGGAGGGATAGAATACACACAAAAACACAATTTACATATTTTTGTCCTCTCATATTTTTACATGGTATCAAAGTCATGGCAAACGACAAAACCAAATTTGTAATCACCTCATAATAGCCCTATTATTTTCATCCTTTCGAAACCCCAGAGCGTCTATCACAGCAGTGATAATTGATGATAAAAATTATGAGCTTTGGGAAAAAAGCAATTAGGATCGGTCTCAAAGCCAAAAACAAAGAAGGTTTCATTGATGGAACCATCAATCCACCCATCGAAAGCAGTAGCCCAGAAGAAACTAAGAATAGAAGATTACAAACTCCATGATTCTATCATAGATCTTAAATGCAACTCATCCAAATTTGTGTCCCAGTCTAGCCTACGCTAGCACTGCTAAAATTATGTGGGATAATCTAAGGTCTCGATACATGGTCCCCAATGTACCCAAGATTTATGATCTTAAAACAAAGCTAGCCAAGAACAATCAAAGAGGAACTCGAGTGGTCGAGTATTACACAAAGTTGATGAGTTTTTGGAATGAACTCGACAACTACAACAGGTTCCCAACTTGCTCGTGCAAGGATTGCAAGTCCGACCTGGCGAGTAAGCTTGTGGAAAAATTGGAGCAGCAAAACTCATCAATTTCTTAGGGAACTCAATGACGAGACTTAATTATTCGGAGGCAAATACTAGCTATGGAACTTCTACCGCCCCTTGAAAAGATGTTCTCTATCATTCAACAAGAAGAGAACAATAAGTTGTTGGTGTCAGGACAAAGAGACAGACCATAAGCAGCAGCTTTCGCTGCTTAGACCAGATTCGAGAATTCTCATGGCGACGAGAAACCCTACTGCACTCACTGTGGTAGGAACAATCATTACATCTCAAAGTGCTTCGAGATTATCGGATATCCACCAGAGTGGGGTATGTGCGACAGAGGATGTGGGCAGCAATGACCGAAGAGGAGGAAGTGGCAGTAGCAGAGGCTGTGGAGGTCGAGAAGCAGCTCATGGGGCTCAAACGATCGAGAGATTAAGTGACTTAAGGATTCATCCGCTTGGGCATACCACGTCTTTATCTGGGCTTCTTACACATGATCAAGCACAAAAGTTCCTTGATCGGCTAAGCTTTGCATTTGGTTTTATCGCTAAGGAACAAATTCAGCAAATCCTAAACTTGCTTGAGACATCAAAGCCAAATGAAAGTCTAATAGGTGAGCCTCCCTGGTTGATTGATAGTGGAGCATACAATCCTAGAATGATTAACTAAGATGGAGGTGAAACAGTGGCTAAGGAGCAGGGACAAATGAACGTGGAAGAACTAAGTTTGAAGGATACCCTTTTTGTTTCCAATTTAAACTGCAACCTTTTATCAGTTTTCCACCTGTGTCGAGACTTAAAATGTACAGTAACGTTTGATGAACAATTTTGTGTTTTACGGGACCGAACTTCGAAGATTCTGATTGGCAAGGGTGTGCAATATTACTTGAGAAAACAACCAGAAAGGAGAAGTCAAGTCAATGCGGTAAAAATCGATCACTTATGGCATCAGTGTGTTGGTCATCCTCCCCCGCAGGTGATGTCGTAATTCCTTAAACATATGAACTGTGATTACAGTAGTAACAAAAGTATGTGTGAAATTTGGCTTCATGCCAAAACATACTAGGTGCTCTTTCCTTATTAATGGTAATAAAGTGAATTCTCCATTTGAGATTATTCACTGCGAATTTATGGCACTGTAGGACCCGGAAAATTCCCATTCGGGGAAATTGTCCTCGGATGCGCTACTTAAGTGATCGGGAGCCGACTAAGGTTGCTTAATCCTTAAATAAGGATATTTTTACTTTATGAAATTCATTTTGGGGGTGATGAAACTTTATTTATTTATAAATCCGTTTTTATTTATTTAAACACTCGAAATCACACCGAAATACTTTAAAAATAATTCAATTTCGGCCAAATACCAGATCCAGGCCCAACAGAGGGCAAACGGGCCGCCATGGGCTGTTAAAACCCGCGCGGATTTTGAGATCCATGGGCTGGACCGTGCCTTTCCTTGGGCCAGAGAACATGGGCTGAAACTGATAAAACCCGCGAGGGTTTTATCAATTTCTGGCCCATTTTCTCTCGATTTTATCCTTGGATTAGTGGATGGAAAAGACTAAACCATTTTTAAGTATTTTGGTGTAAATCTGTATGTTTAAAATAATTAAACGGGTTATAAAAGAATTAGTGTCGCCAGCCGATTTAAGGAAACCGACAAACCATAAAAAATAATAAAAATAACTCCGGTCTACGAAACCCGATTCTAAGCCCGGGGGTAAGGTTACGAATTCAAGAATAATAAAAATTCTTGAATTCGCCCGTTAGAAAACGGACTCTACTAAAATCGACATTAAAATGAAAAAGAGCGGGGAGAAGTTTCATTAATTTCACGAAATTATATTCATCATCATGCAATATAAAATGAGGTTTTTAGTTTACAAAATATGCACAAGTAATGGAATTAAAGTACGAATTACATGATTCAAACAAGGACAATAAGGAGGCAATAAATCGAACCTCTTTTGATTTAGGAGCCCGAATGTGCCGGTTGAAACTCTTGACTTCGCCTTGACTTGATGGATGAAAAGGAATGAAAATGTGAGGGGATGGAAATGTGATATATGGATAGTGGTTTGATGGGAATTTGGTAGAGTGAGGGTATGATGAGAATGCTTATAGAGAGAGTTTAAGAGAGTGTAGGGATAGTATAATGAGAGTATAATGAGGGTGGTTTTTATGAGAGTTGTTGGTAGGATTATGATGATAGTTGGTGGGAGTGATAATGGATGAAATGAGAATAATAGAGGTGGTTTATGAGAGTTGTTGGTAGGATAATGATGATAGTTGTTGAGAATGGGTGGAAGAATGAAGGGGTATTTATAGTTGGTGAGGGTAGTGTTTAGGAGGAAGAATGAGGGAGACACATCCCTTAGATCATGCCATGCAATCACGTAGTCAAGGCTAGGGTCAAAAACACATGGGGCTAATATCAAGGGAGGGTGATCAAGGTGATTTTGGCGCCGGATTTTTGAAGATAAAACCCGCGCGGGTTTCATAAACCTTCGGCACGGATCGCTGACATGGCAAGAAAAACGGCGCGTTTGGGGATGAGAAAACCCGTGCGGGTTTTCTAACGTGGATCGGGGTGCGCCTTGGGTCTGCCTTGGTTCTGGGCTGTCTCTTGTTCACTTAAAACCCGTGCCGGTTTTGTCTCATCTAGCGGGCCGCTCTTGTTCTGTTTTGTATTGCTTGCTACATTGGCCCAAAAAAATGCATTTGGCCCTCAATGCTTTGATGAGTCGGGATTATATTGGTTCAAATCCCGGTGTCTACAGAGAGCCCCCACTTTGATCGAGTCCGAATAGGACGAAGGTCAAAGTAGACTTGATGGCTGTCTTGATGCTGGCGGTGCTCTTTTCATATGGTGACCGGCTGATGACGTCGTTGGTAACCTTTAAGTGGCGACCGTTGAACGACTGCTGTAGATGTCGTTGGAGACCTTTAGTTGGAATCCGTCTGGACGACTGCTGCTGTTGATGAAGAGGTCGTCAGTAACCTTTAGGTGGTAACCGTTGGACGACTGATGCTGACGACATCGTGGGTGGCTTTTAGGTAGCAACCGTTGGACGACTGTCGTTGACGACATCGATGGAGGCCTTTAGGTGGCAACCGTTTGACGACTGTCGCTGTTGGTGCTCTTTTGTATGGCAACCTGATGATAGATGGTCCCTTTTTGGCGGCGACCGGGTGATGGTGCTCTTTTATGCGGCAACCTGCTGGATGGTCCCTTTTAGCGGCGACCGGATGGTGGTGCTCTTTTATATGGCAACCTGCTAGATGGTCCCTCTTAGCGGCGATCGGATGATGGTGCTCTTTTATATGGCAACCTGCTGGATGGTCCCTCTTAGCGGCGATCGGATGATGGTGCTCCTTTATGTGGCAACCTGGATATCATCGCGAAAGCAGATATTAGTTTTCGCAAAAAAGCAAATGAGTTCAGATTTTTTTACCTGAATGTTGGGGGCTCTTTAGGCCGTTGAACTTGGGCTTCTCCAAAAAAATTCTTTGTAGGCAGAAACCCGTGCGGGTTTTACGATTCCTGCTTGGCCACATCAGCTTGGGCCGCTTGAATGTGATTTTCTTTCCTCCTGGTAGAAAACCCGTGCGGGCTTTGTTATCCACATTGGGCTGCTACAAAATGTTGGGCCGCCTGAACTGGGCCCATAGCTCAACCAAAACCCGCGCGGGTTTTGGCGTTTTTATTTTCTTTCTTTTTTTTTTCTTTTCTCCTCGTGAAGGGAATCATGGTGGGGCCTAGGCCTCGTGTGGACGAGGGATAGCCACGCAGCTCGGTCTCTTCTTTGGGTGGCAAATGGATGACCTTTCGATTTTCGACCAATGAAACGCATTTGGCATCTCGAGGCGAGTCCTAAAAACGAACGGTTCACATTCACTCTTCATTTCTATAAACGCCAAGCCTCATTCAACTCTTTCATTCACACATTCAACTTCTTCTCATCGTCTCCTAGCTCCTCTTTTCTTTCTCTAGAAAATTGCTTTTTGGAGATAATTCAAGTTCTTGAGAAAATGCATCGCAGAAGTCGCACAAATCCTCCTCTTCCACATGCGGCGGCATGGCCTCATGAGATGTCTTCGAGGCATAATTTCATTTCGGGTGCAACTGTTGACCCTTCAGATCTCACTATCCAATCTTGGAAGCATGCTTGGTTCTACCGTTCTCATGGCAAGGTACTCCTCTTTTGATGCTTAGCTTTAATAATGAAAAATGAGCAACCACGATGTCTCTTTATTTGTTCGCAACCCATTTTGAGAAACAGACCACACGCAAACCACAGAAAAAATAGGTTGTATGCACATTCGGCCCGAAGAAAAGAAAAAAAACACACGGCCCACTTGAATAGGGAAAACCCGCGCGGGTTTTCTGGACCATAAACCCCAAAAAGAAATTGGGCCTGGATGTGCGGCCCATTAGCGGAACCAGAAACCCGTGCGGGTTTTCTGGGCCATAAACCTCAAGAAATTGGGCTGGATGGGCAGCTCATTAGCGGAGCCAAAAACTCGTGCGGGTTTTAATTCTGCTGGGCCGGCTTATTTGGGTCGGTAGATTCTTTTTGCCAAATTGCTTTATCTTGTGGGCCATGGCTGTGGGGCCCAGTGTCGGTGCTGGGTCCAGCTAAGGCCCGAAAGACTATGTATGTAGCCAATGCCATAGGTGAGCCCCCGACTTTAATTTTGCACTATTTTGTCGTTAGGAGGACAATCTGAAAACTCCCGGCGTCCTAAAAGATCTCCTTAAGGTAGCTGATTTGATTCCCAGGGATTTTGTTAGCAACACCCTTACTGCAGCAGGACTCATGCCGTTCTGGAAATGCCTGGTGGCTTGGAAAGGCCGTACATTTCGCGTGATAGGTCGCGCTATGGCGGAAAGGTTTTGGGACACAACCAACTCCTTCCATCTACCTGTGGGGGAAATGACGATTACCCCCCACAGATTTTGTTATGATCACTGGTCTTCCTTGGGGTGGGCGTGACATAGTCTTTAGTACTGAGATCCCGCCGATGGTTCTGGACTTGCTGGGTCCAGTGTCAGCGGGTTTAGGCCCAGGTCAGGGTCTGTCCAACCTTGCTTATGCGCACTTCAAGGCAGCTATCTGTGATGACAACTTTCAGAATTTGCCTAGAGATCAACGTCGCTTTATCTTCCTGACTTATGTTATTTCCACCACTCTTTTTGCCAATCGGGGAGACAACATTACTTTGACCTGGTTCCGGAATCTCCTGGACTTGAACGAGGTTCGGGACGTGAATTGGGGCAAGGCTACGTATGCGAATTCCTCCTCCGCTTCGCCGTGTCGGTCGATCGAGGTCGACGACGATCCCGTTTACCTCCACGAGTCTCATACCCGCTTTCAGTATGGTCCTTCTTTGTGGAAGGTGCTTGAGGTACGTACCCGAGACTCTTCTCTTTGTAGTCTCACGCTTCTTTGCTATTTCTTTTGACTTTATAATCATGTAGTCATGGGCATACGAGTATATCTGTCCCGGGCATTCGCTCCAAGAGAAATAGGACGGTCCCAATTTTTGAACGCTGGGCACGAGGGCATACGAGGAAGAAATTCGGTCAGCGGCCTTGATCATATTCGTCGTGTACTGGATGACCTCACCCCGGTATTTCTTTATGCCTGACATCTTTATCTTATTTTTGCCTTTATTCTTGAAATGATCCTCTATCTTTCACAGGACCACGTGAACTGGCGTCCATAGGCAGGGTTTGACTTGAGTGGGTTGCCCACCCCTTTGCAACAAGTGGAGCACGATACTCGCCTTCGCATCCTGATGGAGGGACCCTCGGGCTTCATATGGTACCTGGGGGAAAGAGCTACGAGGTAGATCTTGGGCGGATATCCTGGCCTTATACCCCGGGATCCTCCAGAGCACATGTTCCAGCCTTGGCGCATCTATCTGGATGTCTTAGGAGATTGGATTCGGGGTCGGGATTTCGACAACTTCGTGCATGACATTCCTCAGGGGCATTTTAATGAGGAATTCCAACGCTACTTGAGCCGTCTAGCGCCCCGAGTGGTAGGTATTTCTCGCTTTTCTTTATGTTGTGCTTTTGATCGACTCCTAACCATAGAGTCTTGTAGTTGGGGCCCTATGATATGGCTGCTGAGGTGGAGGCCCAACCGGCGGGTAGAAAGATTGGTGGTTTCTTGGAGGTTGAGACTAGCAGTCAGTGCTCCATGCTCCAAGAGTTTGAGCAGAAGCCGGTAATCCGTCATCTTTTGTAGCTTCCTTTTACCTCATGTGCCAATTATGCATGTGTAACCTTTGTCTTTATTGCCTTTCAGCCACGATGGTCTGTCTTCAGACAAGTGACCAAAGAATGGAGAACTGTGTTGAAATACATCAACCGGTCATTTACGGGCTCAGGCAGATACTGCGGTAACATCGCCAGGCGTGCTGATATGGAGGCTGATGCTGAGTCTGTTCCTCGGGAACCACCTTGACACTCTACTGCGGGAGTTCCTCGTACCGAGCCCCCACGTCGCTCTTCGGCAGGGGAATATTCTTCCCGGGGTCGATCACGGGAGGAGGTTGGTGGGTCTTCTCGTCCTCCTCTAGCAGCTGTGCCGGAGGGTCGTGGTAAAGGCATCATGGCCGAAGGTCATCATTCTATGGGTTCACATTGTAGTGGTTCTGGTAGCAGGGGCCATCGACCTGTGAACGAAGACATGGCTCAGATGTCCTTGGAAGAACATTCTGGCCAAGGGGGGTCACATCACAGCGTTGGGTGCGGTGGTGATACTCAGCCTCGATCTTACTGGGTGGAGGATGCTTCAGAATCGAGTGCCACCAACCGGTCGTCTCACTCCTGCTGCACTCCAACTTTAGTGCGTTCTGCTCGTCGTGGACGAGAGATTGTGGTGAGGGACCATGACTCCGGTGCATCCGTAGGGTATCCTGGCGGTCAGGCCCTAGCGGATGACGCTACTTCACGTCCTGCACCATACGATGCCTCTTCCTTTGGTTCTGGCTCTTACTCTGCTGGATGGCCAGTGCCGGCTCCTGGAATGGGTTCTTTCATGGCCCGTGGATACGCAAGAGTGGTCTGTACCCCAGCACTCTTAGCTAGGAGGATCTACTTCTTCTGGTTGGCCAACCCCCGGTTGCAGAACTGGTCCTATATGGCCTACCCCTTCTGTTGAGTGGCGTGTTCCTGACCATTCATGGCTAGCTAGTTCACGGGAGCATTCCATTTCATCACCGTCGAGCGTGTATCCTTCCGAAGTTCCCTTGTCTGGGCCACCGCAGACAACACCTGGTTCTGATTATTATTCCTGGGACACCTATTTTGGTACAGCTGGTGCTTCTAACACTGGGACTTCTTATGCTGGTGCCGATCTGATTGAGGATAGCGGCGATTCGGGTTCCCTGTGGTGATCAAACCAAAACAAGCAAGACTCTATGCATCTTTTTTTTAATTATTTTTTTTATGCGAAGCTAATTTGTACTATTTTTATTTTAATGCAAGACTTTCATGCATTTCATTTCTTATTTTTATATGCAAGACTTGGTGAACACACAGCTTTATTTTATTGATGCATTGAACGACTCTCTACATGACGGGATTAATCCCAACTTAATCCCGCTTCCCCAAAAAGAAAAGAAAATAAAAGAAAACGAAAACTTAAGTGTCAGAGTGAACTCGAGCGAAAATTTCAGAACCGAGTATCATCGGGTCAAGATCCAAAACATTAAAACACACGAACGGGCTAATTTAATTCCAGAGCCCAACTACAATCAGAAGCGAGTGGGTCGAGCTGTGGAAAGGCGGCCCATGTCGACGGAAAGCCCGCGCGGGCTTTCTCCTCAACAGGCCCGGGCTTTGGGCTTGGGCGAGCGTGCAGGTGGATCTGGGCACATCAAAACCCGCGCGGGTTTTGATTTATTTTCTTTATTTTTTTGTGTGCTAGCCGTTGTTGATGGGCTGAAATCATGGGATATGGAAGGCAACGACTATGTGATCGTTGCTGGTTGTATTTCTCCACTTTGAGCTTGAATGGGGGTGTATAAATACCCAGTGTTATGCATGTGATCATTACTCCTCATCATCACTTCAAAGTCTTCTTCACATATCCAAAAACGCAAAGAATATCCCCTTTTCCTCATGGCGTTCGAGAAGAAACTTGCAACTTGGATGAGCACCCTATCCAAGGAAGAAAAGAAAGAGCTCGGAAGATACAAGCTGACAGGCTTATTGAGTCTTCGCCAAGTGAGGATCAACCACGATTTTCTCCGCGCGGCGGAAACTTTCTGGGATCCAAAAATGCACGTCTTTCGCTTTGCGTGGAGGGAACTCTGTCCGCTCCCGGAGGAATGGTCCTCGATTCTAGGGACAAATCACTTTGCTCGCCCAACATCGCCTCCCATACCAATGGACACCCCCAAGCAATACAAGGAGTTCTTGTGTCTTTCATCTCGGGTTGTCGGGAGCGCAATATTTGGCGAAAAGGTACACTTCCAAACTATAGTCGAATACTTTCAATCTCCTCACACTTTGGAATTTGGTCCCGTGATACGAGTGCGAGCGCTCGTATTATGTCTCCTTGGCGAGTTTTGTTTCTATCATGGCGGTAAAAGAACTGGACAGGCGAATTTAATCCAAATCGTTGACGACATGTCTTGAGGCTACAATCCCGTGCCCCTAATGTTAGCGGAAACCATGATGGCCTTGGATGATTCGCATCCAGAACATGACTTTCGAGGGAGCCCACTGCTACTTCAGGTATCCTGTCTGCCACTGTTTGATTTGCTCTTTTTATTTTGCCCCTACTTTTTGCAAAACCCGCGCGGGTTTTCTGTCCCCTTTTTTATTTTTATTTTTTTAGTTCGGGAGAATTGGTGTGCAATTTCTAACCTTGGCTAATTTGTGAACAGATCTGGTTAATGGAGCATTTAGGCCTTATTGAAGAACCCCGGAATTCATCTGCATTGGCGAACTATTGTCAAATAAAGAGAAAGTACACCGACCTCCGCTCTGTAACAGAATGGATTGCGTTCTTAAAGGAACCTCGGGAGATCATATGGTGGATCGAATGGTGGCACATTTCTGATTATATAACCCATGATTTCCGTAATGCTTATGTGTGTCTCGCCGGCTTGACGCACATGACCTTTTATTTTCCTGCGCGAGTGAAGCGCCAAATTGGCCGCCAGCTTCTGTGTGAAACCCCTGACCAACTGATGCTTCGAAGTTCGATGATCGAGTCATGGCTGAAGTATTGGGAAAGAAGACCAACTCTCAAATCTCCGCCAAAAAATGCGTGTGTCTTACATCGCCGATGTTAGTTATCATGGATGGCTGATTGCTGCCATCGAATCTCACCGTGCTGGGGAGGCGAGACGAAGACAAGCACCTGTGAAAGAAAGATTAGGTCCTCGTACCTCAGTGAAAGACCGTCTTGGCGCGATAGACTCGGTAAAAGACAGACTTGGTCCGAGAATTAATACGCGGGAATCAGGCTGCCGGCCTATAAGCCCAAGGACAAAGAGAAAGCGATTAATGGACCCAGAGACATGGAGATCGACCATGAGACAACTGGCGAAGTAGAGAAGGTGAAACAAGATTAGAAGATGAATGGAGTGAAGGAACTGAAACTGCTTTGCCAGAATAGTCTTTTATTTAATTATGCCTTTTGAATTTTCTTATGTTACAAATAATGTATTTGCATTTTTCGATTAATAAAGGAGAAATATTGTTCACAAATATTGTGTTCTTGCAAACTTTATTTTCCTTAAGTACATGAGCGTTTATTAAATATATCCCAAGTGTCTAAAATTTAGTTTTTCAGTTGCTTGGTGATATTAAGCGTAATATCACTTTAGTTGATCCAAATTCGTGGGCTGAACTATATCTTCTCCATCCATGGTGGCGAGCCGAGCTGCCCCTCCTGGCAAAATATCCTTAATCATATAAGGCACCTTCCAATTAGGTGCAATTTTTCCCCTTGGATCCTGTATAGGTGCCCTCATCTCCTTAAGCACCAAATCACCTGCTTGAAGTGAACGACTTTTCACCTTCTTATTAAAAGCTCGAGTGATCCTATTTTGGTATACTTGCACATTGTATAGTGCTCTCAATCGCCTTTCGTCCATCAACATCAACTCCTCGAACCTTGCCTTAGCCCATTCTGCTTCTGGCAACTGACTCTCGGCCACTATTCGTAACGAAGGGATCGCTACTTCAATTGGAAGGACTGCTTCCATCCCATGTACTAAGGAATACGGTGTTGCCCCCGTAGCGGTTCGTATAGAGGTTCGGTATCCCCATAGGGAAAATACTAATTTTTCGGGTCAATCCTTGTAAGTGACAACCATTTTCTTGATAATTCCTGATACCGTCTTATTGGCCGCTTCCACAGCTCGATTGGCTTGAGGCCAGTATGGCGAAGACCGATGGTGCTGGATTTTGTAGGTGGCAAGCAAGGACTCCACCTCCTTTCGAAAGTGGCTTCCATTGTCACTAATGATCTCATGAGGCACTCCATATCGACATATGATGTTTTGAAGAATGAATTTGGCCACATGTTTGGATGTAAGTTTGGCAAAAGAGGCTGCCTCCACCCACTTAGTGAAGTAATCGATGGCGACCAATATGTACTCATGTCCTCCGGTTCCGGATGGGTGTATTTTGCCAATGATGTCAATACCCCATACCGAGAATGGCCACGGAGATGTCAAAGTAGTCAGGTATGACGGGGGTTGATGCTGTAGGTTGGCATATTCTTGGCATTTGTGGCATTTTCGAACGAATTCTAAGCAATCTGCCTCCATAGTGGTCCAATAGTAACCAACCCTCTGAATCTTCTTTGCTAACATTCGTCCATTCATGTCGGGACCGCATTCTCCTTCGTGTACAGTAGTCATGATCTCCTTGGCACTCTTAGCATCAATGCACAACAAATTAATACTCGTAGGTGACTTCTTGTAGAGTCGATCTTGGATTAAGCGGATTGTCGCTAAAGACTGATCATTACCGTCCTCGAACATCCAACTCAGCCGGATATTCTCCCTTTCGAAGAAAATTGTATATGTCATGGAACCATTCCTCAGTTTCTTCCTCTCGTGCTTCCAAGTGGCAAACATATGTCGGTTCAGACTGTCGCTCCACTACTACCGGTAATTGTAGCGTGCCTGATGGTATGGATATCATTGAAGACAACTTGGCTAAGGCGTCAGCTAATTCGTTGTGATTCCTTAAGAGATACTGGAAACTGATTTTCTCAAATTGGTCAGCAAGCCCCAAAAGCTTCCGTTGATATTCCATGAGACATTCATTCCGGACCTTCCATGTGTTTTTAGCCTGATCAATGATGAGGCTGGAATCCCCAAAGACCTTTACATGGCGTATGCCTAAGGCCAGGGCGGCTTGCAAACCCTTGATACATGCTTCATATTCTGCAGCATTGTTTGTAGCATCAAAGTCCAATTTGACGGACACAGGGACATGTGCCCCTTCTGGAGAGATCAGCAGTACTCCTATTCCGGATCCCATTTGGTTAGAAGCTCCGTCGAAATACACTTCCCATGTGATTTCATCAGTGAAAAATACATCCTCATCCGGGAATTCCAAGTGAGTGCTTGGAGGTTCCTTTGTCGGGGAAGCAGCTAGGAAATCTGAGACAACCTGTCCTTTGATGGATTTCTGAGGCAAGTACAGAAGGTTGAACTCCAAAAGCAAGACCACCCATCGAGCAATGCGATTGTTGATGGTAGGCTGTTCCATGATAAATTTGATAGGATTATTCTCAGCTATGACATATACAGTATGTGAAAGCATGTAATGTCTCAATTTCTTGGTGGCCCATACTAACGCAAGAGCCATTTTCTCTATGTCTGCATATCGACTTTCGTAATCCAAGAATTTCTTGCTTAATTAGTAGATGGCGCTCTCTTGACCTTTGGCCTTCTGAGCTAGCATAGCCCCCATTGCAGAGCTAGTTACAGTAAGGTAAAGGAGCAGAGGCTCATCTGGTACTGGTGGCATGAGTACTGGAGGATGTTGCAAATATTCCTTGATTTTGTCGAAGGCCGCTTGACATTGACCGTTCCATTCTACCTTGCTTCCCTTCTTGAGTTTCTTGAACAAAGGTTAACAAGTCATGGTGAGCTTCGAGATGAACCTGCTGATGTATTGGACTCGCCCTAGGAAACCCCTTATCCCTTTTTCTGTTCTAGGTGGCTGCAACTCTTGGATGACCTTTATCTTCGAAGGGTCAACCTCAATGCCGCGTTGGCTGACCACGTAGCCTAGCAGCTTCCCAGAGGTGACACCGAAGGTGCACTTTGCTGGATTAAGCCGCATCTTGTATTTGCGAAGTCGGAGGAAAAACTTGCGAAGGTTAGGAATGTGTCATTCCCTTGTTTTTGATTTCACAATCATGTCATCCACATAAACCTCTACTTCTACATGCATCATATCATGAAGTAGGGTGTTGGCTGTCCGTTAGTATGTTGCTCCAGTATTTTTGAGACCAAAAGGCATAACCACATAACAGTACGTTCCCCATGGCGTAGTGAATGAGGTTTTCTCCATGTCTTTGTCTGCCATTTTGATTTGGTTATAACCCGCATATCCATCCATAAAGGATAGTAGCTCGTGTCCGCAAGTGTTATCCACTAATACATCGATGTGAGGTAAACGGAAACTATCCTTGGGACTAGCTTTGTTAAGGTCTCGAAAATCTACGCACATGCGCACCTTCCCATATTTCTTGGGTACTGGGACAATGTTAGCAATCCATTCGGGATATTGGACTGCTTTGATGAACTTAGCATTAAGCTGTTTGATCACTTCTTCCTCAATCTTCTTAGCCCATTTAGGCTTGATCCTTCTAGCCTTTTGTCGAACCGGCTTTGCGTCAGGAAGTAAAGGGATGGTATGCTCCGCAATTTCCCTATCAATCCCAGGCATATCTTCATAAGACCATGCGAACACGTCTACAAACTCCTTGAGAAGCTCTGTAAAGGACACCCGTTCTTCTGTCGTGAGCGAGCTTCCCAACTTCAATTCCCGAGGTTGTCCTTCTGTGCCCACATTTATGGTGATGGTGTCTTCCAACACCGCCATCTTATGCTCATGTTCATTAGAAAATTCTTTTAAGGGTTCATTAAATTCTGGATTATTATTGGCGCAGCAGCTCAGGGAAGAGGGGAAAGAAGAATCAGAGTAAGCAGAAAGGTTCGTTTTATTGAATGCAGAAAGGAATACATCGCCAGCAGACTCAAGACTAGACTCAATTGACTCTAGACCACTAAAACCTGACTCTATGTCCTTAGGAACAGACTCTCCTACATATAAAGCAAAATTATTCTCCTCAGCGTCGACCCACGAGACCGCCTTAATCTCTCCGTCTTCAGCAATCATAAGACTCGGATCAAAGCTTGGGTTAGATAGCGCAGCAATAACAGCATCAGCTTCAGCTTTCTCTGGGATGGCTTCTTGTCCAAACAGCATGCCAAAGATGTTGCTTCCAGCGAGATGAGTCCATTCTAATGGAGGCTGTTTGTCCCGAGCGAGAACAAAGACAGTAGCCATATTAATGGAGAAATCATTGAAGACTTCCAGTCCAGCAACTTGAACTCCTTTGCTCTTCAGATAGAATGGTTCAGGAAACCCATAGTAAGGGAAGTCATCACCTTCCTTGACAAATTGTCCATTCAAAGTGGGTGGATAGGGTTTTACTTGGAACAAGGTGGGAGGATTGTCCATTCTTTTCTGTTCAATAATAGCCATTTTTGCGAACCTAGCCTCTTTCTCAGTGGGCTTATAGCCTAAGCCAAACCTTCCTTCTGCTTAAAAGTCTTGAACATAGGAGGGATTTTATTCTTCGGGTTCTTTCCTAGCAACATTCCCGGGAAATGTCCTTGTTTCTTGAGCATAGCATGTACCTTGGGATTTGAGTAGGGATCGAAGTCAAAAGGTGCTTCATCCTTACTCATCATTGCCACGAGCTCAAAATTGTGGAGTTCTTCGTCCATTGAGTTGTGCTCCACCTCGAGAGTTGACTGTTTAGGAGTGAAAACAGCATTGATGGATTCCCCTGAGATAGTGATCACTTGTCCTTGAACCAACATTTTCACCTTCTGATGTAAGGTGGATGCTATAGCATTACACTCGTGAAGCTAGGGCCTCCCTAGTAGCAAATTAAAGGAGGCGGGAATCTCTAACACCACAAACTCCACGTTTCGGGTAATACTTCCAGTAGTAATAGGCAACACCACAGATCCAACAGACTTCCGGGGTGAATTGTCATACACCCTGAGTTGGACACCGTTTTGAGCCAAGTGTTGTTGTTGTACTCCTAACTTTTGTGTCGTCCTCCAAGGGCACACATTTACAGCTGACCCATTGTCAACCAAAACCAGCGGGATAGTTTTATTGGAGCATTGCACTGTAAGATACAGGGCTTTGTTGTGAGATGCTCCTCCTTGAGGTAGATCTTCAATCCCAAAAGTGATCATCTCTTGCGGGGTAGTCACACGAGCAACCATAGTTTCAGGAGTTGTTGCAGGTGACACTGTGAGTGCTGTAAGGGCATCCAACATCTTCTGCCTATGGGCATGTGAAGTGCATATGAGTTGCCATATGGTAACCTCAGCCCTAGTCTTTTTGAGTTGAGAAAGAAGAGGATCTTCAGGGAAGGTCTGATTGTCACTGCCATTCGTTGGTGCAAGACTAGGAACAACTACTGGGATGGTATTATTCCTGTTATTGTTGTGACGGCCAGACCGAGTAAGGAATGCTACATCATCCGACTCGTCTTTCTCCATCCATTTTGTTTCGGAATGCTCGTGCTCATTATCCTCGTCACTATCCCAAATGCCATGAATGAGTAGATCTTCGGGGAACCCAACTATTCCGGGGATAGGTTGACCGGTTTCTACAATCAAAGCAGAGGGGTCGAAGCTAAAATCCCCACATAAAATAGCATTTGGATGCTCTGGCATAGGATTACTTTGATTGTTTGGTTTCTTGGCAGTTTTTTGGCATTGGAAACGTTCCTGCCGTTATCATATCCTCTATCTTGTTCCTTAAAGTCCAGCATTTCTCGGTGTCATGACATCGATAACGGTGATAGCGGCAAAATTGGTTGGAATCCCAATTTCTGCCCTTGATTTCTGGTTCTTCCTTTGGTAAGGGCAAAACTAGGATACCTTTCTTAACCAGACGGTCGAGAGCTTGAGAATAAGGAACGTCCAATGGCGTATAAGTCTCATATTTCGGTACATAAGGCCCCTTGCGCTGGATAGAGTTAGTCTCCATGATTTTAGGAGGGTGGCTAGCCGCACTAGTAGCCCTCCTGTTAGAGCTGGACCCTTTCCATCCAGGCGAAGTTGTCTTATCGTTCTGCATGGCTTCTATTTGGACACAGATATCTTTCAGATAATCAAAGTCTTTGACGATATGATATCCCAAGTGTTTGGATAGGCTGCTCTTGAGTCCTTGCTTGAAAGTGGATAACTGCAGACGGAGAGGAATTGCCTCGTTGATGTGGGACAATTTTGTGTGCCACCTCTCGAAGTAGTCCATAAAGGACTCATCATCCCGTTGCTTCATAGCGGTTAGATCATCCACTGTAGCTTGTTTCTTCTGGATACGTGTATAGTGGTGGATGAAAGCCTTGAACAATTCAGTCCAATTGGCTTTGACTTGGGGCAACAGAGCATGATACCATACCTTTGCTTCTCCATCTAGGGTAGATGGGAAGACGGTAGAGTATAGGTCAGCATCAATTCGGTTTAAAGGTGCCAGCCTCATGAACTCCTCCACATGATGAATAGGGTTCTCAGAAGGTTTGAACCTAATATTTGGCGCTTCAACTTTGTCAGCTACCTTCAAGGTCGGTTGAACAGGCAATGGAACCTCTAAGTACTTGTCAGCAAAAGTCGGCACAGAGCTCATTGCCTTGGTGAGGTTTTCTAACTTCTGTTCGAGAGCCTTAACAGCGGGGTCCCTCGTAGGTTTTGCCACTTCAGGTGTATTAACCTTAGTCTTAGATATCCCTGTTTCTCCAGAATTTGGGGATACCTTGATGATTTCAAGTTCAGATTCATATCCCTGTATTTCCTCGCCATCCTCCTCAGCATTCAACCCTAACTTGGTGTTGATCTTAGTGATGGCCTGCAGCATGCCATCCATCACCTGTTGTTGTTCATTCAACCTTTTGCCCATCTTCTGTTCCTGCTCCAGGGAATTAGCAAAGACTAGACCCTGCATCTTGGTGTAGAGTTCGTCCAAATGCTTCGTGATGTTGGCTTCGGCGCTTTGGACCGGGATCTCTTGGAATTGCTCTCCGGACATGGTGCTGTCGCTAGTTGCAGATGGATCGTAATGCGGGTTTGGGATCAAACAACCAGTTCGCGGATTTCGAATGCGGGCTCGGAGTCGATCACCAATGATGCCTGCATGGAAATTTAAAGTTAGAACACTTAAAGACATACTCTGACACATACTACCCGATGCATGCATGCCCTAAAGACCTATATGATCCTACTGACTCGACACATATATGCTGACACAAGAGACTCACCCACTTTTTAGGAGTGCATGACCTAACTCTATATGGACCTATGGATGAAACACTATAAAGGGCCGCACAAAGTCATACACAGCGAGCGGGTCGTAAATCGATAGGCTCAAGTCAGTGTTTCTCAATTCGGATGGGCCTAATCCACTGGCCGACCATTTTAAGGAGAATCCGTAACTCGGCCTAACAATTCAGACGGCTCAAGCCATAATGACTATTATGTGGACTAGAATAATGCTTGACAAAAACGACGACCCAACTTTTCTCTTTCTTTTTATTGCATTTTTTTTTAGTCGAGGGAAACGGATATTATAAAGGATTGAATAAAGTCAACAATAAGCGAGATATAATTAATTCATGGGCTTAATTGACAAATCCAATACGGTTGGGCCTATCAACGGGCCGGCCATACATGTGATGGATTTATTAATTAAATCGACGAATTAATTTACTCAAGCCTAGTGACTATTATGCAATCTAAAATAGTATCCATTAACTTTGTTGGACTTTTTAATTAATTTTGGGACATTTCGTTAGGAGAATTTTGTAAAGGGCCATATAATATCATCAAAGGCGAGTCAATTTTTTATTTATTAATTAAAATAATCATCGTTTAAGCATAAATGGACCCTTCCACTTGGGCTAACCATGTTGCTTTTTGGTTTAATTATTTTAATTAATGAATAATCATTTACTCAACCCAATGAATTTTATATGGACTAGAACAAAACCTCTAAACTAGAGTCGACTCTAAAACAAGAGAAGAAAGAAAGGGAAGGGGTAGCACATAGCATATAGCACACGACATGAGGGGATACCCTAAACCAAGGTTCTATGTTCATGGATTTTTCTATGGTTGGATTACATGGCCTACCACACGTTTTCCTCTCCGTACCCCATACCGTTAAGTAAGGAGTGCGAGATATTGCTCAAAGAACTTCAAGGAAGCCTTTTGAGTGTAACGTGGGGAGAGGAGAGACCAAATGCTTGGCGATGTAGAGTGCATCACACAAGTAGTGGCCTACCCGCTCTCGAGGGAATCACCTAGGTATAACTTAACCGTCGCCTTTGTGCTAACGTGTCAAAAGACGCGATTAGTGGCCCGGTATGCAAAGGATGCCTACAAAGAATTATAAAATCGCGAAATAAATCAACTTCTCCTTTTTACAATTTCAGTTTAATTCGATTTTTTCAAGTCTTACCCTCTTTTTAAGTTTAAGTCTCCAGTGGAGTCGCCAATCTGTAGGGCCCGGAAAATTCCCGTTCGGGGAAATTGTCCTCGGATGCGCTACTTAAGTGATCGGGAGCCGACTAAGGTTGCTTAATCCTTAAATAAGGATATTTTTACTTTATGAAATTCATTTTCGGGGTGATGAAACTTTATTTATTTATAAATCCGTTTTTATTTATTTAAACACTCGAAATCACACCGAAATACTTTAAAAATAATTCAGTTTCGGCCCAAATACCAGATCCAGGCCCAACAGAGGGCAAACGGACTGCCATGGGCTGTTAAAACCCGCGCGGGTTTTAAGAGTCCATGGGTTGGACCGTGCTATTACTAGAGGATGGGATGTTAATAATTCCTTCCTCCATGGAGACCTACATGAGGAATTATATATGAACTTTTGGAAAAGTTTGTAAGTTAAGAAAATCATTGTATGATTTAAAACAAGGCCCTCGCTAGTGGTTTGCCAAACTTGCATCTAAACTTCGTGCTTATAGCTTTGTCAAGTCTTATGCGGATTATTCTTTATTTATTTATTTATAAGAATGGAGATGTCTTTTAGTTTTTGTGGACGACATCATCCTTGCCTCGAACAACTCTTAGTGTCAGGCATTTAAGTCCTACCTTCATCAATGTTTTAGCATCAAGAACTTGGATCCATTGAAATACTTCTTAGGAATAGAGGTGGCCAAAGGCTCAAAAGGCCTTTTCCTAAGTCAACATAAGTATGCATTGGAGATTGTTGATGAGTGTGGTTTATTAGGAGCCAAACCATCAGATTTTCCGTTCGCAAAAAAAAAAATCATAAGTTGGCTCTTGCTCAAGGGAGACCTCTAGAAGATCCAACCATTTATCCCTGCCTTGTGGGTAGACTTATTTATCTCACAATCACTCGCCCTGATCTCACATATGCGGTGCATATTCTATCACAATTTATGTATGACCCTGTTGGGTAGTGTCATAATTCCATTCAGATTCAAGTTTTGGAAATAAATAATTATTTCCTTTTTGTGTTTGATATTGCTTGGTCTCCAAGCAGTTGAGTTCGACTAGAAGACTATTCTACGTCTACTTGGGTTTACTATAAACACTAGGTTGTTCAAATTATGTGCCCCTAAGGCGCCCTCATGAGATCACTTTTTCTACTCCATTTTGAGAGTTTTTATGATGAGATTGTAATATCTTTATAACTCGTTATCCTTCATTTGAGATATCTCTATTCCCAGGATACCCTTTTTAATCTACTCCCGTTGTGCTATAACCATTTGAGATCTTTCCTTCTTGATCTCGTTGTGTCATACAACCGTCTGGGATACCCTTTGTAATCTACTCTCGTTGTGCTATAACTGTTTGAGATATTTCCTTCTTGATCTTGTTGTGTTATACAACCGTTTGGGATACCCTTTGTAATCTACTCCTGTTTTGCTATAACCGTTTGAGATCTTTCCTTATTAACCTCGTTGTGTTATACAACCGTTTGGGATACCCTTTGTAATCTCTCCATTATAGTGGATTTTATCTTGCCTCCGGTGGTTCTGTACCTGATTTGGGTTTCCACGTAAAAATCTTATCTTCACCACCATTACATTGATCTTGTTTATTTTTTCTCATTACCTACATTCCTAAATTAATTATCTTTTTCCCTTCCACCGCAATTTTAGATCGGTTCAATATGGATCTAATCCCCAACAGGTGGTTTTCATATTCGAATTTCAATCCTAACAAGTGGTGTCAGAGCCGGGTTCAACAAGTTTATCAGATTCATATACAACCAGGTTCAATCGGATTCAGATTCCTGCACATTTGGTTTGATCAAGAGCCTACTTTGGATGTTTTCTACAAGATCAATATTTTATGGTTGTTCCGACACCTGATGACTTGATTGCCCTTCAAGGAAATTTTGGTAATGTCGTATCTTCATGGAATTTAGTCGAAGTGAAGTTTGTTGGGCAGTGTCCCAATTCCATTCCGATTCAAGTTTTGGAAATAAATAATTATTTCCTTTTTGTGTTTGATATTGCTCAGTCTCCAAGTAGTTGAGTTCGACTAGAAGATTATTCTACGTCTACTTAGGTTTACTATAAATACTAGGTTGTTCAACCTAGTTTGGCGTGACCAAATTATGCTCATCTGAGGCACCCTCATGAGATCTTTTTTCTATTCCACTTTAAGAGTTTTTATTATGAGATTGTAATATCTTTATATCTCGTTACCCTTCATTTGAGATATGTCTATTCCCGGGATGCCCTTTGTAATCTACTCCCGTTGTGCTATAACCATTTGAGATCTTTCCTTCTTGATCTCGTTGTGTTATACAACCGTCTGGGATACCCTTTGTAATCTACTCCCATTGTGCTATAACCGTTTGAGATCTTTCCTTCTTGATCTCGTTGTTTTATACAACCGTTTGGGATACCTTTTGTAATATACTCCTGTTATGCTATAATCGTTTGAGATCTTTCCTTATTGATCTCGTTGTGTTACACAGCCGTTTGGGATACCCTTTGTAATCTCTCCATTATAGTAGATTTTATTTTGCCTCCCGTGGTTTTTTTCCCGATTTGGGTTTCCACGTAAAAATCTTGTCTTCATCACCATTACATTGATCTTGTTTATTTTTTCTCATTACCTACATCCCTAAATTAATTATCTTGTTTGCTACCGTTGCAATATCATAGTCAGGTTTAACAACTAGTATCAGAGTCAGGTTTAATAAGACCCTAAGGAGAAGCATATGGATGCTGCTCGTCGTGTAGTACGCTATATCAAGGAGTCTGCTGGAGAAGGGATTCTATAAGGCAGTGTGATCTGTAGTTGATAGGATACTGTGACTCAGATTGGGGAGCCTACCCCTTCACTAGATGATCTCTTACTGGATATGTCATTGCCCCATTAAAATTTACATTATCTAGTATATATAAGTATATATGTTAGGTAAAAATATACATTTATATTGAATGGATCCCATCAAAACGAATGGTTGATAGTTGGTTCTTATGAATTCCTACCTATAATTGTCAAATGTTTCATCCAATATGAGTATTACTTTTCCTATCTTTTTCTAAATATTAATAAAATGTAGGATATATAGATTTAAATAATTCATTTGATCTATTTGATTTGTACATATATGTTTGATTGGATGGTATTTTTTAGTAAATTACACATTATTTACACTACTCTATGAATATCAATTTTAAGACAAAAGATGAATTTTTGTACAAAATTCATTTTTATTTGAAAATAAATTATGATGAAACTAATTTTAATAATGAAAATAGAGCTAGTAAGTGAGGTTTGAGTCAACAACAACAACCTCCTAGGTGAAACACATATAAGTGCGATCATGGTGATCCAAAGTAGGTAACCTCACCTCCATGAACAAAAGTTAATAGATATAAATTTTTGGATCCACCACTACCAACTACTAAACACAAAGAATGATTAGCTTCTCGATCAGGAGACCAATATCTCCAAGGTAAGTAAAGAGAGAAAGAGACTGAATGATAGGGTTTTTGGGAGTTCCAGAATGAACCCAAAAGAAATCAACATGAATTGGACAAATCAAGAAAAATTGAAGAGAGAAAGATGGAGAAAGAATTGTAATTGCATTCAACAAGCTCCACTCCAGCAAAATCAAATACATCTACTATCAGTGAAGGTTTTGTAGGCTCTCTCTCCATAATTATCCCTAGGCTCCACTGGTAATAGTTCATACCGTGATCCAATATTCGCACTTAATAGCCTCATGCGTAGCTTACGTGATGTATGAACCTATGAACTCATATGTCTTGCACCTATGAACTGAAATGCCTTCCTTAAGAAGCTTGTTCTCATGCGTAGTTCATACCTTGGTCTAATATTCGCGTTTAATAGCCTTCCTTAATCCTTAAGAAACTTGTCCTCAAGCTTCAAAGATGATGTATGAACCTATGAATTCATATGCCTTGCACCAACTGAGCTCTGAACAAGAATGAACCCAAGATGTTATAATTCATCTTTCATTTTAAGAACTCTTACCATTTAATCTGGAAATCAAATAAAGATAAAGATAAAGATAATAAATTATATAATTACAAAATTGAATTAAATGATAAAATTCAATGTCCACCATATCAAAGTTTATCTCATTATATAAGATAAAATATTTAATTAGATCGCTATGGTTATTTACATTATATAAAAAAATTGTTTCTTATTACAAAAAACATAGGAATAATTAATACAAGTAAATTCATCACCTAATACATAAATTACATCCTCATAAAATTTTGACCTTAAAAATTATGAAGTTATAATGTAATCAAATGTTAATTATATTTTTATTATTTTTCTAATTAAGTATGATCAAATTTTAATTATTTAGTTAGTCTTTTTTCTCTAAGAAAGTAAAATACATTTATTATTAGCCATGTTCTAATGTCCTTGTTGATTATTCAAATATAATTATATGTTATTACTAAGATGAAAAATAAGTGATGCAGATATGATCGTTCTAGAGGTCTTGACACATAAAGGTGTTACACTCTCAAGGAAAATGTCGAAGAAATGTTCCAATCGGGGAATTTGTGACGGCAAAAAGTAATGGTAAATCCAAACAACAGTGAAAAATCAATTGGACACTCTAATGATGTCTAGTAAGGAGCCATATAGGGACACTTCAGTTTTGATATTTGATGCCCAACCTGTAAGTGTCGAGTAAATATTGCCTCCAGAGAGTTATCAATTAGCTAAGGTCCACTTTGCTTTCCAAATTTTAGGACTACTACATTTCTTTTAAGACCCCATAGCAGTTCTCCCCGAGTCACTTTTTAATGTAATCATCTTTTGAATTCAATAAATTGAACTCATTCAGTCATGATATTAGTCTACGCAATATTAGATAATTTCAAGTGAATGACATAGAAGGCTTATGCAAGAGGCAAAAAGAAGATAAGTATAAAGACAAATCCACTCACAAGTATCCAATGGGACATAAGCATGCTTAAGTTGGGCTTTCAGGGCCTGACATGGATTAAGTGGAGATCAACACAGGTCATGTCACCATCCATAGGGTGATATTTGGGTGTTTTGGCTAACACGAACCATAACCAATTCGACACTAATAGTGTCAAAGCAAGAAACCCAGTTTTGGGACTTTGACTTAAACACAAGTAGTGTCCCAGCCGACACGGATTGTGTCTCCCATGACACGGGTCATGTCAACCTAAACATGGGTTGTGTTAGGCCCAACGATGCCGCCTATTTAGATTTTTGCCAGGTTTCTTATTGTGTGGATTCCTTATATATTATTAAGTGGATAACAATGATGTTTATCATCATTATCTAATTATCCGCCATAAACCTCCTATCCATTAGTTGTTATTATCCAGACCAATAGATGCCTATCTGATTCTAAGTGCCTCTTCAAGGAACTATAAATAGGATGTATGTTTATCATTGTTCATTGATTCATTCCATCAATAAACACCTTCTTTTAGGTTGTGTCTGCAACACCTTTTATGAATAGTAAGAGAATTTCATAAGTTTCCTCTTATATAGCAACTGTTTTATCTTATGATTGTATGTAGTAGATATATAATTCAAAAGAAAGTAGGTATGCCTGCAACTCGCTTGATTGTGCAAGTAAATAGCCATCCTACAAACTCTTAATTTCCGACAATATTTGACTTATATTGGAGAGGTGGAGAGTAAGAGTGATGGCCTCCTTGAAAGATATGACATCCAATTTCCAAAAGTTAGACAAGTTCGATGGAGTGAATTTTAGAAGATGGCAAAGGACGATGCATTTTATCCTAACTACATCAAGCACAACAATATGGGAAATCAGGAATAACATCAGATGTCCATATTAATAATACTTGATGCTCACTGTTTTTATTCTTGATGTCCTTGTTGTTGTGCTTGATTGTATTATGTGACAATAATGTTATTCTTGATGTTCCCTGTTGTAATACTTAATGTCCCTTGTTGTAATACTTAATTTCCATGTTGGTGATGCTTGATGTCCACTACTATTATTCTTGGATGTCAAGTTTGTATGACGTCACAATGCATTGTGTAATGATCTATAAACCTAATGTCCTTTCAATTTATACTTGAAGTTCACATAGACATAACTAGATGTCCACTTCATGAAATTTCAAGGCCAAGTATTAATGTGCTTGAGTGTATTGTGAGTCAATAATGTTAATATTTGATGTTCCCTATTGTTATACTTGATGTGCATGTTGATAGAATTTGATGTCCACTACCATTATTTTTTAATGTCCATAACCTAAAATGATGGATGCCCTCACTCTTGACAAATGAATAAAAATATATCAAGTACACGCACATGAGATGAGTGCCCACATGCCAATTAAATGAATAAAAATATATCATGTACACGCCAATTAAATCCCGCACATGATTGGGTATAATGCATACGAAGAAACATGTTGTCCACAGTCCATACCCGCATTGTCCTTTTTAGTAACACTTGATGTCCACAATCCAAATTAAATTGGATACCCATCACTATTTTGAAATGAATAAAACTACATGATGAATGCCCTGTCCACAGTCCACATGCGTGATGTCCTGTTTGGTAATACTTAATGTCCACAGTCTAAAATGATGTATTTCCTCACTCTTCACAAATGGACATCAACGACATCAATGATATATGTGGGTGATGAACACATTTAACTGTGGACTTTCATAACACACATTGTGAATATCAACAAGATTATATGTGATCATCAATCCCTATATGAGTGTGGCTAACTGTGGACGTTTCATTATTCATATTGCAAACATTGTACGTGCATACATCACGACAATCGTCTTCAATGATCAACATCACGACAAATACTTGACGTCCCCAATGAAAAGAATTTGATATCGCTTGTAGTATAACTAACTGCCCTTTACGTAAATATACTTAATGTCCCCATAAGAAATATTTGAATGTCCCTAGTGGAAATACATGATGCCCCCACAAGAAATACTTGCTGTACCCAATGAAATACTTGTTGTCATCGGGGACATCAATTATTTTCATTGGGGACATCCAGTATTTCTTGTGGGGACATTTTGTCATTGCACATATGCAATAACCCTGTCATTGAACATATGTACCAACTTGACCCTGTCTGTCTCGGGATTTTGGGAGAACGGCGGTTATGCCGAGAGGCCTCGTCGGAATCACCATGGTCAGGAGACCTCATTGGCAGTGCTCATCTTGGTGTCGGTGGTCAGATTTTGCTACTTCTGTTGGTCTTCGTAGATGGTTTTCCAGGGACGGTGGTCGCCGCCCTTTTCCGATCACTGTGGCATCATCGGCGACCCCTTTGTTTTCGATGTCGTCGTGTTTCCATCACATCTGGATTTGGCTTGGGTTTGTTGGAGGTGTTCTATAGTGTTATCTAAAGGAAGAGAGAGAGAAGAGAAAGGTGTCATCTAATCAATTCCCAAAGTGCATGCATGCATTTAATTAGACAAGAAGTCACATGAAGCTAGGCGAAAAAAAAAGGATTAATGTTGGTTAGGTAAAAAGAAAAAAGATAAATGCAGGAAATTAGACAACCATAGATGGGGGATCCAATGGTCTAGATTCACAATGCTCACATGCTCATATAAGTTCCATGCTCATTTGATCAATTAGGGATGAAGCCAGGATTTCACATTAGGGGAGGGGAATCATTCGACAGTTAACTTTATTAGTTTATAGTCACATATTATAAGAATAAAAAATAACACTATAGATATGTAAACAATAATCGTAGTAGATATTACATAAAAGAAAATAATTCAACTATAAGTTTTTTTTTTGGCAGAAAAATGACTCTTCATTCCAAATCACTCTTAAAAAAGAGGGTCATAAAACAAATACAAAAACCAAGAACCTATGGAAAGGAAAAAACCCTCATACTCTAGTAGGATGTCAATACAATGATTATAATTTATATTTTTCCTATACAGAAATCTATGCAGTATAGTAAAGTGTATTTTCTTTATGGCTTCATCCGCTGACAACAACTTTTGATCCTTCGGAAATCTCTTGTAGTTCCTTGCTTCCCAGATCACAGCTATTGTAGTAGAGATCACAACAGCTGCCAGGAGCTTTATCTGTTTCCCTCGTCTGACATTCCTCCAATTAGTGATCCAATTGGTAAGAGAGTGAAATTGGTGTCTCAGGTTCAGTTAGTGCTGAAGGAACTCAAAATTTGCTGCGCAAAAGGGCAAGTAACAAATAAGTGATCAATAGACTCAATTCCTTCTAAGCAAAGGGCACAAGCTGGGTCAATGTTGCTGCCATGGGAATTTAGTCTATCGGCTGTGGGTAGTTTCATCTTAGTAGCTAGCCAAGCTATAAAGGAGTGGCGAGGTGATGAAATCAAGCAAACACAATATCAAGTTTATGTATCATAAATAAATTCCTAAAGAAGTGCCCTACGCTCTCTTAAATCACAAAAATCATCTATGATATAATCTATATCAATCCTCTTAGCTATCTCCCTTCAGTATAGACCAACATGCAATTTTCAAGAAAACCATCACCCATCTTATTCCTAAGCTTTGTCTTCAAAGCATTCATTGCTGAAAAATCTCGCTTAGTGCTTGCTGTAGAGACTGGAAGAGTAAGAAGAAGCGTAATCAATCTATAAATTAGAGGATAAATATCATATTTTTTTGTTTCGACAAGCCAATTGCACAACTAAGAAAGAGTTGACAATTTCTTGATATTCGAACCCCTTGATATCACTACCTCAAAATGGCGTAGCTGAATTTTCAAATCATTCTTCTCTACCTCTGTGAAGTCCTCAGGATAGAATTTGTCAACTAGATGGCAAATATCTACAATCTTAAAGGACTTAAATTCATCTCTTGGAACCAAAGTACACATTAATCGAAGCAACTCCTGCATTTGAAATTCAATGGTAGCATTAAAGATATCAACTCGATAATGATGCTCAACTGTAAATTGATCATGTTGGTGACGAGCACGACCCCCTCTACCAATATAGTAGAATTGAAATCTGGGTGGTCAATATTACGATGCTCGCAAAATGACTTTACATTGTTCAAAGAGGATCCCATCCATCATCTCTTAATTTTTGAAGTAATACTTTTGTGCTTAAAACAAGTTGTAAGGCATTTAAAATATCTTGGGATTTCCGTTGTAGAGATTGACAAAGCATGTCGGTGATCTCCATAATGGCATTCATCATATGCATGTCGGTGGTCAATATTACGACGCTCGCAAAATGACTTTACATTGTTCAAAGAGGATCCCATCCATCATCTCTTAATTTTTGAAGTAATACTTTTGTGCTTAAAACAAGTTGTAAGGCATTTAAAATATCTTGGGATTTCTGCTGTAGAGATTGACAAAGCATGTCGGTGATCTCCATAATGGCATTCATCATATGCATGGTAAAGATAAAGTCAAAATTTGTCATGATTCAATATGCAGCATCTGCCTCACCTTTCTTAGTTGAAGTACTCTCTTCCTCAATTAGCTTGAGAAGCATAACGCATGTAGGACTAAACATTTTCATCAAACTTGATATTGATCTCAAATGAGAGCCCCAACGAGTATCTCCAGGTTGTTGTAAAGTCCCAATTTGATTAAGACCAGTGCCAGTTTCAATCTCACCATTATCAACCAAATAAGCAATCTCTTTAGCGTAAGCAGCCTTTAACTCATCATTGGGCTTATGTGAAGCTAATACAATGTTGATAATGGTATTCAATGGAGAAAAAAATTTGTACACCGGCTTAACTTCTTTGGATGCAGCAACTAATGCCAATCGCAAACGGTGGGTAAAACAGTGGACATAGTAAGCATAAAGGCAGTCTTTGCTGACAAGAGCTTGTAGTCCATTCCACTCTCCACGTATATTGCTTGCACCATCATACCCTTGCCCACGAATGTTTTGGATATCAAAGGCATAAAGAGATAATTTAGAAAAAAAAATGCATCTCGGAGAGTAACTGCAGAAATATCTGTAACATGGACAATGCTGAAAAATCTCTCTCTAACAATGCCTTGACTGTCAACATAACGTAAGACAATGGCCATTTGCTCTTGATTTGAAACATCACCGACTTCATCAACCATTATACACAATTTTGAATCAACAATTTCATCACGGACGACTCTTTTTACTTTCTCTCCCATGACTTGTAAAATATCCTTTTGAAAATTAGGTGATGTATAGGAGTAATTTTTAGGACCATTTTCCAATACAACATTTGCAACTCCCGAATTATAAGAAGCCAAAAGTTTCACGAGTTCAATAAAATTCCCCCGATTTAGAGAGTCTTTACTTTCATCACGACCTCTTAGAGCACATCCTTGGAATACCAAATAGAGAATTGTATCAATTGAAACCTTCAAACGCAACCTATTTTCTTGAATTTGCTTGGAAGATTGTTTTTTAAATATTTGGGGCATGTGCTGCCTTTGATTCAATAGGTCTTCTCTACTTTGCTTAGCCTTGTTGTTGGTAGAGTTTGGTTGTTTTCCCACATGATTCAAAAGGATGCAATCTTTTCCACCTACTTTCTTCCAGTTTTGAAAACCCTCAATTGTAAATGCTTTGGAATCAGATGGATTATCTTCCTTATTAAAAAGATAACAAGGCAAACAAAAAACAACATTCTTCGTAGGAGAATTTTCTAACCAAGAAGGATAGTGTTTCAGTGTTTGTACCAGGAAAACCAAAATCGATGAAGATGACCTGCATGCTCAGTTTGCAGAAAATCTTTGACAGGTTGGTAGGGACCTGCTTTTATATAAGCTCTTCGAATTTCATCCTAGAACTCTACAGGGTATTCCTAAATTTGTCTCATTTTTCCTGGATTACGCTCTAATGGCACATCAATGTTTTCAACAATAATATGGGAGGAAATATGCGGAGGACAAGTTGATGTATTAGATTACAACAAGAAAGTTTACTTTGGGCAACAAAAAAGTTGTCGTAGTCCAATTTTTGTTGCCCTTTGACATAGGGCTTCAAAAAATTTGTCACGAATTGGTAGTTTTATTCTCAAAGCACAAAGTCGAGGCTACAAATTAATAAAAATGGTAGCACAATGTAGGTATGGTGGGCAACAAAATTTATTTGTTGCCTTAGTAACCTTAGACAACCATTTTTCTTGAAATTGTCGCCCTATCTATATCAATTGCAACAAAAAAAGTTTTTGTTGCCACATATAATTTATTTAACCACAAAATTATTTGGTTGCCCTACTTTAAATTAATGCAATAATAATTTTTTTGTTGCCTAAACATACTTTTCATGTTGTGGATGCTCAACAAGGTCTTCTTGGCGTTGCCTCATAATCATTGGTCGATGTTGGCTCATTTTCGCACGTAGATGCATCTCTATAGTTTCTTCTCGAGTCTCTTCTCTTTTTCTTTTAAACATAAATTCAATTTTGCCTTGTGTTTGCCCTCTTCATCTTATTTATATAAATATCTAAAAAAATACACAAGATTATAATTTTAACTAATCTGTAATTATTTAAATACTAAATATATATCAATATTTATAAAATATAAAATTCATTTATTAATAGTTCAACATACTTCTATTTTAGGATCTTACTATGCAAGTGTATAATTAAACTAATTAAGTAATAATTAGAATAACAGGACAAATAACAATAATCTATCTGTTTATGTAACGCTCCGGCCCCTCCCGGGCCGCAGGCATTACCGATAATTGCTTCAAGAATCGCTGACTGGCCCCACAAATCACCATGAGTCTTTCCAGCATGCTTCGTCCTCGCTCACACCCTGCCTGGGAAAACTTCCCGGGAGGTCACCCATCCTGAGACTACTCCTAGCCAAACACGCTTAACTTAGGACTTCCCATCGGATAAGCTACCACAAAAGAAGGTGCACCTTGGTGATATAAGTAGTCATTTCAATCCTTTTTATCCACACTTTAACCACATACCCGGGTTGTTACAGTGGGTTCGGGGCGTTACAGATGGTACTAGAGCCGACCCGCGATAGTGAGCTGCGCTAGTGGACGGGAGATCTATGGGCAGTCATTTAGCGGGGCAAAGATTCTAGAGTGGATTGTGGCACAACAAGGACGTTATGTGCTTAAGTGGGGGTGACTGTAACACCCCGAGTATGGGTTAAAGTGAGACTTAAAAGGATTGAAATGACTACTTAAACCACCAAGGTGCGCCTTTTTTTATGGTAGCTCATCCGCAGGGAACTCCTCAGTTAAACGTGCTTGGCTGGGAGTAGTCTCAGGATGGGTGACCTTCTTGGAAGTTTTCCCAGGCAGCGTGTGAGCAAGGACGAAGCACGCTGGAAAGACTCGTGGTGATTTGTGGGACCAGGTCGATCGAAGCGATTATCGTAATATCCGGCGCGGAAGGTCGAGCGTTCTGATTTAACATGCCTAACTAAGAAATAATTAGATAAACTAAATGAATATTAAATACTCACAAGTCACATCAAACATATTTATATGACATATGGATAAAAGTCAATAGATTCAAAAAAATCAAATTGGACTAATCTTTAAATAAAAATAAAATAAAGATTAAGAAATTTAAATTAAATTCACATGGCCACATGGGGTATGGGGAATTGGGGATGAATGAATTGATGGGTAGAATACTGGGGGGATTAGGGGAATTCACATAGAATAAAAAGAAAAAAAGATTAAAATATAAATAAGTTGGAGTGGAGAAGATAGAATACTTACTCAATTATTCACTTCTGCAAGTAATCATCACTATATGTCTATATTCAATTATTCACTTTGCAAAACCCCAAGTCTGCAACTCTGTAGGTCTCAGAAATAGTAATTGGGAAAAGGCGCAAAAGCGAGAAAGGTAAATGTACGTGAGGGCTGAGGCGGAGAGGCAAAAAGAACTAAAGTAAGGTTTATTTTTTACTTGTACTAAAAAATTAATATTTATTTTAAATATATTATAATATTTTTTTAGGGGGGTGGGGAGGGCAATTGCCCCCTCTTGCCCCACAGTCTGTCCGTCTATGTGATCAATTATATATATATATATATATATATATAGGGTGAGAATTACTTTTTTGTGAGAATGAGAGAAGAGTCAATATTGGCCATTGGATGCAAGATCAATGGATAACAAAAAAACTCATTTTCCCATTATTTTTGGGCAGCTATCACGTGAGGGAGAAAGGAAAAAAAAGAAAAGAAGATTGTGCTAGGGAAATTGTGTAGGCGTGGTTGTGTTTGGCGGCTGGTGCATTGATGTACTTTGTCATTCCTTCCCCTTTCCAAGCAAAATCAATTCTCCACATCTCCGTTGTCATTCATTCACTGCTGGCGAAATCAAGCTCCTCCAATGACTTCAAGTCCTTCCGTCGCCGGGAATGTTGAATCATGGTGAAGAACATCATCGAGAAAGATCTCATCGGAAAGAAAAGACGATTCACAAATTGAGAAGGAACTATCATCTTTGGAAATGTTGCTCCACGTTGAGTCTCAGCCAAGCGATCTCGTCGGTGGTGTAGTGATTAACATCGTCAAGTTTCGGTTAATTTGATCAATCATTCGATTGCTTTTGCTAGACCAATTGTGAGGGACTTATTAATTTTTGTTAGGGTTTTGAAATTGGAAGGTTAGTTCACGACCTTTTGTCAAAAAAATTAAGCGTTCATCCAGAGTTGGCAATGGATATTGGTGGCGAGCTGCGATGGGGGGAGTGAGAGTAACAGAGCAATTACAAAGTCTTGATGTCCACATTTGTTATAGCTAAGGTTCATTCTGGGATGCCTTGATGTACTTTGTGGTCATACCTATTGTTCATCTATACATAAGTGTTGCCCATTTGAAGTTCAAAAATTTTAAAATTTGAAGTTATGCTAATTGTTGGATGTTTTGATGTACTTTTTTGTCGTACATATTGTCCATTTATATATGAAGTGTTTCCATTTTATAAGTTATAGTAATCAAGTTCAAAAAAATTTTAAATTTCGATGAGCATATCAAGGAATTAACATATAGACATCACGTAATAAACACATGGATATCAAATACTAAACATATGGACATAAAATTATAAACACATGGACATCAAGTAATTAACACATGGGCATCAAGTAATCTACATATGAACATCAAGTAATAAACACATGGATTACAAGTAATAACTATCCGTACCTTTCAACCAACCCCTTCGATTCCGCGTCTGCTGCAGTATATAATCTCGACCCTGACGGCAGAGTCGCGCCTCCCTCTCTAAACGAATATCAATTAACAATGATAAATATATGGACGTCAAGCAATAAACATATGGACATGAAGTATATTACTTGATGTCGATGTGTTTATTACTTGATGTCCATATGTTTATTAATCAATGTTCATATGTTTATTACTTGACGTGGATATCAAAATTTTTAAATTTTTTGAACATAATTTTGGACGTACATAATCAAACTTTTTTAAAATGGCAACACTTCATATATAAATGGACAATATGTACGACAAAAAAGTACATCGAAACATCCAACAATTAGCATAACTTCAAAATTTAAAATTTTTGAACTTCAAATGGGCAACACTTTATGTATAGATGAACAATAAGTATGACCACAAAGTACATCAAGGCATCCCTGAATGAGCCTTAACTATAACAAATGTGGACATCAAGACTTTGTAATTGCTCTGTTACTCTCACTCCCCCATCACAGCTCGCCACCAATATTCATTGCCAATTGTGGATGAACGCTTGATTTTTTGACAAAAGGTCGTGAACTAACCTTCCAATTTCAAAACCCTAACAAAAATTAATAAGTCCCTCACAATTGGTCGAGCAAAAGCAATCGAATGATTGATCAAATTAACCGAAACTTGACGATGTTAATCACTACACCGCCGACGAGACTGCTTGGCTGAGACTCAACGTGGAGCAACATTTCCAACGATGAGAGTTCCTTCTCGATTTGTGAATCGCTTTTTCTTTCGGGTGAGATATTTCTCGATGATGTTCTTCACCACGATTCAACATTCCCGGCGACGAAAGGACTTGAAGCCATTGGAGGAGCTTGATTTCGCCAGCGGTGAATGAATGACAAAGGAGATGTGGAGAATTCATTTTGCTTGGAAAGGGGAAGGAATGACAAAGTACATCAACGCACTAGCCGCCAAGCACAACCACGCCTGCACAATTTCCCTGGCACAATCTTTTTTACTTTTTTTTCCCCTTTCTCCCTCACGTGATAGCTGCCAAAAAATAATGGAGAAATGAGTTTTTTTGCCGTCCATTGATCTTGCATCCAATGGCCAATATTGACTCTTCTCTCGTTCTGCTAAAAGTAATTCTCACCCTATATATATATATATATATATATATATATATATATATATATATATATATATATATATATATATATATATATATATACCTCATTGTTAATGATATCATTACTAGATTAGAAAGAGGTAGGGTTTGATTTCTATTTGTGTTTTTGTTGGGCTTTTTGATTGTGCCCCTCTAGGTATGCCTAGAGTATACTTGTAAAATGTTTTGTTAATGAAATTATCTCCCCGATTTTTCCTATATATATATATATATATATATATATATATATATATAGGAAAAGTGGATTATAATAATACCACATTTGACAAATTGGATGACGATAATCTCTATTTTCAGTTTGTATTCCGATGGTCCAAAAAAAAAAAGGATTGTAGTGGGATATTATCGAGAATATACCCTCAATATTATAGATTTTGTGTTGCATTTGATTCAAAACTTTGCATAACACTTTACCATGATTTTTAATGAATTTACATCGTTTTTCCCAATTTGTTTCAAGTTTTTTACTATTTTTACGATTTTTTCACTTTTATTTCTTTTAAAAAAATAATAATAATTACTCAGAGTATCAAAAAAATAATTTAATAACTATTTTAGAAAATATAATTCATTACCTTTCTAGGGGCAGGAACGAAAAAACAAAAACAATATGGGGTAGGAATGAAAAAATTAAAAAGAATGTGGAGGTAGATTTGGTACTACTACAATCCAATTTTTTTTTTTACCACCATAATAAACTGAAAGTAGGATTATCGCTATCCAATTCGCAAAATCAAGGATTATTATAATCCAATTTTCCTATATATATATATATATATATATATATATATATATATATATATATATATATATATATATATATATATATATACAAAAAATTACTCGGAGGTACCTCGATATTTGGAGAAACTATTTTTCGGTACTCCAATTTTTCAAAACTTATTTTGAGGTACCCTTACTTTTTGGGTTAGTAATTATTTGGTGCTTTTTCCGGCCATCAATTTTATTAAGTGGCCGAAATACCTTTATTCTTCTTCTTTAAGGGTATTTCTTAAAAAATGGAAGAACAAGGGTATTTCGGTCACTTAACCAAATTGATGACCGAATAAGCACCTAATAATTTCTAATCCAAACGGTAAGGGTACCCCAAAATGAGTTTTGAAAAGTTGGGGTACCTGAAAAAACATTTCACCAAAAGTTAGGTACCTCCGACTAAATTTTTGATATATATATATATATATATATATATATATATATATATATTCACTTGCTACAAACCTTTGCAAATCCCTTACGCATGGATATATACCCTAGTTTGTTGAACCCAATTTATTTTCTTTATTTTTTTTTTGGGGCAAAAGGTACAAAGCAGACTCGGATATACAACTAGACTTAAGGAGGACACCCTATCCTAGCCTTAATGGCTAGTGAATGTGCCTCCTGGACACTGACTATTCCTATCTTCTTAATCTGGACAAAGTTTAGAGATTGCGCAATTGTGATACAACTATGTAGAACCACTCTACAATCCCTAAGAACTTTGCTTCCACCTTGGAGCATACGAATAACGGATATTGAGTCCGTAAGGATTTCTATTCTCGTCGCATCACATGATCGTGCGTGCTGCAGCGCACTCTCCACTGCTAAAATCTCAATTTGCAGGGCTGATGTTCCATAGCACAGTATACTCTCATGACTAGATTGATCCGCCCTCCCCAACCGCACCCACGCAAACCCAGCCTATAGAGTGTCTTGTTTCCAAGCACCATCACATATGTAAGTCTCCACTTCACCATTGCTCTCCTCACTAATCCATGACCAAGTATCTAACAACATCTTCTGTGCGTTGAAGGCCGCTGCTTGTTGACAATGCCCCACTCTGTGTGTTCCTACTACTAAACTGATCTCGGTCTTTATCTCCTTTAGAGCATCCTCAAGAGAAATCTTCCGCTTTTGGAATACTGCTTGATTTCTGGTAATCCAGATCATCCACAAAGTCGCCATCACGATTTTAACTCGATTACCCTCAGTTCCATCCAATTTGATAAGATGGAGCAGCCAATTTGCCATCCATCGGGTGATCTCAATGCTTCTATTCCTAGCATCCCTGATGCCCAATTCACCTGCAAACCATAAAACATTAGCAGAAAACATGTTTTAAAAAGATGGCTCCTCGATTCCTCTTCCAGTCCACAGAGTTGACATAACCCACTGTCTCCATTCCTACAATGACTTCTTCGCTTCTCTGTAGGCAATGCATTATGAAAGATCTTCCAGAAGTGGATTTTCCACTTTGTCAGAATATCCAACATCCACAAAGTTTTTAGAGCTTTCCTTTATTTGTCCACTCCTTCTCCAACCAATCATTATTATCCGATTCCCAGCCCCACCAATATCCTGCTTTGATTGAATACTCCCCCTCACCACTCTACGGGGTTATCTTCTTCACTAGGCCTAACTGGAGTCCCCAAGATCTGTTTCACCGTGGAGTCAATAAACAGGTACCTCACTAAGGTAGCATTCCACTGTGTACTGTTGCTCATCATAAGATACTGAACCTTCTCCTCCTCCCACTGCCGTTTAAGCTCTTCACTCCTCTATTCCAGTTTGGAAAAAATCCAATGGTCTCTCCCTATTCTTGTGGATTGACCTCCAGTGATTCTGCGTCCCAATCCACCTCTCAGTTTTTCAACTACTTTATAATAAACCTCGCCAATCCCAAGACATTTGTGAACAACATTCCCCTTGAAGGGTAAGTGGGGAGGGTGCTGAATACTTAGCTTTATATATCCGAGTAAGGAGAGAATGATGGTTGCTCTGTAATCGGAATGCTTGTTTCACCAACAGCGCATCATTAAGATGTTCTGCGCTTCTTATACCAAACCCCCCACGCCCTTTGGTGCTTGCAGCCACTGTTTTGCTTTCCAATGCCCCCCACTTTTCCCAACTCCACTCCACTAGAAAAAATTCACGACGAACCGGTCAATCTTTTTTGCAATTCCAATGGGAATCTTATAAATTGAAAAGAGATGTTGATTCAGGACTGAAAGAACCGCATTTATTTGCACAAGGCATCCCCCCGGTGACAAAAGGGATGCCTTCCAGCCTTGCAACTGCTTCTTAATGTTGTCTACTAAGACATTTAAGGAGTGTATTGGGGCAAGACACTTATCATCACCCAAAACCCAATTATAAGGTCTTGTTTTTGTGAATTGTAGAGGGGGGGGGGGGGACTCCCATGTATTTATCAAACACCTCCACTTTCTCAAACCCAAAAATCACTTTCAAACCCTCTTTGTCTAAGCTGTGGTATATGGTGAGGTCACAAAATGTGACTTCCTGATGTTAATAATCTGCCCTGTTATAGGCCTTATTCATATCCACTTTTATAGTTGCCATCTTTGTTCATGTTCGCTTCAATCGGATTGTAGATAATAATTCATGTGCTACAAGACAACTATCTGCAATCAACCGCCCTTGAAGAAAGGCATGCTAACTCGGGTCTATGAGTCTCTGAAGGACCTTTTTTAGTTTGTTTACAACGCATTTCGAAAGGATTTTGTATAACACATTGCAGGGGCTTATCGGCCTGAAGTCAGTCATCGTTTCTGGGGAGGTTCACCTTGGGAATGTGAGTAATGAAAGTATTATTTACCTTCTTGAGGAGATTCCCCGTATTTAGCATGTTGATAATCCCTTCCATCACTTCCGAGCCGACCACCAATTGGTAAATGGACAAATATAATCCCAGTATACTTTACAATTTTAATAACAAATTAATTACTAATTTAACAAATTAAGTTTATTAAGTACCTCTTTTTCTTCAATTTTTTTCTTTTTCACCATTTTTTTTACCTTTTTTCTCATTTCCAAGAATACAAATTACTCGAATGATGTAAATGAGAAGTTAAGTTAGTTTTGTGAATTATATCTCGAGTGACAAATATAGGAAGAAGAGAGTAAAGTACAAAAAGATGTGGGAACATTCCGAGATAGTTCCTTAAAGTTGGGCACAAAATCAAGATGATTCTAAAATGTTTGATTGTAGTATACTATCACTGTGTAAACCAAAATCATGCCGACACTTGGTGGGGACTAGTAAGTTTGAAATTAATATCGTACCTCAGTACACACATGTCTATACCCCTGACAAGACTTTCATGTTTGGAGCTTTCTCCATCCCATATTAATTGTCTTGAATATGCGTTTTAATTAAGAATTTTCTATAAATATTTATTAAAAATATTATATTTTTATTACAATATTTTCATTATTAATTTTATGATAATCTTTCGTATATTAAAACACTGTATATCTTGATAAATTAGTAACGTCAATCATAATTAATATGGAACAAATAGAGTAATAATTATATTAATTCAAGAGTAGATAAGGAACATTGAATATTAATAATTCCTTATCTGTTTAACCTTAAATTGGTTTTGGGAAACATGTAATGATTTGAAGGGGACAAAGACATATATATCTAGGCTAACAAAAATGTATCTATATATATTCATCGGTAAATTATTACTCTTGTCCTTTTCAAATTTAGTCAATTTTGTTAATCAATTCAAAATTAAACAACTTTATTAGTAAGACATCAAATATTATTAAAATTCATAATTAAATAATTGTGTATCTCAATAATAGCTACGTATAGTTAATACAAATCTTATTAATGGTAAAGATCGACTTTCAAATCGTTATAACATGGGTTGTGAGGTTCTCCATCAATGGTAAAGATGCAGAGTTATCGAAGAAATCGGAGTCGAACGTCAGTAAGATTAATATTAGTTATTTGGAAGTTGAATTTCGTATCTATGTTTTAGATCTACAATTGTTCAATCACGATTTTTATTGTAAGTGCCGTATAGCTTACTATTAATGAAAGTTATGTTTGGTTTCAAAAAAAAATCTTATTAATGTTCAACTCTTAAATTATAGCAATTTTACTAAAAAAAATTATAACTTGGCATTTTTCTTGATAACTTTAGATCTTTATCATTAATAGAATACTTTCCTACTATTGCAATTTCAATATCAACTTTCATACAATTGATTAAACTGGCCATAACAACTGAGTAAAATTTCGAAAATGAAAGAACCCTATTATAAAGATAAAATAAAGCTCATATGTATGAAAACAACAACCTTATTCACAAAAAATTAAAAACTAACTAATAACTGGAATAAAAGTTAATCAAATCGACACTTGCTATCTATAAAAAAGGATCAATGGCTGCTTTTCGAAGAAGTGGAGACTAGAATTTTTTAGAGAACAATGAGAACATGTTACATTCAAATTGATCATATTTTGGTTTTGTTCTTTGATAATAACACAATAATCTAATCTTGTAAATTTCTTCTCTTTATTTCATTATTGTTTGGTTCTAGTTTTTATTGGTAATAATAATTCTTAGATTATAGAGGATAGGATCTTCATATAATTATTCTTCCATATATCCACTATATCATATATACTATGCGTAGGTTCCCAATTGGAGTGAGTCATGTCAATTATTCTCACAAGGTATCATAAACTAGAACTAGAACTTTTATTTATTAAATTTTTTTTGAAAAAAAACAAACAATTTCACTCGATCTTGCCCTAGTTCTGCTGCACTACTTTTCCCACCGCCCAACACCTCTCTTAGCGAGTTTCTCACACCACTGGCATTGCTCTGGACTCCGTGCCGCAACATTTTACTAAATGTTGCAGTCTCTCCCGTTTCTCCTCTATAGCATTTTCCTAAGTGTAATCCTGATACTGTTTTTCTGGCTCTCATTATTGTCGATGGCGTCCTCTCTGGTGATTTCCAATGCACCTAATAAGTTTCCGTCACACATCTCTCCTAGCTAGTCGACGCCCATTATTAGCATCTTAGGTTCATTCAACGTGCATAACTCTCACTGGTTCACTGGTTCATTCATACACCACGGCCACTAACACCATGTCATGGTTGGTGACTCCAGCCTCATTGGATGAGACACTGCCTCTCCCCTCCACTTTTGCAGATGCAGGTTCCTCCCTGGTGGGGCCTCTTAGCTTCCCCCACCACCTCTGCCACCCGTAACTATTCTAGTGTCTATTGTGTCTTTGTCTTGGTACATATCTCATATGAGTATTCTACTCCCTGAAGTACTCTTCTCCGACCTCAATCTCATGCCTTTTATTTTGCCCAATCAGGTTGGTCATATCAATATTTGGTTGATGCTATGGTGCCTACTCATCTTCCTTGATTTTCAGCCTCCTCAGGTTGCCCTCCAATTAGTTCTTTTCAAAATTACAATGTCAAAATTACAATGTCATCAGTACCCACATTCAGGCCATACTCCTTTAGTGCATGTTGTTGACTATTCTTTATTGTCTTCATCTGCAAGTCTTCTCGATCTTCCCCCTATTAATCCTAATTTTTGGACAATAAACGTTGAGAAAAATTTGTCACAACCGATTTAGGGAAAATTGATGATTATCTATCCAAGAAAGCTCAACATGTTTAATTTCTTTATAATGCGTTAATTACATATGTTTTAAGATGGTACATTTTTCGTCATGCCCCTTATACACATTAGTCGTTGTGCCTTCCAAGTCAAAATCATTCTTATGCTTTTTTGGGTCCACTTAGATCAACTTATTCATGCAAGGCTCTTTGCTACTATTCCTATGGATTATTTAACTAACATTCGTGATTTTCCTAATCCTCTTCTTGTTTAACAATGCCTTGAATTTCAATTTGATACTACTACTAATGCTCGTTACATAGATCTTAGGTGCATGTTATTGAATATTTCTAAGCCTAACACTCAGTCTATAGAAGATATCTAGAAGGATCAAGGTTATTCTTAACTCTCTAGCCTTGATTTACTCACTTGCCTCAGATATGGAGCTCATACAATTAATCGACTTGATTCTAAGCCACTTCCTTGCTACTCTTGCTTACTTTGCAGCTGTTGAGCTGAGTTAGAGCTTGTGGTACCCACTAAGGTTGTTCAGCAGTCTAAGACTGGACTGAATTAGGTCGAACTGGACAGGACCAAAGACCGAACAAGGGGATTGGCATGGACTGAGGACTAGACCAAACTCTTTTCAGTCCTAGACTAGACCGATCGAAAAAATTTCGGTCCAGGACTAAACCAACTGAATCGACTGAATTATAAATTCATTTTAACTTTTCTTGTTAACAAAAGAATAAAAGATAGCCAACCTAAGACAAAGATATGAATATATATGATTCTTAACTCAATAGTAGTAGAAGAATATAAAAAGGAAACAATTAAGAAAATTGCATGAAACCTGAACCAGTAAAAGGGTTTACTGTGCATGGTGGCTTACTGGACGGTGGCCGACTATGGAGGAGAAAACAATAGATCTGGGGTTTGGGGAGTGGGGAGTGAGGAGCGTTGGTGAAGCGGTCGAGTACGAAGGGAGGGCAGTGGCGCTGACAGTGGCGCCTAGTGACGGCGAGTGATGGAGGGCAGAGGATGGAGTGGGGACTAGGGAGCGTCGAGGGTTTGAGATTGAGAAAGTCGGAAACATTAGTGAATAGTGATGAAAAGTTAAAAACCCTAAAAAAATTGTTGGTCTGTAGTAATTTTATTCGGCCTCGGTTTTCTAATTCAGTCCAGGGATTGGGCCGAAGACTGAAACTCAGTATTCCTTGGACCGAGGACTGGATAGAACTATCTTCGGTCCTTTCGGTCCAATCCTTTGTCTATTCTGATCCAGTCTTTTATTCGGAATAGCTAGTACCCTCACTCAGTTGTGGCATCCCATGTGTCCCATGACGGAGGTATTCTCTTTACTAAATTTTCTTACTTTGGTTTGACGAAATTTCATGTTGGTGATAGTACCATTTACGGAGCTAACATTAGTAAATTAAGTCTTCAAACTCTCAATAAGTCATTGACTCTAGATTTTGTATTGCATATTCCCGTTATTAAACAATATTTGTTGTCCATTCATCGTCTACGTCAGGCTCATAATTGTCATGTTCAGTTAATGATTCCTCTTTCTATGTCAACGACAACACCTCCAGTGATGTCATCTTACATGGATCCAATTATGGGGATGTCTATCTAGTACATGTTCGTCATCTTCCCTAACCTATCCATGCATTCTTTATTTCAACTGATTCTTCGGAAGTGTGGCATCAACGATTAGGGCATTACGGGCCTCATTTTTTATATTCTTGGGAAAACCAATGTGATTGAAACTTTTCACTCCCCAGATATTAGTTTAACTTGTCGTCTATCAAAATCTCAATGTTTGTCGTCTGAGTTGGTTACTCATTAATTCCCTTGCCCGCTTCATATTATATACTCTGAAGTTTGGGGAAGCTCCCTATGGTGTTATCAAACATTTTCGCTATTATCTGATTTTTGTGGATGACTATTCTCGCTTTACTTGGTGATACATTATGAAGCGCAAATGTGAAGTGTTTGATATTTTAATTTTCTACAATTTAAAAAGTTAGTTGAAAATCAGTTCGATAGAAAAGTCAAAACTTTCTAGAGTGATGGTGGATTGGAATATTGCTTTCAATAATCATTTTGCCTCTTGTTGTATACATTTTCTGAAAATATTCTCCTAACACTCAAGCCTAAAATGGTGTGGCACCACTTAAACACAAACACATTCTACAAATGGTTTGAGAGTTTCTTATTCAATCCTATTTACCATCTTCAAATTGGGTTAAAGCTACTTTTGCTGCAATTTGCACTATTAATCGTTTGCCTACACCATTGTTGTATGGTGTTAGTCCTTTTGAGAGATTGTTTGGCGGTACATGCTCCTTATTACACTTGTTTTGTACCTTGACTTATGCTTGTTTTCTAAATTTTACTGCAAATTTGGCCAACAATTTAAAACCTCGATCGATTCTCTCTCTTTTTTTCTTTTTTTTTTTTTTTTGGGGGGGGGGTTACACTTATAGTTACAAGAGTTTCGATGTTTCGGTCCCACATCTGGTCGTCTTTACATTACTCAGCATGTTCATTTTCATGCAAATGTTTTTCCTTATCCCACATTGGTTTCTCCTGCTGCCTCCCTTCTAACTACTTAGTTTGTCATTGAGGATATTCTCACTCTTACATCGATTGACCACTCTTTCATTGCCTCTGTCTTCTCCAAGTCACCTCATTCACCGATGTCAGAGTCCTTCATCTATTCTGGTAGTGCGTCTGTCTCCTTGTGTTTCTCCGTCTATTGTACCTTCCTCTTTGGTGTCCTATGCCCCCTCTACTATCTCTCCAGCCTGCATATCAAACTCTACCTCGTCGTCACCTGCCACCTCCCGTTTGGTGATCTCCCTCCCACCTTACCCCTAATACTCTAGTCTCTTCCCCTGTTTCTCTTAGCTCAATCTACATACTAGTGTTAACGCTTTTGTTGTGTTAGTCTCTAATGTTCTTCCTATGCAAACTAGATCTAAATGAGGCATTTTTAAATCTACACACTTCCTGTCCTTGACAATTGGTTGTTTTGAGTAAGATCCTCTTCTTTCAAAGACTTTCAAAGAAGTAATACAAAATTCTAAGTGGAAAACGACTATGTTTGATGAACTTGAGGCCCTAAGTTTGAAAGATACATAAGAATTGGTTCCACCTTCACTAGGGCATAATCAAGTAGCCCATAAATGGGTTTGTAACATTAAATATAATTTAGATGAGTCAGTTGAATGTTACTAGACTAGACTTGTGGTTGTAGGAAATTATCAGTAAGCAGGTGAAGATTTTATGAAAGTTTTTCCCCTGTTGTTCATCATTCTATTATCTACTTCATTCTCTCTATCATTGTCTCCTATAGATTGCCTATTCGTCAACTTGATATTAAGAGTGCCTTCTTTCATGGCATTCTTATCGAGAGTGTTTAGAAGCATCAACCCCCTACCTTTATTGACTCCTCTCATCCTAATCATGTTTTTTTTTTTGGTCTTACAAAGCCTTCTATGTGTTGCTCCAAGCCCATAATGCTTGGTTTCATCGCTATAATTTCTTCTTACTCACTACTCATGGTTATCTTTGCAGCCAACTAGATCCATTCATGTTTACTTATTGCTGCCGCTACCATATTCTCATTCTTCTTTATTTTGATGGTAATATTCGCATGGGAAATTTTGATTCTATAATCTTCTCATTTAGTGCTCTTCTTTCGTGTCAATTCGCCATGAAGGATCAGTGATCTTCACTATTTCCTAGGAGTGCATGTTTTTTTTGTTCTGGCTTGCTTTTGTCTCAACACAAATAAACATATTACCTGATTCGTAAATTTCATATGTATAACTGCACATCTGTTAGCACTCCTATCGATGCCTAGACCGCCCTCACTTTGTTGGATGGTGAATTACTTGTTGATCCTTTTGGGTCCATGAGTATAGTAGATGCTTTACAATATTTGATTGTGACTTGACTTGATATTGCTTATGCAATACATGTTGTTTTCCATTTTATGCATGTCCCTCATACTTCTCACTTATGTCAAGCACATTTTCATATATTTGCAGGGTACTATTGATTATGGGATCCTTCTCTGTCCTACCATTGCTCCCTCTATCATCTAGCTTATTCTAACACCGATTGGGCAAGCTGCATTGACTCGTGTCGTTCTACCATTAGCTATGTGGTGTTCTCCGGCCATGACCTTATTGATTGGCGATCCAAGAAGCTACCTATGGTGTCTAGCTCTTCTACTAAAGTTGAATCTAGAGTTGTTGCCTACATTGTTGTTGAGACAATTTGGTTATGCAAGTTGCTTTATGACTAGGGTATCTCTCTGTCTGCTCTGACTAATGTGTTATGTGACAACATCAGTGCAACACACCATACTGCTAATTTTAGTCATCATGAGTGTAGTAAGTATATTGTTGTTTATGATCATTTTGTTCGTGCATGTGTTTCCCGTGGGGATCTTGTTGTACAGTACATCTCATTCCCAACTAAGCTTCAGTTGGCTGATATATTTACAAAAGGATTGTCATCTGGTCAATTTCTTTAGTTCGTCCCCTCCCCTATAGATTGACGGGGTGTAATAGAGGATACGACCTTCATGTATATTCTTCCATATATACTTTGTTTTGGCTCTCGATTGACGTGATCTATTCCAATTATTTTCACATAAACCATAGAATAACCTTTTTTACAAATGAACCGTTGAACATATGTATTTTGATTTCTTATCAAGACATGAGATGGTGTTTTTTCTTGACGATGTTTTATAAGAGCATAAGAACTATTATGACGCTGTTAATAATATATTTTGTTCCTTATTTTGGATATACTCACTTATTTTGAATTGAATTTTCAATTCATACTGATGAAATGGTTTACTACTTAAATTACCTTTTGCTTTCCAATAAATATGTTAGAATTAGCAAAGCTTGTATTGATTTCTTGGTTATCTTGTTTCTTTATCTTGTATTTTCTTGGTTTATTAGGTATAGGAAGTTGGCTATATAAAGCCTTCTTTCCCTTCATTTGTAATTGAGTTGAGATAATCAATAACATCATTTCTCCAATCTCTCTCCCTCTTCTCTCTTTAGTTTCCCCAAATTGGGTGAAACTTAACATGGTATCAGAGCAGGCTTAGTTCCTGCGGTCCGTTTTCTTCTTCTTCTTTCCATTTCATTTATTACTCCTCATTTCCGAGCAAGCGTCGACGTCCCTCCAAAAATGTCTGCACCCAACGACGACGATGTCAAGATCTCCCTCCTATCCAGCGCCGATTCCGACGACCTCCGATGTCGGAAAATCTTGGCGGCGGACACATTCCACCTGGCCTACATAATCTTCTTCACATTAGGCGTCGGCTACCTCCTCCCATGGAACGCATTCATCACCGGCGTCGATTACTTCGACTACCTCTACCCTAAACAGAGCGTTGATCGAACTTTCTCCATCATCTGCCAGCCGGTGATGCTTTTTTCTCGCTCGTAATCATCGTCTTCTTCCTCCTTCGGCGATCGACGACGTATTTTCGGATCAATTTCGAACTGGCTCTCTTCACCATCGCTCTTCTCAGCGTTCCGATTCTGGATTTCTTCTTTATCAAAGATCGTGCTGGTATCTATGGCAGATTTTACGTCACTGTCGGGGTCGTGGCGGTTTTCGGCCTGGCGAATGCGTTCGTACAGGGAGGTATGATCGGAGCCGCCGGAGAACTACCGGAGAGGTATATGCTGGCCGTCATCGCCGGCACTGCTACTTCTGGGGTGCTTGTTTCATTTCTAAGGATCTTTACCAAGGCGGTATACCCCCAAAAATGTAGTTGTTATAACTTACGAGAGCGTGAACCCCGACGTTCTCTTTTCTCCTTCATCTCCTTCCCCATCTCTGCCCACCATCTCTCTTCTTCTACACACCTCTCCCTGTTTCTCTCTCTGTGTCTGACCATGGTGACTCCAACAAAATGCCCTCCAACTGTTCGACCAAAGTCCCCAGAGAATCCTTCCAAGATTCGTCAAGAAGAATTCTTTAAGAGTAAGAGTACTGGAGTTGATGGGTATGATTATTTTGGTGAGATGGTAGGAGGAAGTGTTGATGAGGCAAAAGCAAACAAACCCATAATTGACAACATGGGAAATCAAAGTGCTTGTGAGAAAGATGCCAAGAAGGGTGAATTTTTGGGGATGGATGAAGCTGGCGATTACCAACTAGAGGCTGTTGAATTCCCAAAGGGATTAATAAGCTCAACAATGAAAAGAAGAAGGGATATGCTATTGGAGGAAGCAAGACAAAGTGTTCCAGATCCAGAGTCAGGAAACGGAAGTAATCGGGCCAAGGCAATTCAGGTACAAGGAGCTGAAATCTGCGACTGTCTTTGCTGTTGATTATGATTGATCCGTGTGATCCTCTCTTTGTTCTCTCGTCCAATCAACCAGAAAAGTCTCTTTTAGGCCATTGTATTCGCCAGAGACAATTTCAATACCTGGAAAAAGTTCGGCAATTATCTTTCTTTCGTCATTCGGCTCCACGAAGTTCTTCCGCATCTACATCCATTTCACCCACTATTAGGAGTTGTGGTGATGGCGAGGAGGCTATTGGAGTTCGAGTTCAAGATTTCAAGGTTGCACTGCCCCTCGTTGATTCCATTGGCAGTAATAGCAACCTTGTCGTTCAGCTTTGCTAGAAATTGTTGGCAAATTGGAGTTTTGCCACCCTCCAATTTGAGGGGGGTGTTAGAATTAGCAAAGCTTGTATTGATTTCTTGGTTATCTTGTATTTTCTTGGTTTATTAGGTATAGGAAGTTGGCTATATAAAGCCTTCCTTCCCTTCATTTGTAATTGAGTTGAGATAATCAATAACATCATTTCTCCAGTCTCTCTCCCTCTTCTCTCTTTAGTTTCCCCAAATTGGGTGAAACTTAACAAAATATGCATTTCTAAACCTGGCAAAGTACTAATAATAATGGGCGAGGAATTTTAATAAGCAAAACATTTGAGTGTGTTTGTTAGAGAATATTCTTTAGGGAAACGTTTTCTAAAATGTAATTTTCTAGGTTTAGGTGCAAAGAAATATAGTACATCGTAAAATAGTTTTCCAAAACAAAAAATCATTCTTTTCTTTTAAGGAAAGGGAATTGACTTTTCTTATTCAATGAGATAAAATTTTCAAGTTTTGGTTATTTGATAGATTTTTTTCTAAGAAACTTTATAATATGATAGGTCCAGTTATAAAAAGATTAAAGAAGAATCTTGAATAAAGATTTTGTTTTTTAATTTTAACAACTGTTTCAATATATGGTGACTTTTGTCAACATTTTTTTTTTTGAAATCAAACATATTTCATTAATAGCAACCCATACGGCATTTACAATGAAAATCGTGACTGAACAATTGTAACTCTAAAACATAGATATGAAATTCAACTTTCAAATAACTAATACTAATCTTACTGACGTTCGGCTCCGATTTCTTCGATAACTCTGCATCTTTCCTCGATGACTCTGCATCTTTACCATTGACGGAGAACCTCACAACCGTGCTATAGAGATTTGAAAGTAGATCTTCATCCAACGTATTAGACCACACCAACTAAACAAAAACTCTAGAAAGAGAGTAAAACCCTAAATAAAAGTATAATAAAACTCTAGAAAAAGACTACAAACCCTAAATAAGGTGTTGGAGCCCAAGAGGGGGGTGAAGTTCACAATTAAGATCTACACACTAGGTAAGAACGTTAGAGAAAACTTCCTTGGTTTCAAACTAAGGATCAAAACACAGTATAATTGAAATACCTCATTAGATTTATAACAATCAAAGAACAAGTTACACTTATAAAACAAAACAAGAAGTAACAGCCTGAAGGTAGTTACTAATAGGATCACTGACCAAGACTGAATGTCCTTAAGTTAGCTACAGATAAGGATCGTCGTAGGAAAAACCCTAGCGGCGATTTGGAACATGATGGATTACATTGAAGCACAAACTCACACAGCCTTAGTCCGTCAAGGCTCTGTTACACACCATCTCTCCACCACATGTGGACACAACGAATGCTCACCAAGGTCCGTGACTATACCTTCACCAGAGGTCCTTTGTTGGCTACCTTCACCACCGAACCATTAGTTACACACTCGGAGAAATCCCACTGGATTTCTTACTCCACGATTACTTCTGTGGAATCGCCTAATTTCTCAAATCTTCAATCGTCCTTTTTATAGAGGGCTTTGGATGCTTGAACATGAGTCATTCCAACGGTAACTTGCCTTCATTGTTGATTCTTCCCTTTTGTGTTGATGCTTCCTCAATCATCAATCATCCAACGGATTCTTTCCTTTTAGTCTTGTATTTGATTGCACAATCCTCCTGATTTGTTTTCCTTATAATTTCCTTATGATTTATATCTACAAATAAATCACACAATCAGAATATATCCGAATATATATTATATAATCAGAATATATAATCAAATTATATAGTATAAGGCAACTTCCCTTTTTCGGATTTTGGCTTTCATCAAAACCTAAGGTCCTTCGCGGATGCGCGGTGAAGGACCTTGACCCTGTTTTCAATAATCTCTCCCTTTTTGATGAAGGATAAAATTCAGCAACAATAAATCCTTTTTCCCTTTTTGGATTATCTCAAAGTCAATATGGAATCTCCCCCTTGATATAACATCTAGTATGTTTTAGAGGTTGTCTAGAAATCTGCAACACTTGATAAACTTGTCAATACTAAGAGAGGGTCATCCCCCTCAATTCATGCCTTAATTCAATTTGATCAATGAAGGGTTACAGATGACATACCTCAAATTTTGTGCCAGATGAAGGACATAAGGATTATGATTTAACTTTTTTTTTTCTTATCAATGTCCTTATAGCAGAATGCATCTACGTCCGTGACTTACCTTTTTGTTTTCACTATGCCCCGTGATCTTTTCCACAAAGCGGTTAGTCTCTTCTTTATGGACCTGCTCTGATACCACCTGTTGGAGCCCAAGAGGGGGTTGAAATTCACAATTAAGATCTACACCCTAGGTAAGGACGTTAGAGCAAACTTCCTTGGTTTCAAACCAAGGATCAAAACACAGTGTAACTGAAATACTTCATTAGATTTATAACAATCAAAGAACAAGTTACACTTATAAAACAAAACAAGAAGTAACAGCCCGAAGGCAGTTACTGATAGGATCACTGACCAAGACTGAATGTCCTTAAGTTAGCTACAGATAAGGATCGTCGTAGGAAAAATCCTAGCGACGATTTGGAACATGATGGATTACATTGAAGCACAAACTCACACAGCCTTAGTCCGTCAAGGCTCTGTTACACACCATCTCTCCACCACATGTGGACACAACGAATGCTCACCAAGGTCCGTGACTATACCTTCACCAGAGGTCCTTTGTTGGCTACCTTCACCACCGAACCATTAGTTACACACTCGGAGAAATCCCACTGGATTTCTTACTCCACGATTACTTCTGTGGAATCGCCTAATTTCTCAAATCTTCAATCGTCCTTTTTATAGAGGGCTTTGGATGCTTGAACATGAGTCATTCCAACGGTAACTTGCCTTCATTGTTGATTCTTCCCTTTTGTGTTGATGCTTCCTCAATCATCAATCATCCAACGGATTCTTTCCTTTTAGTCTTGTATTTGATTGCACAATCCTCCTGATTTGTTTTCCTTATACTTTCCTTATGATTTATATCTACAAATAAATCACACAATCAGAATATATCCGAATATATATTATATAATCAGAATATATAATCAGATTATATAGTATAAGGCAACTTCCCTTTTTTGGATTTTGGCTTTCATCAAAACCTAAGGTCTTTCGCGGATGCGCGGTGAAGGACCTTGACCTTGTTTTCAACATAAGGGTACAATAAAACTTTTACAAAAGAAGAGACCAACTTTCTTTGCGTAAACGTAAAACCAAACTAACAATTGAAGTAGAAATCAATCAAATTGGGGCTTACCATCGACAAAAGAATCGATGTCAGCCCCTTCAAGGAAGTGGAGGCTAGGGTTTTCTAGAGAGAAAAAGAGAGAAGGAGACTAGGTTTTTACTTTTATCAACATTTTTTACTGCTAAAACAAATTAAAATTTAAGAGAAAAATTCAATTAACTTCAATGATTAGATCGAACCATAGTATTACAATAGGAGAGATTAAAAGAAAACTCAACTATGAATTTTAGACTCAAATTATTTTTATCTGGTTACATGTATCGCCACATCGACTTTTTTGTTGAAACAACTAACTGAAATGCAAAAGTAAAATTTAATTTCAATTATTTGATCCAAACTTTATAATATTATATGATGGACCGGAAAAAAGATGAATTATGAGTATTGATCTCCGAATATTTTTATTTGCAACATATATCGCAACTGATGTCGATATTTTGTATCTGTTAAAGTTACTAATTGAAACTTAAGAACAAATTGAATTTCAATAGTTTGGATCGAAACTTTATAATTTAAAAATTTTAAAAATAGTTCAAATATGAATGATGAAATTCAAATTATATTTGAACTTTTGAGATTCAACTATTTTCATTTGTAATATATGTCGTCACCTATGCTGACATTTTTCGCTGCTACAGCTAACTGAAACTAAAATTTAAGAGTAAAATTCAATTTCACTGACTTGGATCAAAACTTCATATATAATATGATCGAATAAATTAAAAAGAGTTCAAATATGAATTTTAAACTCTAAATATTTCGATCTAATAACATATATCCCACTTACATCGACATTTTTCATTGCTAAAATTCAATGACGCTAATTGTGAGCGAAATTTAGTTTCAACGGTTTGGATGGTAACTTTCTATTACAATAGAAAACATTTCAAAAATTGAATTTGCATTTTGAGCTTTAAATGATTTCATTAATGACATATAGGAAACATAACAGTTTTTGAAAAATAGTTTAATGGATTTTTGGATGTTAATAATACCAACTTTGGGGGTATTGGATACTAGTAATAGAGACTATTTTCTTGGACACTGGTAGTACCAATTATCATCCTATTTTCCACCAACAGTACATCATCGATTTCGTATGGTTTTGACACATAAAAAAGTGGTGTGGCTCCATAATGCGTGACGTGGAAGGCAGAACTTGCGTAGAAAATTTTGACGTGGACACTATTTTGCCTTCCACGTCACACATTACGGAGTCACATCATGTTTCCGATGAGTTAAAATTATAACAACTCGGCGGTGTACTGTTGGAGGAAAATAGATTGATAGTTGGTATTGTCAATATCGAAGAAACTAGTATATATTATTATTGTCCAATACCCCAAAATTGGTATTATTGGTGTCCAATAACCCTAGTTTAATTTCCTTTCCATACCAAACAATGAAAATTATTGATTGAAATTTATTCTCTTTGAAAATAGTTTTTCTTCCAAAACAAACACGTCCTCAGGGAAATCATTCCTAAATATTTTATTCAACAACATAAAATGGAGTAAAATTACGCAAAAGTCAAAGTTTTTTATTACCTAATTGTTGCAAGGGAAAATGTACCCTTGTACCGCCCTGTAAATTTCGGGGGTAGATTAGGGTATAGTAAATAGATCTCAAAAACTATTGAAAATTACTAAAAGTTACCCAAAATTACTAAAAGTTACCGAAATTTTATTAAATATAATTTTCCTTTTTTATTAAATATAATTTTGTTTTATTTTATTCCCTTTACAAAAAATTTAAAAAAAAAAAAATTTCTCATCAAATACAAAGAATTTACCATTATCAAAAGCTACCAAAGGTTACCAAAAGTTACCAAAAATTATCAAAAGTTACCAAAATTACAACATTTACCATACCACAACTTACCTACCAAATTTACAAGTGTCACAATTCTCCTCAATCAAAATACTTTTCTATAAGATAATATATTTTTATCTTATTATTTTATCAAATCAATATTTATTATAGGCCATGTTTGGCAACCAGCTGTTAGCTGCTAGCTTATAGCTATTAACTGATAGTTGTTTGAATTAGCTGTTAAACTTTAGTTGTTTAGGTTAGTTGATTATTGGAAAAATGTTTGGTAAACTAACTTTTTGTGAAAAACTAACTCAAAAAGCTTCATCAAATAGCTTTTTGAGAACTAACTTATTGGGTCCAAAAAGTTAAAATAAAAAGTTACTTACCAAACACCTCAAGTAGCTTTTTAATATTGGTCAAAAAGTTAAAAGCTATCCAAAAAGCTAAAAATACCCAACAAGCTGGGTAGCTAAATACCAAAAAATTGTTGTGAGGTGCAACACATTTCTAACAACTGGTTAAGAGAGTACAACATTTTTTTAATGCACTCGAAGGGGACCACATTTTCAAAGAACTGGCTGCTGGGTGATTTTCCGACCATTTTTCCTGAATTCCGACGATGTATATATAAAAAGACAGAAATAACCCTATGTTTATCAAACAATTGCTGGGAGGTGTCATACATTTCTAAAAACTAACTGGACGGGGACCACTTTTTTCAAACCTCATCTTTGCACTCTCTCCTCCCCCAAATATCAATACAACTCAACCCATCAAAATCATAAACAAACTCATTTATTCTCCTTCTTCTTCATTCGTCCACCACCCGACCACCAGCAGAACCACCAGTCCAATCACCAACAACACCACCATCACTCAATTCAGCCCTCAGCCACCACTGAGAACCACCACGACTATTTTAAATCAAACTACAATCTAAGTTTGACACAACCAAGCACAAATCTCTCTCTTCATTCCATCAGCATGTCAATTTCTCAATCTGTTTTTTTTTTTTTGAGTCTTAACTCAACCCATCAAGACCCAATATCAGGCAAGCAAGGAGAAAGAAGGAGGAAGGGCGTCAGGTGTGGCATTTGGTTGTCGTGGGTTTGGGCGTCGGTCAACATAGGTCGTTGGCAATGACCTCGGTGACAGTTGTGGGTCTGGTCGCGCGAAATAGAGGAGAAACAGGGATAGTTCAGGATTGAGTTCGGGTGGTTATGGGTGTTTTTGGGTGGCTGGAATGACTTTTTCTAGTTATATATGGGATGCGAAAATGGAGTTTGATTGGTGGTTATGGCGTAAGTGTTGAATTCAGTTTGAAAAAGGGAATGAGAAGAGAGATTAGTGTTTGGTTGTATCAAACTTAGATTGAAATTTGATTTAAAATGACCATTGTTGTTTTCGGTGGTGGCTGAGCGCTGAAGTGGTGGTGGTGTTGGTGGTGGTTGGACTGGTAGTAGTGGTGGTGGTCGGGTGGTGGACGAACGAAGAAGAAGAAGAATTTGTTTATGATTTTGACGGGTTGAGTTGTATCAATATTTGGAGGAGGAGAGAGATAGTGCAGAGAAGAGATATGAAAAAAGTTGTCCCCGTCCAGTCAGTTTTTAGAAATGTATGGCACCTCCCAGCAATTGTTTGATAAAACATAGGCGTATTTATGTCTTTTCATATATACATCGCCGGAATTCAGTCAAAATGGTCGGAAAATCATTCAATAGCCAGTTCTTTGAAAATGTGGTCCACTTCGAGTGCATTAAAAAAAATGTGGTCCCCTTCGGAATTCAGTCAAAATGGTCGGAAAATCACCCAATAGCCAATTCTTTGAAAATGTGGTCCCCTTCGAGTGCATTAAAAAAATGTAGTCCCCTTCTAGTCAGTTGTTAGAAATGTGTGGCACCTCCCAGCAAATTATTGAACTAAATACCTCTCATAATTTTTTATGCTAGTTTGTGCGATAGTTATAATTATTTTGAAGTTATACATGCATGGTATTGTACATATACAATTTAATTATATTCTCTCTTTCTATTTGATATCTAATAATTAATTTTTTTACCCTAATTTGTGCGATAGTTATAATTATCAAGACTCATTACTTTTTTTTTCGATTATTAAAAGCCAAAAGGTTTAAAGTTTTATACAAAACAGCAAATCGTATGCTAAATAGCAAACACTCACCACCAAAAGAAAATTGTTACAACCAAACTGTTAAAAAAATAACAAAACAAAGACTTTTACAAGCACCATAGTCAAACGAAACCTGTACATCGTAAATAAGATGCAAGATCAATAAAATCAACATGATGGGTTATCAAGAACTCGCGCGCCTATAAGAGTATCTGCAATTGTGAGTTTTAATTCGACTCACTGCTGACGTGGCATGAAACGAGAACGAAGTGAGGTCGTGTAGGACATTTCAGTGGTAAGAATGAAACTCGTCTCGCGAGATTCTCACTTTCAGTATCGCGAAACGAGTTTGAAAGCGAGTTTGAAATATTAATATTTTAATCATATTTTTTTCTCTCTCCTCCTCCATCTCATTTTTATCAATATAACCAAATTAATTATATTCTTAAGTGGGACCCATATACTTTTTTTAATTAATATGAGTCAAACTCATTCTCACCATTGGAAAACTAACTAAATAAAAAGTTAAATTTTGACTCTCTTGATAGGCGTCCACAGATCCCACGTCATACAATTAGTCAAACTCAAACTCACCATTGCGGGTGCTCTAACATTGCCCATAATCACAGCCCTCCAGTCTATCTCAACTTCAATATCAACGAGACTGTCATCGTCCAATTTGTTCGAACGCCTATTCATCCTAACATTCTGACCACCCTTTTAACTATGAACAACTCTACACATTGCATCTCTAATAGGCTATCACTTAGTCTTCATTTAACATGTTCACTTTTAATGAAATTATTAGCCTACAGTTCCCAATGGAAAATCACAAGATAATAAATGGCCCTCCCCCAATTTGTCGGGCAAGAAAAAAAAAAAAAGTTTACCTCCCAATTGTAAAAGGATCCGAAGTGTGACGACAATGACAGTCTTTGTTGTTGATTAAGACAAATAAATAAAAGACAGCCATTTGGATGGAGCAAGTCTTATGATTAACAAAGTAGTGAGAGAAATGAAATCACTCCCAATTGCGATGTTTAATCTCTGTCCCTAAACAAGCCCCATCCACTATATATCCTAATCCCCTGTTCTACTTGTAGTATCTCTTTTTATCTTGCTCCACCATCGCCTCCTCTCAAGCAATCACTGCCACTCCTCTCTCCCTTTGAATCTCTCTTTGAATCTCTCTCTCTGGCTTTCTCTGCAGACATGAGCTCTGTTTCTACTTCACCGAATGTGATCTTAACTACTGCCATGGCTGTCTCTGGGGCTATTTTTCTCCTCTCTCTTTGCCGTCCAAGGAATTTCCCAACTACCCATCAAAATTCAGACTCTGATTCTCAGTCTTCACACCATATCTCATCTTACCCTTCACGTTCTTGCTTATCTTCTGGTACGTAGTTTCATGGGTATCCTATGTCCTTGCTTTCTCTGTTTTTATTACAGAAAGTCTCTGGTTTTGACTGAATTCATACAAATTTGACAGATGGGAAGAAGAGGGTGAAGAATAAGCAGAAGAGGGTGACATTTGCTGATAATGTCAAATATGACAGAAGTGTAACAAGTGATGGAAGCGGGAAGAAAAATAATAAAGAAAAGAACAAGTACGAAAAAGGCCCAGAATATCGTCAAATGCCTGCAAATCGAGCTGCTCTCTATCATGGGATCTTGAGGGATCGAGTTCAACGAATTGAGTACTCATACTGAGCCGTGTTTTAGATTTTTCGTTTTCCCTTTCATCCCTTCTTTTTACTTGGCCTCTGTTTTCCTCTTGTTTGTAATTTTTTTTTTGGTAGTTTTTATAGAGTAGAAAGCAACTTTTTGTTTGGATTTTGTACAGTCCAATAGAATAATGGGATGTAAACCATAAATAGTGAACAGTAACAGGGACTAATCTCTTTTTTTTAAATAAATATATATATATATATATATGTTGGCTTTATGACACATGTAATTATTTTGATGATAACAAACCATAAAATAAGTTTATATATGAGGTTAGAAATTGAAGTGATTTAATTATTATGTTACTCATATATAATATTTATGATGATCCAATATATTAATTTGAGAATATTTGATTGGACAAATTTATGATATGATAATCTTGATTAATATTGAAACTAATAATAAGTATGGATATTAATTTGATTGATTTGATCATGATTATATTATATCATAAATTTGATTAATATTGATTCTCTATGTGCTAAGATATATGCATCTATATATACATATTGTAGTAGCTTGACATATTGGTGAAGTACATTATATACAAGGTAATCAAGAAGATCATATGTCCATCCTTATGAGGATTATGTTGACGATCAAGATTGATCAAGCCACATCTCTTCAGACTATAAATACAAGGAGATTGGATATTAAAGAGAACAAGAGAAGAGACTAAAAGAAAACAAAAGCGAACATTTCACTTGAGCGTAATTCTCTTTTCCTATCGTTGAGTGTGAGATTAAAGTTGTATTGAGTTATTATTCATTCATTTGAGTGATTGAGATAGTTATTGTTAGGGAGAGGATTTAGGAGTTGAGAGGTCGACTCCGCCACACTTGGTTGAGAGGCGATATCAAGTGGTGAGATCTTGAGAGTAGAGAAGGCTCTAAGATCGATTGTAGAAATCCATCATAATAATAATTCGAGGTTAAATCCTAGAGTTGGAGAACTCTAGGCGGTGACATACTCCGAAATTGAGTTCGGAGGAACATCGTAAACAACTACCGGGTTTTGTCTATCTTTTAATTTTTGTTTTTCCGCATTTTATTTAACTAGCCTAATTAAACTTTCAATATATATATATATATATATATATATATATATATATATATATCCGAAAATCTTGTCTATCTGTTTGTTATAGGTGAAGCAATTTACAAGTGTCTTTCATTTGCTTGATTGCATCATGCAAATGTTGGAACCGTTTTTGCATGGATGACAAAATATTGATGAAGGGAAGTTGAACACTACGATCTGGTTCAATGGATCAAGAAGAGTACCAGCGCTTTAGAAATTTTACCTAAAAAGAATCTTGTAAGATTAATATCTCAACAATCCTGCAAGAACTATTGCCAAATTCTGTAAAAAAAAAAAAAAAAAAAAAAAAAAAGTTAAGAGGTATCGTATATTTTTAACAACAAAATCACGGGAGAGCATTTTTTAAGGAAAAATTACTTTCTAGTGCCGTCAAAAACAAGACTTATCATAAATGTATTTTCCTTTCAATAAGGTGTTATCATCAATTAATTACATTTGACCAAGGAAATTAATTTTGATTTATTTTTTGGCAATGAAATAGGGTGTCAGTGGTAGACTTGCCCCTATTTGAAATTATCGTTATTATTACTTTTTTTTTTAAAGTTATACTAGACCTGTTCAAAGGTCGGGCCAGGCCGTGTCACGGGTCAGTCGGGTCGGAAGTTTTTGACCCGTCGGCCCGATCTTCGGGCCAAGTACCTTTGGCCCGAGCCCGAACCTTACGGGCCACGGGCCAGGTCAATGGGCCAACAAATATATAAAATAGAGTTTTTTTTTATTAAAAAAGCCTAAAATTTACGCATTTTATTTATGTATTCCGTCGGGCCGGGTCGGGTCGAGTCACAAAAAAAATTAAATTTAATCTATGATTTTTTTTAAAAAAAAATTGTATTTACTCGGGTCCGCGGGCCGGGCCGGGTCACCAACCCTCGGCCCGACCATACTTCGGGGCCCCGACATTTTCGGGCCGGGCCGGGTCACCTTCTAAATTTGTGGCCTTGACCTGCATTTTTTGGGCCGGGTCGGGTCGGCAGGTCTAAGTTATACTGATAACAGTTTGATTAATCCACATAGGGACATATGTAAACCTGACCCAAAGTGCGTTTACCATGATGTTTTATAAGGTTAACTATACAAACTCAATCGGAGATATTAGATTTATCACCATTTCACCCAAAAAAAAATGATTTTACTAAACTGACAAAATATTATCCATTTACAATTAAAATATTTCCTCATATATATTTTATATTTAATATCAATTCCCTAAAATAGAGTCTCAATTAATGCTAACTCTTATATTCTAGAATCAAACAATAACAATTTTATTTCCTAATTTGACAAAATTTTAAGTGATTAATGAATTCTTTACATATATGTTATTTTTATAGCAAATAATAATGAATTTCTAATGATAATGTTTCTCTCTCACAATAACATAATTGGGCAGCAGCGACCGTTATTATCGGTCGCTTAATACTAGTCGTTGGCTAAGCCTAGTGACTGATATTTATCATTCGCTATGCTAGCGATCAATAATTTATCGGTCGATGTTTATCTATTGCAGACAACGACTGATAATTATCGGTCATTGTTTATCAGTCGCTGACGGCGACGGATAAACAGTGACTGATAAATTATTGGATGTTCACTTATATTTCTCTGGATTGAGGTAATTCTGACTATAGCCACATATAAATAACGATCCATAAATTATCGATCGCTAATTTTATTATTTTATTTTATTATTGTATCAGTTGCTACATCTTATAGAATATCGATCGCTCCACTGCCTAATTACCCAATTCACATACATAAATCCAAATTTTTCATGCCATACATAAAATAATACATGTTTAGAGTGCAAATATAACATAATATATGAATCCAAGTTTTTCATTTCATACATTACATTAGTTTCTAGGAAAATTGGATTCTAATAATCCCTATTTTTACCAATTGTATAGGAATAATCCCATACTTTTATTTTGAATTACGGTGGTCCAAGAAAAATAAAATAAAATTGGATTATAGTAGTATCAAATCTACAGATTTTTTGCTTTTTGGACCCCGAACTTTGGGGGTATTTATTTTCTGGACCCCATTTTTCAAAGTTTATATTTTGGATCCAATACTTTGCCTTCGACAACAATATGGACCATATACTTTGTCTCCGGCAACAATATGGAACCCCATATTTCAAAGCCATTATCGATTTTTTTTTTCTTTCGAAAATTTTCCAGCCGCAATTCTTCTTCCTCTTCTTGCACAATTTTCAACACCCATATGAGCATAAATTTGCCAAAAAAGTTATCAAAACTTACCAAAATTTAACCAAAAAATTACTTTGAGGTACCCTAACTTTTCGTGAAATGTTTTTCTGGTACCCCAATTTTTAAAAACTAATTTTGGAGTACCCTAACTTTTAGAATTAGGAATAATTAGGTGAATTTCCGAACAATGATCTGAATTCTCCGGTGAGTTTTAGGCGGGAAATTGATTAAGAGTTTTTGTGGACGAAAATGCCCTTTGTTTGTTAGAAAACAAAAAAAAAAGGTCGTTAATAAACCCCCTCACATTCGTTTTGTTCTTCGTTTCTTCTTTTGTTCTGACGTTTCTTCTCTATCACTTCTGTGTCACAGCCATTGAATGGAGATTGGTTAAACAACAGTCACAACCATTGAAAGGAGATAGGTTAAACAAGAGTAGAAGCCATTGAAACGAAGATTGGTTAAAGAAGAGATAAGGTATGTACGTATTTCACTAAGTATGTGTTAGTACATCAATGTTTGGTTGGGTATTTTGCGAATTTTGTAAATGGTTTTGGGATCTAAAATCAAACTGTTGTGTTTTCTGTTGCAAAAAAGAGTTTGAAAACAAAATTGGGAATTTGGGAGGGAAAACAAATTTGGGGGTTTTAGAGTTGTAGGGTTTCTGTTGCCAAAAAAAAAAAAACGAAAAATGAATGCAGTTAGGTTGGTTTTGGTGTGACTATTGCATTTTGTTTTGGAAGTGTGGGGCAACATCAGATCTCTTGATCTGAGTTGGTTGAAAGATGGGTGGTAAGCATGGTTTAATTAGGGTTTAGGGTTGTTGCTTAATTAGGATTTAGGGTTGTTGCTTAATTAGGATTTAGGGTTCTGGTTTAGGTATAGTTTAGGGGAATTATAGTCAATCTCTGTCAAAAATTAGGGGTATTTCGGTCAGTTTACATAATCAATCGGTGTTCTGCCGAAAATTACCTAGTAATTTCTAATCTTAAAAGTAAGGGTACCCCAAAATTAGTTTTGAAACGTTAGGGTACCAAAAAAAATTTTCTTCAAAAGTTAGGGTACCTCTAAGTAATTTTTTGAAATTTAACTGTTACCCTTAGACATCCTTAGCTGTCAGAGTCTGGTCAATTTCACAACAACAGTCAAAAGAAGGAAAAAATGATAAAAGGCCATATCGAGAAGTTTAGGCAACAATTAGGTCATCACCGGAGTCAAACATAACTTTGGGCAACATTTTTTGGGTCCACAAAGTATAGAGTCCAAAATATAAACTTTGAAATATGGGGTTCAGAAAATAAATACCCCTAAAGTTCGGGGTCCAAAAAGAAAAAATCCCCAAGTCCACCTCCACATTCTTTTTATTTATTTCATTCTTACCCCATATTGTTTTTGTTTTTCGTTCCTATCCTTAGAAAAGTAATGAAGTCCAGTTATTAAAAAAAATTCAATTATTTTTTTTGAGACTTCGAACTATTATTATGATTTTTTAAAAAGGAATAAGGTGAAAAATCGTAAAAATCATAAAAAAATGAAAACATTGGGAGAAATGTCGTAAATTCATTAAAAATCGTAGTAAAATGTTATACTAAGTTTTGAATTAAATGGAAGTCAAAATTTATGATATTTAGGGTATATTCTCGGTGGTGTCCCACAAGAATCCAATTTTTTTTGGGTTAATTGCTTTGTTGTGTTGGGCTTAAGATTTATTTACAATGAGTATCTTTCTTTGCAACTTGGTGTTGCCATCAATCAAACTCACATTTTACCAAAAAACATTTACAGTTTGGTGTTTTTTAGTAGAGCACAACCTATATGCGTAGGTGTAATGATGGGAAATGAATATTTAACAATTAAAATTGCATTTGCAGTTACCATATTCGTTCAACTTGTTAACCTACTATATTTTGGGTTAGTCACATCTAGGGATGACAATGGGGTGGGGAATCCCCAAACCCGTCAAGGCCCCGCCTCGCTCTGGGGAAAAATCCCCGCCCCCATTGGGGATGGGGAAGGGGACGGGGACGGTTTTCCAAAATTCGCTCGGGGAGGAGGCGAGGATGGGGACAAAATTTTCCCCATCCCCGTCCCCATTTTCCCCGCCGGGGTGAATTCCCCGTCCCCATCCCCGAAAATGTTAAAATTACCAAATAACCTTTATTCAAATTTAATAGGGAAATTAGAATCTAATAAACCAACCTTTGAGGGTCCTTTGAAATAACGAACCAACCTTGCAAACTAATGTACAACGAACCCATCTTAACATGTTATTTTTTCAAACGAACCTCCGGCGAGTCCCACAGGCCGGAAAGCTGACGTGGCGGTGTTTTAACAAAAAAAAGGAATTTTTTTTGCTGAATTGGATTAAATAAATCAAAATTTATTTTTTTTAAATCCACCTCAACCTCAATTCTTTTTTTCTTTCTTTCTCTCTCCTCTCTCTCCTCTCTCTCTCTATCACCCCAGCCCATCCATCCCCCCTGCCCATCCCCCCAACCCCCACCCTCTCACCACCGCCATCCTCACCACCGCCGCCACCACCTCCACCATCACCACCTCCACCTCCACCACCACCACCACCACCACCATCACCATCACCATCATCACCACTATCCTCCATCATCATCATCATCCTCATCACCACCTCCACCACCACCATCATCACCATCATCATCATCACCACCATCCTCCATCATCATCATCATCACCACCATCCTCCATCCTCCATCATCATCATCCTCATCACCACCTCCACCTCCACCTCCACCACCACCATCATCATCATCATCATCACCATCACCATCACCATCACCATCACCATCCTCACCACGGTCTGGTGGCGCGCCGATGGTAGCCCGTGGTGGTGGCGATGGTCAAGGTGGCGGTGATGATGATGATGGTGATGGTGATGGTGATGGTGATGGTTGTGGTGGTGGAGGTGGAGGTGGAGGTGGTGATGAGGATGATGATGATGGAGGATGGTGGTGGTGGTGGAGGTGGAGGTAGTGATGAGGATAATGATGATGGAAGATGGTGGTGATGGTGATGATGATGATGATGGTGGTGGAGGTGGAGGTGGTGATGAGGATGATGATGATGGAGGATGGTGGTGATGAGGATGATGATGATGGAGGATGGTGGTGATGATGATGATGGTGGTGGCTGCGGTGTTGAGGGTGGCGGTGGTGAGAGGGTGGGGGTTGGGGGGATGGGTCGGGGGATGGGCAGGGGGGATGGGTGGGCTGGGGTGATAGAGAGAGAGAGAGGAGAGAGAGAAAGAAAGAAAAAAGAATTGAGGATGAGGTGGATTTAAAAAAAAGAAAAATTTGATTTATTTAATCCAACTCAGCAAAAAAAAATTTCCTATTTTTTTTGTTAAAACACCGCCACGTCAGCTGTCCGGCCTGTGGGACTCGCCGGAGGTTCGTTAGAAAAAATAACATGTTAAGGTGGGTTCGTTGTAAATTAGCTTGAGGTTGGTTCGTTATTTCAAAGGACCCTCAAAGGTTGGTTTATTAAATTCTAATTTCCCAATTTAATATATATATTAATGGGAAGGACAAAGTAATAATTTTCCAATTTATTCTCACTTGTTGATGTATTATTGTTTGATTTTGATGTATTATTACCTAAGCAAGTTAAATACGTTGTATTTTGAGCATGTTAAAAACCGGGTTCGATTAAAAACCGAATCCGATTAAAATTTAGTTAAATTTAGGATAGTTTTAATAAATCCCCGTTGGATCCCCGTTGGGGATGGGGATGAGGCAAGAATCATTCCCCGAAGCGGGGATGGGGACGGGGATGAGGATGAGTTTTGGGAGCAGGGATGGGGACGGGGATATACTCCCGCATCCCCGATCCGCCCCGTTGCCATCCCTAGTCACATCATTGGTCTGTGTTAACTCCAATGAACTTCACGTACTCCTAACGCATAGTTCCAACATAAGATTTGTATACTAAAATTGGTAATTAATAAAGTAAAAACTACATAAGTTATGCTTTAGGGTTATGAAGATAGGTCATACGGGTAATGATGCTAACATAAAGCACTCAACTTGGACACCATGGAAGGTTAACACAGAACAAGTTCATGTTAACCTACTGTATTTTGGGTTAATCACCTCATTGGTCTGGGTTAACCTACAATGGACAGTTAACCCATAATAAGTTCATGTTAACCAAGTTATGTCTGGGTTAACCACCTCATTATTTTGGGTTAATCTACATTGAAGTTCACCGACTACTTATGTTAAATACATCAGACATGTCACATCAACAGCAGACCTACTTGCTTTTACCAAATTTTAATTAAAATAAATTCTTGGTCAAACCAAGTTGATTGATGGCAACACCTACTTGTAAAAAAAGCATCTCATTTTAAGCTCAATCTTAAGCCCAACAATAGAGAGCAATTAACCCCTTTTTTTTTTGTCACCAGAATCCAAAATGAAAGTAGAGATTATTACTATACAATGGGTGAAAGTAGGGATTATTATAATCCAATTTTCCTAAGTTTCTAGCCTTGTCTGAAAGTTTTTTCAAATCATAAGTTTGCAATAATACTAACCCAGGTTAAGAATCCCCAGGTTGAGAATCACTACCCAGTCGTTGTTGTTGCTGCTACATATACTGAGTCATTTGTTCTTGCAATTGGGTGAACATTTGTTGCTGAGACTGGTGTTGGCTTTGAAGTGGAGTGTATGGGGAGGAATGGCAACCATGTGCCCTTGAAGAAGAGCCCTCAGCTGGAGACGAGCTCTGGATGAACATCCCTATGGCGCTGCCCAAACCAAAATCACATTGGTTTCGCTTATTGTAACCGTCAGCCAAGTCTTAGTGTACCTGAATCTTGATGAGCCTCCAATGAGTTGTCCTACCCTCTTCCACTTCTTGCAGAAATTGATTCTATAAGCAAGTGTTTCAAACTACTTATTGGCATGAATGACGTAGACCAAACAATATGGAAAATTATCATCAAATCTAATGAGTCTAGCTTTGTACTTGATGCTTGTGAATCAAGAAATAAACTTCATTGATTTATACACATGCATTGAAGCAGGATGAGGAATTGATTTAGAGGAAGAAAATTCCAACAGGTTCACATCATATCTTCTAATCACAACTCACAAGTATAGCAAAATTTCCCAATTCATAAAGTCAACGGTGCACAAAAATACTTCTAAATGACTAAAAACACCCCCTCCTGATTACCCATTTCAGAAACATTCAAAACCCCACAAAAAAAATAAAAAGACAATCAATCACGTCGAATATCAAGCTTAACATTCAAAACTCCGCAAACACCCCCTTTTGATTGAGTTAATTACATGAGGTCAGTATGTCGAACCAACTTTTGACAACAAACTTAACATTTCATGTCTTATTCACTAGCCCTCCAAACCAAGGTTAACATTGCATTTCAAGTCCTCTGCGGCCCAAATACCGGGGGCGAATTTAAGATGGGTTTACATGGGGTCAAGTGACACCGCTTCAAAAAAATTGTAAATTTCAAATTTAAGAATAAAACTGTTTTGTTTAATAATAAATATAACATTGACAACAAAAGAACCCATAGACACATGTGGTTCATTGAAAGTGATGTGATAATGTAGACGATGGTAGTGAGTTCGATTCACATGTAAGTTAGTTTCTCTTTTATTTTTTAATTTTTAAGTCAAATTTCGCAAACCAATCTAATTGTAATGTAATTTACCCAATTTCCAATTTAGATTGGTTTGAGTATGATTATGTAGTATAATTCTTACAAATATTACTCTATTTGCTATTAATTAGTTGATTTAGTGAAATTTATCTATTAAATTTGAAAATTTAGCCCGATAAGTTTTAAGTTTTATGTTGTTCAACACTCTCTTGATTTTAGTTTAATTTGTCCAATTTTAATTTGGATTGATTTAAATATAATTAGTTTGAATGACATTTGCTTGAATCATTGTTATTGTAATCCTTTTTTTCAGTTTAAATGGAAAGATATATACTTAAAAAAAACCTACTTAATCACGATTAATCGTAAAGTTCTGTAAATTTTCCTTTGAATGAAGAAAGTAGGAACATAGTCTTAAAGCACATCAATCAGTCAATGCAAATAATATTGCAGTGTTCTGAATTTTTGTTGTGACTTTTTATATTTGACTTCAAACCCGCTTAATTTCATTTCTGGATTCGCCACAGAAATACCCCAAAGTTCTGTCACACAATCCACATTATTCCACAAACTACATTGTTTATCATGTGGCTTCCCAACATACATCAAATGCATACATAAAAAAACATATGCAAGGAAAAATGACTGAAAAGAATTATAACAAAAATACTTCCAATATAGATGCTAGAGATAAGAAAAATACACAAGGAATGTCTTACTTATGATAGTTTTTATTTTTAAAAAAATCTTTTTTGACAAGAACCACAATTCAGTATACGTACAGTTCACCTAGTCTCAAGTTTATATTTCTCTCTTTTTCATTATTAATTTTTTTGTTTTTTGCACAGCACATACCATCCACTGCACAGGCAATACAAATCCAATGTCAACCAAAGCTTCATACATCAGGAGTCCACCATTATACCATAATATTATTCTCACAAGTAGACAGAAACTTTCAAATTATCCTATACCTCCATATATATCGATAAGTTGTTAAGTTGTTGACCCATTTTAACTAGTTCTCTTTAACAAACAGCGATAAACATCTAAAAAGAATTAGAAGTAAAAATAAACATGTAAAAAGATTGTTCTAGAATCTTGCTTATAACCATTACATTAAATTCTAAAATATTGAAAGTAATTAAATTCTACATTTTAGAGAAAACATTCATGTATGTAAGACAAGATTTTTTTTTTTTAACACCAACAGAGGAAAGGATTATATTAATGACTTATTCAAAAAAACACACATGTCTTTCGCAGCCAGATCGTAGACAGTATCTGGAGCCATACCCACCCAAACCTTTCTGCCCGATCTCTCCTGGTGGCTATGAGCTATTTCATGTGCAACTCTATTCCCCTCCCTCTTAACATGAGAAAAACTGGCAAATTCAAAAACGTTACATAAAGTAAGAATTTGCTTTAGTAAAAGAGAATCACTATTGTTTTCTAGCCTTCTGTTCTGCAGTTGCCTAATGATGCCGAGGCAATCACCTTCGATCACTAGTTTGGTGTAACCCAGCTTCCTTGCTTCCTCCATTGCCATGATACAGGCACGGATTTCTTCAGTCTGAGCTCCGGCAAAACCTTTTCCTTGTTCCATCCCGCCAACTCAACCGTTCCCATACTGTTCCGGACTACAAAGCCCCATGCATACATGTCATCCCCAACCTTTCCTCCGTCAAAGTTTAGTTTCGCCAAGCCCGGGTCCGGGGGGTTCCACGAACTGTCCAGATGTTGTATTGTCACTGGATGCGCATGGGCTGTTGCTGCCCTATATGTAGCTACCATTGCTATCGTCCTGTTAGCTGCATCAGGATCCGGGCGTTAGTTGGCTTAAAAAATGAACCTGTTTCGCAGGTTCCAAATACTCCACATTACCGCCATAAATTCCCCCAGCTCCGCTCTGTCTAGTTTCCCAACCAAGCTATCAAACCAATCCCTCATGGAGGATTCTCGAGTAGCCCAAAGGTGGTCGGAAAATTTGCTATTCTCCCAAATTTCTGTAGCAAAAGGGCACTGTGACAAAATATGCATTTCGGTCTCCACAGTAGCTCCGCAGATTACACATGAAGCTGTCCAACTCGGGATTCGTCGCGACAATCTTTCCCGTGTTGCTAGAGCCCCTGCTAGTGCCCTCCAACTGAAACCTTGATTCAAGGTGGGACTTCAAGGTTCCATAATCTTTTCCAGCTCTCCTTACTCTGATCTTGCGCCGAAGACGGGCTATCAAGCCTGTTCAGGGACATGGCTACATGATAGCCTGATTTCACAGTATATTCACCGCTTGTCGTGTAGTGCCACGTTAGTACGTCTTCCGGCCATAACCTGCATAAGGGGATCTTAAGTATGATCTCCGCATCCCACGACATACACAGCTCCCTGATCAACCCCTCCCTCCATCTTCCTTCAGCTTTATCAATGAGGTCCGCGACTCTCAATTGTGAGTCTACTGATGAGGATTTCCGAATCGGCTTGAATGTAATTGGCCTAGGGATCCACCTGTCCTCCCATACTCTGATTGATTCCCCGTCCCCCACCAACCACCTGGAGCCGTGAATTACTAGCTTCCTTGCCCCCCAAAGACTCCTCCATGTGAGACTCGGTTTCGCCCCTAGTGTGGCAGTAAGAATATCCCCATGCATAAAGTATTTGGCCTTCAACAACTTGAAGAGTAATGTGTCTTGATTGTGGATTAGCCTCTACACCTGCTTAGCAAGTAAAGCATCGTTAAACGCCTCTAGATCGCGGAATCCCATGCCTCCTTTCTCCTTCGACTCCGTTGGTACTTCCTTATTTACCCAGTGAATCTTTCTCTTCTTCTCCTCATGCCCCCACCAAAATTTTGCTATTATGGTTGGATGGATCTCAGTAAACCCTTGGGTAATTTAAAGACACTCATTGCATAAGTCGGGATTGCCTGAGCAACTGCTTTTATTAGCACCTCCCTCCCCGCCCAAGACATTAACTTATCCATCCATCCGGCTAGTCTCTTCCCCACTCCATCCTTGATGTAAGCAAAAGTCTTCTTCTTGGCTCGACCAACATACGCTGGAAGACCCAAGTACTTATCTTGTGATAACACTTCCTTGATTTCCAGGGCTGCGCAAACTTCTCGCCTTCGATCTTCAGTTACTCCTTTAGAGAACACAACATTTGACTTACCCAAGTTAACTTTCTGCCTCGACGCTCGCTCGTATACCACAAGGATCTCACGGAATTCTCGGGCTTCCTCCACTGGAGCTTTACATAAGAACACTGAGTCGTCGGCAAATAACAAGTGCGAGACACTGGAGGCTTCATTACAGATACGGTAGCCTTGTAATCTTCCTTCCCTCTCCGTTTTCTGAAGCAAGCCAACCAGCCCCTCAACGACGAACAAAAATAGGTATGGCGATATTGGATCTCCTTGTCTGAGCCCTCTGCTAGGTTTTACATACCCCTTCGCCTCCCCGTTCACCATAAATGAGAAGGACGCCGACTCTACGCAATTCATCACCATTTCGACCCAGGAGTTGTCAAAACTCAGCTTCAACAGTATTTTCCTCAAAAAGGCCCATTCCACGCGGTCATAAGCCTTCATCATGTCCAGTTTGATAGCCATTGCTCCAGCCGCTTTGTAATTATTGTGCATGGCATGGAAATTCTCATATGATATCAGCACGTTGTCGGTTATCAGACGGCCCGGGATGAATGCATTTTGAGCCTCTGAGATTACCTGGTTCAGGAGTGGCTTGATTCTGGTTGCTACCACTTTTGTCGCAATCTTGTAAATTACGTTGCAGAGACTGATGGGTCTAAACTCCTTGATACTTGTTGGTTTTGCGACTTTTGGGATCAATACCACCCATGTATGGTTTAGATTTGTCGGCATGGGGCTCCCCTCAAGTATGCTCCTTACTACTCTACAGACATCCCTTTCCACTACATCCCAAAATTTTTGAAAAAATAATGGATTGAAGCCATCTGGACCGGGCGCCTTATTTGGGTGCATTGCGAATAGGGCGTCACGAATCTCCTCATCCTCATATGGCGCGCAAAGGGATGCATTCATATCTGCTGTTACTTTGCTCTCCACTGAATCCAGCACCCTCTCCCACCCCTCCGACCCCTCTGAAGTAAACAAGTTCTCGTAAAATTGGACTATTTCTGTTTCCACCTCCTCGCTGCTGTCTGTCCATGAACCATCCTCGCGCTGGAGCTTATCAATGTGGTTCGTTTTTCTTCTCATAGACGCCCGTGAATGGAACCGTCTAGTATTGGCATCCCCGAACTTCAAGAAATCTGTCTTTGCCCTCTGTGCCCACAACACCTCCTCCTTGGCCCGCAGCGTCCGAATCTCCCCCAGTAAGTCCCTCCTCTTCACAATATTTGTCTCCTCCTTGCACCGCTGTTCCAGCTTTTTGATTCGGTGCGTCACATTTCCTACCTCCACTCTACTCCACTCCGTCAGCTCCTCCGAGACTCCCTGTAATTTGTACTTGAGACTCCCTGTAATTTGTATGTAAGACAAGATTTGCGCATATGCTTTAAGGCGACCAGATTGTTGGCTTGGTTAGTCCATCACCTATTTAAAAAGATTAAATTTAAATTTTGTATTATTTTGTAATAATGACTAATCTTAATTTTGTTTAAAAGAAATAGAAAATTTAGGAAATAGAATCATGATATATTGATATATGTAAGATCTAATTTAGGCATCTAAAATATGATAAGAAAAAATTAGGAAATAGAATTGTCATTGATTGATTTCAGGACAAAACGAAAAAGAAATATATAATTGATTAGGACTCTGTTTTAAGAAACTGACATTAAATACAAAATAAAGATGAGGAAAGATTCTAAATTATAAATGGATAAGATGCTTTTACATGCACAACTAAAAATATGTGTATTACCAATCATTTTTTTCCAACCAATATAAATGGTTAAAAACACCAACCATTTCATATTCCAACTATTTTTAAAAAATTTTATATGGGAAAAAGAGTTGAAAATTCCAACTTTGCTAAAATGGTTGGAATTTTTTCCTACCATCCTTTTTCCTACTATATTAAAAAATGGTTGGAAAAATGGTTAGATTACTAACCATTTTTCCAACCGTTTTCAATTAGTATAAAAAAGGATGGTAGAAAAAATTTCCAACATTTTAGGAAAATTGGTTCGAATTTCCAACCCTTTTTCCCACATAAAATTTTAGAAAATAGTTGGAATATAAAATGGTTGCTAAAATGGTTGGTTTTTCCAACTATTTTAAATTGGTTAGAAAAAAGTTATTGGTATTACACATATTTTTAGTAGTGATGTCACCCTAAGGGCAATAGCAAAATCGGAATAAAAAAGTACCTATAACTACAAAAACCACCGTCAGCCACCACCTATGCCACCAGCACCACTTCGATCACCAGCACTGCCACTGCATATCGCCAAACTAACTCACCCTACCAATACTATCACCACCACTCGTCGACACTTAGACCACCACCACCAACATAAACCAAAAATAAAACCCAACCCATCTGGAATGCTATTAAGTCAAACCAAATTATCCATACCCACAACTTTAATCCATCTAATCTAAGTTAATACATACTGAATTAACCCAGGACTTGCCGAAAAACATCGATTCCGTCGCCCAAAATATATATCTTCCTCTACCTTGTTACGGGTCAACCATTCCCCAAGCCATCGAATTTAGACCACCACTGTGAATTTTGGCTGTCCCTTTGTCATAACCCTCACCGCCTCCATTTTTTCCCGTTGCAAACCAACAATCGTGGCCTTATTTTGACCCTGTCCACCGTCGTCTCCTGTATCTCCCGGTGGTTATGTTTTTCCCGTTTAAAGAGCAAAAGGGGGAGGAAAGAGAAAGGTCAAACAATACTCATAACTCTTTATTCCCTTTTATTCCAAGCCGATTATACTTAGCCTATACCTCATTTTATTTGGATAATTTCCTACTTAATTACTCTAAATTATTTTAATAATTATTATTTTAATATATTTATTTACTAATTATATCTTCTTATAATTTTTGTACATGTATTATGTATAAAGTTGGAATATTTTTCAATCAATTTGACTCGTCCTCCGTAAACTCCCATAAATACGTATGTGAACCTATCCCGGGATGAGTTTTCTATGGTGTCCAATTGGGTTTGCATTACTTATCCGACTTCTTTATTACATAAGAAAAAATCAATTCCACACAGAATATTTGGCATGACAACTTACAACACCTACTAAAAGGATATATTGAAATTATTTTCTTGGTCAAATGTATTTTGATTTATATTAACACCTTAGTGAAAGAAAAATACCTCAGCGATAAGTTTTTTCTTGGGCAACATTACAAAGTAATTTTCCCTTTTTTTAATGAACTCAAAGGGGACTAAATCTTCAAAGAACTAGCTGTTGAGTGATTTTCTAACCGTTTTGACTGAATTCTGGCGTTGTATATATGAAAAGACAAAAATACTCGTATTTTTTTTTATCAAAAAGTTGTTGGGATGTGACATACATTTTTAAAAATGGATTGGAAGGAAACCATTTTTCCTCACCTCTTCTCTGCATTTTCTTTGTCCTCCCCCAAATATCAATATAATTTAACCCATCAAAACCATAAATAAACTCTTCTTATTCTTCTTCTCCGCCCACACCATGACCATTTTAAATCAAACCCCAACAATCTAAATTTGACACAATCAAGCACAAATCATGGTTTGAACTAGATGACGATTTTCAAGCTCCCAACACTAAAAAAAGTGGTCCCCTTCGAGTGCGATTGGTTTTTCGGTTTTCAAGCTACATTGGACTGAACTAGACGACGGTCTCGTCCCGGTGGACCTGGTCAGCATTTCTATCACCCATCATACTTTTCATATACGAGTTCATATTTGTATGCACACTAACATAGGTATTTTCATGAGTGATGATACGAGCCTTATATTAATATATTTTTTAAGTGGTTTATCCTTTTATCAAATTAATACTTTTTAAGATTTTTTATATTAACTTTTTATAGTACTAGTATGGCCAGCGCATGCTGCGCATGCGCTGACTCGACAATAATAAAAATCAATTTTTATTCAAATGTCAAATAGAAATTCCATAGCTTGAAAAAAAATTTAATTCTAATTTAATTCAATTAGTATATTATTTGCTTATGAAAAAATACAATAAATATTCGAACTATATCAGTTTACCCAGTAAAAATTTAGATATTTATTTGAACTTGTCTCTATCATAATATTATGTGAATACAACTTTAAAATAAATAGTATTATTGATTTAACAACTATTTGTTTACGATGCTATGCACATCAAAAATATATAGCAAAATGATAGTCATATGATTTAGTTTTATCCAAACAAAATGTGTGGGAGTAACACATTATTGTCATTGGCCTACATAATACGTACATATACTCCCTTCGTTTTATTTATTTGTCATTCACACTTTTTGAGGTCCATCTTTAATCCACAATTTCATAGAAAATATTTTCATTTAAAATACAATATTATACTTTTTCAATAGTATTTTTTTTTATTACAAATCTAATTATATCAATTTCGTTTGATGAATCATTATACAAATTAAGATATTAACGGACAAATTTTTTGACATAATTACCTATATAACGCTTGAATAAAAATGGAGGTAGTAATTCACTAACTATTATTTAATAGAAAATCAAAAAATATATAAAATACCTATATGATTCTTGTGTCCATAAATATAAACATATTTCACTAAAGGGCACTGGCAGTTAAAATGCATCATGCACATTGCAGCTTAAGAATATAAAGAGATTTCGATTTCTTGGATGATTAAACAATTATAAATTTAAGGAAAAATGAGGTTGTGTTCTTTGCAATGGTAAACTTCCAAACAATTCTCTACCTACTTCTATCTAACCTACCTAAACCTATATAATTTTTCTACCTCTTAAAACAACTCATGACCTACTCCTAGCTACTTCTAAATAAACTACTCAAACTTACTTAAAGCTACCCAACCTTATTTATCCAACTTCTACATACCCACCAAAAAAACATGGAGTGAGTATTAATCAAGCCATTATTAATAATTATATGTGCATATATAAGTCAGACAAATAACTCTCAAATATGACCATTATACGTTATTCTGTGTGTCTAACATCAGCACATATAGCCCCACATGCTTATATTGACAATTTCAAATATTTATTAATTAAACTTAATTAATGTTTACATCGTACGTCGTCTAATATTATAGTCTCAGTGTTAAATTATTCAATAATCATAAAAATCGTTACATAAGTACTTAATTTTCAACTAAAAAGCATTAACCTGGTTCACAATCCTTTGTCCTTCATCATAACGCAAAGTAGTGGTAGTGGTAGTGGTAGTGGTAGTGGTGTGGTGTGGTGGTGGTGGTAGTAGTGGTAGCTTGATGATGCTAATTGCACTATTATAATAATAATAATAATAATAATAATAATAATAAATGTTAAAAATTAGTAGAGTTTGATAAATGACATAAAGAGAGGGCAATTAGGTAAATAAATGAATGGTGGAGGGTATTTAGGTAAATTAAAATTGGGATATACTTGCTCCTTGTTCACTTTTTATAGTAGTATAGAAATGGTGGAGGGTATTTCATTCCAATACATGACAGTTGGAAGGTGGATAAGTTAGCCGACATTTATGTAAAAGAGATAGTGAGGCTACATGGTATTCCGAGAGACATCATCTCCGATCGTGATGCTAGATTCCAGTCCCGATTCTGGATAGCTTTACAAAAGGCATTCGGCACCAAATTGAATTTTAGCAGTTCCTATCACCCGGAAACGGACGGCCAAACGGAGCGTGTGAATCAGATCGTAGAAGACATGTTACGAGCCTGTGTGCTGGATTTCCAAGGGAGCTAGGAGGAATTTATACCCTTGGTGGAGTTCTCCTACAACAATAGCTATCAAGCCACGATCCAAATGGCGTCATTCGAGGCCCTATACGGGCGAAAGTGCAGGTCTCCCTTGTGCTGGAATGAGATAGATGAAACCCTGATAGTGGGGCCCGAACTGATACAGGATATGACAGATAAGGTGCGGGTGATCCAACAGCACATCAAAACGGCTCAAAGCCCACAGAAAAGTTATGCAGACAAGAGGAGGAGACCTTTAGAATTTCATAGAGGCGACAAGGTGTTCCTCAAGGTCTCACCCTCTAAAGGGGTGCGGAGGTTCAACATCAAGGGAAAGCTAAGTCCTAGATACATCGGGCCCTATTCAGTCATCGAAAGGGTTAACCCGGTAGCTATATAGGTTGGAATTACCGATGGACTTGGAGCATATTCATGATGTGTTTCGCGTATCACAATTGCGTAAATATGTGCCCGACCCGAGTCATGTGATTGAACCTGAACCAATAGCTCTCACCGAGAACCTGTCCTACGAAGAAGTGTCGGTGCAAATACTGGATCGAAGGATCAAGCAGTTACGCTCGAAAGAAATTCCACTAGTAAAAGTGTTGTGGACTAATCATTCTACCTCAGAGGCCACCTGGGAAACCGAGGAAGACATGCGGAACAAGTATCCTCATTTGTTTTAAGGTAAAGCAGCGTGAATATGAGGGTAGTAGCTTTAAGTTTCGGGGACGAAACTTCTTTTAAGGGGAGTAAGAAGTAACAACCCAAGAAAAATCCCCCTTTAATACGTGTGATTAACGTCGTTAATTAAAAATTAGAAAAGGATTAATTTGTAGATTAAATAAAGCGCGTGCTCCTTTTTCCTACTCCTTTATGATTTTACTTTATTTTATTTTTTTTACGTATAACCAGTGTACGTTTTTGCAGGGCTTGAACAGTGCAACGCGTTTCTCTTTTATAATCTCTTACGAATCTTTCCTCCGTTAATAGTACCTCTTCTCGATCAGATTAAAAATACTCTCATCAAACTCAACCCTCCTTTTTTTTAGGATGATCCTATTAGATGTCTTAAGGCGTTGTTTATAAGAAGTAAAACGAGAGGTAGGATTACTTTTGGACACCGTGGATAATTTTATGGATTTTATGGTTTGGAATAAATTGAATTGGGAATTAATTGTGGGCCTTGGACCCTTGTTACTCGGCCAAAGAGAAGGAGGGGGAAAAGAGTTGGGTTTTATTAAGTTGATGTTATATATATTTAGGAGGAAGAGGGAGTGTTAAGGGTTCAAACATTTCAAACTCTCTCTCTATTATTCTCACTCAAGCGTGGAGACCTCTTGCCTTCCTCCCCTAAAACAGCCGGCCACCACCATCACGCGTGACTGCCGCCGCCGCCAGGACGTCGCCGGAGTCAGCTCCGACCGCTGCCGCCGGCCGACCGTCGCCCCCCTTGCCCTCTTGTTGCTTTTGTTCTTCTTCCATTCAAGTGTAAATCCTTCCATCTCAATTCTCCTTTCAATTCTTTAGAGTTTATGAATCAAATCTGATTTTTCTCTTTATAAATGGTTGTAAATTTCAGAATTTAGTGTGGAGTTCTTGAGTTCTTCAAGGAAAGAAAGGAGAGTCTCAAATTGGAAGGAAGGAAGTGGTGAGTTCTTGTTGAATCCTTGTTATTTGGTTGTTTCAAGTAATCTCCTTATGAAAATAAGCATGCATGTAGTTTTAGAGGTGTAATTTTTCTGTGATGTTGTGGAAAAATTGATGTGTTCAAGTTGCATGTTCATAGATTAGGTGTAAATGGGGATTTAAAAGAATATTTTGAAGTTGCATGTGAAAATTGATGCTAGATAGTGAAGGTGGATATGGATTTGAGGATGTATGAGTTTAAAGGAGGGATATTTGATGTTCTTTTGACTATTTAAGGCTGAGTTTCTGTGTATATGATGATACCATGATGGTTTATGAAGGATCCTTGGCTAAATCACAAAGATTTAGGCATGCATGTGAGTTTTGAACATTATAGGTGCATTCTGGTTGGTTTTGTGTTTTCCAGGAAATAAAGAAAAGGATTTTTGGTGATATTAGGGTTTAATTAGGTAGACAAAATTGTTATCTAACACCCGGTTTTTACGGATCGACTTTTCGTTGTGTATTTTAGAAATTATGACCAAAACCCGTAAAACTGTACGAATCTGGAAATTTAGTGACGGCAGAATGAAAATGGCTATTATTCGTCCAGTTAGAGTTTGATATAGCGTTGAGTCTGAACATAAAAGTTTTAGGGGACTGTTTAAGCTTTCCGGAATAGTATGGTATGCGTTCATATGACGTCGGATGAGCAAGTTATAAGTATTTGTTTGAAGGACAGAAATTCTGAAATTTTTCCAGAATTAGAAGTTAGGGGCTGCTCCTATGTTGGGTTAAAATTAGGCCTTTTCCCAAGCTTAAATCGCTTGGTGATAAAAAGATAAGGTAAAGTTTGATTCTTAAGCTTTCCATAGACAACTTATAGGCCCAAAACCGAGTGGTATAGCTCAAGATATCGCGTTCCGAAAAACATTACCCGGCTTGTACAAATTCTGGGCAGATTGTGCAATTAAGCGTTTTGACCCCTGTAATCATGTTTTTAGCCTCCGAAGTTAACTACAAAGTTGTAGGGCGTATCCTAAGCTTTTCGAAAAGTACTCTTATGTGGCAATCCGATATTTATAGCAATAGTTACCTTCCTCTTTGTAAATGTAGGAAAATTCTTTAGTTTACGAACCGGTTTTGTCCTTTAAGAATTTCTCACCTCTCTCCAATTTAGATGAGAAGGTCTAACTCTAAATTTTCTTCCTCTCTAAGTTTCATTTAAGTGATCGTTGCTCGTGCACTGTTCAAGCCCTTGCTCGTTGGTAGTTTTCGTTGTCAGGTACGTGTACTACTTAGCTTTTATGCTATACATGTACTTAAATTAATTATTCTTGTATTATCTTAACGGTGCGCCAAAATGATTTTTGTATATGCTTACATGCTGAAATTTTTACCACTAAACATGTCTACGAGAAAGATGCTCTTTTATAAGTAAAATTTTGGATTTTAGAAGTGAACTTCATGCTTTAAGACCTAGTGTTGGTTGATGAAATTAAAGAGGAAAATTTCCCTTACATTGTAAGCGTCTAGTTGCAGTCGAATACAAAAATCAAGGGATTTATCTCTTAAGAAGCCTTTTTATAAGCTAATTTTACTCGAGAAAGGTTCTTTTCATGCTTGTTGTCGGGTTTTAATTAAAGTTTATCTTTGCGGTTAAAGTTTTCCAAGGAATTAGAAGTTGTTTTAAGTAATAAAGCCCCGCCCATGATTTATGTGCGTAAAAGCACACCAAGGGAATAGTGTTCAATACACACCATGTTCACGTGCCTTGAGCACCTCATGAGAAATTATTTTGTGCCTTAGGTGCACACCATGAAAATCTGGCTAGTAGGATAGATATCCACCATCCGGACCTCCCGATCGGTCCGGGTATGCGCATACGGAGGCTTAGCCGATGATCGCAAGTAGGGGCATCCATGTTGAGTTCTACCATATCACGTTACCTTCTCTTTGTAAACTTTTACGTTTTTAAGTTGTTTTAATTTCAATACTTCTATAGCTTCGTATGAACTTATGCTCTTTTATAAATTGTTGTTGTATTCTTAGCCTTGCAAGTTTAATATGGAAAATCAGTTGTTTGCCTTTACACGTTTAATCACCCTGTGAGCGGTTACCCGGTTAAGTTGATATTTGTGTCGTGAAATCAGGAAGTTACAAAAAAATTGGAGAGCTTGTAAATTAACTTATTAAACTCTCTTCTTTCAAGCTTTACTTTATTTGTCTTTTAAATGGAGCCGCGCGCTTATGGGTAATGGAATCAAAGTCTTACTTTCTGCTTATCTATTTTCTTATCTGGTAGTATTCGTACTGAGTAAAACTCACCTCTTTAAGTTGTCTGTTACTTTTAGGGCCGCAAGGGAAAAGCAAGGGCAAAGTCATCGAAGGGTGGAACCCAAAGACAACCTAGGCAGTACTCAGGTGATCTTGAAGCTCCTTTTTGGGAAGTTCTATAGGAGCCATGGTTATGAGTGTGATGGAACTTTTGGGAAATTGTTGTTAATTTGGTTTTGTGGCATGTGTTCAGAATGGTTTGTATGTTAAGTTGTTTCCACTTCTTTGGGTTGTATAATTCTAAGAGTCTCATACCTTGATGATTTGCGATGTCTTGACATGGTGGTCTAAGTATGTGGTTGAGTGAAGTCTTTTGGTGATGTGTTGGAGTCTTAGCCTAGTCCATGTTCATGGACGGCGATAGTGCTCTCAGGTAATTATCCGCTGTTGATCATTAGGTTAAGTAGTGATTAGCTTAATCTGGTGATTAGTAACCTGGGGGTGTTACACTGATGAAACCCTAGGGGGGAGGGGGTGAATAGGGTTATCAAAATTTCTGCAACTCACAACTAAGGACGCTAGAAAATAGACCTTGAACTTTCATAAAGGCCCTTCAAATACAACAAACTAAAATATATACTATTGATAGGAGACAGAAAGCGTTATAAAATAGGATGGTTTCATAAGTAATCTCATTGCCAAGCACCGATTTGCCTTAACACAGTTACAACTAAAATTTCAAGCCAACCACGTTGGCAGACCTAACACTCACAAAGACCCAATACCAGTCTTTGCTCCGGTTTCCTCGCCAAGCTCTCTTGGCTACACTCATCACAGTACCTCTCAACTGGCAACAAACACTCGCCAATATTTACTTATTGGCTACAAGCTCTCAAACTCATCAACCACTCTTTCGATTGCCTACAGGAGTTAACAGTATTCTTGTAGGTCGTATCTTTCTTTTCGTGCTAATTGCTCTCCTCTTGTCGATGCTCAGGGTGTCTTTTATACTTCAAAATTGCGTATTCTTTAATCTTCACACAATCTAAATTTTGGACGTCAACGACTTTTTTTCTTAATTCTGTATTTGCCTGATTTGTTCCAAAGATAAGAAGTTCCTGATTTTCCACTAAACACACTATAAAATTAGATCACATATTGTAACCAATGATCAAATCTGTAACTAAAATGGTAGGAAATCTTCCTTTTCTAATTCCTTGAGGATGCAAGCCCTAATCAATATATTGTCCATTGAGTTTGGTTGAGAGAATTTTGCTCTTCATATCAAAATATCTTCGTAGCTCCTCCATGGTCCTTGATGGCCATGAGGATAATGTTCTTGCTTGGATTTTTGTTGACGACGTTATCAAACCTGCATACAGGGGTTTTCATAATCTCCCCCTTTTTAGTGTGAAAGGCGAATTTCCAAGCAAATGGTATAGACAGTATCATACATGCACACAGTTTAGTATAGAACAGACATGCATACATTTGAATAGACAAAAGGTAGACCAAATAAGGTTCTTGTTTAGTACAGACCAAGGAGGTCCACTAGAACATACATCTCCGCCTTTTTTCCTTCCGTGCAAAATAGGAAACATGAGTACAATGTTCGGCAAAGTAGAGAAAAAAATTGTTTTAGGAGATAAAGGGCAAGAGAGGATCGAACAATAGGGGTTTCAGAGGGGGCTGAGGGAGTATCATCCTTTGAGGTGTTCGAGGCTCCCCCTCAACTTAAGCATCCGGTTGTAGCATACCCAGTTCTCTTTTGGTGAACGAAAACTGGACTTCAGCAAGGGGCTTCGTGAATATGTCTCCTAGCTCATGGTGTGAGGAGGAAAAGTCCTGATTGATATCACCTTTTTCTACATGGTTTCTGATGAAGTGATGATGGACTTCTATGTGCTTCGTTGTTGAGCGTTGAACTGGGTTTTCGGTAATGATGGTAACAGTTTGATTGTCACATTTTATTGAGACCTTGGTGTATTGGATGTCAAGGCCCTTCATCTGTTGCACGATCTAGAATATATGTGCACAACACGTGTCAGGAGCTACGTCTTTGGCTTTTGCTGTAGGCAGAGCCACATAAGACTATTTCTTGGATTGCCATGAAACTTAGGACCACCCAAGAAATGGATAGCCTCCTGATGTGCTTTTTTCTATCAATCTTGTAACCTACAAAACCGGTGTCGGAATATTCAACTAAGCTGAGGTCACTCTTATGTGGATACCATAGTCACATGTCCTTTGTGCATGTAATGTATCTTAGTATTCTTTTCATATCAGATAGATGACATATCTTATGAACACTTTGGAATCTAGCACAGAGACATACACTAAACATAATATCTGCTTGGCTAGCAGTCATATAGAGTAAAGAGTCAATCGTACCTTGATATGTTTTCTCTAAAACGATATTATCTTCTAGGTTTCTATCTTTTTTAATGGTTGAGGACATTTGAGTTGCATTATGCTTAAGGTTCTCAACCGATATTTTTTGAATACCTCCACTACATACTTACTCTAGCGTATGAAGATTTCCTTCTTGCTCCGTTTAATTTAGAGTCTTAGGAAGAATTTTAATTCGCCTACCATACTGAACTCGAATGCTTTCCTTATGAGCCCAGAGAATTTCTTGATGAGCAGATAGTTAGCTGCAACAAAAATATTTTCATCAACATAAACTTAAGTAATAACAAAATCTTTAATTACCTTGGTTTTTAATGAAGAGAGTTTTGTTGATTATACCCTTTGGCTACTAACCTTGCTTTGTTTCTGGTAACATTCTCATTGAGTTTGTTTCAGAATACCCACACTACGGGATGATGTTTTGTTCGAGGTCAAAGTCCATACATTATTTCTTTTGAATTGGTCGAGTTCTTCTTGCATGGAAATGATCTAATTTGGGATAAGAAGGGCCTTTTGGGGCCCTTTGGATTCTATTTGTGACACAAAAGGGTAAAATGCATAGAAGTTGTTAAGAGGACTTTGTGCGTACACCAATAGAGATATCAGATAGAAGGTATTTAGGGGGATGTGTGGGTTTGAACTTGAACATCCTTAGGGGTTCATCTGCTGCTCATGTTTCTTCATCATCTGGAATTTCATCTTTCGATAGCTCATGAGGGTCCTCAATTTGATGATCCCCATTTTCTTGACTTGGTGGTTGATTATGGTTGCTCTGGTTGTGATTTTCTGGAGGTCCTTGTACCATCTAAGGAGTTCCTTGGGATTCCTTTGGTATATTTGAGTCAGTGTCCACTTCATCATTAATGGGCAACATTTTGAAGTTAACTTCACTAAAGACAAAGTGAATACTTTTGTCTATAGTTTTCTAGGACTTTTTGCATACATGATAAGCTTTATTGGATAAAAGAATAACCAGCAAAAATGCCTACGTTTCTTCTAGCTTGAAACATACTGAGGTTTTTCTTATCATTATCATGCAGAAAGCACTTGCATCCTACAACTCGAAAGTGATTGATGTTGGGTGTTTTCCTGTTGAAGTGTTCATATGGAGTCTTTTCTCAAGATGTTTCTACTGGTACACCTATTCAGAACATCGTTGGCTGCATTTATGATTTCTACCCATAGGAACAAGGGGAGGTCATTGTCACAGATAATGATTTTGATCATGTTTTCCATGGTTCTGTTCTTCCTTTCCACTACTCTATTTTGTTAAGGGGTCCTTGGGGCTGATAATTGTGTGAGATGCCCATTTTGTCACAGAACTTACCAAAGATATCTTTGTCAAATTCCCTTCCATGATCTATTTTGATTGAGGTCATAGTGATACCTTTGAAGACCTTGAGTTGTACATCTTGGAAATTTTGTTAAGGCGTCTGATTTTTCTTTAAGAAAGAACACCTAGGTGAATCTAGAAAAATCATCAATTATAACCAGCATGTATGAGGTTCAACTCAAACTTTTGTAATTTAAGGTCGTACCACACAAGTCCATATACAGCAATTCAAGACATTTAGAGCTGGGTATAGAGTTTTAGGTTCAAAGGAGGATCTGGTCTGTCCTCATGCACATACATCACAAACCCTGTCTCTTTCAAATTTATAAGAAGGGAGATCTCATACTAGGTCCAATTGTTTAATTTTTGGATGGTCCTTATGTTGGTATGAATTAGTCTATGATGTTAGAGCCAAGCATCCTCGGATGTGGCCTTTAGACATTTCAGGTTACTACTAGAAGATTCAGATTCATCAAGATCAATAAGATAGACATTATCCATTCTAGGCCCTTGTAGAATTATTCATGAGACTTAAATCGTTCAACAATGCATTTGGTTTCATCAAAGCAGACTCAATTACCTTTGTCACAAAATTGGGAGATGTTGAGTAGGTTGTATTGGAGGCCATCAACAAGATACACATCATCAATAGAGAGTTTTGAATCCTTACTAACTTTTCCAATCCCTAGGGTTTTCCTTGACTCTTATCACCAAAGGTGGCTTTACCCGCCTTATTAATTCTTAGCTCACAAAATTTAGATGAGTTTCATGTCACGTTGTAGGACCCCGGAAAAATTCCCGTTCGGGGAAATGTTTTCCTCGGATGTGCTACATTTGTGATCGGGACGCGACTAAGGTTTCTTAATCCTTAAATAAGGATATTTTTTAATTTTCGAAATTCGTTTTCGAAGTGATGAAACTTTATTTATTTACAAATCCGTTTTTTATTATTTATATTATCCGGAAAATTACACAAATTAATTTAACAATATATTATCCGGAAAATTACCCAATTAACAAACCAGGGCCCAAGAAGCGAGCGGACCATCAGAATTTGTCAAAACCCGCCTAAGCTTTGACGAATTCTGGGCCGGTCCTCTTGCTTCCAGGCCCAGGGAGATAAATGGTGGAAATTATTAAGGTTTTAATAATTTCTGGCCATTTTCTCCTCGGACCAAACCCATTTTGAGCAAAAATCAAATTATTTTCTCAAATTAATTTTGTGTAATAAGCTGAATACTTTAAAATAATTTAAACGAATTTATAAAATTGTAAAAGAGTCGCCAGCCGATTTAAGGAAATCAGCAAACCATAAAATAAGAAAAGAAAGACTCCGGTCTACGAACCCGATTTCTAGATTCGGGAGTAAGGTTACGAATTCGAGAGTTATAAGAACTCTCGAATCCGCCTGTTTATAAAAACAGACTCTACTAAAATCAACATTGAAAAGAAAGAGAGCGGGGAGAAGTTTGATTAATTTCGCGGAATTATTATTCAAACCATGCAATATAAAACAAATGCGGTTTTAATTTACAAAATATGTACAAGTATGGAATTAAAATAAGGATTACATGATTAAATACGATAGTTTAAATCAAAGAATCGAACCTTGCTTAGGTTGTAGCGGCGACGAAATCGATCCCTTGAGTTGCCCCTTGATTTGAAACCCGGATGAGGAAATGTGGATGGCTTAGGAAAAGTGTAGTGTGGATGGTTGTATGGTAGTGAAGAATGTGATTATGGAGATGAAGAGAATTTGAGATAATTTAATGAGAGAAAATGAGAGTAGAATAGATGATGGTTGTTGATGATTATTGATGAAATGAAGGTGGAATGGAGGGGGTATTTATAGGTGAGGGAGTGAGTGTTTTGGAGGGAAAAGGTATGGGACATACCCCAAAAATCAAGTCATTTTATTCCAAAGCCTAGGCGGGTTGTATGGGGTGAAGGGGCAAAGTCAAATCACGTGGGCTATGATCATGGGATTGCATGCATGCAGATTTTTTTATTTTTGGCGCAAAAATTACCAAAGCCTATGCGGGCTTTAACATTTTCATCACACGGATCGTTGACCTGGCAAAAACGACGTCGCGTGCTACGTCGCTCAAACCCTAGGCGGGGTTTGATTATTTCTGGGCCGGATCAAACCCTAGGCGGGTTTTATTGGCTCTGGGCCGGGGCGCGCCACTGGCCCGCTTCTCGTGTGGGCTGATGAATAAAAATAAAACCCCTTTGGGTTTTAACAATTATTCCGACTTGATTTATTTTCTTTGGGCTTCGTTTGTTGATATTTTGAGCCCATTGACCGTTTCACTTTGGCCCATCCGTCTCGTATATTTTGATGAGTCGGGTTTATACCGATACAAATTTCGGTGTCTACACACGTGTCTGAAGCAACCGCTATCTAGATAACACATATTGATCTATGCTTTCAAGCATACATATAATGTATGACATTACACCTTCCTTGGTTTGTTGTAAAATAATGGAGGTTCTAGTCTGTCTTCGAATTTTGGTTGTCTTAAGTGATCCTCTTGGGATCAAGACTGGAGCGGCTTTCTTGTGGAGATAGTGATTGGTCTTCTGGTGGGATGCTTGTTGAATGCTTCTATAATGATGAGCGATCTTTGGGTAGATTTGATTTTTGTTCACATCCCTATGGTAGACCTTGGGGAAGTTTGGTAGAGGTCATTATTTTTGTAGAGGGCGTGAGTTGTTTTTCTAGTGTCATTGGCTTTGGTAAAGAAACTTATGTCGATGTTCCCTCTTTAGTGAAAGGCACATGCTCTGATCCTAGAAGTATGTCTAGGTTTTCTTGACCTTTAGTTAGTTTGATGAGGTTTTTGCGAAATATCTCCTATTCAACCCTTAGGTCTATAGTCTCATCCATAAGTTTTCCATTTCTTCTGTGAGGAGGTCTACAGTTTTTCCTAGGTGATTTATCAGGTGTCTAAGGTTCTTGCTTTTATTTATTTATTTTTTTATCATATCTAAAAAGCTTCATTAGCCCAAAGGCAAGTGGTCTTTTGACAAGGAGAGAAGGTAGTCGAGAGTTACCTCTTCTGATTCTTCATCACTTTCGTATGAGTTGTTGTCTTTATTGGTGTCCCCCTTTGCCATAAGACATAGATTTGCAGTTTCTTCTGTCTCACTGTTGCTTTCACTACTATCATTGTTGCTCCAGGCTGCTATCATAGCTTTTCTACTGGATCTTTTGAGTCGAGGATTTCTTCTATCTTTGTTATTCCTTGCTTGAGGGCAATCCTTTATCATGTGATTTAGAGAACCACATTCAAAGCAGTTAAATGAGTCAGTGCCATCTTTAGTTGAACTTTTGCATTGTTGGCTGAACGTTTTGGAGGAAGATTCCTTTAGGTGTCCACTGATGTTTGGATTTTTCTTGAGCAATCTTTTGAATCCTCTAGCTGTCATGGCCGTGGTTTCTTCTTCATCTTCATTGGAGTTGCTTTCTGCGTTCCTGTAAATTTTTAACGCAATTCCTTTCTTTTCTTTAGTTTCTTTAAAAATGTGAATTTAATGAGTGAGAAGTTTGCCCATGAGCTCCTTTAACTGCAGTATCTTGAGGTTTTGAGCTTCTTCAAAGTTTATTACTTTAGGGCCCCATTTCCTTTTGAGTTGACATCTAATTTTTATATTCGAGTATTTCTTGCCCAAGGATTTGAGGTTTTTGATGATATTTGTGAACCTCTTGTATATATCCCTCATAGATTTGTTTTCATCCATTTTGAATGCCACATATTGTTATACTCGCATGCCAATCTTGGTTTCTCTGACTAGGCTTGTTCCTTCATGTGTTGTGACCAGAGTATCCCAAACCTGTTTAGTTGTCACAAGCAAAAACTCATTCAAATTCGTCAGAATATAAGCTAGAGAACAGAATATTGAGTGCTCTGTTGGTTTTCCTGATTTGATTAGCTTCAGTGGGCGTGTATTGAGATTTGTCATTATGAACAATTTCATTCTTTTCATTTAGTTCAGTGGGAATTGGGTAGTGTCAAACTAATTTTATGTAATAAGTTTGGTTCTTATAAAAAAATTTGCTTAGTTTAGAAAAAAAATCACAGAATAAAGCAGTTCTAATCAGCAAACTAAATTTAGAATTTAACAAATTCATGTTAGAACAAAAACGTTCAACTCAGTTAAGTAAAATGGAAAAACACAAGTTCACTTGGACAAAACTGAGTTGAAGAAAAAAGGGCCATATCCACTTGCAACAGGCTCGTAGTGTACATTAAAGTCATCAGCCTCCCAAGCATAGCAACACAAAAAATTACAGGGAGGTACCCTAACTTTTGGTGAAATGTTTGTTTGGTACCCCAACTTTTGAAAACTAATTTTGAGGTACCCTAACTTTTAGGATTAGAAATTAATAGGTGATTTTCCGACCAAATAATTGAATTTGCCGGCGAGAATTGGAAATAGGGTATTTTATTGACGAAAATACCCTTTGATTTCTTCAGTCTTCTTCTTCTTCTTTTCTTCTTTCTTGTTCTTCCGTCTTCTTCTTCATTTCTTCTTCGCTTCTTCTTCTTCTTTTCTTCTTCCTTGTTCTTCTGTCTTCTTCTTCATTTCTTCTGGGTTTGAATGATGTTGATTTTGTTTTGTTTTCTGGGTTTGATTCATTGCTGATGTTACCCCCACACCAGTGAAGTCCACTATTTTCGAAACTCATCTCACCTCCTCGAGCTCGAGCTCCAACAATGGCGGACGCAAACGCCGCCTTCTTCTCTCTCCTCATCCTCCTCCCAATCTCTCTCCTCCTCGTCCTCTACTTCATCGTCCGCCCTCGCCCAGTTTGGGGTTATTCAATTTCCTCTTCATTTCGCTGTTTTGATTCATATTTCGTGTTTGAAATTTGGGTGATTTTTTGAGGAGGAAGTGATGTTAGAAATTCATTAGTCTGTCAATCCACTGGTTTCAAGTGATGGCACGATGAATCCCGACAGGTTCTGATCCTCTCTTTTCTCTTAAATTCTTTTAGTATTTCTATTTGAAATTTGGGGCAGTTGATGAATCTCTTAACTTCAAATGGGTAATTTGCGTCTGAATTTACCTTGATGTCAATCACCTTGGAGAACTGATGCCCCTTTTCACTTCAATTTCTATTTTTAGGGTTATTTTTGTTTATTTATGCTAAAATAACAAATTTGGCATTTGATGAATCCCATCTCAAAATGGGTATTTTTGCATCTGATTCAATTCAGTGATGCTTTTATTCACCTTGGAGAACTGATGCCTTGAGTTTCAAATAGTAAGTTGGGTAGAATACAATACTGGAGGTATTGTCTTACATTGATGAGCTAAATTGATGATGAGTGTACATAGAAAGCTTGTGGGTTACCCTCCAATGGCCAATTGATTTTAGTTTCGAACCTTAGACAAGGGCATCAAAGTCAATCTCTGTAAAAAATTAGGGGTATTTCGGTCAGTTTACACAATCAATCGGAGTTTCGCCGGAAATTCACCTAATAATTTCTAATCCTAAAAGTTAGGGTACCTCATAATTAGTTTTGAAAAGTTGGGGTACCAAAAAATAGTTTCATCAAAAGTTAAGGTACCTCTAAGTAATTTTTTGCATAGCAACAAGATAAAAAGCCTGCTGGACCCAGAACTACATAAATACTACGATTATGATTCCAAGCAAAATCTATATAGAGACCAAACTCCAGCTGAAATTACAACAAATATGGCTATAGATAATTTACAATTGGTTAGTTTTCTTTTCTTCTTTTCATAAAAAAAGGTACAGAAAAACCATTCCATCCAGGCATCTGTAGCGGGGATTATTGAATACGAATCAGATATATTTACGCAGCGCTTAAAAGTAGCTGGAATTTCCAAGGAGCAGCTCAAACATGTCATCAGGAGATAAAAGTGTTGTGCCTCCAACAAGAAGCTGTAAATCTGGCCTGCCACTTTCGCACAATGCTTCAAAAGCCTCACGCACCTGCCACCAACCATATTCAGGGTGTCAATACCTGTCTCAGGAGGTGTAGAAGAAGCTCATCTCTCAAGATTCAAGTCAAGCCAGTAAATACTCCCACCCAGAACCTTGTGATTGTCTAGCATCTACAACATGCATCCAAGCTAGGCTTTCAACTACGGTCACAGATATGTGCCAAACGGTACATGGATGCCAGCTAGCTCAGTGAGGTGTTTTTAAACTGTTAACTAGGATCTCTGATCGAATTGTGTAGAATGCTCCTCTACTTTTCGATGAGCATCCCCCACTCAAACAAAAAAAAAAAAAAAAAATTCCAATCCCAAAAGAGCAATAATTTCCAGAAAATATTATTTTTCCGGTATGAAATGAAGCATGAGTCTCATCCAAGATCATATCGCAGTACCAAGGGTCTGGAATGATTAGTTGAATGAAAATAAGGATTCAAGGCACCGAGGAAAAGAAACAAAGTATATTTTGGATTCGGGAGACTACAATTAGGAATTCAGTTTGGACATTTGTAGGTACTCAGTGCAAGCTACTAAAATTAGGAAAACTAGGAAAAAGATTGTACATATTCAAAAGCTCCTTGACAAGGGTGAAGATGACATGCACACATTAAGATCAACACATGAACATGCCAACAGGTATAAAAACACTTTACCTCCAAACCATTGATACCTCCTATAACAAACACAAGGATAATGTTTTGGTCGGCAAGATTAGGTTTAGCCTGCAAATATCAATGAATGGATATTAGAATGATGCGATCAACAATTGGTTTTATTAGCTTTTAAAACTCGTTCTTTGGATACCTGGCCAAGACCAAATCTTCCAAATCCACTTTTGAAAAGTCTTCCCACAGCTGATGAATGGTGCTCTAATCCAGCTATATCATATTTAGCCAAAGCCCTCACTAACAATTTGTAGAGCAGCCCTTTACTTTCCAAAGAATCGCCCCCAGCACCAAAATCGGAGGCAAAGGGACCTTCTTTCATCGGTGCATTTCTGCTCTTTAAACCAGATAACTTATACAAGAATCTGAAAAGGTTATCAACCTTGTCACGCAGCTCTAGTTTGAGCTGTATGTCATTATATGCTTGATCCTGGTTACTAGGGCTTTCAACATCTTCGTCACCCCACTTACCCCACTGATCATCGTCTAAGTCATCGATTGATATTTCTTCCGTTGCCTTTGTCTCTTGTGAACTGACCTTGGCCCTGTAGGCTTCAAGCTGCTCTGCAAGACCACCAACAAATTTCAGGTTTGCAAATTCTGGGTTCTCAAAGATAGCATCAACTATAGCTTCCTTCAATAGGTGCTCCTCTTGCCAAGAGAAAGGGCTAGTTGATCCTGTTGTCGGGAAATTTTCGCCTGCTAGAATATATCCAATTATTGTCAACAGCAAAGCATCTTTAAAGGAAATTAATCCCTGGGAAGCGCTTGGTTTTCCCCCTTGAGAACCACCTAAAATACTTTTGTTTATCAAATCGCTTATTTGACCAGAAAGACTCTGACTTGTGTCTCCAGCACACACGTGCAACATTTTCTCTGCACTGATAAAAGCATCCCACTTGTCACAATTCAATTCATCAAGAGCTGCCAGCAAAGCAGCAGCCAACTGGATAATGCCTTTATTTCTCAGTATCGAAGGGTCGCTTTTAGCCAAGGCTTTTACAAGAGCTTCCAATTCTGACTTTGTAGCAGAACCAGGACGAACTTTTATGTTTGCAGAAATATTCTCCTTACGCAAGGTCTCTTGAAGCCACTTCTTGACAAGTACAGCCCCATCCTTCATTCGCCTATCCAATACAGCTTCCAGATACGGTGTTCCACGGAAATTTTCACTGGCTATAAAGGACCCATCAAGCAGGTGTCTGACTTTGTCAGAACTCTTGTCCTGAATTTTAGAACTAAGGTCAATTAAGTCCTGGATCTTTGAAGCAGAGTTATTCGAGTTCCACCCATGAAGTATTGATTCAATGCCCTCCAGCAGTCGAAAATTATCATCTCTGGAATCTTTATTAAAGATAAAGTCAAGTGGAACACGAACATCGAGTGGTGCCCGCTGCAGGCGAGAAGAACTGGCTTTTGCCTGGTCTTGAGAATTTCTTGCAGGCGTAGGGACTTGTGGTCTGTCTCTATGAGGCAAAGCAGAAAATATTCTATCAAACAGGGAATCTCCATGGCAGCATGGGGTCAGAAGATCCAGTGTCCGATCAATCAACAACAAACTAGCTGATCTTTTACGACGGCCTACATCATAAAGACTTGACATGTCTGTTAACATCCTACCAACCACTTTCGATAAGTCTCCAAAGGAAAATATTTCCAGTTTCAGATCCATCTACACATTTTCAGTAAAAAAGGCAAAATTAGAAAACAAAATAGAGTTGATGAAATGTAAGGACAGTAAGGTTCATAAAAAATGTCCACACAATACACAACATGGGGAGAGTACATTGTGTGCTTCATATTCTAGCAACAACTAAAATTCACCAGAAGGGGGGCAATTCATTTGCTTCTTCTGGGACAGTTATTGGTTTCTTCCATCCAAAGAAATGTTCAAGAAATCTACAGTTCTATAAGGTTCTTGAAATATGAGATGAACAGAAAACAATGGGAAAAGATTTATCACATTAATTTGGCTTAAAGAAAATTGGAGGGAAAAACACATGGAACATAGATTTTGACAACACTATTTCAAGAAATCAGGAGAAAGATGCAGAGGGAATATTGAGAAAGAGAGAGTAGTGAAGGACAGAGAGAAAGAATGGGACTTTCTAAAACCAAACCGAGATAAGAAAGTCATTTGTCAAAAGAAAAATTCTTCCTATTTTGTATCCCAAGAACTAAATGGAGCCTAAATATGTTTACAGGCTAAGAGCTAAATGAGTACTCCCTCCCTTGGAATAATTACAAGAAATTGTAAACCAAAAACCAAAAAAAAAAAAAGGACTCTGTAAACTACATGAATGTTCCAGAAGCAGAAGGAAACCAAATAATTCACAAAATGCTTATCATTAAAGTCTATTAGACCCATTCTGAGAACATACTAATCCTTGAAACATTGTGCAAAGCCCATATCTAGGAAGCTGGTATGCTATCTCAAACATATTCCTAAACAAGGAAAGCAAATGAGAGCTTTCTAGGTCTAGGTAGTTAACGTCATTTACATGATCAAGCTCATACATTACTGCTACCACAGTGATTCAATGAGGTTAGATTCAAATTCAAGCATCTAAAGGCTACCTACATATAGAATCGTTGACCCCTCAAACCAAGCTAGAGCAGGAAAAATGTCTTTTCCGTGAGTGTGCCGGGGTTTTTTTTTTTTGGGGGGGGGGGTGCTGACTTTGCATTTACGGTGGCATTGATCTGCTTTGTCAGCAACTCTACTGTACATATGCTTTTACAATTTAGCACGCTACGAAAAGAAACAAAGAGAAAGCATAAAAATAAGCACAAGTCTAGGATGAAGCGATGTCACTACCTTATGAGCAAGATAATACAGGAAATGGGCTGTAAGGGTTGCACCAGGGATACCATCTTCATTATCGAAAATTATACCAGTGCTCAAAGGAGGAAGCCCAGGGCTAAGAGAATCATCATGCTCAACTGACAAGGCAGCTTGAGCAACTGATCCTCCAGAAGGTAAGACAAAAACTCTTGGCGACAGAGGACACAATATCATAGGGAAGTGCTGCACAGAGACAACCAGTTTTTGCTCTGTGTCTTTTGATCTTTCTTCATGGACACCAGCAGCATTAGGGCTACTGACAAGGTCAGAAATATCTCTTTCTTCAAGTTGAGCCCATCCTTCATCTTCAGATGCAAAGTTTTCTGAAAAGTTCCTTCCATCTAGCTGGTCAAACTTTTTTGGGTGCTTATTTGTAAGCTCTTCATAATCTTGGATTAGCAATGCTTCATATTCATGAAATGCATCTGGGCCTAAGGGTGAATCAGGATATGCAGAATGTGCTGCCTGACAATGACAAGTGGAAAATATTGCTTTTCAACATCCATTCACAAACAAATGGAAAAACACTGGCTGGTTAAATGAGGAAAAATCCATGTGAGAGTGTTCCTATTAATGCATCAAAAGTCCTAACTCATAAAGTTGAAGAAGCTATTAAGGACCATAGCAAGGCAACACCACCACCCCCTCCCCCCCCCCCCCACCCCCGCGGCCGCCCGGGGGTGCAATTTCTTAGATGCACTCAGAGCATGTGCTCCGACCACTACGATTGTTCACTCTTATTAGTATAATTGTTCACTCTTGTTATTGTGATTGCTCACTTCAAATATCTTGGAGAACTCTTATTATTATGATTGTTCACTCTTGCTATTGTGATTGTGCACTCCAAATATCCTCGAGCACATGCTCCAGGGGCCAAAAAAAGATAAAGTAAAATAAGAGTGGCTGCAGTAGCCACAAGTCAGGTGGGGAACCGAGTACATACTACATAGCGTGCTGATGGGTTTTAAGGGGGATGGGGGGGAATCTGATTGGAGCCATCGAAGAATTGAAAAAGTGGGCCAATTTATCCTTTTCTTGGGTAAAGTTCCTCTATATGTGTAACTATTATTTCATAGATTTTGTTTAAGCCAACATAAGAGTTTAAGATCAAGTTTGTTATTGCCGACTTTTTTTTGTTGGACATTAACAGTACCAACTTTATAATAATACCAACAATTTTGTTGGACATTAACAGTGCCAACTATGGACCTATTTTCCGCTAATAGTACACCACCGAGTTGGTTAGTGTTTAACTCGACGAAAAGATGAAGTGCCGCCTAATTGTGTGATCTGGAGGCTGGAGCAAGCGGAAAAAATGTTGATTGTCACTCGTTTTTGTCAATTAACTAGCATTGACCAATTTAGCTAAAAATAATTAAAGTTTTATTTTTACATTATTGTTTTGCTAAGTTGGTTAATGTTGCTTTACCGGCAAAAAAATGTGGTAATTAACGTTTTTTCAACTTGCCGAAACCTTTGTCTGAGAGAATCAGGTGACATATCATCTTTCTCCTAAGTCAGAAACCTACTAACTCAGTGTTGTACTATTACTGGAAAATAGATGAATAGTTGGTACTACTAGTATCCAACAAAATTGTTCGTATTATTATCGGCCAATACCCCCAAAGTTTATATTATTGTTATCCAATAACCCATTATTATAACAAAGTTACTCACAAAATTATTTATATAAATAAAAGTACATTATCACAGTGGTGGGTCTATGTCATTTTTCATAATAAAGCCTACCCTCTTAAGGCTCACCACTGTGAAGCATGCGACACAGCAAAGCTTCAAATTGTTTATATAAACAAAAGTACACTATCACAGTGGTGGGTCCATGTCATTTTTTTATAATAAGTTAACCCTCTTAAGGCTCACCATTGTGAAGCATGCGAAACAGCAAAGCTTCAAGGAGGCTCAAGAGTTGAGTTCGAGGATGTGAAGTCCACTACATGAACCTCCTCGAACTATGTCGCTACAAATGCTCTAAGGAGAGGGGGGGCGGACAAAGAAAGAAAACATTATCAGAGTAAAGATGGCAGAGCAAAATATTGAAATGAGGGGCAAGATGAGTTTAGGACAAAAACCTCTGCAATGGACGTGAATATGTAACAATAACGAAGTTTTGGGTGTGAACCCAGACAGCGCAATGTATAACGGTGGGTGTCAGTTAAAAGACAAGAGGTCATGATCACCACTTTGTTTGCTAAGTCTGCACTTCCATTCCAGTCAGCAACCTGAACAGCAAGCAAATATAACTCAACAAAATGTCCCCCATAAGGGAGTACCAACTAAGTTCATAATGCACAAAACAAAGGAATTACACCAATTTTTCAGCACAAAAAAGAGACCAATTACGGGTACTAATATGTGCCACTTCAGTTAGAGATCAATTAGCAAGAACCAAACATGGACCCCTCTCGTCTATTTAAAACTACAAAGCAGCTCCCCACCTCTGGGCTCCTATTCTGAGTTTTCACACCATAGAGTTTGGCCATCTGAAATTTTTGGGTACCATCTAAAATACTACCTCCGTCCCTAATTATTTGTCAAGTTACCTAACTACCTTGTCCCTTTTTATTTGTCAATTTTACAATTCCAATGATTAAAACATCCACTTTGCCCTTATTTGTCAATTTTACAATTCCAATGATTAAAACATCCACTTTGCCCTTATTAATGATGCGTTGGAAGCCATTGAAAAGAGCTTGAGATGTGGAAAGTCATTGCTGAATGAAAGGGTGACACTCAAAACAGCACGGAGGTAGTAATTCCAAACTTCCAACTCCAGAGCATTACCAAGACTATACAAAATTATCAGTAGGGAAGGCAGTTATATATGGGTTTGTGTTCAAGCGAATTCGACTCAATCCAGAGCAATATTCTTTGATTCGAATTCAAAAAAAGGTTATTCGAGTCTGATGAAAATCAGCTCTCTCTCTCTCTCTCTATACCATGAAGTTCAACTACCAGTCCACTTCAGATTCTTTTTTCTCCCTCCACTACCATTGGATCAGGGAAGCACAACTCTGCTATGATTTCTGGGTTGTTGGCTTCAGTGAATTGGTCCATGTTCCACACCCATCTGGGTCGGAATTTACCTGCATTTTGGGACAGCCAAACTGGGACTGAGTTCACTGTGGTGACCCACGAACCGGGTAACAAGTCAACTCTTCAGTTTCCTACAGATCTTGTCTTGGGTCCTCGAAAGAAGACAAGGGTACAACAATCGACAATTCAAATTACGATGAAAATCTGTATTTCCTAAAAATAGCCGAGTCAAACACCCATATCCATGTACATATCGGACACCCGTAACCATATCCGAGTAACATAGACTATCATATTGATAGATGTATTGAGCATTGACTACTTTTTGATGGGAAAATAAAAGAAGATTATTATGAGCAAAGGATTGAACTGGATCTAATCTGATCTGAATTGGGTCCGATTCGAAGGTTCCCCTAGGATCTGATTTCCAGATCTAAACTCTTATTGGATTCCGATGTTCCAACATTGATTTGAATCCAGTTCGAGTCCATTGTCATCCCTAAGATCCACAAGGCTCTGTTGGGCTCAGTTTAAAATTACTAGGTGATCGTACTTTATCAGCTTATCATTCATTTGAGAATTTAAACCACATTATTCATATCCAAGCAAAATGATACTTAGCCAACTTTGAATTAAGAAATAATCAACTTTCACAACTCCGACAAGGCAACCAAAAGTTGACATTTGACAGCAAGAAACAGCTATGCAGCTAAAATGGATTCCCTTGCTAACATTTAGCATTAGAAGTATAAAGGGAAGTAAAAGACTCTACTTATCCTAGTTCATTAAGTTTGTGTGACCATAATCAGATTAAGTGATCAACCATCTCGGTTTGATGCATTTATAGTTGAGTTAAGAAAGGTCCATATTCCACAGAATAGGTCAACAGTGAAAGCTAAATAATAAAAGATTTCCAATATATCAGCACGTAAATTGTTTTTGGGGTGGGGGTGCAGGGGATTAGAACCTCAACCAAAGTAGAGGACCTAATGATCAACGACAATTGACCTTTGACAAAGATCAGATCAAATCATGAAGGTACATGGATAACTAAGGTTTTGACTTCATCTACCAAAAGAAATCCAGAAACATAATATATAATCTACTCAAGACTCAGAAGGACTAGCACTGCTTCAAGAAGCATTATTTACAAAATAAAGCGAATACCCAAGATAACAAAGCAAGCTCTCACCGTCTCAAGGGGTGACATGTTCTCCAAGCAACAAAGAGCTCGTACTCCATGTTCCAAGAGCAATGGAATTGCTCCAAGATACTGGAAACTCTCTGTGCATCCGAAGTCAAGGTAAACAGTAGCTCCCTCTAGGTGCTCTGATATCTGCATAGTATTAGAAGTGAAAGGTTAGTCTACCAACTAACGATGTTAGCTTAGAAAGACTAATATAAGCTGGGAAACTACACTCAGCTAGAGATTTATACCTAGTAAATTATGCAAGTATTATTACTTTATTAGTATAAGACAATGGACTGAATTGGACTTTTGTTACTGATGGGAAGAGGATATAACAAAACAAGACTACACTGGACCAGAAAGACAGCAAATCCATACATCATAACTGTTCCAGTCAGTTTATGTCCTCAAACATAAGCTGTCATAAAATTAATGGCAATGGAACGATAAATGGCGAACAGAAATATATTCAATTGTTTCTGCAGAGTTTCTTTTTTTTTTTTTTTTTTGGAAGAGTAGTTAAAATATGGATTAAAGGACACCAAGGGCATGTCAACCATAAACAAAAGGAGGCTTGAACAAAAATACAAAAGCCTCGACCCCTTAAGCTCTCTGCAAGAAACTTATCTACAAAATCCAAAGTAGTCAACTCATTACCATGATGGAAACCTTGACACCAAATACACAATATTCTCTAGTAATGAAGTTTAGAGTCGACAAGAGTTCCAGTATTTTCCTCAAAAATCCTGGAATTTATTTCTTTCAAAGCACACCACTAACTAGTCAAAGGGATTAATTTCCACACATTAAGAACCCAACTCTTCTTCAATCTCCTTGTCCATGCCACCAAGACATCTCGTACGCCTAGAGGTTGCGCCCAATTTACCCCATTAAAGCCAATGCCAAATGCCAAAGGGTAGAGTCCCAACAGCAATGAATAAATAGGTGTTTAATGTTCGCTGCCAACTCCCAAACAAAAAAGCACCTACTTCCCATCACAAAATTTCTCTTTTTAAGCATGTCATTGGTGGCCATCTTTCTTTTGATGGCCTCCCAAGAAAAACAAAATTTTAGTGGGAGCTTTGGACTTCTAAATAACCTAATGTGGAAACTGGAAAGTCTCTCTGAGGCAACTCCTTAAACATCTCCTTGCAGAAGCCATTCACAGTAAAATGCCCACTAGTGAATTGTTTCTGTAGAGTTGAGTGTGATTCTATCTGAAATTCTCTGTGTTATTTCACAGCTGGGAAAAATTGAATTCCAGCAGTAACTTCTTGGTTGTCATGAGGCTGTATGGTAAGTATAGTTAGAGGAACAATGAAACCAGCTCCCCACCAAATTTTAAGGACAAACTCTAAGGAACCAAAGAAAGAGAGAACAATGCCCCCGGTGGAAGCCATGGGATAGTGTGCAGTGCTATTTTCCTGTTGGATTTTTTCCCAAAGCTTGTCACACCCGTGCCATCATTTGTCATGGTCGAGACACCTTGCTATAATCTTAAACCCCTGTTTTTTACAAAATGATGTGTTTTTAACATTCACTCCTCCCTTAGATATGTTTATGTGATTCTAAGTTGTTTCTTAGGATTTTCGTTAGCATTTAAGGAGGTTACATAGGGTTTTAAGCTTTGTTTAGTTGCTCTTCTTGTTCTTAGTTCAAACTTCAAACACTTAATTACTCTTTTCTTTTAACTCAAAGTTGAATCTCAGGAATCAAAAAATAAAGTTGAGTCTTTATCATTCTTCTTGCCTTAATCTCCCAAGCTCTCTTAACTGTGGAATTATGATGGAAACCGACGCTTCAATGCTGGTAATGCTTTTGTTCAGCTAGTAGTGTTCATTTGGCGTTTGTTTCGATCAAGAAACCTAATTAATCATTCCCCTTTGTTGTGGTTCGAAAACCCTTAACTCTCTCCCCAAATCTTACTATCCAGTGTAGCTAAAGAGTTCAAACCTGATATTCATGAGCTGTATGTTAACATGAAATCAGATACCCAAAAGAATAGGTAACATGCATATCTGAATCAAGGAGATCCAGTACAATGTTGACTACTATCATATGCAAAAATTGCTAAGCATGACGAAATTAACACTAAATTACCCCCTATAATCTGGGATTGAAATCAAGTCGAGCCCAATTTTCGACAAAAGAGAAAAAAAAAAAGGAATAGGGAGGAGATTACCTGGTGAATAGATTCAAGAGAGGACTTGATTACATCGATCATAGACATGCCTAAGGAATTAGCCTCGTCCTGAGATCACCTGCAGTGGTGAAGTGGTCGGCTTCCTCGGTTCGAATGTACCTGCCAGCGCCGATGAGCTGTGGCGTTGAGCCAGGAAGAAGAAGGATGCAAGCAATTTGATCTGATAGATTGAAAAATATTAAAAGAAACAAAATATATTAGAATGAGAGGGAGGGAATTGAGGGGTGGAAGAAAAATCCGGAACCGGCACACCGAATCGGAAACCGGATAAAAAAAATCGGGAACGGGCAACACCGAACCGGTTTAAAAATCCGGTGCACCGCACCGGAAAAATCGGATACTAAACGGGGCGGTTCCGGTTTGGGATATTCATATTGCGGGGAACCGGCACCGCACTGTTAATATAATTAAATACATATATACATATAAATTTTGGTTAAAAAAAATTCTACCCAAAAATTATTACAAAAATAATATAAATTAACTAGTTTAAAAAAAACAAAGAACATTAGGTGTTAATATGTTATTGGGTTGGGATTAAATAGAGATTTTTTTTTATTAAATAGAGATTTTTTGATGTTTGATAGAATTTATACGGTTCCGATTCACCGGTGAAACCGCACCGTTAAAGCCGGTGCACCGGTTTTTAAAAACCGGGTGATTCGGTTCCGGTTCCGATTTATGGTTTTCGCGCACCGTTTCATCCGGTGCACCGCTTCGGCGCACCGAAACCGCACGGCACCGCACCGTTTCCACCCCTAGAGGGATAGATTGAACCGAGCTTCTGTTTACGCTACTGGGCTGGACCAGTCCACTTGGTTTTCGGTCTTTGATAACGTATATTGCTGCACATATCTACCAGACTAGGGCCTGTAAGATTGGTAGATAAATAGTATACTGATAGAAATTGGTAAATAAATTAAAAGTAGAAATTGAATTTTTATTAACTATTTACCTATAAAATTCATCCAAAGTTATCAAAAGTTTAAAAAAAAAAAATTCCAAAAAGTTGTCAAAATTTATACACAAGATGGAAGACCTGTGCAAACCACGGGTTTAGTTACTAAGATGATCAATATTAATTATAGTAAATTTCTTTGGGTTATTGGATTCTAATAATACGAACTTTGGGACATATAAAATTTAATAATACGAACTTTCGATTTGATTCTTAATAATCTGACTTTGTACTGTTAGTTCTGATAGCGTCATGAGTTAGGGTTTTTATTTCATGGTAAAATGACTTGACAGGTCAGACCTCTTGTTTGACCTTGCCACCTCAGCCATTGACCAAAAAAAATGTCATGTCAGCCTTTACGTCAGCCACCCTCTTCTTCTTCCTCCCTCTTACTCTCTCCTCTCTCTCTCTCTCCATTGTATATTTCCAGAAATCTGGGTTGGAGATTTTGAAACTCCATCCCTCTATCTCTCTATTCTCTCCAACCCCTTCTCAATTCCACTTCTTAATCTGGAAGAAGAACAACGAAACTACTCTTAGTAAACAAATGCAGAAGAAGAATCTAAATTATGAATTAAGACCTAAAACCACACAATCAAAGATTTCACAATCAGAAAGTCCCTAAAACAGGCATTTCTACCATTAAATACCAGTATAAACTCTTACCATGAATGATCCTCCAGCAAATCTATCTTCGTTTCCAGAGAAAGACTCCAATCGAATCAGAAACTTCAACTCGACATTGAAATTCGATTAATCCCTGAAAATTTCGACTGTATTATTTGTTTTTAATCGGAAAAGGGTATTGTTGGAGGAGGACAACAAGAAATTGACCCAGCGGCATCCATTGATTGTAGGTAAGCTAAATCCAGATAAAAATGAGTTTCCCAATTCCCAAGATAAGTTATTAAAACCCATTTTGAATTGTGCAGAAAAACTAAAGCAGTGAAGTATGGGTTTTTGGAGAAAACGACGCATGCAATTGGATTCGCTGCAATCGAATAACAGCTTATGAGCATCACGTCACGTCATACCACACAAAGAAGTGGAATTGAGAAGGGGTTGGAGAGAATAGAGAGATAGAGGGATAGAGGGATGGGGTTTCAAAATCTCCAACCCAGATTTCTGGAAATATACAATGGAGAGAGAGAGGAGAGAGAAAGAGGGAGGAAGAAGAATAGGGTGGCTGACTTGGCAAATAAAAGGCTGACATGGCATTTTTTTTTTGTCAATGGCTGAGGTGGCAAGGTCAAACAAGAGGCCTGGTCTGCCAAGTCATTTTACCGGCGAGTCAAAAACTAACTCCTGGTGGCATATTCAATGGCCACAGTACAAAGTTCGTATTATTAAGAATCAAATCGAAAGTTCGTATTATTAAGTCTTATATGGCCCAAAGTTCGTATTATTAGAATCCAATAACCCAATTTCTTTTTGTTGAAATATTTCTAATAAACTCCCATAAACATATTATTAATCAAGGATCACATTTCAATTTGGTACCAAGAAGAGCGTTTAGAACTACTATGTTCATCGGCTACCGTTATCCATCATTCAAACTTAAATGACTCAACATGAAGGAGGGTTTGAGACAGAACATGTCAACTTCTGTCCAACACCTAGTTGTCATGACCTCCTCGAAACATAACATTGATAGCCAGCGAGGAAAGAAGTTTAAAGGAGAAACAGATCTTGGGTTTAGACACATTTAAGTGTTTCTAGGCACCCATTTTTATATTTGGTACTAAGCATCTATGGGCTACCACCATTAGCACCCTTTTATAGGTAACACCACCCAGTAGCGTAGTGAATACTAGGTTTCATTTCTGTAGACACCAAGAAATGTCTTGTTAATTATGCAAAATTCATTATGTAGATTCTTCATTTTATTTGTTTTATCTTAGAAAAAATGCCAAGAAAAGTGAAATGCGAAAGAGAGAAAAAACCAAAAAATGACCCAATCTCAACCCTGCACGCGGCCCAAGGCATGGATGTAGGCCAGGTCTGGGAAGACCCGACCCTCATACCTGGCGGTATCTGGGCAGGTTCTACCCGACCCAGGCTGCCTCCGCGCGCCTAGGGGAGCATGCCAACCTAGAAATTTGCGCAGCCGAGTCCCTAAAAGGCATGCATTCCTAGCGGTATTATCCCTGGGAATATTCCTCATTTTAACCTAAAAATCCTATCATATTTCACCTATAAATACCCCAATCGTTTCATTTCAACTTTACACCGAAATCACCCTAGTGTACTGACACTTGATGATTTCATTTTCTTTCCTCTCTCTCACTTTCTTTCATTTTGCGTCCATTTACTTGGCATCCTAGTTTCCCTCTCTCTACTTCTTCACTTCACTTGTATTATCTTGTAACATGATTAAATAATAAACTCAATCTACTTAAACTTGAATGCTTGTAAATAAGAATTATTCATGTTTAATTCCGCTTTTATTTCTTATCTATTTATTTATCGCATTTATTATTGCATTTGCATGCAACTAAATGAAATAAATTACATTAATTAATCCTCCCTCTCTACTCTTCTCTCCTTTCTTTTTTAATTAACCGGTTTAATAAAGACCGTTCGTTGAACGGACGATTTCGAGAATTTTTATTCTCAAATTCGTAACCTTACCCCTGGATCCGAATCTCATGGTTCGTGGAGTCATTAATTTCGAGTTTATTAATTCTTGTAAAAAATTAATTGGTGACTATTTCTTTTTTTTTCTTTTTATCTCTTTCATTTTTCTAGTTTTATTTCGAACCTTAGAAAATTAATCAGCAAACAAAAAGTTTGAATTTCATCAATAATTTCCAAGTCATAATCTAGATTTCCCATAGAAATCTCAAGGCCAGGATTGGCAGAATACTTGGCGGTATTCATGCCAGTTTTGTACCTCCGATTCTGACTTCCAGTCTCGGAAGTCGTACCCGAGCCTTGGACTGGTGGAATGTCTGGCGGTATTCAAGCCAGTTCTTTGGCTCGGATCCTGACTCGCATGTCCGAAAGTCATTCCCAGACCACTGTCTGATAGCATACCGCCAGATATTCAAATGGGAGATTCTATCATAGTTGAATTTATTTTCAACTATGATAGTTGAAATGTATAATTACCCTTAATTTTGCTATTAAATATTAAAATTAATATATGTATTCACCATAGGACTTATTACAATAAGTAAATTTATATGTTAAAGTTATAACTTTTTACAAAATTGAATATTTTAAAAGAAATTCTACCATAGTTGACTTTTGTTCAACTATCGTAGTTGAAAAGTGAAAAAACCATTAATTTTACCATAAAAATTTAAAATCAATGTAGGTTGATCAAAGTAACTTGATACAATAATTAAAAAATTTTATGAGGATATAAATCTTTTTAAAAAATATGATTTTTCTTATAAATGAATGCTATAAAATTTTCAACTACCATAGTTGAAAATAAATTCAACTATGGTAGAATTTTCGTATTCAAATAGCCTCGTATCTGATTTTGAGCCTCCTTGGTTTATCCCTTTTCTCGCTTTCTTTTTTTATTTTTTGAGTAAATAAAGTTCAAAAGTGTTTAATAAAATTAAGAAAAAATTTGTTTGAGTAACAATTAATTAATGGGAAATTCAAGCAAATCCCCTCAAAGAAAAGACACACCTTTTGACTCGTCATACAAGGCGTGGGACACCATGGAATTTATTCTCGGGTCCTACAAATGGCGACTTCACTGGGGACTTACTGTAAGTGGGTAAAACTCGAAAAATCGGTTTTTAAAAAATTTTGAGTAGAAAGGAGAATTAATTATTGTAATTTTTATTGTTTAGTTAGGCATCAAACATACAGACCTCCATCATGATTTTTACAAGTCGGGATGAACCCAAAGATACCGTTTAGGATTTTAACCCAAAATTCCTTTTCGGGCAAAGTATACTTCCGACTTCATAAAGGAATGAACTCCACATTTAAAGAAGATCACAAGTTACTTTCCCACTTATGAAGCACTCTAAAATTCTTGGGATTATGAATTTAAATTTTCCCTTTAATTTTGCGAGAAACACACGGGTCACACTACTATGAACTCCATAGAATTTGTGGCACATGAGAGACATGAGTATGATGATTCTAGGTATCCGACCTTAAATCATTGAATATAGAACCGTGGTTAAGGTGCATCCCTCACTTGTATGCTATGTGCATTCTCCCTATACTATATGTAAATTATGTGTTACATGTTCCCCTCTTTTCATCTCAAAAGTCAATCTCACATTTCATTTCCTCCAAATGCCGCCTTAATTTGGGTGGCAGTAAAAAAAAAATTAAAAGAAGACCTAGAGGTCTCTCTTGGACCGGAGTCAAACAGGTTTGATCAAGCCCAAGATCTTGGTTTGACTTTATACAACCCTTGGTAGCATGGGATCCATAAAGTGTATATCCGGTCGTTATTTAAATCTGAGTTCATTAAAGTTTCTAATGTTAACTCGATGTTATGGTGGCCTAAAGGACCTTCCCTTTTCCTCATGCATAACATCATATTAGGTTAGAGGTCTTCATGCAAGCCCAATTTTGGGTGAGTCAAGCCGAAAAAAAGAGGGTCAACATATAGGCATGGTCCGCACTAGGCTGCCCTATCCCATATAGGTCATTGAGTCATGGCATACATCGGGCAGGTACGTGTTGGCAGTTATTTTTGGTTCTAACCTAAAATTCCATACAGGCAAGATAGGACCTAAAGCATCAAGAGTCAGATCCTGGGTTAGAGTTGGATCACGGAGGCTGTCAAGTTATTCGACAATCCCATCCGCCACACTGAACAGGACCCCGTCCACCGATCCCGATTCTGATTCCGATACCTCTTTAGAAACCTCGCTCATAGATAGTGACATCGTGTCCATACCATCCAACTTCATGGCTGAGATCATTGATCAAGACCAGGAAACTCATGGCCAACCTATCACGGCAACGGACCTCTCAGCTTTGGTGCGAGACATCTGTAGCCTGATTGATACGAGGGCCAATCAGCAAGATCATAGAATGGAGGGTGTTATCCAGGCCATTCAAACCATCAATGAAAGAATAGGGATTGGGCAAGAGAGTCCTGAAGAGGATGATAGAAGTGTGCAAACTGAAAAGACTATACCCCGGGATGAGCAATCCTTGCCTTTCCGGGATAGTAAATAAACAATTTACAAAACATGTTGAGACAAATTCCCAAATTTAGGGAACATTTTTTGGACATTGACTTGCTAAATACTCTTCGAGCCAAGCTCCTTGACAAGTTCTCTTTGCCCGAGAAAAAATTTAAGGCTATGGAGAGCCCCACTCACCATGTGCGTAGTTTTGCATGCATGATGGCCTTAAAGGAAGTAGACCTCGGTCTATAAGCTCATGTCTTTCCTTGGACCCTAAGCGATGAAGTTCCAAAGTGGTACTACACCTTACCAGTCGACGTCCAAGAGAACTGGGAGGCCACTTACAAAGCATTCATTCAACAATACACGGCTAGTCAAGACGCCGACATAACCATGAGCGACATGGCCGCAGTCAAACAGAGCGAAGGATAGTCATTCATGAGTTATTTCAATCGCTGGAATGCACAAAAAGCCGACAAAGTAACCTTGGATTATCAGATCCAAGTATTTATACAAGGACTGAAGTCAAGGTACGCCAATATGATGGAATACCAATTAATCCCAGACTTTTCGGTCCTAAAGAAATTAGGACTAATGGTGAAGTCCAAGATAGAGAAATCTGCAACATCATCCGAATGGAAGAATCCCACTTCCACCAAAAGAGTCGCCGGAACATCCAACCACCAACCGAAGGTCGTCGAGGTTCATGCAGTCCAAAAGTTCGCTTCCTACAACGCCTATTGACACTACTTACGCTGAGGCATTGGATCGTCTCGTGAAGAAATGGAAGATTGAACTTCCCCCCATTAGGATTGAATCCAAGGTAAAAGGGAAAGAATGGGATCTTGGAAAGTTTGGCAACTATCATTGCATACGAGGTCATGACACAGAGAGGTGTTTCACCCTCAAAAATATCATAGGGGAAATAATTCAAGACCGGACATTACCTTTGGCTAAAGCAACCCAACAAAAGCCCAACAACAAGAACAACCCATTTGGGGTCACCATAATATCAGTACCACGACGTATAGATATTGAAGAATACACACCTTTGGTTGTTGGAGGAATGATATGAGTTAAAAAACATGTTAATACTATAGTATAATTAGCTCCACTTAATCCAAATATGTATTTATTTTTTTATTAATTTTATATTTCTCGTGATATATCTATTATAAGCATCATATATGTTTGGATGATATATCCAAATATATCCAAAGATTCAACCTTTATATATATATATATATATATATATATATATATATATATATATATATATATATATATATATATATATATAGGCGTATGTATTGACCAATAGTGCGAGAAGAATCATTTTTATATCACTATCTACAAGTTATATTCATATTTACCAAGATATAATAGGGGTCATCTATTATATTTTAATGATTGTTTTTATGGTCATTTGTGGTGTGCATATTCTTTTTTAATAGATCAGTATTTTGTAATTCAATTTCTTGTAGTGGAAAAGAATATTTATTTAAAACAACATGAACACGCATTCTTTTATGCCCCGTTCTTTTATACGGTTGGTTGGGGTGTGGTAATGGTGCAATGCGACATAATTTGAAAAAGTGTGGTGAGTTGTGGTGAAAGTTGTAGTAGGTGAGATATGTTGGGAGAGAGAATTTGAAAAGTAGAGGAGAAAAGTGAGGAGAGAAAAAAAATGAAAAAATATATTGGTAATGATTGTTGTGTGCTGTGGTGAAGTGTGGTGGAAAATCAAAAATTATGGTGCAATGTGGTACCGTATCGCAACCTACCGCATAAAAGAACGGGACCTTAATAATTTTTGTTTTATATTAGGCCGCATAAAAGTTATCAGTTATTTTGTTCAACATTTGAAATCAATTTATAAACTCCATTATATATTAGTAGGACATGAAGTTATTCAAGAATATATGTCTTTGGTTGTTGGAGGAACGACATGAGTTAAAACACATGTTCGTAATATGGTATAATTAGCATTCACTTAATCCTAACTATGTATTTATTTTTACATTATTTTATTTATATTTCTCAAGATATATATGATATAAGCATCACATATGTTTGGATGATGTACCCAACAATTCCACTATTTCAAAAAGATATACATTATGATTTTGTGGTGGTATAGTTTTTTTCCATTATTTTTACCACGAACGAAATTCAATCAAAATCTTTCATAGATAAATGGTATATTTGGTAAACAACTGTTGCCTTTAGTTATTAGCTAATTTGATCACATTTTACAATAACTTTTTTTTTTACCTACGATTACAAAATAAGTGTTTAGTAAAATTGCATTTTTTAAAAGTGACATTTGGCAAAATTTCATTTATGTGATCCATCTGATTTAATCTAAATTGAAATTCACATTTAAATATTTATTTAGTATATTTTAAAACAGTTATATTTTTATGAAATATGTAATTTATATGAAATTGTAATTCGTATAAATTACTTTGATGCTTACTTATGTAATATACAAATGACTATGAATATTATGATGGTAGTTTACAGTAAAATAAATTATTTTATGTTTGCCATAATTCTTATTTTTGTGAGGTCAATTAGTTTTAATTTTAATCTATACGATACAAAAGTACTATTTTATAAATTATTGATAATTTGATCTTCTATTAAAATAATATTATGATTTGAAATAAAATTATAGAGTGACAAGTTGTTAAGGCTCAATTAGCACATAATTTATTCAAAGTTGAAGTTATCGTAAATAGGAACTTAGGAGAGATTATAAAAGGATTATATATTTGTAATAAATAATAAATGGTACTTCAAAAATTTTTAACAAAAACTTAATTAATTGCCAAGTTGAAAAGTTAAATGTTTAAACCTATTACAAAATGATGACTTTCAAGGGGTTAAAAAAAACTGGTTCAAAAAGTTATTTACCGCGTAAAAAAAACTGGAGTAGCTTTTATGGCTTAGTCAAACAACCAGATCACCTCAAATAAAAAATCATTTTTGAGTAATAGGTAATCAATAGAGCCATATATCAAACAAATCGCAAAAAATATTCTTGTTTGATTGAATGTTTTTATAAATGGAATCATAACGAAGGAGACTCTACTTATAATTTTGTCTGTCACGCTCGAAAGGGAAGTATATATGAGCATTTTGGATTGTTCATACCTTATTATTAGTATTAATATAATTTTTACTAATGTTATTGTTGTTGTTAGCATAATTATTATTACTACTATCATCATCAGTATCATCACTATTTCTCGTGTTGTTTTGGTAAAAGTTTGAATATATACATACTCACATAATCCCTAATGTAAGTCAGAGGCATAGTATACAAATATTCAAAAGAATGTATTTGATGATTAGTAATAGGGTTTTTGGATGCTAATATACTGAACTTTTGGAGTATTGGACAATAATGCATTGAACTTTGACCTTGGACAATAATACACTGTACTTTGGGGGGTGTTGAATAATAATGCACTCAATATGATTTTGGCAATGACTAACTTGGTGGCAGTCCTATGCAGCGGGTGGAGGAGATGAATTGGTCCAAAAATATTTGTCTTCTTGGTCTGTTACGTAAGATTGTCAGCAAGTTCGCCGCTGTCAAAATTGTCTCGAGTGCATTATCGTCCAACAACCTCTAAAGTTCAGTGCATTATTGTCCAAGGTCAAAGTTCAGTGCATTATTGTCCAATACCCCAAAAGTTCAGTATATTAGCGTACAAAATTCCTTAGTAATATATGCAACTATGAAAGTGAAGCGTGACGCGGTGATAGATGAATCTGTTTGTGTTGTTTGTGGAATAATAATTATCAAGATCTCCAATATCCAATAAAGAACACTAAGAACAATGAAGAATACTTGAGAGGAAATTTGATATGATCTTGGATAAAGATAAATCACCACCAAAATTTAACAACCCACCATATGTTGATAAAGATATTTGACTTAATTCACAACCTAAAATTAATTAGGATAAAGATATTAAGACTTTGAGGAGAATTTTAAGTATAGTCTCAAAAATACAACTTCATTAATCAACCACATTATGCTCTTACTCTTCCCAATTATCCATATATTGGTAAAGGAATCAAGCTAAAATTCCTAGAAAGAGTTAACTAAGATGGGCTTAATTTAACCTAAGTTTAATTACAACCTAAAGCTAAATTAAACCCTAAGAGAGAGAAGATTAAGATGGCCCCAAGATAAGACAATGGATTACAAAAATAATGACAAAATTATAAGCGCTAAGATTGTCAAACGGCCACGTTTCATTAAGTAAAAACGTAAGGGTCACCGGTGTGACCATGGAGGTCACGACTATGACCTCCTTCGCTTGGGCAAGGGGGGCACCAAACTCGGAGGGGGTCATCGGTGTGTCTTGATGCTATCACGATTGTAACCCTCAAAAGCTTGGAAAAGGGGTCACTAATCGTGGGTGTGACGGTCGTCGTCATGGGCGTGACCCTTCAAGGGTCGCGGACGTGAAAATAATAGTCACAACCGTGACTACCTTTGGGAAAGGAAAGGTCACATGCTATTGGAACTTGTCGTGGGTGTGCTCACAAACCACTCAAAGAGGGTCATGGGTGTGACTAAGCTAGTACGACCATGACAGACTGCTAAAGAATGCTCCAGAACTTCCTAGAAAATTAGCTAAGTCACGGAAGTAGGTCACAGCCGTGACCAGTGTTGTCACACCCGTGACTCATGTTTGACTCCTAAGTCCTCCTTGTCATGTCTTTCCAAATCTCCCCAAATTTGGCTACCAAATCTAAGTCTTTCTCCTAATTCTTACCAATGAACTCCCCTTCCCCCCAAGAAGGGTTCTTGGCCAACCCAAAGGATGACTGAACAAAAATTGAGAGGTCCCAAGCCATGAGAAATCTAGACCTCCAAGCTCGTGATGGACACTATCCTCTTGGCTTGATTGAGGAGAGTAGAGAAGGGACCCAAACCACTTTGGAAAGTTATGAAAATTTTCATGTCAACAAATGCAAAGTTAGATACACAACATTTTGAATTCTCAAATATAGATGTATCTTTTAACAAATAAATTTTTTTACATATGTGCGATAGGTAGAGAATCTTTGATTTACTAATTACCTATACAAACTTACCTTTCATCCTAAAAAATGTGCCATGATAGATGTCATCACTCTTACTGCAAAACACACGATAACCTTCAATGGATTGCTACATCTCCCATAACGACAACACATGACCACTTTAGTACAATAATTTATAGATATAAATTGAATAATTAAGTTGACCATCTAAATAGCATGACAATTAAACCATAAAAGAAAGAACGAATAGTAATTAGTAAATCTTATTATTTAATAGTTTATTAATTAGCACTCCCAATGCAGAGAGTGTTTATAATATATAGAAGGACAATCGAGTAGAGGTTGATTTATTGATCAATTAATGACACTTAGCATGTTGAATACTAGACTAATCATGCACAAACTGCCTTTGTGATTATGACAACCCTAGCCATCATTATAACATAATTTAGTAGCACTTGTTGAAGACTGCAGCAAGTGCTGCCTTCTTCCCGGGACTAATCTTGGCATATATCTCATTTCCGGAGCACACGTCCATAGCGTAACTTTTATCGCAAGATGCATCGAGCTTAGCTTTGATGTCACACCAGTTAATGCACATGTAGTTTTCAATTGGGCCAGTTTCAGCATATACCTTGTTAGGGTTTCCACAACCACAATTGTCCTTTACTGACCAAGCGAGGAGCCATGCTGAACCGCAATTATCAGCATAGATGACAGCACCTTCATCATTTTGTCCATGACAAGCGGCGGCGTGGATGAAATTGCCTGCGTGACATTGGGCAATAGCACAAGGGTAGGGGACCTTGCTGTGTCCAGACCAATCGTGTTTAGCAAAGAACTTAACACAATCAGCGTTGTTCTGGATGTGGCCTCCCACCACTGCCCCTTGCTGGTGGCAATGCTTGTTCACCATGTTTTGTGCCTTGTGGCACACATCTATCACAACATGATTGTGCTTGCATTGGTATGCTTCAACACTTCCGCATGCTTGAATGCAAGCCATCTTGCTACTTCATTTTCAACAAACATAGAATTAATTTTGAATAATATTAAGTTGCAGAGTTAGAAAATTGTAACGCCCTTTCTTTCACTCTTAGGGTTAAATACCTGGATGATTCATCGTTAAAACATCTGAACATGTTGAATATAGCTATTAATAATAATCAATATTTATGTTTTTAACTAAAATGCCTAATGATAATCACGTTTCACGTATTAATATTGTATACTCTAACTAAATCACCCATATAATAAATTTATGCATTTATGCAAATAAGCTAAATTAGCCAAGTGAATCACTTGTTAACATAGTATTCTTGAACATATGTTGAGAAACATCACCCTAAAACTAGAAGGTATAACAAATTATAACAATATTAATTTTTCTGAACTCAAAATACATATACTTCAAAAGATCAGAGAAAAAAAGAATACCTTGTGATGCAATTACTTTTGCTAGTCACAAGAGATGTGAAGGCAATTGTGTGCTTCTCTTCACTGTGGAATCCAAGTATTTATAGATGATGAATATAAATTTATTATCCATTCTATCACATGTTATTCTTTATATATATATATATATATATATATATATATATATATATATATATATATATATATTGTTTGTGTGTGTGTGTGATTGGTTTCTAGTGCAAGATGAATCTTTTCACATACCACTGTCTACAATTTGCATGCTTCTTGGCCGAAATACGATAAGGTGAATTTATTCTTTTAGTGACTATTTGTATATCATATGTTCTAGACATGTTCATCTCTATGGATCACTATTTTGTAATCCAATTTCTTATAGTGGAAGAGAGCATCTATTTACAAGACTTCATGTCATACATTCTTTTTGTAATTTTTAATTTAGAATTTGGTTGCACAAAAGTTATCTACTAATTTTTTAAATATTGATGAAATTATTGAATTTACTAAATTATATTTCAAAAGGGCACATAGATATTGAAGAATGCATGTGTTTGGTTGACAAATAATGGTACGAATTACAAGCAGGTTGAAAGTATAACTATTATTAGTTTACTACTGCATCTGCCCACAAATAATTGTCTTACACACTTTTCAATATTCATCTTTATTCAAAAAATCTTCACATAATATTTTATTAAAAGATTTATTTTTATACTTTTCTAATAGTATGTTTTACTACGAATATAGTGATATCAATTTTGTACGATGAATAGTTGTGTATATCGAAAAATTAACGGTCAACATGGCTCAATATGGCTTATCCAGGCTTCACTTGTTGTCTTAGCCCAAAATATATATTTTGTCAACTCAATATGGCTCGATTTTGGGGAGGCCAAATAAAAATATTAAAAAATAATAAATACATTTATAAAAATAATATAAAATTTAAAAAAGTTGGGCCTAGCAGATAAGAGGTGTACCAATTCCATATTTCAATAATAAAAACCTTACTCTTTAAAAATATTAAAAGATAATTATTTTTTGAATAATTAGTTAACCATCCATATTAAAATTTTTTGAACCCTAATAGATATTTTATCCATGATCTGACCAATATTTTTTGTCGGTTAATCGACACGTGAACATAGAAAATTATCTATCAATTATCCATTTTCTAAAATGGATTCTCGAATTTTTGGATCAGATTAAGAATCATGATTTTTCTTGTACATGCCAAGTACTGATTGCTTTTAAGCTACATGACGGTGCACAAACTAGTTTGTCATATTGCATGGAAAACACATAGGAATTCATGTTAAAGCATGGGAAAAAATATTCATGGTTCGATTGCCATAGACAAATTATGTCACAAAGATCATCCTTATCGGAAGAACATGAGCTCTTTCTTGAAAATAAGAGACAACATTCATCTCCTCCCTCTTGTACACCGTAGTGGTGAACAAATTAGGGATAATGTATGTCATATGCCTAAATCTACAGAACCTCGTGGGAGTGCTGATGAGTGTCTTGAGTCTCACAAGTAGGTAAAATGAATCATTTTTAGGTGTTATTGTATTGGAAAGAACTCAAAATAAGGAGCAATTTGGATGCATGCATGTTCAGTAGAATGTGTTTGATCAAGTAAGAAATAGAAATTTGATAGTTGAGATATGCCAAAATAAGGAGCAATTTGAATGTAATGTATGTTCAGTAGAATGTGTTTAATCAAAATAAACAGAAATATGATAATGATGTGTTATTTAATTAAATCACATGGATCAAGAGATAACTTAAGGAAATAGTCTATCTTAACAAGTTTTTCTCATGGATAGTTTGGATTACTTAGATTAATACATAATCTCAGTATACGTGTAGTTTAGTTGGACGTATAATTACAAGATTAATAACAGAAACATGATGATGATTGGGTATTTAGTTTATCATAAAGTTTGATTAAGAAAGATGAGTTGCATTCAGTGTGTTACTTGATAGGACCTTTTGTGTATATAGAGTCAACTATCATGCCCTAACAATGTCTCATTCGGGGTTTAAATCCTAGGAGTGAAAGAAAAGTGTTATGATTTTCAAAATCTGAAGTTTAATATTATTAAAAATTAAATTCATGTTTCTTGAAACTAAATTAGCAAGATAACTTGCATTTTAGCATGCGGAAGTGCTAAAGCATACCGATCCAAGTACAATCATTTTGTGTTAGATATGTGCTACAAGTCATAAAACATAGTGAACAAGCATTGTCACTAGCAATAGGCTTTGGTAGAAGGCCACATTTAGAACAATTTTGAAATTAGTAATGAATTTAAGTGAAGTTGACTAAAGTATCTACGTACCGAACTTTACATCAAATAAAGAAAGAGCATATTTTAAAAACTTAAAAGTTACAACAAGTTTGTTATACATGTATTTCAACATAGAAAAATAAAATACGTGATCTAATAATGCCCCATACAACGCACGGGTAAAAAGACTAGTTATCAATAATTTATAAAGCAATATTTACATCTCATGTAAATTACAATTAATTCACCTAACCACTTTAGGAACTATGATAAATATAAATTATAATCTTTTTGTTAAGTATAATCATGCTTTTCATATTAATTTGCATATATTATAAGAACTAGGTATCACATGAATTTGTATAAACATAAAATAAAATTACTGAGATAATAAATTTTCATATTAATTCACATATTTTACAAATGTATAATTATTTCCAAAAACATTATATAAATATTAAATATATAAAGTTCAAAATTAAACCAGATGAACGGAAGATATGGAATTTTACCAAATATCACTTACTGAAATAGGTAACTTCACTAAACACTATTTTTAAATAAACCTGGCAAATGGGTATTTTGTGTTAGCTGCGGCTCGATTGGTGTTCGTTTAAGATACATTTCGAGTATAGAACTTACGAGTCATTACTAGTTTGGTTTAGATGAAATTTGGGTTCATGTAATATCTAGTTGAGGCATGAGTGGTTGGATATGGGCTCGGTCCGATTCAAGTTTCAGTCGAGTATATTTGGGACGTGCCACAGTGACTAAGTTTCGGGTCGGGTATGAGTCGGTCGAATTTGGTTCGAGTATGATTCGGTTTAATTTTCGATTGTAACACCCCAACCTTAATCACAAGATTAAATACCTACTTAGCACCCAAACCTGTGATTAGCGCAGCGGAACACTTAGATTGAAGCATTACCGCCGTCCCCAAAAGAGACAAGGCACACACACTTTCTAGAAACCACGAAAAGATGAACTACTAACTCCAAAACTCAACATAGAACAACTTATACAACCATTGAGCATAGATACATAAACTCAAAACATAGGAGATTTCCACGTCTCCAAACTCTGATTTGCTCTGCTATCAATTTGTCGCACTCCATAGGAACTACCTCACATCGTGGATTACTTCTGAACGGCTTTGCCTTGACCTTGGGAGCTCGAACCTCCTAAAACAAAACATTAAAACATTGCGAAAAGTGAGTGGGGAAGCACTCAGTACGTAAACCTCCAACACGTAAAACCGTTCGAAAACGGTTTCAGTGCCGGCATTTAAATTCATTTTGAAAACAAGGGCGGGTAGAAGCGATAAATCAAATGAAGTACATATATAACATACATGAATAGCGCTGTAGTAAGCTAGATGAATAAAAACGTGGAACCCTCATGATCGGTGCAAGCACCTCACACACGCGCATGCCCAAATCGATCTAGATTTGGATTGGGTGACCGCTAAGCGGTCGACACTGGCCAGGTCAAGGCACTCTGATCAGGAGTGCTAAAACATGAGTAAACATATAAATGATAGTATAAGACGGGTCCACCTTAAAACATAAAAGATTTACATAAAGCATAAAACTTGATAATACATGAATCATGAACGCGCTAAGGCGGTAAAGGTTGGACAATTTGCGTACCTTGAGATGACGTGAGCTTAGGTGGTGCGTCTCGGTTCTGAGATGGCTTGGGCGACTTGACAACTAGAATAAGAATAAGTGAAAATGAAGAACCGAAGAGGTTCTTAGCTAACTTCAAATACTTAGTAACTTGAGAATTTATAAAAGAAAATAACTTAGAGAGAAAATTCAGGTTTTATAAAAATAAAGTTTATAGCATAACTTGAGCTAGAAAAACCGGAATGAGGCAAACGAGTACATCTCGAAATAGGGAAAATCATAATCTACAACTTTGTCAATAGAACCAGAGGCTAAAAATGAGAGGAAGGGCTCCAAAATGGGCCCAGACAGAAGCTAAGATAGAATAATTTAGGAATTCCGGAATGAAATTACATAGAGAAATTGATGTAGAAAGGTGAAATCAAAGAAGGGCACTTGGACCTTGGAAAGATAGCTTAGATTAATGAAGTATAGGAACCAAAGATTGGAGGTGAATATGAAACTAAAAGGGTTCCTCTAGACTTATTTAGAGAAAAACGATGTCGATGACACGGTTGATGAAAGAGGAATGAATTATGAAGTTTGAGAAATAAATTTGAGTTGAGAACTTAGAGGAACTTAACTTGAGAGCTATTTAGAACTTGGAAGTCATTAGCTAGATAAAACCTTGACCAACTCAAAGATATTGAACTCTTAAACTAACACTCATTGGGGGATATATATAACTTGTGTTTAAATCACCACCCTTGGCTAAATGGCCTTAGGACATATTTAGGCTTCTAAAACCATACTTTTCACCCTTACGACTTTAACCTAAGATTATAACATATAACCATAACTTATCAATGCTTAAAGTTTCCTATTGGCTTGGTTTAGGGCCTTAGAAATGGAATTTTATAAAGAGTAAACTGGGCAGAAACTTCAAGTAGACAGCCCTTCTTCCCGGGCTCATATCTCACACTCTCGACATCGGATAAATACAAACCATACCTTTCCGAAAAGCTTGCAAGGTAACCTAAAACTTTCATGTTTACCACAAAAACTAAAGAGGTCTCCAAAGGGACGAAAAACAGCCCTCAAGATACTGACTCCAGAAACGTATTCCGAAACGCAATGTTACGGTTTTGGCTATATCTCGGCCTATACAAGTCGGAATTTAGAAATTCCAAAGCCTATGGTTAGCTAACACTTTGGGCTATCTCATGGATTAAAAATCTGGGTAAAAATCCAACTTTCAAGTCTCTGTAATTTTCCAGAAATTGAGCAGAATCTTTCTTGCACTTAAACTCAACTCTAATGATGTTTTAAAGCTCTTAATTCATACTAATTCCTTACCAAACTTCATTTTAGCTATTATCTACCATATTTCCAGAATTAAACCTTCACAACTTAGCTCATCAAAGACCTTAAATTTCACATGCATCCATGGATTCAACATTCTTTCATATACAACTTAATTTAGCACTCTTTCACCAAAATGTCATCAATTCACCCAAATTAAACATAACAACACTTAAACATCAAACTTAACTTTTATAAACAACCCTTAATACTCAGAATCTCATCAAGAAACTCACATGCATTAAGATTAAATCATCATCCATTAAGAAATCATCAAGAAAACCTCAAGAACACCTCAAATTTCACATGCACATACTTTAAACTCAAACCCTAACTTGACTAATACAATCGTAACTTTGAATTCATGATTAAAGAGAGTAAAAGAGGTAGAATTTACAAGAATTACACATATAAAACATAAAACTCAGATTAGGGTTTAAAAGAATTGAATTTGGGGGTTTGAGAGATTACCCTTGGGGTTAAAATTTGATGAAAACACAAGAGAGGAGGAAGGAGGTGGTGGCCAGCGAGAGGTGGCGGCGGCGGCTGGCTCCGGTGGCCGGAAAAAATGGCCGGCGGTGGGCTGCTGTGGCTGGTTGGGCAAAGAAGAGGAGGGAGGTAGAGAGAGAAAGTGAAGTGTGTTTGAGAAATTAGAATGAGGAAATGGGTTTACTAATACCCATTAATAGTATATTTTCCCTCCACTTAATTAAAACACTAACTAATACTTAACAAATCTGAATTTTGATTAAGTAAAATAAATTGTAAACAAATACTAGTTTAATAAAATTAGTTTGCACTAAATAAAGTTAATTGGTAACAATTGGGTTAAAATAAAATAGAACTTGAACTAATAAAATTAAATGAATGGAACATAAATATTACTTGTACTAAAATAAAATAAACATAATCTAAAATAAAATAAATTAAGGTTTGGATAATAAAATATAAACGTTGAGAAGTAAAATAATTAAACCCCTTTCGGTTAAAGAAATAACGTAAACGGTAAAACCCGATATAAATTAACTTAACGGGTAATTAAAGTGAATTAAAGGTTTATGAACCCGTAACTTAATACCCTTTGCCATCTCCTGCACGAGTCTTGACACTGATAAAATAAATAATTAAAAGTAAATGCGAAAAATTTATACGTAATTTAGATAATTACGGTAATTAGTACTTAAGTAATCGTGATTTTGGGGCGGGTTATTACATCGATTCAACCTCGGTGGGTCGAAAGTGGTTTGGTCATAAATGAGTTTGGTTGGTTCCCGACAAATCTCAATTGGTTAGACTATATATGGGTTGGATGGTCTTGGATCATATGTCGGGTTTGGTTCGAATTGGTTTAGGTTAAACCATGGTTGGTTTATTCAGGGTCAACGTTAGTCGATTGTAATACGACTTTGATCGGATTTGATTTAATGTCTAGTCGGGTCTGGTAAATTTGAAACAATTTGTTTTGCAGGCAATAAAAAAGTATATATTAAAATTACTAAACTCAATATCCTACCTTGTAACTTACAAGTTCCAACCCGTAAAAGTAAAAGTTTGACTTTTGTACAAGAATATCTTGACATAATGATAGACTTCACTCAGTACTTAAAGACTCTTTGTTTTTATTAACTCTTATCCAACTTTCCTCTTCTTTTTCAATCAAAAATACTAGACAACTATATTTACATAATGACTTAACACTAAATTTATTAGTAACTATTTATTACTTTAAAATAACTAGGAAGATAAATATGTAACATAGTTTTAATTGTCTATAAGTTGCCTAATTATGTTAATTAGTTTTGAACCATGAATTTTAAGGGAGTGGAATTCTCAGGGGAAACCGGAAACATGTGTTAGTGAAGAACAGAGAAGTAGGAATCGATGTTGGGAGAATTGCTTGGCTGGTTTTAAGCCATGAATTTTTGTTTTCCTAGTTTAACGAAGGATTTTAAATCAAGTAAATGATGTAATCCCAAAGCTTGGCTCACAGTATACATTTTACTAAGTTAACTTTGACCTTAGCAATTAACCCCCGCTAATGGCTGCCGAAATTTAGAAGTGCATTGCAAGATAAAATAATAAAATGAGAAGGATGGATGACTAATTTTCATTAAATAAAATAAATATTAAATTGTAAACTAAATTTAACTCAATTTATATTAAGGTGTTGTTCAAATTCAGTTAATGATGGGATTGATCACATCGACATTTGGTGAATTAGGTTATGACTTGGGTTAGCTCAAAGACGTTTACGGTTTGAGTCAGGTTTGCGTTGTTCAATTTTATTTCATTTCTGGTTTGGATAATATGGATTTGCGTTCAAGTTGGGCCGTATCATTTCGGGTATGGGTTACTTTGGTTTTCTCTTTATTCAGTTAAGAGTCGGTTCGGTTTATATCTGGGTATGGATCGCTTTCGGTTACGCTTTCCCCCTATTTGATTCATTTCGGGTTGGGTCATCTTAGGTCAACTTTGAATTATGTCAGCTCATTTTTTGGTACAGGTAATTTAAGTTTCGATAAATTTTGGGTTCGATTTGGGTATGGTTGGGTCATTTCGCTTCCTCGGATCTGAATCGGCTGACATTGTTTCAGATGTCGGATCGAGTTTGGTTCTAGGTAATCGACTCCATTCTCGAGTACGTTTTTCCATGTCTATTTCTGAAATAGTAGGTCAAAATCATTGATAAAAAATGATTGTCGAATTAGCTAATAGCTAACATACAACATTTTATTCACCAAGCGTGCCCATTATCCACAAAAGATTTTAGTTGCATTTAGTACATACTTTCTCCGATTTCTTTTTTTTATTTTAAATTTTTACCCCGTTTTTCGTGCCAATAACGCTGACCATTAATTTTTAATATACACAATGATTTATCATACTAAACTGATATCACTATATTCATAGTAAACCTACTAATCGAAAAGTATAAAATTAAATCTTTTATTTTTTTTGAAATTTTAGACGTCAATAATACAAACTTTGAAGATATTGGACACTAATAATATTGACTATTTCCTTAGTCACTCACAGTACCAACTATCGACTTATATTCCACCAATAGTACACCACCGATTTAGTATGGTTTTGACTCATGAAAAGATGACGTGACTCCATAATGCATTACGTGAAAGGTGGAGCTTTTGTAGAAAATGGTGACGCGGACATTAATCTGCCTTCAACGTCACACATTATGGAATCACATCATCTTTCCAATAAGCTAAAACCATAACAACTCGGTGGTGTACCGTTGAGGGAAAATAGGTCGATAGTTGGTATTGCAAGTGACCAAGAAAATAGTCTATATTATTAGCGTCCAATACCCCCAAGGTTGATATTATTGACGTCCACAAATTCAATGAAATATTATGTGAGAAATTATTACATTAAGATGACTATTGAAAAGTGTGAAAGACAATTATTTGTGACCAGACGCAGTAGTAAACTAAAAGTAGTTATATTATCAATCTTCTCTTAATTCATACCATTATTTGTTAACCAATCACATGCATTCTTCAATGTCTCCGTGTCCTTTTGAAATATAGTTTAGTAAATTTAATGATTTCATAAATATTTTAAAAATTAGTCTGTTAACTTTTGTGCAACCAAATTCAAAATAAACAAATTATGAAAAGAATGCACGATGTGGGGTCTTGTAAATAGATGCTCTTTTCCACTATAAGAAATTGAATCACAAAATAGTGATCCATGGAAATGAACATGTCCAGAATATATGATATACAAATAGTCACTAAAAGAACAAATTCCTCTTATCGTATCTTAGCCAATACTGGTATGTGAAAAGATTCATCTTGCACTAGAAATCAATCACATACACAAACAATATATATATATATATATATATATATATATATATATATATATATATATAGTGAAATTGGGTTCTAATAATCCCTATTTTTGCAAATTGGATGGCAATAATCCCCACTTTAAATTTGTATTCTGGTGGTCCAAAAAAAAAAAAAATTGTATTGTAGTGGGAAAAAATCGAGAGTATACCCTAAATATCATAGATTTTGTGTTGCGTTTGATTCAAAACTTTGTATAACACTTTTCCATGATTTTTAATGAATTTACAACATTTCTCCCAATTTTTTTCAATTTTTTTTTCAATTTTTTCAATTTTACTCCTTTTAAAATCATAATAATTGCTCGGAATCTCAAAAAAATAATTTGAAAAATGTTTTACTAACTACACTTCATTATCTATCTGGGGGTAGGAACCAAAAAAACAAAAACAGTATGGGGTAAGCATGAAAAAAATAAAAAGAATATGGTGATGGATTTGGTACCACTACAATACAATTTTTTTTTTGGTATATATATATATATATATATATAAAGAATAACATATGATAAAATCGATAATAAACTAATGTTCATCATCTATAAATACTTGGATTCTACATTGAAGAGAAGCACACAATTGCCTTTACATCTCTTGTGACTAGCAGCAAAAGTAATTGTATCACAAGGTATTCTTTTTCTCACTGATCTTTTGAAGTATATATATTTTAAGTTCGGAAAAATTAATACTGCTTTAATTTGTTATAACTTCTCGTTTTAGGGTGATGTTTCTCAACATATGTTCATGAATACTATCTTAACAAGTGATTAATTTGGATAATTTAACTTATTTGCATGAAAGAACACTAGAGGGGGGGGGGTGAATAGGGTTATGAAAATTCTCTGCACAAATAATCAACTTGTAAAGGACGTTAGGTTCTTAATCTAGTTAGATTAAGATTCAATATAATGCAGAAGTATGATAAAGGACAATAAGCATAAACTGACTAACTTCCTTTATTATACTGAAACAGAATGAAGCAGAGCAACCTAAGGTGAATGTCCTTAGGTTGTACACAGAATAACCCAAGGTGAAGGACCTTAGGGTTTACAGCAGAGAACCAAGCGCCTTGCAAATGGACGCTTCTTATTTCTGGAAAATTACACCGACCAAATCACAGTTTGGTGTTTACACGAATTGAATCCTCATTCCGTCTAGGATTCGAAAACAAAAGCCTAACACAACTCTAGATCCGTTTAGAGTTTGATAGCACTTTTCACACAAGAACACTCCAAACACTTTCACTCAAACACAAGAACACACTCTTTGTTTGAACACCCGATTTCTTCCATGGAATCGTTAATTGCTTCCTTTCTCCAAGTCTTCTATTTATGTTGCTGGTTGGGTGTTATGAGCCGTTGGAGAATTGTCCAAGATTGGATGTTTCTCTTCCTTCCATTCTTGATAGCTTCCTTAGATGGCGCCTTCCATATTTGATGCGGATTCTAGAAATCATATCTTCATTCAAGGCTTTCCTGAAATAAGAAGGTGACAATTAGTTAATCTAATTAAGAGAGGGATAAAATCCAAATCTTCCCAGAGTATATTCTATAAAACTTCCCTGTTTGTTTTCAAAACGTATTCCTTGCTGTTTGTAATCTTCGTCCTTCTGTCTTGCTGAATGTCCTTGCTGCTGGCAAGGCAAACTTCCTTGATCCTGCACAGACTAATGTCCTTTGCACAGAGGAGGTTTCTACACTTGTAGAATAAGATGTGAATCTTTCCATGCGCATCATATCTTTTCTAGCTATTCGAATTTTGGCTTTCATTCAAAACTGATTCAATGCCAAGGTCTTTGAGCCTGAGTTTATCAACGTCCTTGAGGGGTTCTAACAATCTTCCCCTTTTTGATGAAAGGCAAAATTCATTTGTAGCACTTCTCCCCCTTTTTGGCTTTTATCAAAAAGTCTATAGAGAGCTCCCCCTTAATATTGTAACCATTTTCATTAACCTACAAGACTCAATAAACTTGTTAGTCCTAAGAGAGGATGCTCCCCCTCAATATGTGCCATAAAAATAACACTGCAATTTGAGTAGTTCCATTTGTCAAGGTCCTTGATCATAGGTCTGACAAGGTCCTTGAGGGGTTCTTATTACTAATGTAAGTAATGTCCTTGAGTGCTCCAAGCTCCCTTAAGTATCCGCTCTCCTGGATGCTAAATATTACCTGCAAAACTTTAGACACCCTTCCTCAAACCATAATTGACATTAAATTTAGGTTTTTTTTTACTACTAGTAACAACAATGTTAGGAGGCCTTGTTCCTTTTGGAACCCAAACTTGTACAATTTTAGAACGATAATGGTTGAGGTAGTGAGATTTACCATATTTGCTTTTGGGAAGAGATGAATGACCTTGATATATTGTCTCAAGATAATTGTGTCGTTCTTGGTGCCATGAGTGAAATCTGTGGCCTTGGTACTGCTCATAAAGGTCCTTGTGTCGTCCTTGGTGCCTGGTTCTGATGGCTGGTCCTTGCGAGACAGAATGTCCTTGACGACAGTTTCGCTCCTTAACAGGGGATGAACTGTTGTGCCACTTTCCAAGGTTTTCTTGTTGCTTGGTTGCCTTAGCCAGAGAGTTGTGACAATCATTAAGGTTGGCCTTGAGTTCTAGTATTTCAGCTTTGAGAATGTCGACCCTGGAGGTAAGCCCTTCATATAATTTCTCCAATTTCTCATTCTTTCATGCTTTTGTTGGTTTCTTTGAGTGACCTAATCTCATTTAAATGTTTTGTCTCCCGTCCTGCAAACTTTAAAAGACATTTTCCCAAGTACTTTTTAGGATAAGTGAGAAGATCATTAAATGTTACCTCCCTTGATTCATCCTTGTCACTGTCCGGATAGTCATCATTGGCTGCACCAACTTCCTCTGTGTCGTTCGTGTTTTTTCTCATGATGCAATGACTAGTAGTTTCCTCATCATCACTCCAAGTGGCCATCAAGGCCATGTGATTTCTCTTTTCTTTGTTCTTTTTATGGTGGGGACATTCCTTGATCAAGTGATCTGGGTTACAGCAAAAAAAACAAGAGAGTGAGTTAGTTCTATTATTTGATGAGTCATTACCTCTTTGGTTGATTCGTTTGGATGAAGGTCCTCTGGAGGTATGACTTTTCTTGCACGATTCCTTGAGTTCCTTGGCCATCAAGGCCAAGATCTGGTCCTTATCGTTGTTGTTAGGACCATAGATGTCCTTACGGGCTACTTCTTCTTTTTTATTTTGCTCTTCATGGAGACACATTTCGTGAGCAAGAAGCTTTCCAATGAGGTCATCTAATTGGAGGGTTTCAACATCGTGAACTTCCTCTATTATGGTGACCTTTGATTCCCATTTCCTTTTTGTAAGACATCTGAGGACCTTGTGAACTTTTTCTTCATTGGAGTAGGTTTTCCCCAAGGACTTGAGATTATTGACTATGACAGTGAATCGTTTGTACATGTCCTTTATGGATTCTCCATTCTTCATTTTGAAGGATTCATAGTGCTTGACATAATTGTTACGCCTAATTCTTTGAACTTGGCTCGTTCCTTCATATGTGGTCACTAAGGTATCCCACACCTGTTTAGCTGTATCACAACCAGAGATAAATTCAAACTCATTAGAATCAAGTCCACAGTAAAGGATATGTAATGCTTTAACATTTTTATCCGCCTTTTCTGCTTCTTTGGCCGAATACTTGGATCTATTTTTGGGTTTCGTGATTTCTCTAACAGTGATCATGGGGACAAAGTCTCCATTCTCAATTCTGCCCCAAAGGTCATAGTCTTGATCCATGATGAATGTCCTCATACGCTTCTTCCACTGTGCAAAGTTTGATCCTCTGAATAAAGGAGGACTGTTTAAGCAACGTCCTTACCCTATATCACCATCTTCCATCCCAGCCATGATCTTTACCACAGAGCGGTTAGTCTCTGAATCTTCAGTGGACCAAGCTCTGATACCAATTGAAAGAACCCTAGAGGGGGAGGGGGTGAATAGGGTTATGAAAATTCTCTGCACAAATAATCAACTTGTAAAGGACGTTAGGTTCTTAATCTAGTTAGATTAAGATTCAATATAATGCAGAAGTATGATAAAGGACAATAAGCATAAACTGACTAACTTCCTTTATTATCTCAAATGAATGAAGCGAGCAACCTAAGGTGAATGTCCTTAGGTTGTACACGAATAACCCAAGGTGAAGGACCTTAGGGTTTCTGTGAGAGAACCAAGCGCCTTGCAAATGGACGCTTCTTATTTCTGGAAAATTACACCCACCAAATCACAGTTTGGTGTTTACACGAATTGAATCCTAATTCCGTCTAGGATTCGAAAACAAAAGCCTAACACAACTCTAGATCCGTTTAGAGTTTGATAGCACTTTTCACACAAGAACACTTCAAACACTTTCACTCAAACACAAGAACACACTCTTTGTTTGAACACCCGATTTCTTCCATGGAATCGTTAATCGCTTCCTTTCTCCAAGTCTTCTATTTATGTTGCTGGTTGGGTGTTATGAGCCGTTGGAGAATTGTCCAAGATTGGATGTTTCTCTTCCTTCCATTCTTGATAGCTTCCTTAGATGGCGCCTTCCATATTTGATGCGGATTCTAGAAATCATATCTTCATTCAAGGCTTTCCTGAAATAAGAAGGTAGCAATTAGTTAATCTAATTAGGTGAGAGGAATAAAATCCAAATCTTCCCAGAGTATATTCTATAAAACTTCCCTGTTTGTTTTCAAAACGTATTCCTTGCTGTTTGTAATCTTCGTCCTTCTGTCTTGCTGAATGTCCTTGCTGCTGGCAAGGCAAACTTCCTTGATCCTGCACAGACTAATGTCCTTTGCACAAAGGAGGTTTCTACACTTGTAGAATAAGATGTGAATCTTTCCATGCGCATCATATCTTTTCTAGCTATTCGAATTTTGGCTTTCATTCAAAACTGATTCAGTGCCAAGGTCCTTGACCCTAAGTTTATCAACGTCCTTGAGGGGTTCTCGTTTTAATTTGTTATAACTTGTCGTTTTAGGGTGATGCTTCTCAACATATGTTCATGAATACTATCTTAACAAGTGATTAATTTGGATAATTTAACTTATTTGCATAAATACGAAAATTTATTATATGGACGTGATTTAGATACAATATAAAATGTTAATACGTGAAACGTGATTACCATTAGGTATTTTAGTCAAAAACATAAATATTGATTAAGAATGATGATTGTATTCAACATGTTTAGATGTTTTAATAATGAATCATTCGGGTGTTAAACCCGACGAGTGAAAGAAGGGCGTTACAATTTTCTAACTCTGTAGCTTAATATTCTTCAACATTAACTTTATGTTTATTGAAAATGAAGTAGCAAGATGGCTTGCGTTCAAGAATGTGGAACTGTTGAAGCATACCAATGCAAACACAATCATGTTGTGATAGATGTGTGCCACAAGACACAAAACATGGTGAACAAGCATTGCCACCAGCAAGGGGCAATGGTAGGAGGCCACATCTAGAACAACGCTGATTGTGTTAAGTTCTTTGCCAAACACGATTGGTCTGGACACAGCAAGGTCCCTTACCCTTGTGCTATTACCCAATGTCATGCGGGCAGTTTTGTCCATGTCGCTTTTTGTCATGGACAAAAGGACGAAGGTGCTGTCATCTATGCTGATAATTGCGGTTCAGCGTGGCTCCTCGCTTGGTCGGTGAAGGACAATTGTGGTTGTGGAAACCCTAACAAGGTATATGTTGAAACTGGTCCAATTGAAAATTATAGGTGCGTTAACTGGTGTGACATCAAAGCTAAGCTCGACGCATCTTGTGACAAAGTTACGCTATGGACGAGTGCTCCAGAAGCGAGATATATGCCAAGATTAGTCCGGGGAAGAAGGCAGCACTTGCTGCAGTCTTCAACAAGTGCTACTAAATTATGTTATAATGATGGCTAGGGTTGTCATAATCACAAAGGTAGTTTGTGCATGATAACATGCTAGGTGTCATCAATTGATCAATAACTCAACCTCTAGTCGATTGTCCTTCTATATATTACAAAGCTTTCTATATTGGGAATGCTGATAAATAAACTATTAAATAATAAGATCTATTGATTACTATTCGTCCTTTCTTTTATGGTTTAATTGTCATGCTATTTAGATGACCATCTTAATTATTCAATTTATATTTATAAATTGTTTGACTAAAGTGGTCATGTGTTGCCGTTATGGGAGATGTAGTAGCAATCCATCGAAGGCTATCGCATGTTTTGCAGTAAGAGTGATGACATCTATCATGCTACATTTTTTAGATGAGAGGTAAGTTTGTAAAGGCAATTAATAAGTCAAAGATTCTCTACCTATCGAACATATGTAAAAAAAAATTTAGTTAAAAGATACATATATATTTGGGGACTTTAAAATGTTGAGTATCTAACTATGCACTTGTTGACATGAAAATTTTCATAACTTTCTAAAGTGGTTTGGGGTCCCTTCTCTACTCTCATCTACCAAGCCAAGAGGATGGCGTCCATCACAAATGTGGACTTCTAGTTTTCTCATGGCTCAAGACCTTTCAAAGTCTCTTATTTGGTCATCCTTTGGGTTGGCCAAGAACCTCTCTTGGGGGGTGGGGGTGGGAGTTCATTGGCAAGAATAAAGAGGACTTAGATTTGGTAGCCAATTTAGGTATATCTGGAAGGACAATATAAGGAGGACTTGGGAGTAAGACATGAGCCACGGGCGTGACAACACTGGTCACGACCGTGACCAACTTCCTTGACTTAGCTAATTTCTAGGAAGTTTTAGTGCATCTTTTGGCAACCTGTCACGACCTTGACCAGCTTAGTCACACCCGTGACCCTCTTCGAGTGGTTCATGAACATACTCACGAGAAGTTCCAGCAACTCATGACATTTCCTTTCCTAAAGGTTGTCACGTCTGTGACCCTTGAAGGGTCACGTCCATAACGAGGACAGTCACACCCACGACTAGTGACCCCTTTTTCATACTTTTGAGGGTTACGATCGTGACACCATCAAGTCACGCTGGTGACCCCTTCCGTGTTTGGTGCCCCCTTGCCGAAGCGAAGGTAGTCATAGTCGTGACCTCCATGGTCACGCCCGTAACCCTTATATTTTCACTTAGTGAAACGTGGCCTTCTAAGTTCTAACAATCTTAGCGTTTATAATATTGTCATTATTTTTGTAATCCATTGTCTTATCTTGGGGCAGCTTAATCCTCTCTCGCTTAGGATTTAATTTTGCTTCAGGTTGTAATTAAACTTGGGTTAATTAAACTTATCTTAGTTAACTCTTTCTTGGGATTTTAGCTCGACTCCTACACCTATATATGGATAATTGGAAAGAGTAAGAGCTCAATGTGGTTGATTAATGAAATGGTATTTTTTTAGACTACACTCAAACCTCTCCTCAAAGTCTTAATATCTTTATCCTAATTAATGTTAGATGGTGAATTAAGCCAAATTTTTAGTATATTCCGGTGGGTAATACTTTATCTATACATGGTGGGCTGTTAGACTCCGGTGGTGATTTATCTTTATCCAAGATCATATCAAGTTTCCTCTTAGGTATTCTTCATTGTTCTTGGCGTTCTTTATTAGATACGAGAGATCTTGATAATTATTATTCCACAAACAACTTAAGTAAATTCATTTCTCACCGCACCACGCTCCACTTTCATAGTTGCATATGTTACTAATCATCGAATACATTCTTTTGAATATTTGTATACGATGCATCCGACTTACATTAGAAATTATGAGTTTATATATTTAAAGTTTTAACAAAACAACACATTAGATGGTGATGATACTATGATGATAGTAGTAATAATAATAATGGAACAACAACAATAACATTAATAATAATAATAATAATAATAATAATAATAATAAGAAGAAGAAGGTATGAACAATCCAAAATGCTCATATATAATTCCCTTTCGAGGGTGGAGAATAAATTTATAAGCAGAGTCGTCTCATTTGTTATGATTCCATTTATAAAAACATTCAATCAAACAACAATATTTTTTGGGATTTGTTTGATATTTGGCTCTATTGATGATCTATTACTAAAAAATGATTTATTTCTTTTTTGTTGAGTTGGTTTTTTGACAAAGCCATATAAGCTATTTATATTGTTTGGTAAATAGCTTTTCGAAACAGTTTTTAACCCATTGAAAGTCATTTTCTAACCGGTTTAAACATTTTTAACTTTTCAACTTGACAATTAAGTTTCTGTAATAAATTTTTTAAATACCATTTATTATTTGTTACAAACATATAATCATTTTATACTCTCTCCTAAGTTCCTATCTACAATTACTTCAACTTTGAATAAATTATGTGCGAATTAAATCCTAATAACTTGCTACTTTATAATTTTATTTCAAACCATAATATTATTTTAATAGAAGATCAAATTATCAATAATTTATAAGATAATACTTATATTTCTTGTTAAAATTAAATTCATTTACCTCACAAAATAAAGAACTATGGAAAACATAAAATACTTTTTTTTTTTTTACTATAAACTACCATCATAGTATTCATAGTCATTTGTATATTACAAGAAATAAGCATCAATCGAATTTATACATATTACAATTGCATAAAAATGTGCATATTTCCTAATAAGATAACTATTTTAAATATATTAAATAAATATTATACTATGAATTTCAATTTAGATTAAATAAGATGAATGACATAAATGAAATTTTACAAAATATCACTTTAAAAAAAATGTAATTTTACTAAACACTTATTTTGAAATCATAGGTCAAAAATAGTTAAAATAAAATCCGATCAAATTAGCTAATAACTAATAGGCAATGGTTGTTTATCAAGCATACCCTTTATCTACGAAAGATTTTAATTGCATTTCGTTCATGGTAAAACTAATGACAAAACTGTACCACCATAAAATCCTAATATATATCTTTTTGAAATAGTGGAGCCATTTGGTACATCATCCAAACATATATGATGCTTATAACAGAGATATCTCAATAAATATAAATAAAATAATATATAGTTGGATTTAGTGAATGCTAATTTTACCATATTATTAATAGGGTTTTTGGCCACAAATAATCCATACTGAGGGACTTGTGATTGAGAATAATCCAAAGTAATTTTTGGGGCACTGGCAGTCTGTACTTTTTCACTATTTTCTCACAGCAGTCCAGAGTCAATTTCGGGCATCGGAAAGCTGACGTGGCGACCGGAAACTTCCTTTTTAAAGTATGAATAAACATACTTTCCGGTTGCCACATCAGCTTTCCGGTGCCGGAAATTGACTCTGGACTGCTATGAGAAAATAGTGAAATCTGATACCGATCGCTAAAAGTCATTTTGGATTATTCGATCATAAGCTCAAGATAAATTATTTGTGGCCAAAAACCCTTATTAATATGTGTTTTAACTCATATCAGTTCGTGAACAATCAAATACATATATTCTTCAATATCTACTTGTCTGACTAATATATAATGGAGTGTATAAATCGATTTCAAATATTCAACAAAATAATTGATAACTTTTGTACGGCCTAACACAAAACAAAAATTTCTAAAAGAATGTGTGTGGGGGTTGTTTGAAATATTTTTTTTTTCTACTACAAGAAATTGAATTACAAAATACTTATCTTTCAAAATGGATATACCCACCACAAATGATCATAAAAACAATCATTAAAATAATAGATGATCCTTATCGTATATATATATCTTCGTAGATATGAATGCAATTTGTAGGTAGTGATATAAGAAATGATTCTTCTTGCACTGTTGGTCAATACATACGCCCATCCATATATATGTATATATATATATATATATATATATATATATATATATATATATATATATTGTAAAAAATGTGAGTTATATTATAAATAGAAAAAAGTCCATGAAAAACATAAAAGCCTAATTACACAACATATCTATGCAATTTGAAAACTTAGCCTTGTTCTTTGTAAGATAAAGAGTCCTATCCCGCAGATGATGTTTGATAGATTGTGAAGTCTGTGATGGGTCTCTATTGATGTTCTTGAAAACCAGGTTATTTCTCGCCTGCCAAATGTTGTAGATGTAGGAAGCAAAAATGGCGAAGATGATATGCTTCCTTACCTTGTTTTCCTTGAGGTTTAGTATTTTCCTCCCCCATAGGTCCCAATTATGTGCATTTGGGAGTTTGACCCAATCGGTCAGGTGTTCTCCGGTCCTATGAGCATAAGAGAACTCATACATAAGATGTTCTATTGTTTCATCATGGTTGCCGCACATTAGACAAGTAGGATGGATCTCCTGGTTGTGCAACCTGGTTTTAACTTGAAGTCTCCGATGCAAAGTCATCCAAACACAGAATGAGTTTCTCGGGGTGTTGTATTTGTTCCACACAATCCTTGCCCAAGGCCATTTGGCATTATCCCCTTCAAAAGCTTTGTATCCCTTAGAAACCGAGTATTGATTTCTGGGGATATTCGCCAATTTTGTTTGTTCTTTTACATCACATAGCTTCTTGAAATACCAACATGTATCCCCCCTCGGTTGGTAATCCCACCAATCTCGATCTTTGATGTATTTTGCGTGAATCCAGTTGACCCAGAGACTTTCTTTATGCTCAGAAATTGCCAGAACCTGTTTGGCGACCAGGGCTATGTTCCATTGTTTCAGGTTTTTAATGCCTATACCCCCACAGGATTTAGTTTTGCAGACAGTGGTCCAACTAATAGGATGGGTCTTTGAATAGTGTGCATCCGTACTCGAAAGAAAATTGCGACAAACCTTTGTTATTTGATCAATAAAATATTGTGGAATGACCATAATAGAGGCCCAGTATGAGAATGCACCAAGTAGAACATATATATATATATATATATATATATATATATATATATATATATATATATATATATATATATATATATATATATATTGAAATGATGGATCTTTTGATACATCATCCAAACATATATGATGCTTATAATAGATATATCACGGGAAATATAAACAAATTAATATAAAAATAAGTATGCATTTTGATTAAGTGGATGCTAATTATCCTATAGTATTAACATGTATTTTAACTCATATCATTCCTCCAACAACCAAAGGCGTGTATTCTTCAAATCTATATGTTTGTCCTAAAATACGATAGAGTTAATAAATTTATTTAAAATGTTCAATAAAATAATTGATATCTTTTGCGCAACCAAATAGTAAGCACAAATTAAAAAAAAAAATAATGTGTGTTGCATGGTGTTTGAAAAACATGTTCTTTTCACAACTAGCAATTGAATTATTGTAGATACCAGATTTTGTACCGAATGTTTGAAAATGAAATGTACCAGACGTAATAAACTAGCATGCAAATGAAAGCAAGCCTAAAAGACCAAACAAATACAAAAGCTCAGAAACGGAAAACAAAAAAGGCCTATAAACACTACCAAGGTCGGCTGGCCTTGGCATCATTTTGGGCTAGCCCAATGCTGGCCAAATCAACATGCCCTATGGCTTGTGAGTGGCCACATGCCTGATCCGTGTGAGAACTCGGTCAACTACCCCCATTATCCAAACAATCACCCCAATTCCTCCCATGAATGATTCTAGGCTGGTTGGCCTTAATGGAGAATTTTATGATAAAAAAGGCTTAAAGGATGGATTATGCCTCCTCTCTTCCTCTTTCATTCACCTCTCGTCCATCTATAAATACCCCCTCATTCCGCACAACTTAGACACCCAAGAATTCTCGACATATTGACATTTAGGAATTCGTCTTTAATCTCTTTCTCCATACTCCATACTTCTCCTTGGATGCGAGTTGTTATAACTTATAAGGTTAGAATGCGTAATCATATTTTTGTCTTTTTTTGTAATTATGTAAGCTGATATTATCATGCTTCATACTTTTTTAAATTTCATTTATTAAAATTGATGTCTTAATAGTTTTCTCGTGAAATTCAAAGAGATTTCTTCTCGCTCTCTTTCGCTTTAAATAGATTTTAGTAGAGTTTATTTTTGAAACAGACGAGTTCGAGAGTTTTCTAACTTTTTGATATATTTGTAGCCTTCCCAAACTTGAATTTAAGGTTAGTAGGTCAGAGACTTGTTCTATAATTTGTTGGTTTTCTTAAAATCAACTTATGACTCTTTAGATTTTGATGTGCATAATTTGATTTATTTGAGTTTAGATTATTCCAATGTTCAATGGAGATAAACACTCAACCATAGTATGCAAAATGACAAGAGAAAGTGAAACCACAACTTGCCTAGGCCGCCTAGCCTTCACTAGTAGTCCAATGGGCTGGTTTTGTTCGAGTTTTGTCATCTTACAATTTCAATGTTATTCAAGGTTGAGCATAAGAATCATAAAGTTCATAAATCTAATTTACAAGCTTGAGATAAACAAGAATTGTTAGATTTCCCAAAAAAAGTCATTATTTAAGGATTAAACAACCTTATTCGACTCACAATTTAAGTAGCACCGACGAAACCATTTTCCGAAACAAGAATTTTTTGGGGTCTATAAATTGGCGACTCCACTAGGGACTTAAACTTCAAAAGAGGGTAAAAGTTGAAAATTTTATTTTTTTTTGAAATTGTAAAAAGGAGAAATAAATATTTTTTTCTCGATTTTACTGTTCTTTCAGGCATGTTCCATACCACGCTACTCCTGAGCCTTACGGTATGGGAGCATATAAGCGTTGGTTTAGGCCTTTCAACCTGGGTTTATCCTGAGAGAGGGCGGTCACTATTTGTAGGGTGCACTCTACACCGCAAAACATTTGATTGATCTCTCCTCTCATCTATGTTATACTTTGAGGTTTCCTTAAAGTCCCAAGAGCAACACCTCACACACATTTCCTATATATCTCATATGGAGAAGGTGCACCAAGGAGAGAACATGTGGTACCTATACCTCATATCCAAGATTAGTAATCTTTACCCTAAAGTCGTGGTTTGGTTGTCCAATACATGTGCATGTTATATGACGTTATGATCGTTTATAATTGTTTTTTTTTGGAGTCAGCATAGTCCAGCATGTGTCGGGAGTCATTCCAGCCCACACAGAATCATGCAATGTAATATGTTCGGTCGCATTTCGAGCCGAATTGATACCTTTAATAAGGAGTTTTGCTTGTTTTTGACCCCCAATTATCAATTAGTTATAATGATTTTTGTGTTTTTGTAGGTTAAATCAAAGAATAGCGGAAAGAAAGGAACCAAAAGATTCAAAAACCGAACTCCAGATAGGTCGCGGGCGCTACGCTAGGCGTCGCACCCACGACCAAGACATTTTTCCGCCGAAGTTGTAGCGGCCGCGACGAAAGTTGTAGCACCCGTTACAAACTTTACAGAAAGCCGTGACACCCGCGACCAACATTGTAGCGCCTACAACAACGATCGACAGTTCTAGAAAGTTTCCGAGAAATTGTAGCGCTCGCGACCTAGGGCGTCGCGCCCGAGACGACCCAGATATTTCGAGAATTAAAAAGCAGCAGCTGCTGTAGGGTTTTGAAAGTTATTTTTTATTTTCCTTTCCTAATTCTTTTTTTATATATACTATTATACAACATTAGAAACATACTTAGTTTTAGCATTAGCTTTTCATTCTTATATTTAGTTTTATTAGTTTTGAAGTTTTCTTTCGCTTCCAATTGTAATTCACTCTTTCTAAGTTCAATTTAAGTAAGAAATTCTTCAAGTTCTTGATCCATCTCCTTTTATGCATTCGCTTGCTAAACAGAAATCAGTAGTGTTAGTTCATACCACAAATTCCACTTTTTAGTGAAGAGGATGATTAAGGTTTCTCGAATTCTCCCTTCAGGTGAGGATTTGAGCAGTCTTAGTAATCCGAATCACTTTTTTTCTTATTTTTTCGAGAGAAGATTCGTGATTCAGAATTCAAGATTCGAGATAAGAGTAAAGTACAATGCATTCTATGTTCATGTTATCTTTCTTCAATTCCAGTATTCGATTCAGTTTTAGTTCCCTAGTTATTGCTTTTAATTGCATTCTTAGTTATTAATTATCCTTTTAGTTTTATTTATTGCTTTCAAATTTAAACCCTACCAAACCAAATTCCTAAACCTGACACACCATCCCTGCGGATTCAACAACCCTACTCTGAAAAACCCAAATACTGCAAACCAAACATAATCTAAACATGAGGCCCAAAAAAAATGGCTACCCGCCTGACCTTACCTTCTCTTTAGACCCTACTTTGTCAAGCCTAAGATCTCAACCTTATCACCCATTGGGAGCTGAAGGTCGGCCGACCTTACTACTTTGCTAGACCCACTACTCCCAATTGGGCCACCTAATTTGTTTTATGGGCCGACCCATATGCGGTGATTCTGTTTGGTCCTTTCTACATCCTCGTGTATGAATAGCCATTGTATCGTTTGCTTGAATATGAGCCCGAAAAGAGGAAAAAAATAAAATAAAATAATACGACATCCTTTGTGACTCGATCAGAGTATTGATCCAATGGTTTTTTACCTTATAAAGTATCATACTAGGTATTCAGTTCTGTATTTTGGAGTTTTTTAGAGTAGGGGTTGTCATATCCACAATGATGGTGTGTCAGGAATAGAAAATTGGTTTTGTTGGGTTTCGAATTCGAAAGCACTAAATTATAAATTAAAGCAAGAAGCTAACCTAAGCATGAAGGAAACACAAGTATTAAGAAAATTACTAATACTAACATCCATCTAAACAAATAATCCATTGCAAATAATTATCAAATTAAAACATGAATTAGAAATAAAAGTTAACCTAATCTAACATGAACCGAAAGTTGAAACTACAAAGAAAATTCATGTCTAAGAGAGCAATAAATAGCAATGAATAAAAAAGCTGAATTGAGTATTGAATTTAAGACAAAGAACATTAACCTGAATTTCTCCCGAACAAACAAGAAAAGACGTGATTTGGATTACTAAGACTACCCGAATCTTCACTCGAAGGAAGAATTTGGGGAACCTTAATCCTCCTCTTCACCAAAAATTGGGTTTTTGGGTTGAAACTAACTCTAACATGATTGAATTAGCAGACATTAAAAACAACTAAGAATGAAAGCGAGAAGGAACGAGGAACTACAATTAACTTGAATTAACTTAAACGAGAGAGTCAATTACAATTGAAGAATTGAAAGAAAACTAAAGAAAACCTTGAAACCGGAACTAATGAACTATTCTAATTTCCCCCCCCCCCCCAAAAAAAACTGATAATGTCCTGAATATATAATAAAACTTAAGAAGGAAAATAATAATAATAATAATAACAAAAACGTTAATCCCCGCTGCCTCTCTTATTACTCGGAACTTCTGAGTCGTCGCGGGCACGACACCCTGGCGTCGCAAGCGTGACCCATTCGGCGGAAACTTTCGTCCATTTTTTGTTCTATTGGTCACGGGCGCTACGGCCTTGCATCACGGGTGTCACAAACTTTTGTTCGGTAGGTCGCAGGCCCTACATTGGCGTCGCGGGCGCGACTCTTCCGGCGGAAACTTTGTTGAATTGTCAAGCGTCTTCGCGGGTGTAGACACCGGATTTTGTCACAAGTCATACAACAGAAGACGAAAGGATCAAATAAAGAAGAAGAGGCCGGACGACAAGAGCTAAAATGTGTGCACTTTACACGTAGAAGTGTGCCTTAATATTGCATGCAAATCACATGCAACATGTCCATGGAAGCCATGCAAGCTATGCAATCCAATGCCGTGAAGTCACAAGTTCAAATCCTCACAAGAACATCTCAAAAATGCTTCACAAAACTCAAATACAATAGCATTTCCGTCCAAGTGTGAATCAACATTTCCCTAGGCAGAATGAGTTCACACCCTACCGTCCATGGGTGCATGGACGAAGAGGGATACATTCCCCCACGTGCCGGTGGCCGGTCGGCCTTGACCACCGACCACATGAGGTCAATTGACCTCGTGCCACCGTCCACCCTCATACACCCCTCTACTGCCTTGGTGTTTTGTGCCTAGCCGGAGATTACTATGTGTATGCATGTATTTACATGTATCTCCTCTCCCTCATTCTCCTATAAATACTACTCCTCTCAAAGCTAAACACACTCAACCACCCATCAAATCATCCTCTCTCACTCAACCACTCATCAAATCATCCTTTCTCACTCATTCACTCATCAAATCATCCTCTCACTCAACCACTCATCAAATCATCCTCACACTCAACCACTCATCAAATCATCCTCCCTCTCTTCTACTCATTCTTCTCTCTACTCATCCATTCCTTTCTACCATTCTCTCTAATTTTCTCTACATATTTTCATAATCCCCATTCTCATAATACTATTCTATCCATCCTATCATCTTATCCAATATTATCACCATTGTCATATCACCATAACCCCTATTCTTACCATCTCCTAATTCCCTAAACTTATCATATCCAAAACACCACAAAAGACCCTAAGCCTAAACACATAAAAGCCACAAAAAGCCCTCTTTTCTACCTTCTTTCCAACCACTTTTTCCCTACTTCCTTTGGTTTGTTTTGGCACTTTTGAGGAGTATTATTCAAGGGTATTAAGAGGAGCTTCTTCAATCAAAAGAGCAAGGCAAGGCCTCTTCTTCAAACTAGCACAATGTAAGATCTAAAGCTTCTTTTGTTTTCCTTGCAAAAAATGTGTAAATGTTGTACTTTTATTTTACAATCCATGTTGCATGTTCAATGAAATAGTTAAAGTTCCTATTTATTCTCTTTTCCAAATCTTATAAAAGCACACTTAAAACTTTTAGTAAAGTCTTTCCTTTTGTGAGAGACGAACTCCTAAAGTTCCTACTTTTCGAGTTCGTAGCCTTACCCCCGAATCCACTCTTGGGTTTTGTAGGCGGAGTCTTTCTTTATTTTCTCCTTGGTTTGCCTTGGCTTTTCCCTTAACAAGTCGGGTGGCGACTCCCATTTCGAACTAAAAACACATTGGGTTGCATAAATTGTTGTAAAACATGGTTTTACAATGTACCGATGCAACTGTGAGGCTTTTCTTTATGTATTTCTAAATAATGCTTGCATAAGTTGCTTTCTTTCGAGCCTAACATTTAAATGAACAAATTAGATTAAATTTGGAAGAGTTTGGAACAAGTGGATGTTAACTCTTAAAGGTTTAATTCCAGTGACTCATAAAATGCACAAGTAAAGGGAAAGTAATTTTACAAATATTATTACTGAAATATATAATTAAAATTCCTTAAAGGGTCCTTTTCAAAGGTTCAAACCCCAGCACAAAACACCGAATCACACCCCAATCCAACGTGGACGTTCGAAAGCCCCAACGACGAGTACAAATGTCCACAGCGGGTGCTACCACTTTAGTCACGTGTGCCACGACCTTACATTCGATTGATCGATGCGCTACTGCGCCATTCGGGCGCTTCTGACTTCGGCTTCGCTTTGCTTTAGTCAGGCGTTACACTTGACATCGCGCCCGCGACCTATCTGGGTATTGGATTTTTGAGCTTTTTGACTCCCTTTTTCGCTTTTCTTTTATTAATCTACAAAAACACATAATCAACATAACTAACTGATAATTAAGGGACTAAAACACGCAAAACACTTTATTGAAGGTATGAATTCGGCTTTGAATGAGACCGAACAACACTCCCACACAAAGGTTTGTTCGCTCCGAACAAACTAAAACAAAGTAAAAAGAAAACTAAGCTACCCTAACTCACTTTCGTAGGAATCACGGTTGCATTTAGCGTATGCAACAAGCCCTTTAAACCCCTTGGCAGCCCAAGTGGACGAGGAAGGTCTCGTGAGGGTTTATAGAAGCTATACCCATAAAAGCAAAGAAAAAGGAAAAGAAGTAACATCTCGAGACTAAGATGCAAACTTAACAAGATAAGCACAAAAGGAGGTCTACACACACGGTGAATCCAACCACTTAAACAATGCTTTTGCTCAATTTAGAACAGCTAACAGGAACACTCAAGACTACTTGCAAGTTCGTTACCCAACGTCACGATTTTCACTCCACTCATGCATCTGCTCGATGGGTCCCTTGTGCTCAAGTGCAGTGTTTTGCGGCCTACTTTTGCTTAAGTCAAGGTTTAGTCGGTTAGAACTAGCTACTCACATACCCATGCTTACTTCTTAGTGAATTATGGTGGTCTCATTCCCTATTTGATGTCGCCCTTGGCTTGGTGAGGACTGCATGTTACATAAGGAAAGGTTCAACATTTATTTCCTTCAATTCTTTGTGGTGTTGGTTTGTTCGAGAATCAAACGGCCCAAAAAAGGGTCTACTCTTCCAACATAGATCCTTTCCATACACATGCAAGGTGCTTAAGGGATATGAGTGTTGCACTACTCATACCGATCTATGTAGGTGAACCAACATTTTTAGCTTTACTTGTACCTATTTTTTTTTTGTGTTAGTATTTTTTTTTCGGGATTAAAACGGCCCATAAATGGGGTTTATCCTCCCAACACAGGTTACTCCGTACGTAACAAAGTGCTTAATGGGCAAGTGTGTCGCACCACTCATACCAACCCGTGTAGGTGTACCAACATTTTTTTTCTTTTCCCATTTTTTTCAGTTTTTTTTTCTTAATTAGCACATGGATATATAAGAAGCCAAAACTTCCCTCCCAAACAAAGACCATCGCATTAACAAACCAGAAGTGAAAACTCTAAGGAAACCACATGGTTGCAAATACAGGTGAGGTTATTATGTTTATGTTAGACAACAACCAAGCCTGAAGCCTATTAAGCACTCACTAACTATTCATAACTAAGCAATTGCACTATTCAAACCATCATTGTCACAACCATGTATACGAACTACCTCTGGCTAAGAATAATTTTTTAAAAATTGCCTTTTTCTCAGTGGTAACCCAAATTACTTTTTCTTCATAAAGTTTGTCAGGCACGTGTGCCACCCCACTCCAACACAAAAACTCTACAATGTCCTCATTGTGCATAAGGTGACGCCACACAAACGAAAATAAAGATCACACAAAAGAAAAACTCAACAAAGGAAAAACACAAACCGATATGCATGTCACCCCCACTCCCACAGAAAAATGCTAACAATGTCCTCATTGGAAATAGCGGTAAGCAAGCACACAAAAGAAAAGAAAAAGAAACACACCGAAAGAAAACCAAAGAAATAAAGAAATCACGCTCACCAACCGTATTATAAACAAAAGGGAATGATATTACCTGAAAGGTTTCATATCAATTGACTCATTCTTTCTTACTTAGACCTGGGCATAGAGCGGGTCGGGCCGGGCCGAAATTTTTTGACCCGCCGACCCGAGCCCAAATCGATCCTTCGAGTCAGCGATGTCGGCTGAGCCACGACCGGCGGGCGCGGGCGTCGTGGATCAACAATTGTGCAACCTGAATTTTTTTATTAAATTCTCCATGCATTTTAGACCTAATCATTGAGCGAGCCGGGCCGGACCGCGGGCCGGGTCAGGCGGGTCAGGCCGACCCGATTTTTGTATTTCTTCTTTTTTCATTTATATTAGCGGTTCGGGCTGGGTCACAAACCCTTGGCCCGAGCCCAGCCCGTCCATTCTTCGGGGCCTTAGTCTTTTCGGGCCGGGCCGGGTCGCCTTCAAAAAACGCGGTCTTGACCCGCAATTTTTCGGGCTGGGCGGGTCCATGACCCATTGCTCAGGTCTATTCTTACTAGACAATTCATGGCTAGGAGAGATAATAAAGGAAAATAAAAATTGTTAAAATGAAAAAAAAAAAACAAAAGATCAAAGAGGAGAAATCACACATCAAGCTTACAGTTTATATACTGAGAATCCAGCTTACTCTTTGTTCAAGCATCGGGTGGATCGCGAAATGTAACACACTCCACGTCAGCAGTCGCAGGGTATTCCAAGAAGGGCTTCAGTCTATGCCCATGCACCATCCACACAGTCTCACTAGATGGCTCCTTGATTTCAATTACACCTGAAGGGAACACTTGGGTCACAATAAAAGGTCCAGTCCACCTAGATCTCAATGTTCCTGCAAACAGATGCAGTTGGGAATCATAAAGGTCCAGTTCACAAAGTGTTAACTTCCTCTCCTCACCGGTCACTGACAGATCAAGGTTAAGGGTCTTCAAAGCCCACCAAGCTCTATGTTCAAGCTCTACAAGCAAGTGACAGGGTCTCCCAAACATAGCTCTATAGGGTGACATCCCTATGGGAGTCTTGTTGGTAGTTCGGTATGCCCACAGGGCATTAATCAGCTTAACAGACCAATCCTTCCGAGACACGGTTTTCTCTAAGATCTGTTTTATTTGCCTATTAGAAACTTCCGCCTGACCATTAGACTGTGGATTGTAGGCGGTAGTGAGCTTGTGTACAACTGAGTACCTCTTCAATAAGGCCTCAAAAGATCTGTCATTGAAGTGAGTTCCCTGATACTAAGAATGACTCTAGGCACTCCAAATCTAGCAAAGATATACTCCCTAAGGAATTTAGTGACGACCTGAGCATCATTCTTTTTAGTAGGGATGACTTCTACCCACTTAGAGACATAGTCCACAGCAAGGAGAATATATTAATTCCCAAAAGAGTTACGCAATGGTCCCACAAAATTAATACCCCAAACATCAAACACATCAACAAAAATCTCAGATTGTAAGGGCGTCATGTTTCTCCTAGTAGTCTTTCCCAAACTTTGGCACCTAGGGCACCGTTGAGCATAGTCATGGGCGTCTCTAAAGATGGTGGGCCAGTAAAACCCACATTGAAGGACCTTATAGGTCGTTTTCTTACCAATATAATACCCTCCACAAGGTTGGTCATGGCAGAAAGAGAGGACATCCATAATGGACTCATCAGAAGCACATCTCCTAAGTATTTAGTCAGGGCAGTATTTGAACAAATAAGGGTCATCCCACACAAAATTCTTCACAATGTGAAGAAATCGGTCCCTGTCATGCTTATTCCATTCACTAGGCATCTCTCCAATTACCTTAAAATTCACAAGATCAGCAAACCAAGGCTCCACTCCAACACTAAACAGTTGCTCATCAGCAAATTGAACATCAATAGGGGTAGAATGAACAGTATTAGGTACAATCCTAGATAGGTGGTCAGCAACAGGGTTCTCAGCTCCTCTCCTGTCTCTAATCTCACAGTCAAACTCTTGCAAAAGTAATACCCACCTAACTAACCGAAGTTTGGAATCTTTCTTCTCCATCAAATATCTCAAGGTCGAATGATCAGTGTAAACTATGACATGAGAACCAAGCAAGTAAGGCCTAAACTTCTCAAAAGCATAAACAAGGGCTAAGAACTCTTTCTCATTCACAGTGTAATTAAGTTGAACATCATTTAAAGTATGGCTAGCATAGCGAATCTGGAGCGTTACCGTACGCACGGATGGGAAAAGATTAGCTTGAGTTGATAAATGAAGATCAATCTACCAAAAGCTTGAGCACCCAAAGAAAAAATATGACCTTGTGGCAAGGTAATCCACAACCTAAGGCCTAACACCCCACCAAGATTATCATAAAGGGTAACCCACCAAATAATCTATAAAGGAATGACTTGAAACACCACCAAATCACTTGGATAAAGTAATCAAGATTTGAGGAAAGCTTAGGGAAACCCTAATACATCCTAAAGCATAACATCAATATTCAACAAAAACTGCCTTGGGAAATGGGAAAACAAGCTATTTATACTAAACATAAATTTAGGTTAAAACTAAGCAAAATAAACGAAACAGCACGCGCGTCGCAAGGGGGGTTGCGGGTGCAACAAGGAATATCGCAGGCGTGACATGCTACTGTCCGCCACAAACCATCGTTGGCCAAGGCTAGTCGCGGGCGCGACGTTTGTCTGTCACGGGCGTGACATTTCCTGTCACGGCCGCGGACTTGTTCTGCTCCACTTCTTGGCTGGTCCCATCGAAACGTCAAGGGCGCGATGGATTTAGTGACGGGCGCGACGCCCAGTCCAGCAGGTCCCAGCGGGTGTGACAGATTCGACTCGGGTGCGACGGGCGCCTGTTTGCCTGCGTGGCTCCTGCGTTGAGTTTACTGCATCGGGGTTCTTCCAAACCTCGACACTCCTCCTTCCGGGACGACCCAGCCCGGTCCCGAGGCCTCCGAGGTCGTTGACAAATCCTGAGCCTGTCCTTACTCCAACAAGGATGGCTCGTCGAGGCCACGATAGTGTGATGCTAACCACCCCGCCTTTTGTGAAGGTATAACGATTCATGAAAACGAGGGTGTGAGCGGTTTTAGTCCTGTGATGACGGGTCGGGATTCATCCACCTTGTCTTTAACCGCAATCCCGGCTATGAAAGCTTGGCACTAAACCCGATACGGTTCAGAATCACAACAGGTTTCTTTTCAATTCCCAGTCCTAGCACAACACCTATAGCATAATCAGATGCATCACACATGATCTCAAAGGGCTCTCCTCAGGTGGGAGGCTTGAGAATGGGAGGGGAAATGAGGGCATCTTTGAGTTGATTAAAGGCCCTCATACAACCATCAGTCAAGTGGAATGGTACCTCCTTAGCTAGCAATGAAGACAAGAGCTTAGCAATCTTACTAAAGTCTTTTATGAATCCTCAGTAGAAACCAGCGTGCCCTAGGAATGAACGAACTTCCTTCACAGAAGTTGGAGGGGACAAATTCTTAACCAAGTCAATCTTAGCTTTATCTACTTTTATCCCTTCCTTAGAAATCACTTGTCCTAGCACAATACCCTTTTTCACCATGAAATGACATTTTTCCCAATAAGGGTCAGACTCTTTTCCTGACATCGTCCTAGTGCGCGATTCAAGTTAGTTAAGCATGCATCAAAAGAAGTACCAAACACAGAAAAATCATCCATGAAAATCTCAACACAATCCTCCACTAGGTCAGAAAAATGGAAATCATGCACCTCTGGAAGGTTGCAGGGCCATTACACAGGCCAAATGGCATCCTTCGAAAAGTAAAGGTACCAAAAGGGCAAGTGAAGGTAGTCTTTTCCTAGTCACATGGGGCAATAGAGACATGGGTATAACCAGAATAACCATCAAGAAAGCAGTAATACTCATGCCCATCAAGTTTCTCAAGCATTTGGTCCATGAAAGGGATGGGAAAATGGTCCTTCCTAGTAGCCTTGTTCAATTTCCTATTATCTATGCACATATGCCATCTAAAAAGGCACAAGGGTAGGAGCTAACTCTCCTTTATCATTCTCAATAACAGTCAGCCCAGCTTTCTTAGGAATTATATGAATAGAGCTCACCCACTTGCTATCAGATATGGGATATATGACATCATGATCTAGCCATTTCATAATCTCTTTTTTCACTACTTCCTTCATTTGTGGGTTCAGTCTCCTAAGGGGGTCTCTATGAGCACCATTCTCATCCTCTAAGAAGATTCGATGCTGAACAATAGAAGGGCTAATCCCTTTAATGTCACCTAATGTCCACCCCAAGGCTCCTTTGTTCTTTCTAAGAAATTCAATTAGTTGGTTTTCTTGTTGCCTACCTAATCCCACATCAATGATTACACGGTAGGTCTCATGAGGGTGAAAAAAACATATTTCAATTCAGCAGGAAGGGGTTTCATCTCAAGAGTGGTGGATGAAGGTGGTTCAGGCCAACTTTCTCTAATATGGCTTGGGATGCAAACAAAGATTCATATAACATATTACCATCAAGTATATCAACATCACACATAGAATTCACACATCGAGGCTCAATTCCTAGCGCAGCTAATTCATCAGCATAAGTCGCATTTGCATTCATCCCTACACAGTCAGTGCTCTCACTTTCCTCATAAAAATTACTCACCCAATTAAGGGCGTTCTGGTCATGTTCATCAAAGCCTATGGGTGACTTATGTAGGTTAAAAATGTTCATCTCCATGGTCAAGTTCCCAAAGGTCAATTTCATTCTCTCATCCTTACAGTTAATCCAGGTATTAGATGTGGCAAGGAAAGGTCGGCCTAGGATTATAGGGATCTCATCTTTAGTACTCTGAACTCTAGCTGTCTGTAGTACCACAAAATCAACAGGAAACATGAAATCCCTAACCTTGATCAGTACATCCTCGACCACACCCTTGGGCACCCTAGTGGATCGATCAGCCAATTGCAATACCATTCTAGTAGGCTTTAGTTCACCTAATCCTAACATCTCATACATATGCAAGGGAAACAGATTCACACTAGCTCCTAGGTCAAGCAATGCCCTCTCTATCAAACTATCACCTATGGTAATAGAGATAGTGGGGCATCTTGGGTCTTTATACTTAATGGGCATTTGGTTCGACAGAATAGAGCTCACATTGGAGGCTAGAAAAGTCTTCTTAGGCACTTGAGTGGCCCTCTTTGTAATACAGAGCTCTTTAAGGAAACAGGCATATGGGGGAATTGTTGAATAACATTCAATAAAGGAATATTCACCTTAACTTGAGAAAAAGTCTCCCTAATTTTGTCTTGAATTTTTGGTCTTTACTCCCCCTTAACCTCTGAGGATAAGGTGGAGGGGGCTTGAAGGCCCCTTGAGGTGGTGGACTAGTCAAAGGGTTGACCTTAGGCAAGGTTCTAGCATGAGGATGCTAAACTGTAGCAGTTGGCCTCGCTCCATCTGGCTCATTCTCAACAGAAACAGCCTCGTCAGTAGATTCATCAGTTATAGTTCTTTCATCAGACACGACAGGAGATTTCAGTTGTACCTTATTATCAACCTCTTTCCCAGAACGAAGAGTAATGGCAACATTCAAACCTCTATCCTGATTAGTGTCTCAAGAAGACGAACCTAAAGCTTGCCCATTGGGGTTTGCCTCAAGTTAACCAGGAAAGGCACCTCTATCTCTATTAGTTAACATCAGTTGAGAAAAGTTTTCATTCATTTATTTCATCATCTTTTCCAAGTTATTGTTCATGTTTTTCTCAACTTCTTTCAAACCATTTCTAAGCTCCCTAATCTCTCTCTCATGCCTATCCATTAGAGTACCCTGCTGGGGGTCGGTTATGCGCAGCACTAGTTTGGACAGGTGGCCCTCTAGGAGCTTGATAAGCTCTCTAGGGTGGTGGTCGAGCTTGAGGAGGGTGGTTTCCTTGGAAACCCCTACCTGGATTCGATGGTCTCAACACATTCTGGTTCTTAGGACCATAAGAGAGTAGGGGGTTCTTTCTATACCCCTGGTGATGGTAAGGTTGATACTGGTCAGGCCTATATGGTTGATGCATAGCATTCACATTCTCAGTGCTTGTGGCTAGTTGTTGAATGTAAATAGGGCAGACAGAGTAAATATGGTCAACACTTTGGCACAAGGCACATGACACAGGAGATGGGGGTAGGGCAATAGTTTGATCCCAGAGTTAACTTGAGCACAGGTTTGGGATTGTGAAGCAAGCAGTTGTTGTTGAGCTAAGGTTTTTATCATGTTTTCAAGCGACGCGAACCTAGCCTCATAACTCGTACTCTCAGTAATAGCATGCACTCCCGCCTAGCATTGGACAGTTGGGAACCTAATGACTCATCTCTAGTTGTGTCCAAGGTTGTTAAAATCGAGATCCTAACTCGAAACTATAGGGAAGTTAGGATCGGAAATTGGCCCATGTAGGATCGTGGATCGTGTTTAAATAGTAGAATCGTATTAAGGATTTTGGACCATAAAATCGTAGGATCGTTAATCAGGATCGGGATTTTAATAACTATGGTTGTGTCCCACTGCATTGTTCTCTCACCTATGTTCTCTAAGAAGTCCCAAGCTTCATTAGCAGTTTTATCCATGAAACCCCCCTACACATTGATTCTAGTGTGACCCTAGTGTTTTGGTTGATACCCTCGTACACAATTTGACACAGTCGAGACATGTCAAAATCATGGTGAGGTAATTGGACAACAAGTTTTTAAACCTTTCAAAGGCTTTCCAAAATGACTCTCCTACCTCCTATCTAAATTTTAGGATGGAATTTCTTAATTTCATAGCTAAGGAGTTAGGAAAATACTTTTTCATGAAGACTTTTAAAAATCTGTCCCAAGAGGTTATGGACCTAGGTTTGATGCTATACATCCACCGCTTAGCGGTGTCGTTAAGAGCAAAGGGTAAGTATTTTAAGAGCACATAGTCTAACAGAACTCCAGAAGGAGACACCATGCTCAGTTATTCCTTATGCTCTGCAGTCCATCTCAATGCTAACCCAGTACCCGTGAAGAATGGGAGGTTCTGGGTGTGGTGCTGCCTAGGGTCAAAAGTCGCTCCCGCACGCAGGGTGGGTAACACAAAACATGAAGGTGGTGGGTTATAAGAAGGGTATAGGTGGTCATTCAGAGTCACTCTAGGAGCGTGTTCTGCCATCTTTTTAGGTGGTTCGAACGACGGTTCCTCTTTCCTAACCAATCTATTACTACAGGGACTATGAACCTAAACCTCAGGTTGTTGTGTCCTTCATTTTTTTCGTGGTTTCACAATTTTTTTTATTTTTTTGTTTCTTTTTGGTTTTATACTTAATCCAAGAAAGCAGTAAACTATTCGCAAAACCAATAACCTAATCTACCCAATAACGTTGATCCCCGACAATGGTGCCATTGATCCGTTTGCGATTTTTGGGGGTTTTCAGAGTAGGGATTGTCGTATCTACATGGATGGTGCGTCAGGAATAGGAAATTGGTTTGTTTGGGTTTCAAATTCGAAAGCAGTTAAGTATAAATTAAAGCAAGAAACTAACCTAAGCATGAAGGAAACACGATAAGCATTAAGGAAATTACTAATACTAACATCCATCTAAAAAAAATAATCGATTGCAAATAATTATCAAACTAAAACATGAATTAGAAATAAAACTTAATATAATCTAACATGAATTGGAAGTTGAAACTACAAAGAAAATTCATGTTTAAGAGAGCAATGAATAACAATGAATAAAAAAACTGAATTGAGTATTGAATTTAAGACAAAGAACATTAACCTGAATTTCTTTGCTTGGCTCCTTGAACTTGAATCACGAAATTCCTACCGAACAAACAAGAAAAAGTGTGATTTGGATTACTAAGACTGCACAAATCCTCACTCGAAGGGAGAATTCGGGGAACCTTAATCCTCCACATCACTAAAAGTTGGATTTTTAGGTTGAAACTAACTCTAACAAGATTGAATTAGCAGACATTGAAAACAACTAAGGATGAAAGCGAGAAGGAACGAGGAACTGGAATTAACTTGAATTAACTTAAAAGAGAGAGTCAATTACAGCCGAAGAATTGAGAGAAAACTAAAGAAAACCTTGAAACCAAAACTAATGAACTATTCTAGTTGCCCCCTCCCCCTAAAATCTGATAATGTCTTGAATATATAATAAAACTTAAGAAGGAAAATAATAATAATAATAATAATAATAATAATAATAATAATAATAATAATAAAAACCCTAATCCCCGCCGCCTCTCTTATTACTCGGAATTTATGGGTCGTCGCGGGCGCGACCCTTTCGGCGGAAACTTTCGTCGATTTTCTATTCTATTGGTCGCGGGCGCTACGACCTTGCGTCGTCGGTTTCACAAACTTCTGTTCGGTAGGTCGCGGGCGCTACACTGGCATCACGGGTGTGACTCTTTCGGCGGAAACTTTTGTTGAATTGCGGAGCGTCTTCGCGGGCGCTACCACTTTGGTCGCGGATGCCACGACCTTCTGTTCACTTGGTCGCGGGCGCTACACTGTCGTCGCGGGTGCTAGAACTTCGGCAGAATTCTAGCTTCCTCGCTACTGGTCGCGGGTGTTACACCTGACGTCGCGCCCACGACCTATCTGGGTATTGGGTTTTTAAGCTTTTTTACTCCCTTTTTTCGCTTTTCTTTGATTATTCTACAAAAACACAAAATCAAAATAACCAACTGATAATTAAGGGACTAAAACACGCAAAATACTCTATTAAAGGGATTAATTCGGCTTGAAATGAGACCGAACACTTGGTCCATGTAAATCTGAGTCATGTGAACCTGGAAAGTGGGTGAGTTATCCTTGTGTCAACATGCAGACGTCAAGTCCATGTGTTAGGGTTCCATGTTGGTCCGTTAAGACATGCATGTCTTGGGTAGTTAGTGTCAGAATCAATTTTTGAACTACTAACAAATTTCTATACAAGTAAGATATATAGGAGATCATCTTCGATCTCGTATAAATGATCTTTTCAGCGCCCAACTAGTTCCAAACCTAGACTATGCTCCACGTCGACCCGACCCAACGTCAACAAAGCTACTATAGAAGAGGAACAATTTCAATAGGTTTCCTCTCAGGGTGCTACCCCTGAAACTATCATCACCAAACAGCTGCATGACCTCTGCATTAAAATACAAGGCTTAGTCTTCTTCAATTCTCATGAACAAGACCAGAAGATCGAGACGAGCTTCAATAAGAAATAACAGGTGATGGATGGCATGCTACAGGCCATCACTAAGATTAAAGAAGAAGTTGCTGTTAACCCCAGTTAAAGAAGATGTTAAGGAGTTTAACGAATATGAGTCTAAATTTGAGCTTGTCACACTACAACAAAATGATGAGTATGGAGGCTTGGGGTTGTCACCATGAGTTGCGGCCGTGACGATGGGAGCCAAATTTTGGGGAGATTTCACCCATCACCCCGTCGCACTCGCAACAGTCACACCAGGATGATGGCCCCTTGTTCAAGACAACTCATCGCGATTGCGACGACCTATGTTGCTCCCCCGACAGCCCTGCTGATCCGAATTTTTCATTTCCTTCAATAATTGTAGTTTTGTCCTTTTTTTTCTAACCAATGTATTATATGTTTTAAGCCTTTTCTTGCCCAATGTAATGCTGGACTATATTAGGCTTTAAAATGTAATTAATTCATGGGTTAATGGCCCTTTTAATGGTAATCTCTCTTGGGGTTCTATCCTTATCCTTACCTATACATGGGTAATTGAGAAAGATAGAGACTTAGCCAAGTTGAATGAATAGAAGGCATTTTTGAGACCTACTCAAAACTCTCTCCAAAATCTTGAGTTCTTCCTTAATTGATTAATGGTGAAATTTATTTTACCTAATCATGGTGGATTGCTAGTTTTTGGTGGTGGAACTTCCTTTATCCAAGAACATATCAAGTATTATTGGGTGATCAGGCTTTTAGTGTTTTTTTCTTGGTGATGATTTTGTTCTCTTCTTCTTCAATCAAGGCATTAATATTATTGTCATCAAGAATAACATCATTATTATCTTGATGTACTCCCGGGCTGAAAGGAAGCTATCAAGGATGACCAAGTTACTAATCATGTCAGCTGAGGTAGTTTGTCTACGACTGACTAAGGACATTGACAAAATTCTGGAAATCTAAAACTGTAAAACCTCGAGTTTTAGGAGGAATGGAACCGTTAGTTTCCTTACCGGACCGTTAGGGTTAAGTTTAAGTTTCGAGGACAAAATTCCTTTTAAGAAGGTAATGATGTAAAACCCCGAAAAATTCAAAAAGGTTGACCGTAACGTCGTTAGTAAATTAGCTTTGACTTCGTTGTTTATTATTATTCGTCTGTGTTTATTTATGCTAACGCTTGAGCTCGTAGGACCGTTGAGGGGCTAACAAGGGTAGAATAGTAATTTCCATTGGTTAATATTATTGGTGTTATTATAATTACGTGAATATTCTTTGGTATGTGTTTATTATTAATATTAATATTATTGGTGTTTTATTTTACTTATTATTAGTATTTTCCAAAAAGAAAATCTGTTTTTAATTTAAATGGGTTGGATTAGGAATAGATTAGGTTAGTGGGCCTAATTGGGTATTAGTATAAAAACCCCCTAAACCCATATCAAACCCTAATCTCTCCCCCAAACCCTAACCCTACACATCTCTCTCTCTCTCTCCTTCTCCCTGCGCCTCCGCCCACCACCAGCAGCCACCTGCAACCGCCCAGCCGTGGTGTCGCCGGCAGCCACCGCAACCAATCCTCTCTCTCTTTCTTTTCTCTCTTTTCCTCCCTCCCTCTCTGCTCGCGCGCACCCAGACGGTTGCCCAGCCACCACCACCGCACGAGGCAACCGCCACCAACCACCATCGTTGTCTGCGTCGTCGTCATCACCACCGCCGCAGTACACCGCCACCCACCGGAGTCGCCGTCGCACGAAGGGAGCAACCACGACCTTTCTTGTTTGTCGCCGTTCGAAACCGCACCAACGACGCGCCACCACTCCTCCCGTCGACGCTACCGTCGTCGCCTGACGCTGTCGCCGCCCCCAGCACCGCCGACGTCAGCCACCGTCGTCGCTCAGCCGCCCGGAAACCACCCCCTCTGCCCTAACCTACGTAAAAACCCTAAAACCCTAACCCTAACTAACTGTTTGATATATCTTTCTTTTTCCTTTTCTTTTTCCTTTTCTTTTCTTGTTTTAATTTCAAAAACCTGATTTATATATATTTGTAGTGTTATAATTTTTATGATTATAATTTCTGTAATTTTGTAATTAGGGGAAATTATTTGTAATTTTATTCTTGTTGCAGTTATGTGTAAATTGTTAATTGTTATGTGTAATTTGTAATTATAATTAGTATTAGGGTTGTAATAGTTGAATCGGTTAGGGTTGAATCGTTTATTGTATCTTTAACTTATAAATTATGTTATGTTTTAGACCACAATATTATTGTATGCACGAAATTGGAAGTTAAAACCCTAGGTTAAATTCTTGTTAAGAAGATTGAGTTTGTTTTAATTATTAAAAGTTCAAACCTTGTTAGTAATCCTTGATTAAATCTTGGTTCTTGAAAATAAATTAGAGTTCTTGTTTTGGTTAGGTTACAATTGCATGTTCTTTAAATTCTTTCTTGTTTCTTGATTAAAGAAAACCGTATGTTTAACCACCTTCAATGTTTCTTGAAATTCTTGTTTCTTTTTGTTAGAACTTACTTGTAAATAATCCATGTTTTAATCTTTAAAATCTTGGTCAAGTAATTTATGTTTTAGGTAATTATATTTCTTTTATGACTTTAGGGTTGATTAAAATTTATTAAAGTGTCTTTCATGTTTTCTAAATTAGGTTTAATACTACAAGCTTAATTGTTGGACCTAAGTTAAGTTGGACTTCATATCTTAGACCCTAGCTACTGTTTCGAGTCCAAATTAGAACCCCGAGACCGATTGGTAAAAGTTAGAACCGAAATAACAAATTAATTAAGAACCGGTAACAGGACAGTTTTGTTAGTGTCCAAACATCGGGTTGCCACGATTATTATAGTTGTCTTTTGACTGAGCCCTTTTAACTGGAGGTTCCCTTGGATGTTAGGAACCATAGGAATTTTACGGATCGAACGTTTGATTTGTATAGCCCGAGTTATAACCGTTTTACCAGAACCTGTCAGAACTGGACCAATTGTGAAGATGGGTGTTTTTAGAGTCCTTCGGGACTGATTTGAGCTTAGCCATCAACATGGAAGTTTTAGTAGACATCCCGAGGTTTCCGAATAGTCTAGAACCAGACCCATAGGATGTCGGGAAGTCGAGTTGTGACCCGTTTTATGTGAACGTTATAATCTGTTCTCTGTTTGCTTTTATTTATGAAAATTGTTGAGTAAATTTTATGTGTGAACTTGTTCCTTGAATGTGTTAAGTGTAAATCATAAATGATAGGAACCTAAGTGTTCCTAGGGGATGGGTTAGGTAGTTGATAGTTAATAATAACTTCGTTAGAACGCGTTTTGATTAGATAATTATTCTTATTCTAGGCCCGAGTTAGTGCGTGACGATAGTGAGCTCAAGTGTGTTCTCCTTATTCATCTTTGTGACGTTATTCAGGTAATTGTCTATGCTCTAATCCCCACCGGGATGCTCTTTAAATGTGTTTTAATGTTTTCTAATCTGTTTTGATAATTGCATCCCGAAAGGGGACTTTTGTGGAATTATGACCGTCTGTTTTGGATAACTGTTTGTAATTGTTGTACCTTGTTTTATGAGTGGAGAAATTGAGATGGTCTTTTATAAGTGGTTTTATTATTGATTTTGATAATGCAGGTTGGGTTTGACTTGAGAGTTGTGAGATGAGTTTGAATAATGAATTAATAATTCAAAGTGGAAACATTAAGCGGGTTGTTGATTTGATGCCTTTGTGAGGCTAATGTTTTCATGGTGATAACCACGAGACCGGATTCGATGCTGTATGGGTTATGTGCGAGATCGAGTTTCATCACGATATAGGATAGATGTTATGATGCCTTTGGTGGTATTTGTTTGATGCCTTTGAGAGGCTAATGTTTATGCGGGTGATAACCACGAGACCGGATTCGATGCTTGTATGGGTTATGTGCGGGAGATCGAGTTTCATCACGATATAGGATAGTTGTTTGATGCCTTTGGTAGGCAATGTTCTTTATGGGATTTGATATCCCGCCGCAACTTAAAATATGGATTGGATGGGTTGAGGAAACAGTATGGGATTAAAGGTTTGTAAAACGTTTGATTTGATCCCTCTTCCCAAAATGAGTTGAAATGAACTTAAACTGTTTTAAACGTTAGGGGTAGACATTATTGAGATTTCTCCCTCATTTTTGAAATGTTTTGTTTTCAGGTGAAGATCTAAATGCTGGGGACGGGAATTAGAAGTGAGGACGATGAGTCTAGAAGTCCTTGAATCTTTTTATATTGTTTTCGTTATGAAATCTTAAAGTTTTGTTTTGAGTGTTAGTAGTTACCGTTAGCAGACAGTTGTGTTTTCCTTTCTCGCCTTGTGTTCCTTCGGGGATACGGCAGTGACGCGCAAACTAAATTTGAAGTCTTCCGCTAAGTTTGTTAACGTTAGTTTGACTTTGACTTTTCTATAATTGAATTTCTGGGGCGTTACAAAAACTGTTAGAGAAGAAATGATATGAACTCAACTAAATTGATGAATTGAGAGCTGGACTTAAAGCCTTGATGGATAAGAAATCACCACACCAATTCTTCAAGGGTTCGACCAAACTTAACGCCAAGGATACAACCGAAGCACCACCGAGGACCTTGGTTTGGACCTAAGAGATCACCACTCTAAGGAACCTACTTAGGGCTTGTTTGGAGAGAAAAGTGGAATGGGTTGGGTATGGAATTAGAATCCTAGGGGATTGGGTATGGAATTAGAATCCTAGGGGGTTGGGTATGGAATTAGAACCCTGAAATGAAAGTGTTTGGTGAGTAGTGGAATGGAATTAAAACTATAGTCACAGTATTTGTTATAATAATAATACTAATAACAATAATAATAATAATAATAATAATAATAATAATAATAATAATTATGACAATAATAAAATTTTAATAATTATCAATTATTAATTAGTTATTATTATATATTAATTAATAATATTATTACCATAAATTATAAATTATTATTTTTTATTAATTAATAATTATTATCAATGGAAAATAATTAACTATAATAATAATTAATTAATTTTTAATTGTTGACATTTATGTCAATTAGTAATTTTATTATATTAATTATTAATTATTAATAATTATAATTATTTATTAATTATTAATAATAATCAATTATTATTAACTAATTATAATAATTACTTATTAATTATTAATATATATGTTTATTATTAATTATTAATTATTAATTACTAATTTTCATATTACTAAATTACTAATTATTATAAATTAATATTAGTTAAAAACATTTAATAATTCATTATTAGTAATAATTATTAGTATTTACATTTATAATAATTATATTATAATTATAATTATAATTATAATTATAATTATAATTATAATTATAATTATAATTATAATTATTATTATGATTATTATTATTATTGTTATTATATTATTACTATAAATTTTTATAATTATTATTATAATTATTATTAATTAATAATAATAATTATTATTATTAGTAATTATTATTATTATTATTACAATTATTATGATTATTATTATTGATTATAATTATTATTATTCATACTATAAAAGGAAAGAAGAAAGACAATAACTTCTACCATATCTAGTTATTGCTCCACAAGTTGACAACACTTGCTTGATGAAATCTCTAGGTGACACCTCATACTACCATGGAGACAGGATAAACAAGATGGTATGGCATGTTTCACCGATTTTACACATCATAAGGTGAAATCCACAAGCAAAACTTCCACTTGCAAGAGGCATGATAGCAAAACTAATATCCACTCCAAGCATAATTATTAGTTAAATCGAAATGGTCACAAGGCCTTCCCAGAAGGTTCTTTCGACAAAACTTTACTAGTAGATAGGTTGGATTTTTTTACCCAAAATGAACTCAAGAATTACCCCAAACGAACGTGTATAGATCGAGTTATGCTTGTTACAAAATCTGGTCTATTGTTGACATTGACAGTCCCTTGCTGGCTAGATACGACCAAGGACATTGGAAGACTTTTCCAAGTTGGTTTTAATGCTACGTACTATTGGAAAGTCTTCCCAAAAGTCTTGCAAAGATCATGTAATCTGGTAAACAAATCCGCGCTTAAAACGGGGCGTGTTTTGGAGGACATTGGCGGCATGATCGCCGAGGTCCTTAGCAAGGATTGACTGGAGCAATCCTTGGAGGTTTATGCTTCTTGCTGGGTTATGGAAGCATTCTGGATGACCTCCTTGACCCTCAAGTTGATCACCTATGGATGGACCTCCATCAAACTTGCTAAATCAAAAGCTTGGCTTCGAACAAAAGGATGTTACCACTCAACAAGTGACGCATTAAACGATTCTTCTTTACTAGAAGCAAAGACTTGCTTTGGTTTCTCATTTTCTCATTTTCTTCTTTGAGGACTTTCTTGACTGTTTTGGGAACCTCCTAGATGGATGCATTAGTTCACCTTAATGGAGCCTTTATAGGCTTTAGTGCATCCAAAATAACCTTGATGTCTTGGACAATCCAACCCAACATCTCATTGACCATCTTCAAGGTGATCAAGGGGGTCTTGAATCCATCATCCTCCCCTTATTGGAAATAATTTGTCCTCAAATTCAGCAGAGTACCATCACTAAGAGGTTGTAGTTGACTCGACTTTTTGACAAGGCTGAACTTGTAAGCTTGGGCATTGATGACCTCAAGGACATACACCAAGGACATTGATATCAAACCTTCTTCAAGGGGGTCAGCTTCAATCTGCCCAAAATCCAAAACAAGAACAATACACTCGGCTCTCGAGCCGCATTAAGATATTGAGAACTTAAAGTAATTCAAAACATTTCACAGAAGCATTATTCGCTAATAAGCGAACGTTGATCATCCCAAGGACCTCAAATGAGTCATCTGGCCGTGGTAGCAGCTTGGTAGCATCAACCTTTCTCTTTCCAACTATTGTGTCTACCATAACATTGGCAAGGCAATTTAAAAACACCCCTTCATTTTCATGCATCGAATATATCCTTGGTTGATCATGTAATTCGACATTCGATCTTAGGACGTTGAAGGGATCATAGGGGGTTCTTTGATTGTCTTGGTTGTGTTACAAAAATGATTCCGAGGTCAAAAGGTTTTCGAAAGGCCCTTTGTCGAATAAGGCTAGGTGGTAGATCATGAGAGAGTTTATATACCCTTGTGAGGACCAACAAGTCAATAGTCAGTACGAGGTCCTTGGCCGCATCAAGGATTTTCAAAACCCAATGCCTTAAGGATAGAAGCCTAGGTTTGTGGGTTCTGGGAGTTAGCGCTTTTATGGAAGGTGATGATGTGGAGGTAAAGGGACATGGAAAGTAGGTTTCGAAACTCCCCTTGTTGAATAGGAAGTTATTCGGTATGAGGAGTTTTTGTGGGGCTTTTGGGGTTGTTTTGTGGTCTAAGGACAATGGGGGTTTAAGTGGTGCGGTGATGGTAGGATTAGAGATAAACCAAGGTTGGTTGGGAGTGTGGAGACCAGTCCATGGTTGTCTCAAGGACCTCGAGATAGAATGGTTGATAGTTTGAGCAAAAAGGTATGTCGCATAAGGGCTTCTCTTGCCAAGCATAGTGAGGGTATGATTAAAAAATGTTTCTCCTTGTAGAACTTCAACAATAATCAATTAATGCTTACTCTTCAACATAGAGCATGTTATCAAGGACTTAATAGAACTTCAAACTAAACCATAATAAACATAATCAAAGCTCACAAAATCAAGATAATATGACTTAAGTTCTATCCCACAATCTTGACTTATCTAAGGTCGTATAATCACGACATCCATCTCCACACAACACCAAGGCATAAGAAATTTCACAAAGCATGCACTCATGAAACTCCCAACAGACCAAAATATTCCTAAGTATGTTTCAGGCATGCCCAACAAAATAATGAAGCAAGGAAATTCTTGAGATCCCATACCTTGACCAGAGTATTGGACACCAACTAGCTTGAAAGGGATCAAGGCTAGAAAATCAACATCATTAATAAAAGACAATGTGCTCCTCCATTGAGCTTGGTGGGGACTTGATACTCAATTCCTCATACTTTAACCTTCTCCTCTTCCACCTCTTTTGTTTTGGTCTTCTTATCACCTCCAAGTTCATGCGTAGAAGTGACCTTGGTTGGAAATCCACCAACTCAGCATTGAAGCCACTCGAAGCTTCATTCTCCTTTCTCATCTTTGTAGCACCCAAAGATGCCATGACGTCTACTATCCCGAGCTGGTGTTGAGATTCTACCAATGTCATTGGCTGATATAATCCCAAGGTCCTTGGTTGTGTCAAGGACAAACAGTCATCAACCTCCGATTTAGCAAACTGGAGAGGAAATTCGGCAATGGGCTCCTTTTCTCTTTGAGCCTTAAAGCTCATATCAAGAGTTTCTTCGGCATATTCACTTTCAACAAAGCTGGGACGGAGTTCAATAATGATCTCTCGCTCCTCCTCTTGACAATGAACCTCAAGAGGCTCATCAAGAGCCTCGACAACTTTTCAGTGTCATCAAATTCTAGAGGGAGATCAAGGTTGATCTCTGGTTCCTCTTGAACTTGATGTTCCTCCTCGTGAACCAAAGGTGGTTCACATGCCTTCTTTAAATAAAGGGCAAATTGATGTAAAGCCATCTCGGATTGTTCAAACTTGAGATAAAAAAGATCAAACTCATGTTTCAACCTCAATAATCTCCTTTTCTCCTCTTCAACAGACTTGAACTTCCCATTATTCTTTGAGACTTTTTTGGTGAAAGGTATCTTAAAGACAAATGCCAAATCGGGTTTTTTTGTGGACTAGGATATGTGTTTGGGCTAAGGGTTATATTTGGGCTAATTCCACCCGGCCTAAGAAAAACCTAAGCTTTGATACCAAATATGATGTACTCTCGGGCTGAAAGGAAGCAATCAAGGATGACCAAGTTACCAATCAAGTCAACTGAGGTAGTTTGTCTTTGACTGACTAAGGACATTAACAAAATTCTGGAAATCTAGAATTGTTAGAGAAGAAAGGATATGAACTCAACTCAATGGATGAATTGAGAGTTGGACTCAAAGCCTTGATGGATAAGAAATAACATCATCAATTCTTCAAGGGTTCGACCAAACTTAACTCCAAGGATACAGCCGAAGCACTATCGAGGACCTTGGTTTGGACCTAAGAGATCACCACTCTAAGGAACCTACTTAGAGATAAAACACTTAGGAATTTATGACCTCCTAGTTATTCTCAAGGATACAAAAACACCACTATGAAAGCAACTGAACCTTAAATGATCACCACTCTACTCGGTCAAGGATAGAGATAACATTAAGGAATTTAATTTGGGGGGAGCATAGCTCTAACTCTCTTTTCATATACTTGAACATTGTGTTACAAAGAAGAATTAAAAAGCCTTATATAGGCTAAAATACATACATGATTCGTTCATACTATAAAAGGAAAGAAGAAAGACAATAACTTTTACCATATCTAGTTGTTGCTCCACAAGTTAACAACACTTGCTTGATGAAATCTCTAGGCGACACCTCATACTACCATGGAGACAAGCTAAACAAGATGGTATGTCATCACCCATTTGACACATCACAAGGTGAAATCCACAAGCAAAACTTCCACTTGTAAGTGGCATGATAGCAAAACTAATATCCATTCCAAACATAATTTTTAGTCAACTCTAAATGGTTACAAGGCCTTCCTAGAGGGTTCTTTATACGAAACTGTACCAGTAGATAGGTTGTATTTGTCTACCCAAAATGGACTCAAGAATTACCCTAAACGAACATGTATAGCTCCAGTTATGCTTGTTACAAAATCTGGTCTGTTGCTGACCTTGACAGTCCGTTGCTGTCTGGATACGACAAAGGATGTTGAAAGACTTTTCCAAGTTGGTTTTAATGCTACGTACTATTGGAAAGTCTTCCCAAAAGTCTTACAAAACTCATGCAATCCGGTTAACAAATCCGGGCTTAAAACCGGGCATGTTTTGGAGGACGTTGGCGGTATGATCGTCGAGGTCCTTAACAAGGATTGACTGGAACAATCCTTGGAGGTTGATGCTTCTTGCTGGGTTATGGAAGCATTGTGGATGACCTCCTTGACCCTCAGGTTGATCACCTATGGATGGACCTCCATCAAATTTGCTAAATTAAAAGCTTGGCTTCGAAGAAAAGGATGTTACCATTCAACAAGCGAGTAATTAAACGATTCTTCTTTACTAGAAGCAAAGACTTGCTTTGGTTTCTCATTTTCTTTTTTGAGAACTTCCTTAACTGTTTTGGAAACCTCCTTGATGGATGCATTAGTTCATCTTAATGGAGCCTTGATAGGCTTTACTGCATCCAAAATAACCTTGATGTCTTGGACAATCCAACCCAGCATCTCATTGAGCATCTTCAAGGTGTCAAGGGGGTCTTAACTATTGGGAAATGTCCCAACAATGTTCGATATACACGGAGATTAAACCAAAGTAATGTAGTAATTATATGTCTTGCTAGAGACCTCTATAATTAGTAATTAAATATGTTTAAATTACAACTATATTATTTGGTTCTACTGGGTCACACAAGTCAGTGCACTGGAACAATGTATGTAACCTAAATGATATTGTATCACGTTTAGAAAAGTTGGGAACTGATTTCTGTGAGAAATCAGCCCAACATGGACCGAATTTGGTTCAACACAGACCGTAGTGTCCATGGGCCGAGTAATTGGACCTTCTGGAGTCCAACACGGACCGTGTTGGGCCCAGAAACGCGCCGTTGTTTTAAGTCAGCCCTTTAGGGTTTTTGAACCCTTTCCCTAGGTTTTCTAAACACTATATAAAGGGGTCTCTGGGAGAGATTATTGAACACCAACTGCCTAAGACTCTTAGAGAGATACCAGGGTGATTTCCTGAGTTCCTCTCTCTTTCAGTTTGCAGTTCTAGTTTCAGGAAACATTCTCTGTTTCCCGAAACAATCTCACATACATCTTAGATTGAGATTCGTCTCGATCGGGTCGATCTAGCAATCGGGTTCCCGGAGTGTTGCGTGGACATTTCAGTAGAGGGTTTCAGCATTGGAATCTGGAAGGTCAACCTCTTCTTCAGCAGGAATTAGCGATCAGGTATAATTACTAAAGCCTCTGCAGTTGTTTTGATTAATTGTTTATAACTGTTATAATATTCCGCCAATTAATCTGTATCTGTTTAGGAAATAGATAACCTAAAACCTAACAGTGGTATCAGAGCTACCAATTGCATGCTAAAGTATTGTACTTGTATTCATAAGCAATTTGTCAATAGTTGAATTATATTATGAATATGCTAGAGTAGATTTATGCCTAAAATTTTGAATATTTATGAAAGTTTAATCTTTAATGTTCATGATAGTAAATCTGAAATTTTATTGTAAAATTTCATGCTTTGTTATTATTTATTTCTTGTTGCCTTTAATTAATCGATATTATGTTTGTTTAATTGTAAAATATAGCATGAACTCGATTTAATTTTGAATGTTTTAGAAACAATCATGTTTAATATTGTTAAACAGTAGGAAATACAATAGGTCTAAATTCGCAAAATAGGGTTTTGTAGAATTAATTTTCTGATTTAGTTTATTTATGGTCAATATGAAAAATAGAAATAAATATCAAAAGAACTCGAAACTTTCTGAAATTTTTACTGGAGGTATCTGGAAGTGTTATGGACTTTCCATAATTTTTGTAGATTTTTCCCAATTAAAATGGATTTTTAATTGAGTTTTCAGATCTGAAGTGAATTAAAATTCGTTTAATTCTCTGAATTTTATAAATTTGTAGAAATTTGTAAAACTTCTGAAATTTTTATAGTAGGTTACTGGATAACCATACTTTTAGGGAAAAAATTTCCATTAATTTCTCGGGTAAAATTTTATTTTTTAATTTAGATTTTCAGATCTCAGAGAAATAAATTTGTTGCTTCTATGAGTTTTGTATATTTGTAGAAATTTGCAAATTTTTTGAAAATTTTACAGTAGGTTACTGGGTAACCATTATGTTATGGATAAATGTTTCGTGAATTTTCGAAATCGTTTATTAATTTTCCTTTAATATTCAGATTAACAGAAAAGTATAATTGTTTACTTTTCTGAATTTTATTCTAATTTTCGAAATTCGATAAAAATATGAAATTTTTACAGTAGCATATTGGACGAACCTACTGTATGGGAAAATTATAAAATTTGATTTTTTAAACTTATCGGACTATTATTATTTATTTTCCTCTTAAACGGAGAATTAAAAAGTTTAATTCCCTAAATTTTTACAATCTTTTAGAAATTGTTAAAAATTCTGGAAAATATTCATATTGGGTTATTAGATAACACTGTGATATGAAATCTTTTAATTCGATAAGTTATGATAATTTTATTTAAGTTTTCATTCACGAAATTAACAAAAACTGGGAAGCAACACGGACCGTGTTGATCCAACACGGACCGTGTTGCCAGCAGTTTTGGTGAATTCGTGTGCTTTAGGGTTTGTAATTAATTTTAGAAATTAATTATTAAATCCTATTACTACTAAATCAGATAATGGATATAAAATCTATTATTTTGTAAAGTTTAGGAAACTTACAATATCTTTGAAAGATATAATATCTTTCAGACTCCTTGATTTTAGGAAAGTCAAGTATTTTGTATGTATAGGTATAAAATCCTAAATATGTTTAGGTAACTAAGATAAAATTTGGATTTTGTTTATTATATTAATCATGCAAACCTTTTAGGAAATTTTATTTAGTATTTATTTCCTTATGTGTTATATTGCAATTATATATATGCCTTTATAATTTGTTATTTAAGCATGTGTTATATTTGATATAATTATTGCAATATTACATGTTTGCATGTGCTTCTAGTATGGCCATAGATAGCCGGTTTTACCAGTCTGCATACTGGGTTGGGTGAAATACGGTCTGTGTACCGTCTTTGAATTAAATTTTTAAATTTAAATTTCAGTTAAGTTTATTTTAATTCATGTAAGGACTCAATTGTGAGGTCCAATTTGTAAATTTGTTGTAATTGGTGACATCAAGTTGAGTAGGAGCCCAACAGCAATGGAGGTGATGATTCGAGTGGGAGCCCATCCAATGAAGTTGCAAGACCCAAGAAGTTTTCTTGAAAACTATCAAGGCTTAGTTAAATTAGTTTGATTAAGTCTAGGTGGCCATACTAGCAGTTTTATTTATGCTTTAAGTTTGTTATAGCATGTTGTTTTATTATTCCTTTTATGCTTTTCGAAAGAGTTTACCTAGAATTGCATGCTTAGAATAATAAAACCTACTCTTTAAATGAATTATTGCTCAACCTATCGAAACACCACTTAGATGGATAAATAAAGAAAGCCAAAGCGAATTATTTGTCCATTATTAATAAGTAGGGTGGGAGCTAGGTCAATTCAAATTGGCTATCAAAATAGTTTTGGGCCAAGAGCAGAGGAAGAGAAATATTGTATTCGATACAAATTTCTTGTCAAGAGTCATTTTGAATGATCGATCATAAGATGATCCACCAAAGATAACATGGGATCGAGTTTTGTTGGGCCAAAGTCCACTTGGGCCCATGAGTCTTGTGGGTCTTGGTAAATTAAAACACTAAATGAGAGTTGATAAAGTGTTTTGATTTGAAATTAAAATTAGTTTAATTTCTTTTGATGAATAATAACTAAAATGAACCAACTTGTCTCATAGAATTATTTATGTCTTTTCACTCAAACATCCACCACTAATAAAATATTGTTTTCTCCTTGAGAAAAAGAAAAACAATTAACACTAATTCCTTAATTGGCATTGTCATCGCAAGATTGTCTTGAAGGCGATTAAAAGAAACATGTCTTTGATATAACATTGAGCTAGGCATCAATATTAAGAGGTCAATCAAGACAAATGAATACATGTAATGTCATAGTATTCATACAATTTTAACTTCAAAATGTTTGAAGGTTAGAGGAAGGTTTTCAATATTATCAACTCAAAACCAAGTTCATCGAACTAGTTAGAGTTGATAAATATGACTCCAATAACCAGATAGTCTAGGTTGAGCTAGATAAGAGCCAATTGATGGCTGTAGACACCCAAAAAGTGTCTCATAATTATTATAATTATTGTAATTATTGTAAATATTTTTATTTTTATTTTACTTTAGAAAAAATGCCAAGGAAAGTGAAATGCAAAAAAATAAATAAATAAATAAACCACAAAAAAAAAACAGACCATTTCCTTTTCGCACGCAACCCAAGGCGACTACGGGCTGGGCGGAGCAGGATCCGGCCCACATACCGCCAGGTATTGTGGGCGGATTCTGCCCGACCCAGCGCGCCCCGGCTCACCTCAGGAAGCGTGCCCTAATTTGATCCGCGCAGCTGGGCCGTGATACCTGGCGGTATTAGGTCATTTTTTCCCCTCATTTTTGACCTAAATTCCAAACCCCAATTTCTCCTATAAAAACCCCTCTCATCCCTCACTTAAACCCTACACCGAAATCACCCTGGCGTATTGACACTTGGTGATTTCACTTTCTTCTTCTCCCCTTTTCTTCTCTCATTTTTTGCATACACTTAATTGGCATCGTTATTTTCTTTTTTTCTTTCTCCATGCATGTTATTTTGTAACTTGAGTTAATCCTAAACTCGACCTAAATAATATGGATTGCTTGTGAATAAAGGTACGTTCTTGTTCAATTCTTTTTTTTCTTGTATTTATTTCTCGTCTTATTATTGCATTTGTATGTAACTAAATAACACTAATTACACTAATTAATACTCCGTTCTACTCTCGTCTTTTCCCCTCTTCTTCTTTCTTTTTTATCTAACCGGTCTAGTAAAGTCCGTTCGTTGAACGGGCGGATTCGGGAATTTTTATTCCCGAATTCGTAACCTTACCCCCGGATCCGAATCTCGTGGTTCGTGGTTTGTGGAGTCTTATTTTTCTTGAGTTTATTAATTCTTGTTCAAAGATTAATTGGCGTCTCTCTCTTCTTTTCTTTCTTTTATTTCTCTTTTTCGGATTTCAGAAAGTTAATTACGAAAATACAAGTTTTCTTAGTTTTTTTTGGTCCGAATCCCTAAGTTCGGAAGTAGGTTCCGAGGCCGGGACGGACAGAATACCTGGCGGTATTCTGGCCCGACCCACGGCCCGGACCTGACTTCCGGATCAGGGCCATTTTCTGGATTCCCGGCCCACGATACCTGCAGGTATCGCTGCCTCGGTCCCGGGTTCGAGTCTTCTTTTTTTTATTTCTTCTCGTTTTTATTTCTTTTCTTTCGCATTTTACTTTCTGTTTCGGAAAGCTAAAAAAAAGAGATTTTATTTTTTTTCCCTTCTGTCTCGGAAACAGATCCCGAGGCCGGGGCAGGCGCAATACCTGCAGGTATTGCTACAGTAAACTGCCCCGAGCCAATCCCGGGGTTCTCTGTTTGTCTTTTTTCGTTTCTTTCTTTTTTCTTTTATGTTCACTTCCTGAATAAATAAAATTCTCAAACTCTAATAAGATCTAAAAAAAGGGAGTTTATTTGAGTTTTAGTTTTAATTTGTTTAAACGGAAATTCAAGCAAATCTTCTCAAAGAAAAGACACCCCTTTCGACTCGCCGTTTACCGCGAGGGTTACCACGGGGATTTTCCCGGGTCCCACAAATGGCGACTCCACTGGGGGCTTACTTTAAGAGGGTAAAACTTGAAAAGCCGGTTTTTTAATTTTTTTTTGAGTAGAAAAGGAGAAATTAATTTTTGTAATTTTTATTATTTGGTTAAGCATCAAGCATACGGACCTCCATCTTGATTTTTTAATAAATCGGGATGAACCCAAAGATACCGTCTAGGTTAACCCAATTTTCCTTTTGGGTAAAGTATATTTTCGAATTCAAGGAATGAACCCCACATTTCGAGAAGGTCGCGAATTGCTTTCCCACTCATGAAGCACTCCAAATTTTTTTTCGGGATTATGAATTTACGTTTTCCCTTAAAATTTTGCGAGAAACACACAGGTCACACTACTATGAACTCCATAGAATTTGTGTCGGGTGAGAGACATGAGTATGATAGTTTTAGGTATCCGACCTTAAACCTGTGAATATAGAACCTCGGTCAGGTGCATTACCCATTTTGTATGCTATGTGCATCCTCGTTGTGATATATGTAAATTATGTGCTATATGTTTTTTTTTAAGAGTCGGTCTCATAAGGTCTTTCCCCCTAAATACCGCTCTAGTTTGGACAATAGTCATGCAAAAGTTAAAGAAGACCTAGAGGTCTCTCTTGGGCCCAAATCAAAAAAGTTTGATTAAACCCGAGATCTTAGCTTGACTTTGTCCAACCCTTGGTTGTATCTGGGCCCATAAAGTGTATCCGGTCATCATTCGAATCTGAGTTCATTAAAACTTTAATGTTGACTCGATCTTATGATGATCCGATGGACCTTCCCCATACATAGTCTCATTTTAGGCTAAAGGTCATCATGCAAACCCAATGTTGGGTGAGTCAAGACAAAAAAAAAAAAAAAAGAGTCAACATATACGCATGGTCTGCATTAGGTTGTTCATATAGGTCATTAGGTCATGGCATGCTTCGGGTAGGCACGTGTCGGGTGTTGATGTTGTTCTAAAATGAAATTTCCATAAAGGCAAAATAGGACCTAAGGAGTCAAGAGTCAAGTCCTGGGCTAGGGTTGGATCTCGAAGGCTGATAAGTTCTCACCGAACCCGACTGCAACATCGAACAGGAGTCTATCCGCCGGCACTGACGCGGATACCTCATCCCAAACTTCGCTCATAGACAGTGATATTGTGTCCATTCCGTCTGACTTCATGGCTGAAAACAATGATCAAGATCAAGAAACCCATGGCCAACCTGTTACGGCAGCGGACCTCTCAGCCTTAGTGCGAGATATTCGTACCCTGATTGATCTGAGGCGACCAACAAGATCGTAGAATGAAAGGCGTTGTCCAAGCCATTCAAACGATCAATGAAAAGATAGGCATAGGGCAAGATGTCCCTGATGAAGATGACAGAAGCGTAAGGACTATGCCCCGGGATGAGCAGTTCATGCCATTCAGGGACAATAGGGTCGATAATCTTTAAAACCTGCTTAGACAAATCCCTCAATTTAGAGAGCATTTTCTGGATATCGGCTTACCAAGCACTCCTCAAGCAAGACTCCCTGATAAGTTCTCGTTACCTGAGAAGAAATTTAAGGCTTTGGAGAATCCCACTCATCATGTCCGCAGCTTTGCGCGCATGATGGTCTTAAAGGAAGTGGACCCTAGCTTATATGCTCATGTTTTCCCGTGGACTTTAAGAGATGGAGTTCTAAAGTGGTACTACACCTTACCGTTGGATGTCCAAGAGAACTGGGAAGCTACTTATAAGGCTTTCATCCAGCAATATGCAGCTAGCCAAGACGCTGATGTAACCATGAGTGACATGGCGGCAATTAAGCAAGGTGAAGGAGAATCATTCATGAACTATTTTCATCGCTGGAGTGCACAAAAGGCCCTTATGACTGATAAGGTGACTTTGGATTACCAGATCCAAATTTTCATACAGGGGCTAAAGCCAAAATATGCTAACATGATGGAATGCCAGGTGATTCCAGATTTCTCAACTCTGAAGAAACTGGGGTTAATGGTAGAAGCCAAGCTTGAAAAATCTGCAACTTCATCCGGATGGAAGAACTCCACTTCCACCAAAAGGGTTGGTGGAACATCCAACCAGCAACCAAAAGTTGTTGAAGCACATGTCGTTCAAAGGTTTAACTCCTGTACACCCCTCGACACATCGTATGCCGAGGCCTTAGATCGTCTTGTGAAGAATGGAAAAATTGAACTTCCCCCTATCAAAGCTGAACCTGAAGTAAAAGGAAAGAAGCGGGGGCGGGAAGTGCGATTACCACCGCATGCGAGGTCATGATACCGAGAGATGCTTTACTCTTAAAAATGTCATAGAAGGGATGATCCGTGACCAGACTTTACCCCTGCCCAAAGCGGCCTAACAAAAGCCTAACAACAAGAATAATCCATTTGGAGTCGCCATGATATCCAATGCTTCATGAAGTTGGGACCCCACCATCTTCATCACTGACATAGGGGCTCCAAAATTCAAAGTTTACGCTCCGGGCTTCATGCATATCAACAGAATATGGGATAGCGATGAAGAGGACGTGTATCAAACTGACATGACTTCCTGGGATTCTGACCCCGAGGATACATGCAAGGAGATCACTCCTAAGGTTGGATCACTCAAGATAAACCCGGGAGACGAAGGAGAAAACCTAACCAAGGAAACTGAACAGTAAAAAATGGTCCTCAAAGTCACCCGGGAGGATCATCAGCCTGATGACTATACTGACACTGCATTTCTTACCAGGTCGGGGAGAACCAACCAGAAAGACCCAACTCCTCCACCACTAGTTGCTCCTATACCTATGAACACACAACCAACTGAGGCGATCCCGGTAGAGGATGCATTCCTTAAGCAATTCAAGAGGACTAAAGTTGACCTCACGATATGGCAACTGTTGAATACTTCCCAGACGCATCGTCAAGCACTCTTGAATGCACTGAACCGAATCCAAGTTCCCTCGGACACTCCACCTGAGGACCTCGTTGCATTTATGACTACACCGAAGCCGGGTATCACTTTCGATGAGACAGACTTGCCAAGGGAAGGATACGCTCACAATAAAGCTCTATACTTAACCATCATGTGTTCTAATAAGGTTGTCCCACTTGTGCTAGTGGACAATGGATCAGCGGTCAACATATGTCCATAGAGAACTGCCCAGAAGTTAGGTATTCAGCGGCTTCATGTGGCACAACAAACTGTTCAACTCCGTGCTTATGATAATTCTCCAAGAAGGACTTTAGGTTCGGTAATCTTACCCATAACCATGGAACATGTCACCCGAAATGTCGAATTTCTGGTTATCGACATCCCGGCATCTTTCAATCTACTACTTGGCCGACCATGGCTGCATGAGAATAGGGCGGTTGCCTCCACTCTGCATCAAAAGGTGAAGATGATAATTCAAGGCCAAGTCATCACCATAGGAGGTGAAGAAATTTCTGCTATCGTCACCTCGACAACGCCCATGTTGGAAGTCGAACACAACTCCATGGATGAAGAGTTCATAACTTCGAGTTTGTGGCCATGCTGAGTCTGAACGAGGCCCCTTTCGATTTTGACCCACATTCTAATTGTAAGGTCAACGCGATCTTAAGGAACATGGGATATTTTTCGGGGCGATCCCTAGGGAATCCAAGTAAGAAGTCTAACTTCCGATACCTAATGCCTAGAAGCTATTACTCTTTTGGTCTCGGGTACACCCCGACCGAAGAAGAAATTAGACTTGCTAAGTGGGCAACTGCCAGGAAGAGGAAGGCTGACAACCCACCGCTGCTCTCTGAGACTAGGCCTTATCCTTAGACCCTTAACGGGCAATGGATCAAGGAAGGAGATGACTTTCCCTACTATGGGTTCCCGGAGCCTTATTATCTGAAAGAGGAAGGTATCCAAGTAGCTGGCTTGGAAACTTTTAATGGCTGCATGTTCTTAGAGGAAGGACACTTCATCCCAAGTCGGGATAAGAAACCTCCTCTCGAATGGACACATTTAGCTGGAAGTAGCATCTTTGGTCTTCTGTTCGGCCAAGAGGCTCATCATAATGACGACCCGGGCAACCTCCTTGTTGCAGCCCTTTCTAATCCCGGATTTGATCCAAGCAAGCTGATAACTGAAGATGGAAGCTGTCGTGATACATCGTGGGTGGACGTCGATGCTGGAAAAGAATTCACTGTAGCCTTAGGAGAGTCTTCTGAGTTTTTCAAGTCTGGTCCTAGTTTCCCTTCTGTTGAGTCAAAGTCCGTTGAGTAAGTCCTAGAATTTTTCTTTAATGTACTCGTTTTCCTAATTCAATAAAATGAACGTTTGTTTGCTTATCCTGATTTCTTTCCCTCTTCCCTGAACTGTTTTTGCCAATAGTGATGCTGAATTAATGGACTCAAAAGAATTAATAAAAGCTGTCGAAGAACATGAAAATCATACAGCCGTAATGGAGGAAACAATAAGCATTAACGTAGGAACTTTAGAAAACCCTCGGGAGTTGAAACTCGGGAAATCATTAACATTGGAAGAACAAACGGAGTACACCGAGCTGCTCAAAGAGTTCATCGATGTGTTTGCATGGTCTTACGAGGACATGCCAGGGATCGATCGAGAGATAGCCGAACATTCTCTTCCCTTGTATCCGGATGCAAAACCAGTCAAGCAAAGGCCTAGAAGGATGAAACCTGAGTGGTCACGTAAGATTTTGTTGGAGGTAGTAAAGCAGCAACAAGCGGGCTTTATCAAAGTAATCAAGTACGCAGACTGGTTAGCTAACATTGTACCCGTGCCCAAGAAAGATGGAAGGGTGAGAATGTGCGTCGACTATAGAGACTTGAACAAAGCAAGTCCTAAGGACGACTTTCCACTACCTCACATCAACATTCTGGTAGACAACACATGCGGGCATGAATTACTGTCCTTCATGGACGGGTATTCAGGATATAATCAAATCAAGATGGCAGAAGAAGACATGGAAAAGACTGCCTTTACCACACCATGGGGAAACTTCCATTATGTAGTAATGCCGTTTGGGTTAAAGAATGCCGGGGCTACTTACCAAAGAACGACCACAACATTGCTATATGACATGATGCATAATGAAGTGGAAGTATACGTCGACGATATGATTGTTAAACCAAAGAAACGGGTAGAACATACTGCCAGTTTGAGAAAGTTCTTCGTTCGATTAAGGAAGTACAACGTGAGATTGAATCCACAAAAATGTACCTTTGGAGTCACCTCTGGAAAGTTACTCGGCTTTGTGGTTAGTTCAAGAGGCATTGAAGTAGACCCAGCCAAGATTAAGGCTATTCAAGACCTAAAACCACCTAAGACCGAAAAGGAAATTCGAGGATTCCTTGGAAGAGTTCAATATATAAGTCGTTTCATCTCAAAGCTAACCATGACATGTGAACCTTTGTTCAAAAAGTTAAAGAAGGGAACAAAACCGCAATGGGATGAAAAATGCCAAGATGCCTTTGACAAGATCAAAGAGTACTTGACACATCCACCTGTGTTAATGTCACCTGTACCCAATGAACCATTACTACTATACCTCACCATTACCGATACAGCTAAGGGGGCAATGTTGGCTTAGAAAGTTGATGGTCAAGAAAGGGCCATCTACTATTTGAGTAAGAAGTTCCTAGAATATGAGGTTCGTTACGCGGAGATAGAGAAAATGGCCTTGGCTCTCGTTTGGGCTACCAAGAAGCTTCGCCACTACATGCTTGCACATACAGTGCACATCATAGCAGAAAAGAACCCGGTCAAATATGTCTTAGAACAACCAATAGTCAACAGTAGGGTGGCTCGATGGATGGTGATGCTCTCCGAGTTTAATCTCAAGTATGTACAACAAAAATCCATCAAGGGAAAAGTTGTGTCAGACTTTTTAGCTGATTCACCCTCAAGTGAACCGCACCCTACAGTTTTGGAGTTTCCCGATGAACAAGTCTTCAATACAGATGACGAAACATGGGAAATGCACTTCGACGGTGCATCCAACCAAACAGGATGTGGAGCAGGCATTATCCTAATCTCACCCGAAGGAGCCAATACGCCAATATCCGTGAAACTTGACTTCGGGGTTACAAATAACGCGGCCGAATATGAAGCTTGCATTCTAGGCATGCGAGCTGCAATGGAAATGAACATCAAGAGGTTGAGGGTCTCAGGAGACTCCAACCTTGTGATCAATCAGGCCAATCATCATTGGAAAGTAAGGGACGAAGATATGGCCACCTACCAAGCCTATTTAACCAAGCTTTCCGAGGAATTCGATTACATCACTTTCACGTATCACAAACGTGAAGACAATGAACTGGCCGATTCCTTGGCCAAGCTCTTATCATTAGTGGCCATCCCGGCGGGGATAACAGAAATGCCTGTAATGGTTCAAAGGAAGAGTGAACCGGCATACGTAGGCACTTTAGATATATGTGAGGTTAGCCGAGATTGTTGGTATTATGACCTTTACATATACCTAACAAAAGGGGAATACCCAGATGGACTGGAACCAAGAGCGCAAAGGGCTATTCGACTTATAGCAGCTCAGTACTGCATAATTCAGGATAGACTCTACAAGAAGACTAGCACGGGTTTAACCTTACTGTGTGTTGATAAAGAGGAAGCCGAGAAGATTATGGAGGCTATACACAGTGGAGAATGTGGTCCACACATGAATGGCAGGATCTTAAACAAAAAGATTCAGAGAGCTGGTTATTATTGGACCACTATGGAGGTCGATTGTCATGCTTTCGTTAGGAAATGCCTCAAATGCCAAATTTATGCGAATTTACAGCATCAACCTCCAACCTATCTCACTACATTGACTTCTCCGTGGCCTTTCTCGATGTGGGGAATAGACATCATCGGTAAAATATCTCCTACCGGTATCGGGGGCCATGAATTTGTATTAGTGGCTATTGACTATTTCACGAAGTGGGTTGAAGCGGCATCTTACGCCAAGATCACTTCCAAACATGTGGCTAAGTTTATACAGCAGAACATCATCTGTAGATACGGAGTGCCGCATGAAATAATAAGTGATAATGGAAGACATTTCATGAAAGAAGTCACCGAACTGCTCGAGAAATACAAGATCCAGCATCACCATTCGTCAGTTTATAGGCCACAAGCCAACGGCGCCGTGGAAGCAGCCAACAAGTCTTTAAAAAGAATCATTGAAAAAATGGTGGTAACTTATAAAGACTGGCCTGATAAGTTACCCTTTGCTTTGTGGGGGTATCGAACGTCGATTCACACTGCTACCGGGGCAACCCCATACTCGTTGGTATATGGGATGGAGGTTGTGTTACCCATAGAGATAGCAATACCTTCCTTGAGGATAGTGGCAGAAAGCCAAATTCTCGAGGCAGAGTGGGCTAGAACTCGGTATGAAGAGTTGATCTTGATTGACGAACGAAGATTGAGAGCCATGCATAATGTCCAGGTTTATCAGAATAGAATTTCAAGGGCTTTCAACAAGAAAGTGAAGCCTAGAAATCTTAAAGAAGGAGACTTGGTCTTAAAGGAGATGAGAGCACCACTTCAAGATCCGCGAGGAAAATTCAAGCCGAATTGGAAGGGGCCTTACGTCATCAAGACTTTACTACCGGCAGGAGCTGCCATCTTGATTACTCCCGAGGGCGAGGAACTGTCTCAACCAACCAATCTAGATCAATTAAAAAAGTTCTATGCTTGAGAGTTGGAGTGACATAGCTAAGACACTGGATTCGACCCAGAAACTTAGCAATGTTTAGAAAAGGGAGAGGTGAACTACGAAGGCCTGATTCTACTCTTGTAGATACGTAGGAAACCCGCGAGGGTCCGGCCCATATTTTTTTTTTCTTTTTAGTTGGAAGGCAATAGATGTAATAAAGTCCATATATATTATTGATATTTTATAATAAAGTTCGCTACATTTCGTTTTAGTTTCCTCCTAAGAAGTACATTACTAACGAGATTGAAATATAACAATAATAGTCCTAAAAGATTACAAGAACATACTTGTAACTTTATTCAGCATCAAATTAAAAATAACTATTGGCTTAAGCAGATTCAATCTTTCTTCTCTTTCTCGGGCCTCTTGCTAGGACCAGCATCCTTATCTTTTGGAGGCGGGCGTTCTCTCTTCTTAGGCTTCTCGTTGTAGACTCGAGGCTCTTTTCCCTTTCCCTTCCCGGAAGGCTTGGGTTCAGCTCTTTTAGGGGGGGACTTACGCTCTCTAATAACCAAGGAAGGCAAAGCAGGTTCCCGGGTAACACGCCGAGCTGGGGGCTTCCTTACGATGACCTCTTCCTTCTTCTTTTGCATGGCATCCCACCTCTTGTATTCAAAACGGAGCCTGTTGAAGACTGAAAGTTGTCCTTTCTCATCTTCTTCTCTTAGCTTCACTCGCTCTTCAGGATCTTTCTCAATCAACCATTTGATGAAAGCTTTGGTCACATAAGTAGTGGCAACCTATGTCTTATCCTTGGGGGCTTAAATAGCAGGAACATGACTCCAATAGGAGGCCCAACCCTTCGCAACCACATCGGTGACTTCATGAGGCTTCTGAGGAGTACAGTCTAGCAAGGGAATGAGTTGCTTCCTCCCCATTTGGCGCATCACCCTCAAAGGAAAGTAATAGGTACAATGAGTGAGACTAATCAATCTCACATGGGAGGTTCCATACTGGGGACATACATAATGATGGGCTCCCCACCACTCTATCCACCAGTCGACAAGAGGACTCTTCTTGAGGCGCTTAATCCAAGAGCCCATGGACTCCTTCTCATCCAAGAAGAGCTTGTGGTGTAGAATTCTATGAACCTTCCGATCCACCAAAGTCAATGGAAGGGCCATCTGCTTAGATGTTCCATTAGCCAAATCTGCACAAAAGCAAAATCAGGTCAGCTAAAGGTTTTCTCGATCGACAAAATGCAAGAGGGGACCACGCTGCAGCATGGTGGCTATCTGCACTGAGTCTGTCCAAACAGAACAGAAAAACCCCGGGACAGACTACAATACTTGCAGGCATGGTGGCCTGTCCAGACCCGAGTCTTTCCAAACAGAACAGAAAAATTCCGGGACAGACTACAATACCTGCAGGCATGGTAGCCCGCCCAGACCCGAGTCTGTCCAGTCAGAACAGAAAAATCTCGGGACAAACCGCAATACCTGCAGGCATGATATTCTAGACAGACAACAAATCGTACCTGGAGAAGAAGTGGACTCCCACGCCATGTCTCTGTCTTGTCTTGCTCATCCAGACCCATGATGGTTTCGCCCAATACTAAAGGAGTGGGGTTTCTTCCACCTCTCATGTCATCCAAAACATTGACGAGACATACCGGGATTAACCCTGACCCCCCATGGTGAAAAAGGAATTGCCCTAGAATGCATAGAGCCACAGCTCTAACCCTAATCTCGGGGCTGAGGTTTAAGGTTTCAGGTGATTGGAAATATTCTAAGAGGGCCAACAAGTGTATCTTTCCGCCAATCAAGATACTCCCTAAGACTTTTTCAGGCAAGCATAGAAAATTTTGGAACTTTGAAGGGGCATCGTCAAGAGGGATAGGAAGTGCAGGCCAAGCTAAAGAATCCACACCCAACAACGCATCCCATTCTTCAACCAAAGGACATAACTCAACCTCCCCAAAGCGGAAAACATGCATCACGGGATCCTACAGTGCAATGCATGCGTAGAGAAAGTCTAGAAACAAAACCACTTGTTTTAAGCTCAGAAAAAGGGAAAGATTGTACCTTTGGAGTTCCTTTTTCTCATTCTTAGAAAGAGCACTCAACCATGCCGATAGTTTCTTCTCAAAAGCCATGAGCGTCGGCACAAAAATCAAGGCAGAATGGCACATTTTTCGAGGCCAAAAACTGGACAGTTTTGGAAGATTTCTCGCAGCAGCAAGACACTGCCTACAATACCTGCAGGTATTGCTAGACAGAACAACAGTTTATGGGCACGAAAACCTAGGCGTTGAACTGGACAGGTCTAAGCTTGCAATACCGCCAGGTATTTATAGGCAAGGGCGGCAGATTTTTCGAGGCACGGAAACCGAGGTGCTGAACTGGACAGGCCCGGGGCACAATACCTGCTGGCATGCTACATCAGAGGCCCGATTTTATTTTTTTTTTCTTTCTTTCTTTTTCCTTTTCTCTTCTTTTCTTTATCCTCTCATACATTTATTTTCTTTCCTTTTCTCTTCTTTTCTTTATTCTCTCATACTTTATATTTATTTCCTTCCTTTTATTTTATTCTCACATGTTTATATTTATTTTCTTTCCTTTTCATTCCTTTTATTTTATTCTCACATGTTTATATTTATTTTCTTTCCTTTTCATTTCTTTTATTTTATTCTCACATGTTTATATTTATTTTCTTTCCTTTTCATTTCTTTTATTTTATTCTCACATGTTTATATTTATTTTCTTTCCATTTCTTTGCTTTTATTTATTTTCACATATTTATATTTATTTTCTTTCCTTTTCCTTTCTTTTATTTATATTTATTTTCTTCCCTTTCATTTTCTTTTATTTATACTTATTTTCTTTCATTTTCTTTTCTTTTCGTTACTTCTTTTCTCTTTTACATATTTCCTTTTTTTATTATTTTTATTTCTTACATATTTCTTCTTTTCTTATTTCTTTTACTCTTTTCACCTCTTTTTTTCTATTTTATTTTCTTTACTCTTCGTTTTTTTTCCTTTTCCTTTTTTTTCACATTTTCAAAAAAAAAACAACAAGGAGCTTAATAATGATCGAAGTTCCATTTTGACCTGTCCTGAAATTAATGACAAAATTAATATCCCGACACTTAGGATTTTCCATTTTCTTTTGTTATTTTTAATTTTTTGGGAAGTGGGGGCTGCACGCACCACCTTGCATTTTCATTTTAACATTTTGAGTCGTAGAATAGAAATACATAATAGTCTCAGAGTCTAAGTACATACATGCATCTTAATAAAACATAAAATAGGAGTCTTAGGCATGACTTTTAGCTAGTACATATATAGAATCTTAAGCTAATACATACAAGGTTTCATAATGCATACATGAAAACTCATCCTGCATAAACACAACCGAGCCTGCATCAACGAAGGCTAGAAGAACCGCGAGAGCTATGGCGGTTAGAGCTCGAACCAGTAGGACCAGCACTGGGACCACCTCCGAGGTATTGTCCGCCCCCGGTGGGATCACCAGAAGCACCAAATAAGGCGTCTACAAAGGTGTTACCAGTCGGAGCAGTAGGGGGCAAGCCGCCCTGAGCAGATCCATGACGACCCATAGGAGGCCATTGGGATGAAGACGGAACATCTTGAGGAGAACTAAAACTCCTGAGCACCTCTGTATCACCTTGACTCTCGAGTATCTCTGTATCACCTGAGCCACCAATGATCTCCGTACCCGAACACTGCCAAGAAGCGAGCACCTCAAGATCACCGATCGACAGATTACCGCCGTCGCCGGAACCGTGAACGCCGACCAGATCTCCCACTAGACCGGCGGCTCGCACAACGCTCAGTATGGTGACTCGATCTACGACTGGCATGGCCAGCAGAATGACCCCAAGATGGATGATCCGAGTATTGCAAAAGCTCCGTATCCTGGCGCTCAACGGACTGTCCACGGTTATGGGGAGTTGCCTCACGATCTCCGCCTCCAAATGAATGACCATTGTCATGAGACGAACCATGGCCGCCGTGATCACCTGACCGGGAATGTTGTTCATCATCTCGAGAACGGTTACCGTGAGCACCTCTTCCCCTACGTGATAGTTGTATATCACGAATCGATCTTGTAAAGTTAGGTCATCAGACGAGCTAACAGTCCATGTCGATTGACCAGCAGTCACACGACGACGAGAGGATTCGCCACGTTTGAGATTACGGAAATCCCCAATTGAAAAGCGAGGAGGTTTGGGAAAACGTGGAGGAGGGCCACACTCGACACTAGAATGGCGAGGAATGATACCATAACCTCCACCGCCTCCTTGAGAATACGACTCAGAACCAACGTAACTTCCACCACCTCCCTGAGAATACGACTCGGAACCAGACTCATCAGTACCGGAAGACCGAAACTCATTATGACTGAAGTCTGACTCACTGGGAGATCCTCGATAACGGCCCGAAAGGGAAAATAGACCTCGTAGATGTCGTCCATAAGAGGCACAAAGCTGACACAACTTCTTGAAGCTCCACAGCGAAGGCTGAAAAGAAAAGACAAGGAGACAGTCAGTAGAAGAGTCGCCGATAAAAAGGAAATTGGTAGAGAAAATAAAGACTCACCACCACCTCTGTATCCTGACCACGATACCGGTCGACCAAAGTAACAAAACCCGGGGCATCATAATATCGGGAAGGATCCACTAACTGCAAGAAAAAGAGAAGTGGATGAGTTCACCGAAAGTAACAAATGAACAAAGAAAAAAAAATCACAGCACGTACACTACGATGGGCCAAGCGATCCAAATAGAGCTCCACTACCCCTGCATGGTACTCCTCATCATAGTGGGTAGCTAGCATACCCCAAGGGGTCCCATGACAGGCAGCTACCCAATCCTCGAAGCTCAAAGATCGAGGGGCCATCATTTCGGCCGGAGGGTCTGGAGGAATCCAAGGGTCATAGAAATCCAAGATTTGGGAGGAAACTCTCTCACCCACAAACCAGACGAATCCATAAGGACCTTCCAAAAGGATCCTAGATGTAGTAATACCGTCGGCACGAATCCTCATCCCGACTCTATCGTCAAGGTCCTCCCAAGGACTCCAATCCACATCCCCCTGATTTCAACAAAAGGGGAATTGTGAAACGAGATCCGATAAATAAAACCAAGCGCGAAGAGGTACATACCGGAGTCGCGTTATCTAGAGCGGCGCGCAGATTCTGAAGGGTGTCTGAGCCTCATCTGTCAGGACAACCCATCGCCTTCGACCATCGGGTAGAGGCGGGAATGGCCTTCATAGTTGCTCTGGTCGTAGGGGCCAAAGCAGGGAAATACTCATAAAGCCACACCTGCATAAATTAAGACAAATTGATGAAGCAATCATGATGTTACAAGGTGAGAAGAGTCTTAAGAGAGTAGTTACCTCTAAGACCTTCCACAAGCAGGGGCCATAATTGTAGAATCGGGACTCCCTATTCGGTAAGTTCGTCCTACACCCCATGCGAAGACCCCGTATGAAGCAAGCATACGCCACCTCTCCCCATTTCAAATGGCGGATGTTGTTTAAATCCGTTAGGTTCTCTAGCCAGAAAATATGAGCCTCGTCTTCAAGATTGGCGAAGAAGGATGCGCCAATAAAATAAGCCAGGATGATGCGCATCCGTTGAGCTAACGGAAGAGCTGGGAAACCCCGAGAACGAATCGCCTCCCTGAAATGCTTATAGCGCAAGGGACGAACCGATTCTTGACCTCCCATCATGGGCCCAAAAAGTTCCAATGCCTGAGGAGAGCCTCTTTTAAAACCCCGGTTGAAATATAGGCGCTGAGTCCCCCAGGACAAGCCAGTAATAATCACAAAATCCGTAGGGATGACAACCATCTCGCCAAATCGAAAGTGGAATGTATTAGTGGTGTCCCAAAAAAGCTCGCCAAGAGCTCTACCAGGACGGCGAGAGCGAGGCATTAACCACGCCTCCAAACACTGATAAAATGGCAAGAAACCAGTGTGTTCCATAACGTCCCGAACAAGGTCGACATGAGTTTTCAGAGTAGCCATCATTTTGTGATTGAGCCACAAGTCTTCATACTATCGTCCTAAGTATATATAAAAAAAAAAAGAATTGTCATCAAGTATTGGGGGCTAATAAAGAACTAGGCGAGAAAAATTCAGAAGGATACAGCCATGTTCCCTTCGAATTACACTCACAAGGTTGACCTTCGGATCCTATTTTTGGGGACTTCATAAATCGAAAAAATTTTATACGAAACGACATGGTAAAATAACTCATTTTCCAAGTCGGAGTTCGTATTAACATACATGTTCTTAATTCCTTTTTTTTTTCTTTATTATGAGACTTAATTCGAAAAAATCACAACAATTTTGAATTATACTCTAAAAGAAAAAAAGTCATATTTTTATGAGAAAAACCTTGAGATTATTAATTAATCTTGATGTTACACTCTAAAAATTAGATCTCACAAGAAATAGTAAAGAGCAAGAAATTTTGGGCCTCAATTTGCAACAAAGATGGTTCCAAAATAATTAGGCCTAGGGGTACTAGTCATCAAACCCAAAGAAAATCGCAAACAGGGGTACAAGTCATCAAACCCAAAGAAAATCGCAAACAGGGGTACAAGTCATCAAGCCCCAAAGGAAATCGTAAGCAGGTATGCATACATAATTTTACGAGATGTAATTCGAATAATTTTCGGATTATACTCTAAAATTAATAACGAATAATTTTATGAGAAAAACCTCGGGAAATAGCCAAGTACCGATGTTAAACTCTAGAAATTAATAAAGCCCACAAGGTATCACAAGACCAAGAAACATATGATTTTGGGCCAAAAGATGCTTCAACATATATAATTGGGCCCAAGCATACAAATCATCAAGTCCGAATGTTATGCAAGGCATTTAATTTTTTAAACAAAGCATGAAAGGTTTACCGGGATTTCAGATCGCCGAAGCCACGCATGCTCGTTAGGATATTGCGTAAGGTTCGCCGGATTAAACCCGCCTTCGTGAAACCACTCCTTAGCAAAGAACGTGTGATGAACCCAATTCTCGGCATGAGGTGCTACATGACCACGGGGCTTTAAGGGTTGCGTCATTGCTAAAAGTGAGCTGTAAATATACGAAAAGGGAGGTCAAGGTCCTGAGACAAAGTAAATTTTTTCGAATCGAAACCGGGATCCGAACCTAAGACCATACAAGCATGTATGGGTCAGACCCGAGACCATACAGGCAAGCATGGGGGATGCCCCGGGTCATATGAAAGTTGACCCGAAAACCAAAACGGGTCAATCTCAAGTCTGATTTAAATGGCCCAACAGCGGGCCCCGGCGTTCGACCGCAATGTCATACCGCCAAGTATGGTTCTCCAGTCACCGACAACCCTGGCTACTTTTCAGTTCGAAAACTCAAAAATTTGAACTTCAAAATTCAGAAGTGAGTTGATAGCTGGCGGTATGCTTAGACTCCGGTCAAGTTCCCGGAATTGGTGCGAAAACCGAGGTACATCGGCGCGAAAACCGAGACGTACAACGGCTAACACCTGGCGGTATTCTGTCCCGGGGCTCAAAATTTTCCGGCGGAGTTCCAGAATTTCAGTTCGAAAAACTCAGAATGAAAACAAGTAATACCTGGCGGTATGCCTTTTCTGGGCTCGAGATCTCGCTGGCGAGGTGCTTCCAGTGAAGCTTGTGGCGTGAAAACCGAGGCAGGCGGCAGACTATACCTGGCGGTATGGCTGTCTGCCAGCGAAGTGTCGTTCCCTCGGAAAATTCCAGATCTGACACCCGGGTCGTGCGCTGCGAAATACCTGGCGGTATGGGTTGTTTTTCCGGCGACGCCCGACCACGGCACCTGGCGCGGAAACAAGGAAATGCGGCCACGCCTGGCGGTATGCTTGGCTGGGCTACTCGACTGCTCGTGATTTTAGAGAGAGAAAGAGTGAGTTTTAGAGAGAGGGAGTGTGAGAGTGAAATGTTGGATGTGTGGATGACAAGGGAGTGTCCACTCTCTTAAAAAAGACCACCACTCCAACTTCTCACCTACCCCCCCTAAATCCAAGTAAGTGAATTTTGACCGGTCTAATGTGTGTTGACTGGGAACTTATTATGAGGAGAATTTAAAACTTCTTTTGTTTTAATACTCACTCAATAATAATAAAAAATGAAGACAAAAAAATACATATATATTATTTTCAAGAGAAAATATGGAAATATAATTTCTATATAACTCAGAAAATAATTTTAATTCAATTTTTATGGAGGCATCGTCTTCGGTGAGCTACATTTTCAACGACATCCGGAAAGACTGAGCTACATTTTCAACGACATCGGGAAAGACCGAGCTACATTTTCAACGACATCGGGAAAGACTGAGCTACATTTTCAACGACATCGGGAAAGACTGAGCTGCATTTTCAATGACGTCGGGAAAGACTGTGCTACATTTTCAACGACATCGGGAAAGACCAAGTTGCATTTTCAATGACGTCGGGAAAGACCGAGCTACATTTTCAATAACATCGGGAAAGACCGAGCTACATTTCAACGACATCGGGAAAGACTGAGCTACATTTCAACGACATCGGGAAAGACTAAGCTACATTTCAGCGACCCCAGGAGAGACCGAACTACATCAAGAAAGACCGAAAACCTCAAGGCTATACTTTGATCATCGTCTTACCCAGACTCGATCAAAGTGGGGGTTAACTATAGACACCCAAAAAGTGTCTCGTAATTATTATAATTATTGTAATTATTGTAAATATTTTTATTTTTATTTTTATTTTACTTTAGAAAAAATGCCAAGGAAAGTGAAATGCAAAAAAATAAAAATAAATAAACCACAAAAAAAATAGACCATTTCCTTTTCGCACGCAACCCAAGGCGACTACGGGCTGGGCGGAGCAGGATCCGGCCCACATACCGCCAGGTATTGTGGGCGGATTCTGCCCGACCCAGCGCGCCCCAGCTCACCTCGGGAAGCGTGCCCTAATTTGATCCGCGCAGCTGCGCCGTGATACCTGGCGATATTAGGTCATTTTTTCCCCTCATTTTTGACCTAAATTCCAAACCCCAATTTCTCCTATAAAAACCCCTCTCATCCCTCACTTAAACCCTACACCGAAATCACCCTGGCGTATTGACACTCGGTGATTTCACTTTCTTCTTCTCCCCTTTTCTTCTCTCATTTTTTGCATACACTTAATTGGCATCGTTATTTTCTTTTTTCTTTCTCCATTCATGTTATTTTGTAACTTGAGTTAATCCTAAACTCGACCTAAATAATATGGATTGCTTGTGAATAAAGGTACGTTCTTGTTCAATTCTTTTTTTTCTTGTATTTATTTCTCGTCTTATTATTGCATTTGTATGTAACTAAATAACACTAATTACACTTATTAATACTCCGTTCTACTCTCGTCTTTTCCCCTCTTCTTCTTTCTTTTTTATCTAACCGGTCTAGTAAAGTCCGTTCGTTGAACGGGCGGATTCGGGAATTTTTATTCCCGAATTCGTAACCTTACCCCCGGATCTGAATCTCGTGGTTCGTGGTTTGTGGAGTCTTATTTTTCTTGAGTTTATTAATTCTCGTTCAAAGATTAATTGGCGTCTCTCTCTTCTTTTCTTTCTTTTATTTCTCTTTTTCGGATTTCAGAAAGTTAATTACGAAAATACAAGTTTTTTTAGTTTTTTTTGGTCCGAATCCCTAAGTTCGGAAGTAGGTTCCGAGGCAGGGACGGACAGAATACCTGGCGGTATTCTGGCCCGACCCACGGCCCGGACCTGACTTCCGGATTAGAGCCATTTTCTGGATTCCCGGCCCACGATACCTGCAGGTATCGCTGCCTCGGTCCCGGGTTCGAGTCTTCTTTTTTTTATTTCTTCTCGTTTTTATTTATTTTCTTTCGCATTTTACTTTCTGTTTCGGAAAGCTAAAAAAAAAGAGATTTTATTTTTTTTTCTTTTGTCTCGGAAACAGATCCCGAGGCCGGGGCAGGCGCAATACCTGCATGTATTGCTACAGTAAACTGCCGTGAGCCAATCCCGGGGTTCTCTGTTTGTCTTTTTTCGTTTCTTTCTTTTTTATTTTATGTTCACTTCCTGAATAAATAAAATTCTCAAACTTTAATAAGATCTAAAAAAAAGGGAGTTTATTTGAGTTTTAGTTTTAATTTGTTTAAACGGAAATTCAAGCAAATCTTCTAAAAGAAAAGACACCCCTTTCGACTCGCCGTTTACCGCGAGGGTTACCACGGGGATTTTCCCGGGTCCCACAATGGCGCTCATGTTCTGAAATAATTTGACTATTTTAAAACATGAGAAACCTCGGATCCCCTTTAGCCAAAATATTGGCGACCAAAGATAGTCTTTTAGTGAAAGGAAAAATAAGATTTAAGAAATCTATCAAAGACAAGAAGTCAAAGGAAAGGTAAGGACAAACAGTTGTACATACCCACCCAATGACAGCAACCGGTTAACAACCAGATCATGTATATATGACACTGGGAGCGTGAATAACTATAAGAAAGACTTGAGATATGATTTCAATTCTAGGCAAATGCGTATATGATACACACTACCCTTATTAAACCCACTTTGAGTATAAGATACTAGCTGTGAAACTCGCATTTATGCAAATGTGCAGAATCTACAGCAAAGTAGATGTGCTTTGAAGGATGAGAGTCAGCCTACAAATAAGAACATGCAATTAGTTGTAGTTCCTTATGAAGAGTTGGTTGTTTATCCATTTCCTCAAGACTTATGAGAGAGATTTATAGGTGATACTATGTTCTCATTATAAGTATTTCTTACTCTCAATTAGAAAGAGAGAAAGAGGATCTCGGATAAATACACCCAATACATCGAAACCAAAAGGTTTAAAAAGGAATAACTCATGTTCAAACATAAAACCTGTAACTATCTATTAAGTCATGCAAATGAGAGCGCATTTAGAAGCGTCACAGTGATAGACTTTTGAATGATAAGACTTTGAAACATGTGATGTCTGCAAAGCATGACTGTACCTTTTACAAGAAAGGGTGAACGTGCAAACAAACACTCATGCATATGGATGTATGTAGTCCAATTGAGCACAAGTACAAGAGATGGATTACTTCAAATCTTCAAAGATGAATAAAATAACACATGGTGATTCATGTCTGTGAGATTCATCTGAAGCTGGAATGTTAAAATGGTTTAAAGATTTCCAAAATGAAGTAGTCTTGGCAAAACAATGAAGAGCACCTAGATAAGATCGAAAGGATGCTAATGGTTGAGCCAAGAGTTTGAGCAAATGACTCAAATGAAACATAATTCTGGCACTATAAGCTTAAGTCATATTAATCAGAAATGTATTCAGAAACTGCATAGTGCAGGATTTTGGAAAACCTAAACTTTGAAAAGTTCAATGTTTGCAAAGCATGTCTGATGAGTAAGATGACTAAAATCACCTCTTATTGGAATTGGTGAACAAGCTAATGACTTATTAGGATGCATACATACTGATGTATGTGGGCCTATGAGCACTAGTGCTAGAAGAAGGTTTACTGTACTATTTCATCACTTTCATTGACGATTTTTTAGTAGATATGGGTATATCTACTTAATACGCCACAAGTCCAAATCCTTTGAAAATGTTCAAAGAGTTTCAAAGTGAAGTACAAAACCAACTTGGCAAGAAAATCAAAACCCTTCAATTAGGTTGAGGAGGTGAGTATTTGAGTCAAAGATTTCATTGACCATTCCAGAGAATATGGAATTGTTTCATGACTCTCTCCTCTAAGAATACGACATCTCAATGACGTATCTAAGTGCAGGAATCACACCTTATTAGATATGGTGCGATCAATGATGGTTGAGTCAACATTGCCGATTACCCTTCGGGGATACACGCATCTAACCATAACTCTAATTACTGAATAAAGATTATCTGAAGCACTAGAGAAAAGAGGTTCTTGAACCATTTTCTGAAAGAAAGGAGTATCACTTCTACAAACTATTGTAGAGGAAAATGTTTGTGTCTCAAAATGCTTTCTTCTTAGAGAATATGTTATTCTCTAAAATAAAGAGTGAGAGAGTTTTTGAACTTACCAAAGTTCGAGAGACACAAAACACTATAATCATCACCTGAAACTCCGCTACTTGATCCTAGTTCAAATTTTCCTATTTGTCGGAAAATTAAGAACAAGGTTGAGGTAGATAAGTTCCTCAAAACGTTGAGGAGGAGGTGTCATGAACATTACTCCAAGCAAGGTAAGGTAAACAACTCCTTCAATCACAGAGATATCGATCTTCTATGGATGAACGTGGGATGTTACTTTTAGAAAGTAATGACTCTACCTACATCAAAGAAGCTTTAAGTAAATCAAGATTCCATGCAACCAAGTCTAAAATGGATTCCATGTATTCAACCAAGTTTAGAACTTAGTTGATTTGTCAGAAGGTGTGAGCCATCAGGCATAGGAGGGTTTTAAGACAAAACATGGGTTCATTAAGATAGACATAAAGACTGACTTCAAAATTAGATTTTGAAGAAAGGTGTGTACTTGACACAACTGAATGGTTTTTTTGTTGGAATACTTGTAAACTTCTAGAGACCATCTGTGGTCTTAAGGAAGCTTCTAGGAGTTGGAATCATTGACCTTCTTGACCATGATATCAAAAAAGTTTTGACATACTGGGAAGTGCCAAAGATAATATTGTGTTTACAAGAAGTTCAGTGGGAGCAATGCGTTCTCTGATATTGTATGTGATTGACATACTGCCTACTAAGAAGAATATTCCAATGTTGCTTCTACTGAGGTTGACTTGGAAATAATTTTCAAAGTTAAGGATTGGTGGGGCTAAGAATTTTTTTAGAGACAAGATCTATAACGATAGATTAAAGATTTTGATTGTTTGAATCGAAGTTAACTAGGTGTTGAATAGTTCAACTCACTCCGAGAATGGATTAATTTCCATAAATCATGGCATATCCTTACGGAATTTGATTGTCTCAAAACAATCAGAAGTTCTAAGGATGAGACATATAAATCATGCTTCAAGCGTGACATTAATGTATGCCATGAGTTGTTCAAAGTCCAACATAACATATACATTGTATATGTATAAGCAAAACTAAGGATGTGTCCTAAGTCTAAAGTGGTTGATCAAAGCTAAGTGTGAAGAGTTGCATTAATGCTACACTCATGCAGAGAAATATGATTATCTGAAAGGTCAGAGAAAATTATACGATCTGTATTGAGTGGTATTGAGGTCAACTAGAAGAAGTTCCTAACATGACATGCGGTTAATTCTAAAAAAAAGACAAGTATGACACGACTTTAGAAGTTGTGGCAGAAACTGTTAGGATTGCGAAGTTCGTTTTTAGAACTGGGTGATGTTTCTAGCCTTACGAGAGAAATGGAGCCTTGTTGATAAGAACCATCACTCAAGCAAAAGAACTGAAGGTCACTATGAATCCAAACATGTGTTCCGGAAAAATCTTCCTGTATGAAATGTCATTAGTGAGATGGTATATGTACGAGCTTCATTGCAAGTATTATGTACTAAACCCCTGTTGTAGTTATAGTATGATAGTCATGCATGGGCAATAGGTATTAAACACATTCCGGAATATTAACAAGTCAAATTTACATGAATTGTTCATGATCTTGTTGGTTCATCATTAAGAATAAGATTCCAAAATTTACATCAATTATGGTCTAGAAATTATGTAAATGTCCAAAAAGGTTAGCGCATTCAAAATGGGAAATTGGATGAGGTCTGATTTCTGAAACCCCATTAGCGAACTTGATAACACTAGACTTGGTCGACAGTCGACCTGGTTCCTAACTGTATTATCACGTAGGAACAGTGATAATATCAACACAATTAGCATGTAGGATTGAGGTGATGATCAAGTTTCGTGATCATAGTGATGTGATGACATCATAAATCAATCACATGGGTATTGCTGAGAACAATTACCGAACTGACCCGCAGTGGGAGCTCTTTAAGTTGGGAATTGTCATAAGAGCTCTCACTACTCAAAATTCCTAAATCCTGAGTTCAGTACATAGACTACATGGTCTGTTGTGACTTTGGAGCGCGTCAAATGCCTTTCGTAACAGTAGGCTATAAAGGCGATTATGCAGGTTCTGATTGGATCATGTGAGAATGTGTGTTTGAACAAGATGGCGTTGTCCTCCCTATTAGGGACAGTTGTCTCGTTGGCCACTCGATGAGATTGGACTAAAAATGCTTGGCCGAGCTCAATTGAATCAATAGTTGATCGTCTGTTTTTCAAAGTCTAAACTCGGAGATCGAGGAACGTTTGGGTCTTACATAAGGATGAATTTAGCTTACCTTATCCGAACTAGAGACAGTAAGTGACAAGGGAATTCAAGGAATCGAACACTTGTGGGACAAGTGGGAGATTGGTAGGAAATGTCCCGACAATGTTCGATATTCACGGAGATTAAACCAAAGTAATATAGTAATTATATGTCTTGCTAGAGACCTCTATAATTAGTAATTAAATATGTTTAAATTACAACTATATTATTTGGTCCTACTGGGTCACACAAGTCAGTACCCTGGAACAATGTATGTAACCTAAATGATATTGTATCACGTTTAGAAAAGTTTGGAACTGATTTTTGTGAGAAATCAGCCCAACACAGACCGAATTGGGTTCAATACGGACCGTGTTGACCCAACACGGTCTGTGGTGTCCATGGGCCGAGTAATTAGACCTTCTGGAGTCCAACACGGACCGTGTTGTCTCAACACGGACCGTGTTGGGTCCAGAAACGCGTCGTTGTTTTAAGTCGGCCCTTTAGGGTTTTTGAACATTTTCCCTAGGTTTTCTAAACACTATATAAAGGAGTCTCTGGGAGAGATTATTGAACACCAACTGCCTAAGATTCTTAGAGAGATACCAGGGTGATTTCCTGAGTTCCTCTCTCTTTTAGTTTGCAGTTCTATTTTCAGGAAACATTCTCTGTTTCCCGAAACAATCTCACATACATCTTAGATTGAGATTCGTCTCGATCGGGTCGATCTAGCAATCGGGTTCCCCGAGTGCTGCGTGGACTTTTTAGTAGAGGGTTTCAGGGTTGGAATCTGGAAGGTTAACCTCTTCTTCAATAGGAATTAGCGATCAGATATAATTACTAAAGCCTCTGCAGTTGTTTTGATTAATTGTTTATAACTGTTATAATATTCCGCCAATTAATCTATATCTGTTTAGGAAATAGATAACCTAAAACCTAACATTGACTCCATCATATCTACTTCAAGCATGGATTTATTCTATTCCCATCACAAAACACTCTAATTAGGTAGAAGGTAGTTCATGCTAACTCCGAAGGGCGCGTATTAATTACATAAATTATTATATTTTAGACACGATGTAGATCGTCTATTTTAGTGAGCTCAAGCGTATTTATGGAAGTGAAGAGAAGATTGACGAGTAATGTTTATGTCCTAAATCCCCGCTGGGATGCACTTTAAATATTTTGTTGATTTTAAAGTTGTTTTAGAATTTGCATCTCAAAAGGATTTTATGGTGAAAATTTACTGTCTATTTTGGATGTTGAGTTATATTCTTTTGAGTTTGTTAAATTTGGACAGTTCTTCATATGTGATTTTGTAAATTTTGAAAATTAGGGTTGGTTGACTGAGACTTGAAAGATGTTGAGTATTAAATTTGACTAATAATTCAAATGTGACTAACTGTGGGTTTGGATAACGTCCCAAAGACCAGGATGTGGTATCCTGTTGGGAGTTGTCAAGAGATCAGGGAGACTTGATAATTGTTACTTTCCCGGGGTTAAGTGTGTGCCGGTGTTGTGATATGGATGGTCATCCGTGTGATTGAGATTGAGATTGAGATTGTGATTGAGAATGAGATTGAGATTGAGATTGAGATTGTGATGATGTTGAGAAATGATTATATTGGAAGTCTTGGACTTCGAGGGGCAAATAAGCAAGCTTCTTCCACTTAATAAATCTGTGAAAGATGGTTATGGTTCGTTGGGAAATCTGTTTGTAAAACGATTTGACTTGTTCACTTCTCCCCCTAAATGAATTGAAATGAATTTACTTGGTTTTGACAGTTAATGGTAGACATTATTGAGTTTTGTCTTATGTTTTTAAACGTTTTGTTTTCAGGTGAAGAATTCTATGGTGGGAATGAGAACTAGAAGTGAGGACGATAGCGTTGGAGTTTTGCTTTGAATAAGGAGTTTAGTTTATTATTATCATACTTGAATTCATTATTAGTTTTCTTTTATTTGTCGAACCAAAGAAATTTTTTTAATTATTAAATTGAAGTCAGTAGTTTTGTTTTGTTAATCTCTATTCTTGTCTTGTATCTTTTCGGAGGTATGACAGTGAGGCCCGTTAATTTTGACTTTTCCGCTGTTAAAAGGTAGTTTGACTTTCACTTTTGGAAAATTGAATTTTCAGGGCGTTTTAACATGTGCCTCTTTTTGTACTCTATCGTATACTCTTACGCTATGTGTCGAAATTGATATAATTCAAATTTAAAAATTCAATCTAAAAACTAACTCTTTTTTACTCTAAGATGTCCAAGTGTGTTGATATTTAGACGTTTTTTCAACAATCATTTGGTCTGGAAATTTTAACTCACCAAAAAATTAACATGAAAGTAATCGTTAGAAATGATAATATGAAAAATTACTTATAATCAAATTAAAGGTGTGTTCTTTTCCTATAAATTAGTATATGAATTTTATTATTATCATGTACCAAAAATTTCAAATAATTATGTTTTTGATGGAAAAATATTTCAAATTATTATGCATCAATAAATATTTATTTAAATTTAATATAAACTAGTTTAATGTTTTCCCCGTTTCAAAATAAAATTATTTAAAAAATGAATATTTATCCCGTCCATTGAATATGCCATACAACTAGTGATGAGAAAAAGGAAAATTTTGGATTTTTGACCTCAATGGATGACCCATTAGACTAGAGGACCAAAAATGGCTAAGGGGTGAAGTGCCAATTTGCAAAAAGATGTGTGGATCCGAAAATATCCATTTTAAATTTTTTTTAAAATTTTTTTATTTCATTAAGCATCTTCAGTTAAGTATCTTCCTGAAAATTGTATGTACTAAAATTATGGTTTCATGAATAATGCATACATAGTAATACAACAACAACAAACCTCATTGTGATCCCATCAATGCAAGGTCAAGGGATCTAGATGTAGGTAATCTTCCCCCTCCCTAATGCACAATAGTACATGAAGAGGTTGATTCCGACATATCAAAAAAAAAATTCGAAAACTATAAACGAAAACTTATTTGACAAACATTTGAAGAAACGACTTAACAACTAAAGGGGCAAAAGTAAAAGAGATAAAGATAAGTTCATACCCGTCTACTTCAGAAAATGGGTTGCTGGCCATATGAACTAGGTGTACCTGAGAACTCTAACCACTCTGAGGAAGGAAATGATGTTCCTACACAATCATATTGAAAACACAAACCAACAAAATTCAAAGCATATGAACTGTATCGAAGTAGGGTCCAAGCCACAAAGTTCTTGGCCATCAACCTCTCCCGAGCAGCCCTTAGATTTTCTAAGCAGTTATACTTCCAAGCTGGGTGCGAGGTCCATTCCAAAGTGGACCTGGAACCGGAAGAGACTGTCGATGCCATCCCTAGGATGACCTGGGATGCCCTCGAGATGGGTGTTCTTTCCATCACGGCACGAATAACATAGGAAGGCCCGGGTTAAGATTGATAGGAGGTAAAGATGGTGAGAAAGGAGGGTCAGCAGGCCCATCACGGCCGTGACCCTCAACGTCATGACCGTGACTCTCATCAGGACATGTTTTGGCCAAGGCAACAGGGCGTCGCGCCCGCGACCCCCTTTCTCTCTTTTCCTTCTTGATTGGGGTTGAAACTGGTCATACTCGCGACTCAACTGTCACTACCACAACGAATCCTGGGTTCACGTTCATCGCGCTCGCGACGTGGGTCGTCGCGCCCCCGACGGACCCCTCGGGGAGGTGCCTTCTTCCTCAAGCCCAGGAGTCACGGCCGCGACACCTTATTCGGATCCTAAATTTTGTTTTCAACCTTCTCCCCTCCTACAAATAGCTCTTGTTAATATTTTGTAAGGGACTTTTGATGACTTTTGATAAGCTTGCTAATGAAATAGAATGATGAAGCTGATAACTTTCATTCTCCTCTAAATCTCGTTTACTTTATTCATAATTGTTATGTTATGGTGGCGTTGCAAGTCATTCCTTCATTGATTAGTGGTGGACATTCCTTTATCTAATCATGGTGGGATGTTAGGTCTTGGTGGTTGAATTTTCCTTCTTCCAAGATCATACTCAGTTCCTTTGTTGTTGATTTGTTTTCTTAGTTTTGATGATATACTTTCTTAAGATTATTATCTCCAATCAAGAACAACATCATCTTCTATCATCTATCTTCACTACTCAAGCAAGAGGATTATCTATTCTAATCATTCACCCATTGCGCCACGCTCCAGCATAGCACATAACACATCCAGACACCTCAGTTTACTACATTAATCTTGGCCCTCCAGGTGCTCCTATCTAGTTCGATGTCCTCCATTAAGCCTAGGTGCCTCTAGTCTGTTCTAACTACCTCTCTCATGCACTTTTTTGGTCTCCCCCATTCTCGACGTTTAAGGGGTATACTAATCCCCTCATACCTCCTCATTGGGGCATCCTCATTTCTCCTAAGGACATGCCCAAACCATCTTAATCTAGTCTCTCGCAACTTATCCTCGATTGTTGCTCCCTTTAGTTTAGCTCGGGAAACGTAATTCCAAATTTTATCGAACCTAGTATGGTCGCAGATCCAACGAACCATCTTCATCTTAGCCAAGTTCAACCTCTGACAATATATCTTCCTAGTTGCCCAATACACAACTCCATACAACATTGCTAGTTTAACTTACTCTGAAAGTTGCCCACCACTTTTTCCAGCCAACAGTAATTCGGTAAGTAATATTCTCACTAATTTCCCCATCACTTTGTCAGATAGAGCCTAGGTACCTAAGCTTCTCCACTCATAGGATAGCCACACCTCCAATGTTAACCTCTTGACTTTGACTCTCATTCTCCAACCGCTAAAAGGGCACATCATATACTCCTTCTATGACCTACTCAATCTAAAACCCTTAGATTCCAAAGTATCTCTTGAAAATTCAACTTTGTCGTTTAATATGTCCCTCGACTCATCAATAAGTACTATATCATTTGCGAACAACATGCACCATAGTAATTCATCTTAGATTCCCATGAATACCCAAATTGGAACTCACGATTGCGACACTACCCAAACGAGGCAAACCCTAATTTGAGCTCCCCATCAAAACTACAAAAACAAGATCAAAATTTGATTTAGGAATGATGCTAGATTCGTGGTGGGTGAATGAGAAACAAGCTAAGTGGCCAAATGGGTATCCGTCTAGACAACCCAAAGGGGTCAAGAGGTCGAAAAGGAAGGAAATCAGAGAATTAAAAACTCAAAATCGAAAGGGGAAAAAGGTAGGAAAAGAAGGATGAAAAATGAGAGTTATGAATTATGATTTTATTAGGTAGTGGTCGTGGAAAGCACAATGAGACAAAAATAATTGTGGAGTCACAGTCATCATTTGCAGGCTTCAGAAGGTAGTTCTCCTTCACTCCAATAGCGCTGGAAAAAATTCGGGTCCGGGTAATTCGGACAATGTCAAAATTCGGACGAGAAATTCATGTCCGGACCCTAGCTTTATTTCGGGTCGGACCGGGTCGGGTAATTCTGACGAAGCTAAAATCGGGTTCGAACAATAGAAAAAAGAGAGATTTTATGTCTGAATATTAGGTGAATTCGGTCAATATCAAAATTCGGACAAAAAATCTATATCCAGAACCCATTTTTTTCCGGGTCGGACAAATTTTTGCCAGCTCTACTCCAATTCCCTGGCAACTAGCAACATGTTCTTACCACCACAAATGGATAATTCGTGTCCAGCAACACACTTCCAATCATCTCTAAAAACGAGTTCTTCACCATTGGTTCTTCCATTTCTTTAATTGAGTTTAAAAGGGCTCCAACTCTTTCGATGTTTTGGGGGCTTACAAAAGAGGTCAAAGGCCAAAGCTTGTTGAAGCCACAACTCGAATTCAGCCAGTTGGAACCGTAATTTTTAGTATATATAACCATGGATACGCTATGTATGAAACCCTGGTTTTTGTACATATAATTTTTGGACATATATTTAATTGGAAGATGTTTAATGAAATAAAAACATAAAAAAGTTAAAATGTATATTTTCCCCGTCACCTCAACCTATTAGGCCCCCTCACCTCTTTACAAATTGACGTTTTATTGTCCCTCTTGTCATTTTATGATCCTCCAGCTTGATGAGTCATTCTTTAGGCTATCATTATAGGCATACTTGAGGAAAAGTATGGAAGAGAGAGTATGTAAAAAAATAAAAACTAAAAAAGAGAGAAGATGAAAAATGCTAAGATATTTTTGACAAAAGATGAGAATGAGAGGAAAGAGAAAGTGTTGGAAATATTTCAAGAGTATAAGAAGATTATATAGCATGAGGAATCATGTGGAACAAGTATAAGGATCATATATAATATAAAGATTGAAAATATGATCAACACAAGTGTATAAGAGAACAACACAAGTCGTGCTGGTCTCCAGAGAGCAAGAAAAACTATTCCGAGCTCAACACAGATTGTGTTGAGGCAACATGGACCGTGTTGCTCCCAACACGGAACGTGTTGCTCCCAACACGGACCGTGTTGATCTAACACGGATAGTGTTGAATGCCAGAATGTGTTTTAATGCTAACGGCTATATAATCTTGAGTATTAAGTTTATAATATCAATATTAAGCTCGATATTAAGATCCAACAGCTATATTATCATGACCAAGTCAAGGTCTTGATTCTCCATTAAGGACCTTAATTACACCTTTGACTAAGGGGTGTAATTAGGATTGGATTAGGTGTGGAAGTCTCCTATAAATAGGAGACATTCCTAAGTCATTTGAGATAATCACAAGCATCTATTCTATTCTATAATCACATCCTCTCAAATATAGACTGCAGCTATACTTGAGAGAATGAAGTGAGAAACCTATGTCTTGAGTGCGACAAGAGCTAAGTTTTATCCCTTTGAACATTTACGGTACAGTAAATAGTTCTTAAGGAAAATGAGAACAAGGTCATGACTCTTAGCGTTATCCAAACAAGTCAAGTTAACCATTTGGTTATTAAGTTCAATCTCCGTCTTGTCACATGTACCGCTAGAAGATCAAGATACCAAGAGAAGATGATGAAGATTCAAGCCGTTGTCAAACATTATTTTCCAACAATCTTAAGAACTATTTTACGAGACAAGATTGGAGGAGGCTAAGAGTTGGACATCCAAGATTCAAGAGGGATTACAAAGATAAGTAATTTATATTTTTACAAGTTTATTAGTATCAATTTTTCATACAAGTTAATTAAGTTTTATTGAGCAAGTTTAATGATTAAAAGTTTATTCATCATTTGTTTATCTATATGTGTTTGATATAGATGAGAAATTGATACACAAGAGTGGCAATACAAGTACAAGATCTTGATGTTTATGATGGGAATTGTTGCGTGATTATGCAATGGGGTTTACATGGATTAAGGGCAAGGTAACAACAAATTATTTACAAGGAGGTCAAAGGTAATTAAGTTGTTGTTTATTTAGGGGTTATATGTGTAGACACAGGATTTTGTACCGGGACAAGCGTACAAATCAGGAGTAACAAGAAAAGAGGCTAGAAGGAGAGCCAAGCCACTAGGCCTTCATCAATCAAGAGTTACTGGGCCAACCCACCACAAAAAGCCTTCATTTTCCACCCTTTCCACATACATATGCCCACAATTTCGAATCCCATTTTTTCCACAAGTCTGGTTGGCTCTATTTCATTTGATGAGAATAAAGTACACATCATAAGCTTTCCAACGCCTTTTGAATTGCCTCAATCGGAGTCCGGATGAAAGAGTTATGGCCGTTTGAAGATCCGGCCCACTAGCTGAGACAAAACCCGCACGGGTTTTAATCAACAGAGATGGCCTAGAAGAAAGGCAGCCCAGAAGCAGATCCGGCCCAGCGACTTCAAAACCCGCGTGGGTTATCATGCGGCCAAAACGCGTCGCTCAGCGTCTACGTCAGCGATCCGTGTGTGGGTGTTTTAAAACGCGCGGGGTTTATTTTCCGGAATCTGGCGCCAAAATCATCTTGATCATCCTCCCTTGATATTAGCCCCATGTGCTTTTACCTTGGCCTTGACTTGGAAGCTACGTGATTCCATGGCATGATCATGGGGATGTGTCCCCAATGATTTTCCCTCCTAAACCTCACCTTCTCCAACTATAAATACCCCCTCCATTCTTCCACTCGTCTCACCAACAACTCTCATAAACCACCTCTATTATTCTCATTTCATCAACTACCACCCATCATTATCATCTAAATTCTCCCAAAACTCCATCAACTATCCTCCACAACACTCATACTCTACTTAAATCTCCTCTCAAAATTCCATCCTTCCATCCATTCCATCAACTAACACCATTATTCTACCCTCATTTCATCAACAATCATCCCTTATTCTACCAAATTTCCATCACTCTCTTAGAATTCCCTCATCCATAATCGTTCTCTAAACCTCTCCTAATCACTTTTGTCACATCCATATCATCACCCTAATATCATTTCCTAAACCACTTCTATCTTTCCATCAAAGTCCAAAGTCAAGGCAAAGTCAAGAGTTTCAACCGGCGCATTCGGGCTCCTAAATCAAAATAGGTTTGATTTATTGCTTTCTTATTGTTATTGTTTAAATCATGTAATTCTTACTTTAATTCCATTACTTGTGCATATTTTGTAAACTAAAAACCTCATTTTATATTGCATGATGATGAATATAATTTCGTGAAATTAATTAAACTTCTCCCCGCTCTTTTTCATTTTAATGTCGATTTTAGTAGAGTCTGTTTTCTAACAGGCGAATTCGAGAGTTCTTATAATTCTCGACCGTAACCTTACCAAGGCTTAGAATCGGGTTTCGTAGACCAGAGTTATTTTTATTATTTTCATGGTTTGTCGGTTTCCTTAAATCGGCTGGCGACTCTTATCACTTTTTATAAATTCTTTTAGTTATTTAAAATAAACGATAATTACACAAAAATCATTACGAATATTTTAGTACCACCTTTTATTAATCTAAGGCTACCCAAGAGAAAATGGGCCAGAAGATCAACAAAACCCGCACAAATTTTATTAATCTTCATCTCATTTTCCCTGGGTCGAAGTTGCACAGGGAACAGTCCATGGAACCATAAAACCCGCACGGGTTTTGGGGCCTCATGGTGGTCCATTTGCTACTTCTTGGGCCCGGATGGAATAATGGGCCGGTACTAAATTTATTAGTAAATTATTTTAATGTAATTTCGTATATTTTAATAATATAAAAGAATTTGTAAAATAAATAAAGTTACCCCCGAAAATGAATTTCGAAAATAAAAAATATCCTTATTTAAGGATTAAGCAACCTTAGTCGGCTCCCAATCACTTAAGTAGCGCATCCGAGAACAATTTCCCCGGACGGGAATTTTCCGGTTCCTACAATATGCATATGCATTGACCATGTTTAAGTTGTCTCTTAATATTGTCAAGTTAATACCAATGGAATGAATATGTTTTACTACCTTTGACATGTTTAATTGGTTTATAAGAATTGCCATCAAGGATAAGTGTTTTGAAATTCCATGATAAGGTAGTTGTTGATGGATGGTGCAAGAAAAAGTCAAAATAAGTATTTATTTATTTATATTATTAAGTGCACCATTGAACACCTACATAAGTTATAAGTTTATTTTAGCCATATGTTTTAAGTTGGCTATGATATTAAGTTACATGAAAGTTTCATACTACTAATAAGGATGTGGTTATTGTCATTAAAAAGATTCTTTGGTTGGATGTTTTAAGTTACAAGTTTTTAAAAGGTATTTAATGTGGAAATTCATTGTAGCAAGATTATATTTTGCTTCTTATAATCTGAATTTTTCCATGTTTATTCACATGTTCAAGTATCCTTAAGTTTATTCCGCCTATTGTTTTTGATATTAATATGAAGGATGAGTACAAGTTGATTAGACCTTTTATTAATATCATGTTTGGAAATTTTGTTCCATGTTTATAAGTGATTGATATGAGTAATTTCATGCTTAAAGTTTAATTTTGTCTATTGTTATTCAAATATTGTTTAATAGCGTGATTAACAAGTTAATTTTATGATTAAGTTTGAAGCATAGAAAATAGAATATAAGTATTGGCATAAGTATTATGTTTCTAATTTATAAGGTGTCATGAAATTCTATTTGGTTATCTCAAATTTATGATTCTATTCTTGATTATTACAATAAGTTTATGCAATTGAACGTCAAATATGAATTCGCTAAGATAAGCTTTGCATATGAGTATAATTTTTATGAGAATTATTTGAATGCATACAAGTGGCTTGTTTATTGGTTCAAGTTTTTTGAGAAGTCCACTATAAGTTATGTGTGCATCAATGTTCAAATTTCTAATTATTATCATGAGTATATTCTTATTATGCTTATAAGTATTATAATAAGAAAAGCATAATAAGTTATTATTATTATCTTACAAGTACAAATATATGTGATTATATATGTGGATAAGTTATTGGCAACATTATGTGGTTATTAAGATGAAATAGCAAGTTTGTGTACAAGAAGCCATAAAAGTAATTATATATGAGAAATCATATGTAATTTATTTTGTATAAGTTTGTAAATGGCTAATATAATTTCCTATTGGAAATCTAAGAGTACACAAGTTAATAAAAAAGACAAAGGATTAATCATGTTCATATGATTAATGGTATGTATAAATGTAAGGTATATACACACAAGTTGTCTAGGTTATTTCAAAATATTATTAAGTATACATAATATGGATATAAGTATGTGAATTCATAATATGTATAAGTTTGATAAGAAAGCTTTCTATGCTTATAAGATGTTGCATAAGTAAAGACTCATGATTATTTCAAACAAGTTGAACCTACAAGATTGTTTGGCTAATTTTCTTAGGTAATTATGCAAAGGAAATTTCATATGGTTTGTTAAGTCTTTGTACTAAGTTTAAGTCAAGTATGAAATTAATTTAAGTATTGACTTTCATGTATATTTACAAGTGTCTTGTCATGTGATTCATGTTTATGAATACTTATAGAGTTTTATGATTTATTCAAGCATGCCAAGAAGATTTAAGTTTTGGTTTGTTTGATTAAAATAAGTATTCGACTCTACGTTGTTTATGACATTACAAATTTAAGAATAATCACTTGATCCTATAAGTGTTTAAGGCAATTTTGCTTGTTTTTTCTAAGTGCAAAATTGATTCATGTGATTATATGAGTATGTAGAATCATAAATTGTTAATTTCCTTTATTCATGGAAATATAAGTAAACAAGAACATGCTTTATTCTTGACAAGGAAATATGAGTGGAGTTTTATTCACTTAATATTATGTTTATAAGTTTGATCATGTTAGTAATCTTAAGTATGTCATATTTTACTACATGTTAATATAAGTAGTTGTAAGTTATGTACTTGTTGCTATGTTCTCAAGTAATGCAAGTTATTCATAAGTGACATGGACATTAGTTTATGTATATGTTTGATAGTTGTTAGCTTCTCATGTTATTAATTATATTTTAATATGATAAGAGTTTATTAAGATTTTATGCAAAGTTCACTATAAGATAAATTTCTTTATGAAATAAGTGAATTGATTGCATAAGATATATGAGAAGATTTCATACTTTTGTATGGTTTATGTGTCAATATGTATATGTTTACATATTTGTATTCATTTAGTAATGCCATATGAAACATCAAACATGATTAGATAAGTATAAGATTGAACATGATTACTCATGTGTTTTTAATGAATTCATAAATATAAGTTGAATACATGTTTGTCCTTGTTAACTTTTCAAGTTTATAAGAGCATGTAGTAGGATATAAGAAAATATTTTTATACATAAGGAATTATGCATACTTGTGATAGGCTATAGTTCATGATTATGGAAATGGTTATTATTGAGGTTATACAAGTTCATAAAGTTTAATTTATGAGGTTTCCGGATAATCATGATTGAGAATGGTCTATGTTGTTTGCATAAGTTGATTATGCATATATCAAGTTTATTTGCTACATAAGAAGTGTATAGTTTTTGTACATTTAATCATACTAAATTCATGATGATATGTATATATATTTATATCAATGGATTTGGTAGTGATAAAGTTTAAGTATTATGTTTAACCATCATAGCTATATGCTTTGAAGGGTGAATTTAAACATAAAAGGAGAGCATACAACCATGGTAATGTGATGGTTTAATCATATACTTGGTGGTATAATCTACAAGATAATCATTCATGATTATGAACCATTGTTTATTCAATGAGTTAAAGTTATAAGTTCAAGTATGTAGCAAAGGATTGAGGTGTAATGGTTTAATTACATATAAGTTGGAAATTCGATTTCCATATAAATGAAAGGTTAAATGGTTTGTCAAGTGTGAGTTTATTTTGTTCACAAGTTTGTATCCATGGTGTTTTGGATGATAAGCATATAAGAGGATCCATATCAAGTGTACACATGGTATAATGTGATTATATCTAAAAATAATATGATGGTTTGTTCATATTATGGTGAAGATATTCTTATTAAGGTCATGGTAAAAATATAGTTATATATCTAGTGGACCTTGTTGTTAGAGATGGGTTAAGTAGCCTAAATATCTACTACTTCACAACGATGACTCAACTTTACGAATTGGATTACCACCAATTTCTAAAGTTCAAATGAGTACAGAGTTGTCTAAAGTAGTAGGAAGCATCGATTTTATACATCTCAGGTTAAGTGATGCTTAGAAATCTGTAATGATAAGAGGTTGAGTAGTAATACTCTTAATGGACTTTGTGGAAAACCTATTTACAAGGGTGGTATAATTACAAAGTCTACCTATGTAAGTGTAATGTATGGCCGCATAAAGGAACTATGGGCTAAAGTTCCGAAACACTTACTAAGGATAAGGACACAAGGCCGAATAATAGTGTCAAAGTTTTAGCACTTAAGATTTAAAAACAAATGTATGTGTATTACGAGTATAGTTGATCCATATAAATCAAAAGTTCAAAGACATGTCTACTTTGTGATTTGGATTCAATTTTGGCTTGTATATACTAAGTGAAAAGTTCAAAGAGCAATCTACTTTTCATTATGCATATGTTTGTGGGTTTCTCGGGTGATTACAAGTTAAGGTATATCTCAAATGGCGGGGGTGTTAACTCCTTAAGTAAAGTTATTTCAAGGGTTTTACATACTCTTGAAATAGCGGGGGATTGTTGGAAATATTTCAAGAGTATAAGAAGATTATATAGCATGAGGAATCATGTGGAACAAGTATAAGGATCATATATAATATAAAGATTGAAAATATGATCAACACGAGTGTATAAGAGAACAACACGAGTCGTGCTAGTCTCCAGAGAGCAAGAAAAACTATTCTGGGCTCAACACGGATCGCGTTGAGGCAACACAGACCGTATTGCTCCCAACACGAATCGTGTTGATCTAACACGGATCGTGTTGAATGCCAGAATGTGTTTTTAATGCTAACGGCTATATAATCTTGAGTATTAAGTTTATAATATCAATATTAAGCTCGGTATTAAGATCCAACAGCTATATTATCATGACCAAGTCAAGGTCTTGATTCTCCATTAAGGACCTTAATTACACCTTTGACTAAGGGATGTAATTAGGGTTGGATTAGGTGTGGAAGTCTCCTATAAATAGGAGACATTCCTAAGTCATTTGAGATAATCACAAGCATCTATTCTATTCTATAATCACATCCTCTCAAATATAGACTGCAGCTATACTTGAGAGAATGAAATGAGAAACCTATGTCTTGAGTGCGACAAGAGCTAAGTTTTATCTCTTTGAACATTTACGGTACAGTAAATAGTTCTTAAGGAAAATGAGTACAAGGTCATGACTTTTAGCGTTATCCAAATAAGTCAAGTTAACCATTTGGTTATTAAGTTCAATCTCCATCTTGTCACATGTACTGCTAGAAGATCAAGATACCAAGAGAAGATGATGAAGATTCAAGCCGTTGTCAAACATCATTTTTCAACAGAAAGAACTAGGGAAGAGAGAAATAGAGTGAGATAAGATAGAAAATATGAAACAAAATTTATTTTATTTATCTTTTTTATACTATTTTAATAGTTAATAATTATTTATTCTTTAACTCATTCTCCATTATTATTACTATTATTCATGTGCTTTTCTTTTTTGATCATACTATTCATTTGCTTAATATACTCCATTTGCGACAACACCATTGAGAATAACTTTAAAATCAAAAATTAAACAAAAAGGTTGGGATTGGACCTATCAATTCGAGCGGGTGGACAAGTTATGGGTCAGTCATATATCAGTTTCGAGTAAATATGAGTCTTGTATATTTTCGGTTAAGGTAAATATGAGGGGTGTATTTCGATTTTAGGTCAATCCAACGAATTATGATTACAACATTTTTCCGCTTTTTCTTTAAAATTTTTTAGGGTTGACCTATCAATTCGAGCAGGTGGGCAAGTTATTTATTTTGGGATCCATCATGGACATACAAGACATGTAAAATTTGGTCTCCCCTGCCCCAACCCCGTCACTGTCGAAATTTGTTTCACAAAATTAATAGTTTTGGGTAGGAATATAAAAGTTCTCTCTCTCTCTCTCTCTCTCTCTCTCTCTCTCTCTCGTATCCGTTACATTTTCTAGGGAAGAAGAAGAAAGAGCCAGGGAAAGGGGTACCTGACTTCCTCCTTTTCACCTCTCTATTCTTTGCAACTCGATTCCAGGGAGGTCTTCCGCACTGATCTCGGACATTTAAATCTGCCCAGGTCTATTTGGTGTATTAATTTGTAATTTGATTCATACACTTTTGATTTTGATTGGTGTCCTAAGATGGGTTTTGTGAAATATCAGGGCTTTGTGATCTGGCTCTCCCTGGAATCGAAATTGTTGCAAGTTTAAATCGTTTTTCTTCTCCCTCCACATTTTGATTGAATGGGGTAAGTTTTTCTTTTTCCTCTCCAACCCATCTTGATTTTGCTTCTGCCTATACTGGGGATCTGCTATTCCTTTTCCTTTTTTTTCCTGATTTTTAAACGCCCCTCTTAAAATAAAGAGGGGTTTCTAATGTACAATGGAGGTAATTTTAGGGAGGGTACCATATAACATAAATTAGATCAGTAAGGGTGTAATTAGACCTTTTTGCTTTTGGATCGTCTCATTTGGTAGGCGTAATTTTGAAGTTTTTGTAGACAACATTGATCTGAGTCTTTTCTCGTGCAAACTATATGTTTGCAACTTGGGGAGACATGCACACTAACCTTCCAGAGCTCCTTTACCCTAATGATGTCATTGGCAACAGAACTGTATGACTGTTTATATTTTGATTTCAAGTATAATCTCAATTCCATGTCTGCATCCTATCAGTTGGTTAGAAAGTTGTTCGCCCTTGTTCATTTGGATGGCATATGCTAAGCTTCTGAGAATGTGGATCTCAGTCAGGGTTTTGCATTTGCAATTAGTTTCTGCAGTATGCTTCTTTTGAGAGTCAGCCAACCAATTCAATGGCTTGATATGGAATTTGGTTGGTTTTTGTTGTTTATGCTTTTTGAAAATGTCCATGTTAGACTTATATTATGGTATAAACTAAAGAAAGGACATATGAAGATGCTTAGATGAGTGAATGTGTTTATGGTTACCCATATCTTTGTCACATTGTCATGTCCCATTGTTTCTAATGTGGAGAAACCATTTATTGATCTAAGAGATGTTGCCTCAACCAAGTCATTGCAGTGAATTGAGCACACAACATTCCTACCAACTCACAGTTTTCCTGTTAATGTTATTTGTAAATTTAAACTGGAAAGAGGCATATGTTTTGTAGCCAGTCATGTCCAATTCTTTGTGTGTGTGAAAACCTATGGCAAGCACAAGAATAAAAATGGTGATTGATGGTTGACACTTGACCCTATGCTAGCATTTTTTTTTTTTTTTAATAGTCCTTGACTAAGATTTGGCTGTGACATTGGATAAAAGGGTGTGGCTATTCCATTGAGGCGAGGTGCCAACATGGGAGAGATGTGATTGGATTAAGGGAGACTTGATGTAAGGCTGCAGTGCATATTGGAATTTTTACATAGTCAAAGTGTTTCATCTTGATGCATTAGAGTTGATGTGCCGAGATTGGTTGAAGGGACAACCCTGAAAACTAACTCTAGCTTATGCTGATAGCAAGTTGAAGTATCCTAAAACTGAAATATAAATGAAAAAAATGATAAATCTAGAGGATGTAGGCTAAAAAACACAAGCTAAACCAAGACTAAAGCTGTTAATCCTCTCCTATGATAAGAAATGCAACCAAGAACCAAATCAAGACTCACTTGAGCACCACTTCTCACAGCCATAAGTAAAGACAAACACGCAGAGAGTTCAAAGATACTGATAAGGCTTCATTCACTCATTCATTAACTCACAACTTGTAGGAAGAGTAGGCTTGTATAGGGTTGGGCAACACTCTTGGAAACTACTTGATATGAGAAACAGAAAAATACAACTTACTATGAATTGAGAATGGACAATACAAATTACTATGGAACACATAAAGGCAAGAAAGCAAATGGCAAACTTAAAGGGGTTACACAGAATATCCTCGTCAACTTGGGGACTTGGAGTAGTTGAATGAAGCCTTGGAAGCTACAGAAAGTGCATTTGTCCCTTGTACAAATGATTCTCAACCAGATCCATGTGTCTAGCTTTCCTTGTGTTCACATTCCATTGCAGCTACATTCAATGCATCTTAACTCTCTTAATACTTGTCCTACAACTCAACTTTGTATCATGTGAAAGCTTGGTGAGTCTAGTTGCATATGGGAAAAGTTGCACTAGCATTGGCCCAGCTGTTTGAAAGATACATGCAATTGAAGTGAGATGGTCCAAACTGGAATCAGAATAGACGGTATCGATTGCACACCCTTGGGTTTATTATCTACAGACTTACTCTTTGAACACCTTTATTAAGGTTCCCAAAGCTTTTATTTACAGCTCCCTAAATGACGATTAGACGTGAATAATGAGACACACAAGCCTAGGCACTTTAGGACCAATTGAAACACTGTAGTTGCTAAACTTAATAGCATTTGAATCAATTCCTGAGCTTTAGGAGCTGGTTCTTGACTAACTTGACTTGGGTTTGTCCCCATGGTATTGGTTGGTTGATCCTCATCAGGAGTGGTGCAAACTTTGTTGGTTAGAGATCACGGTTGATCTATGCTATGGCCGAAACCCGAAACTACAATAGGGCTTCTTTGGGGGGTGGGGTAGGATGTGTTACTTGCTATTTGTGAAAGGTGGATGCATGATTTACACAATGGTTATTTACTGGTTAAATGTCGGATTGCTTGGATGTATATGCAGTATGCTAGATTTGAGATGGATGAAATGTTCCCGAATCTTGTGCATCTGTAATGGTGAAAGGGAGCAAAATGTTATTTGGCTTCAAAGTGAAATTTTGTGAGGGACAATGGAGAAAAGGTGTTTCTTTCTCTCTCTCTCTCTCTCTCTTTTTTTTTTTTTTGGGGGGGGGGGGGTGACACATATTTATGAGCTTATCACCTATGTTCAATTTCAGGCCATACATATCAATTGCATCTGTCTTTTTTGCAAACTGGTAGTGTGATTCGATATACTCATTTCGTACCTTGGTGATCATTAACTGCTCGAAATTCAGAGGGCGCAGGTGACATCATTATGAATTAGGAGAGAAAAGGTTATAGAATTGTTCGCAAGAATCCTCTTGCGGAGGAGGATGCTGGGCAGGTTTGCGAGTACTTCGCTAATTGGTTGGTTGGAAACTCAAATTTAAGAAAAAGTTGTGCACCACAATGGGTTTGTTCTAAGGGGAAATTCTCTATACACACGGAAACCAAGAATTGTTGAAATGCTCAGGTTTAGTGAGATCTGAGATTTTTCAACGTCCTATGAAAGGCCCGGACTACCTGATTGCTTCCATTTTTGGAGCTCATGAATCCAGTTTAGATTTTTGGCATCCGAATGTTATGTGTTGCATTGTCAGACTTTTGAAGGCAAGGCTATGTGCTGATTAAGTACTGAGTTAATTTGTTAAGCTTGTTATTCTAATTTCTAACATAAATATATATTTTAGGATTAGCTAAATTCTTTCTAATTATCTATCATAGTGATTCCTTTAATTGAATATATTACACGCAATTATTTATTCGTATTATGCTAGAGGTATCTTGCTTCCTTCCAGCAATTCATAGTTACTCCTCTCGCGTGACCAAAAGCATCGGAAATGATTAAAAACTAATTACGATGATGGATGAATAGTGCATAGGTGATGGTCAGCAAATCATAAGCAAAATATGAAGTCACTTAAATCATTCTTTTAGTGGCTAAGATTACATGTCTAACATAACCCCAATATTCTTTTAGTAGCTATACCATAACTTTTGTTAGTTAATAGGTCAAAAAATTTCAACTTAAGCCTGATTGGTGGTACTTGTTTTCTGGGCTTGAGCAATTGTTCTGGCTGGTATTCTTAGTGAGAGCCTGCTCTTACACTGAAAGTTGAAAAATGGCTTTTGGGCATATCATCTGTGTGATTTTTCCTTGATGCGATTCCTAACAGCAGTCATGTAATTTGTAACAGAGCAGTGGTTGCACTTCTTGCTTTATTAAGCGTGAACCAATAGCATCCTTGGACGAACAACCAAAACAAGTGAGAAGTCGACATCAATCAGAAAGGAAATCAAGCATTTCGGGGGATTTTTGGACCACAAGTACGTGTGATATGGATAACAGTGTACAAGGAAGCATGTCATCAGTCAGTACATCAATTCAAGCCCTAGATGCACATGCTGGTGTCAGTGGTTCTAAACCCCCTTCTGAATTTGTAAATCATGGCAAGTACATACTACCGAGACTATTTTGATAAACGGAATCTTGCGTGTGGTAGATACCAACCTTTAATGCATATTATGCTTTTTTATGCTGTCTTCAGCAGGAGTTCAGACTTAGGTATTCCAGACATTTGCAATTCAGATTTCTTTTCACAATCATATTATCTGTGGACTCTTGCTTTATTTAACGTGCTGGTGCCCTACTACTGCTGCTTATGACCAATTATGGAGTGTGTGTGTTCTTAGCCTTTTGATTTGCTGATAATTTATGAGTTAATCATTGGATGTTCTCTATTGTTGTCGCCTTTTGCCTACTTTCCAGAATATTGTCAAATCTATTTCAAATATGTTGGTGGCAGGTCTTCTTCTCTGGAATCAGACAAGGCAGCATTGGATAGGCAATAAAAAGCAAACTGGCAAAGGACATCAGGTTCGCGATCCAAAATTGAGGTTTGTGAACTGTTGACTGATATCTGATGGTCTAAATTTATCTATGGCCGCTTGCCGGTATGTGATTTTATGTCACAGTCCATCTATATGCATTATGTGTTCTGGATTGTGCTCTGTAATGGTAGCATGTTTTAGTTTTTGAACATGTTCATGGGCAATATTTTGTGAATTCAAACAACTCCCACATCTAGGGTTGATTCTGTAAAAGGGAAATAGATAACATATTTAATTGTTATTTCATCCATCCAGCAATGACCGGCCTTGGTAAGTATTTCTAAGAAAATTGCGTCTCTTATAGCAAAAGTTGCACTGATATTTATAATATCCTAGATGATAAAGTTGAATTGGAGGCCAACCTTCTCAACTAATGAGGCTCAGAGGGGAAATGTAAACAAGCCAAAATAAAAATGAGGTAGTCATGCTGGGACAGCGGGTCTGTGTATTGTCATATTGGGACCTCATCTTGTGGATTTGTATAATGTATTAAAGTGTGACAATACTATGCTTAGTTATAGATAATTTGTTGTATCAGCAAATAATGTATGAGCAAAACCCTGGAACTTTGGCAAGCGGATTACAAAATGGGTGGCTGGAATTCACTGTAAACAAATATAATGAGACATTTGAATGATACTAAGCCATCCATTTGAGTGTTTTTTTTTTTTTTTTTTTTTATATATTGTAATCCACTAGTTATAGTGTTGAAAGATGTAAAAGAACCCTGTGTTTTAGTCCACTGGGTTGTACTGGTCTCTGAATACGTCATGTTACTTTATGCTTAACCTAAAAAAAATAGTTTATTGACATCAAGGTTCTTGAGTCTCGACTATCCAAGTAGCTCTAAATTCTTGCATCAGATCTGTACCTTGTCTGACGTTGGTTGTTGCTGTGTACTTCCTTCTCTTAACGGGTTGGGATGTTGGATTGGGTACATCCAATGAGTGACCAATTGGATGGCTGGGCTTCTAGTAAACCTACTGAGTCAACAATTCACCATACTATTGTCTATAAATGGTGTCTCATTGCATTGTACCTCCCTGTTCTGATTCTTTGTTGCAGTGAACTGTATGATTTGGAATGTATCTTTGGCTCTTTGCCCTTTCTTTTTATTATCTTCCTTTTCTCTGCCTTGGAAAAAAAACCCCTTATCTCAAATATTGCTGTTTTGTACGTAATCTGCTTGCAAACTTGACAGTCAAAATGTATCTGCAACAATACTCCAACCATGCATCATGTAGGATGTTCCATTTGATTGCAACTCAATTTTAGCATAGTATATGATTGACTACCACTTTTTGGGTCAATACAGTTATGATAATAGATTTCAGGAGTCTGGAGCTAGGCTGAATCCCCCCTTCCCCCAACACGCATACACACCATGACCCTTCCAAAATGGAGAAATTTGGGGGGGGGGGGGGGGGGAAGTGTGGTGGTTAAAGAAAACTACCTATTAATGATGGCTTTGTATGTGATCATTGTCAAGCACTGGAGTTAAGGTTGCTTGGTGAAGTTTGTGGGTGCTTTCCAGATTTTGGGATGCAACTATTTTTTGTTACTTCAATTCCTTTTGCATGAATAAAACAGGTAGCTACTTCTTTTCTTGTGACTATTGAATTGTATGGCTGTACTGTGTTACCCAAAGTTCCAAACTTAGGTACAAGTGTGTAGTGTAAATTCCGGTCCAAGTAAGCTGACGGTGTTTTTCTAAAGGAATTTTGTAGGATCTTAGCTTCTTGATTTGAACTGTAATATGTCTGTTGGGAGTGTTCAGAATTCAGATGGCTATGTGGGTAGAATGAAGAATCTGGTACTGCATTTACATGAAGTGTGCTAATATTGTTAATCTATGCATATTTCTTCATATGCTGTCGGTTCTACCTTATTTTCTGAGACAACCCCCCCCCCCCCCCCAAAGTCATACCCCCCAAAACAATGGTTAGAAAAACTTTATTCATCAAGAATCACAATTTCATCCTTCTGGCCTTGCAGTTGGAATGCAACTTACGAGAGTTTACTTGGGAGTAACAAGCCATTTGCACAGCCAGTATCTCTTGCTGTAAGCCTTTCCTCAATTGCTTATTTATGTGAATCAGTTACTTTTTGGCCCATTAATGTACTTGAATTTTGACACCCTAAAAGTACGGAAATAAACCAATAGATTGAGGTTTATGCATATGAGCAATAGGACAAGTGAGGAGAATGCTATGTACACATTACTTTATTAAGTTAATTTATTTGTATGCTACAATTATAAATAAGAATTGCTTGGTAAATAATATTAATATTAATAAACACACACATGCACACACTTGATTATATATTATATATTTGTATGTTACCGAAAAATTCTGTTCGTAACTCTTGACAAACTATAAAAGTTATAGTAACTTAAAGAATGTGTGTGTGCGCGTTCATTTCCATAGTTTAAGGTTCAAAATTCTAGCACTGAAGCTAAATGAGTTGGAAAGTGTATAACTCAGTGCGTTTCAGGAAACTGATGTTTAACTGCAGGAAGCTAAACTGAATTATCTTGTCTGGATGATGTTTTCAGGAAATGGTAGATTTTCTGGTAGACATCTGGGAGCAGGAAGGGATGTATGATTGAAGAAAATTTCGAGGTTTGGATTAGAACGCCTGAGTGACCTTTCGGATGGAAAAAAATGGAGGCGAGGGATGCATTGGTGGAGATTTTGCATGTAACATCAGCAATGTGATGTTTTGTGATTGCTCCTCTGTACTGTAATACAGGGTTTATGTTTAATCAACGGCTGCCCCTCCATCTCAATGTTGAATTTTTCATAATTTCTTGCAACATGACTTGCATAAGAAATGCTATGAATATTTGCTATAACAACTTGCTAAGCTTTTAGTCTCTAATACCACCTTCCACATCATCAGTCGTCACATTTTAACGAATGGCGAAGCGTCCCCTAGCCTAGTTTGTCTTTGCAAAGACCATCCCCAATTATTCAATTCAAATGATGAATTTGGGTATTGTGCACCGCATAACATGATCATTAGTTCTACTCTTGGACATTGTTTTTTGGCCAAGGATGGTTGCAACCCACAATTGTGTATGCTTTCCCTTCTACCTTATCACATATGATAATGAAAGCAATTGTGTCCAAAGTCTTCACCAACAATGTCACAGAAGGTATAAGAGAATGCACAAGAAATTGTCTATTGATTTTCTTTATTTCTCTGAAAATCAAATACGCTGATGGAATATGCAATTGATCCAGGTCCGATTTTGCTCTCCACTTGTCTAATAGGCTGCATTGGAAAGAGAAGAACTTAAAACTTTGGTCTTTAATGGTATGGGAGTTGAAAGTTTATTCTCCTCATTTGGGGTTGAACTTCAAATCCTGGTGTATCGTTCCTTTGCTGGATGTCTTGCTATCAAAAATTACTTTGCTCAGATGCCTTCATGTTTGAGCCTGTGCTCGTATCCCTTACGGATATATTTAAAGCAAGTCATAAAAGTTCCCCCTCCTCCGTAGTTCAAAAAAATCACTGGAGGTACCCTAACTTTTGGTGAAATGTTTTTCAGGTATCCCAATTTTTCAAAATTCATTTTGGGGTACTCTTACTTTTTAGGTTAGAAATTATTTGGTGTTTTTTCGGTCATCAATTTGATTAAGTGACCGAAATACCCTTGTTCTTCCATTTTTTAAGAAATACCCTTAAAGAAGAAGAATAAGGGTATTTCGGCCATTTAATAAAATTGATAGCCGGAAAAGTACCAAATAATTATTAACAAAAAACGACTCTGGGGGCCTCATATTTTGGTGTAATAATTATAAGGGCCCCCTATTTTCCTAAATTACTAGGAGGTGACATTATATTTGATGAAATTATTTGGGAGGGACTTTCAGGCTGAATTCCGGCCAAAATTGGCGGGAACCAAGTGATTAAATGCATAATAGTGTTTTAAAAGGAATTCAACTGTAATTAACATTAATGGAAGATTAAAGATTTAAAATTTAAAAAAAAAATAACTAAAAACACTTAAGTCTACCCCCCTCCCCAAGTAAAAAAGTCACTTCATCCCTTCCTAGTTCAACATTCATATCTCTCATCCTCCCTCCCTTTGTTTTGCCATTTTATCACATATTCAATGAGGAGGGAAGCAAGAGTGAGGTGAAACCGATAATGAGGTGGAAGCTTGACAAGGATGGTCACTCTTCTTCAATGGAGGATGGCCACTCTTCTTCAATGGAGGACGTCTAACTTGCTAATCTGCTTATCTCTCTATCAAATTGATTTGGGTTTTCAATTTAGTCAACCTTTTAATTATGTTCAATTTTTATTTTTTGATTTCTTTTTATTTCCCCCTAATTAATGGAGTTGGTTTAACTCACCAAACACTTAATCCACAACAAATACATCATTAAATGTCTCCCACCAATTTTTGGCCGGAATTCAACCTGAAAGTCCCTCCCAAATAATTTCATCAAATATAATGTCACCTCCCAGTAATTTAGGAAAATAGGGGGCCCTTATAATTATTACACTAAAATATGAGGCCCCCAGAGTCGTTTTTTGTAATTATTAACCCAAAAAGTAAGGGTACCTCAAAATGAGTTTTGAAAAATTGGTACCGAAAAATAGTTTTCCCAAATATTGGGGTACCTCTAAGTAATTTTTTGTCCGTAGTTACATACAAGACATTTGGATCTTCTAAAAAAACTCTTACCTTATTATTACATCTTGCTTAGTTTAAACTTTAAGGTGTGTATTCATGGGGAAAATAACTAAGGCTGCGTTTGGTTGGTCAATAATCTCGAGAAAATGATCAATTTTTTGAGTTGATTAATTTTCCCCATATTTGGATGCGGGTTAACTTTAAGAGAGTTTTTACAATGAATCCACATTTTTTACATTTTCCTAGAAAAATTTTCCCTTAGGCGGGCTAAGACACGGAATTCGTACCAAACACTCCCTAGTCCCTATATTGAATTACCTCACCCCTACATAGAAAGATATCCTAGGTGGTAGAAGCGGAACGAACTCTGAAAGAGGCCCACAACAGACAAGACCAACACCAATACCAAATGAAGCAGTGCTAATAAAGTGATAATCAGTACACAATGTGTGTAAGAAGCAACATGAAGCCTCTTTCCTGTTCTGGCGACGTGTCTTTACCTCAGTTCTCCAATTGTCTCCAACACTCCAGAACCTCTTCGATTCTTCTTTCATTCTTCTTCCCCTTTCTTCTCCCTCACTTTATAATGCCAGCTTCCTTCCTCGGCAACTCGTCTCTCGTTAACCCAGATAACAAGCAAGCATTCAGCTGAAAAGACTCTTTTGTCTCACTCAGTGACCGAGTTGGTAACACAGTGGTAGTATTGGCATGGCGCTGGCTAGGTTGGCTTTGAAGAACCTGCAACAAAGGGCTTCCTCACAAGCCCCTGCTCTTTGTAGAAACACCATTTTGCGCCCTTATTTGAACGACAACCCTGCTGGGTTGGGTGGTGCTGCTCAGGAGCATGGTTGGAGGTATGGTTTGCTCCAGAGGTTCTCATCGCAGGCTAAGGAGATCACTGTCGAGACTGATCAATCTGGGCGCAAGGGTGGCAGATGGAGGTCTTTGCTTCCTAGGAGATTCCGACGCCCTTCCCTTTGGAAGCGCCAGGAAACCCGTGACCCCTTTGGTATGTATTACTTCAAACTCATAATTTACACCAGATATAATCAATGATACGTTCTTATATGCTTACTTTCCATGCAGAAATTTTCTCAAATGCCAGCCTAGGAAATGCCCTGCTGGAGGCAGCAGAGAACATGAACAGGGTGTTTGAAAACATAATCCCAACCCAGATGATAGAAGCTCCAGCACAGCTGATGGGGAGGTTTAAGGAGACCAAAGACAGCTACAAGCTCAAGTTCGAGGTGCCGGGGCTGAGCAAGGACGAGCTCAAGGTGACGGTGGATGATGGGGTGCTGAGGATCAGAGGAGAGAGGAGGGTCGAGGAGGGGGACGAGGATGAGGATGAATACATGATGAGTTATGGCTTCTACAATACAGCCTTGGCTCTTCCAGATGATGCCAAGGCAGATGAAATCAAGGCTGAGTTGAAGGATGGAGTTCTAAGCATCACCATTCCTAAGACAGAGACGCAGGCCAAGGATGTCAAGGAGATTCAGATTCACTAAGCTTGGGATCGCAGTTTCTCATTTTGTGGAACCTGTTTGTGTATATTTATTGTCCAATAATTGTGGTTGAACATGTAATCTCGTTTGTTTCACTGTGTGCTTCTGTAATGCCAAAAACTGGTTGGCCTCGACTACCTCATTGTTTCTAGTAATTGCAATTTCGCAGCTGATATCCAAAATGTCTATGCAATTTGCATTTAAGACATGATCTCCGTTTGATTCCAAAATTTTTGAGTCTGGGTTATCTTTTACTTGACTCGATTTGACCTAACTAGGGTCGCGTTTAGGTTAGAGGTGCCTTAATTCGATTCGACATGTTGACTGATAGAGAAATACAACATATTGAACAATTAGTTGAAATGTTTGTTGTGTATAATAATTTAGATCATTAACATCAGTTTTTCCTTTCTTTTGAATTTTTTTATAGATAAATGCACTAGAAGTTTAAAATTTTTAAATTTTTTTTCAATTAAAATGAATGAAGCGGTAAATATTAAATTTCAGATATTAGGGTTGGTAAACCCAATGACTCAACTCACAATCCGTAGGACAAGGATGAGAGTCAAGGAACTTCAACCCAAAGTAGTACTCGGGTCAAGTTTGCGTCAAGAGTCATGTGAGTTCCAACCTGACTAACCCAACTCAAAGACTAATCAGACTTAAATTGAACTTTGAACAAGAGTTATATAAATACTTATTGTAGAAAATTAGCAATCTCCCTTTAGAGGGAGGAAGAACAAGGTGAAGAAAAGCAAATAGTATAAAAGGCTTCCTTTCTCTATAACAACAAGTCTATTTACATAGAATTTGTGCCACCAAAAATTGTACAAACTGCCACATCAGCAACCTACTCTCTTTTTTTTTAAGATTGTTTAGAATCCTTGTTTCCTTCGCCTACGTTTTCTCATAAACACCACTAACTCCCCATCTTCCATTTCTAATTGAATACTCTCGACCTCATTCTACTTGAATTGCTCAAACCTCGCTAATCTTCACTCCAAATGACCAAACCAGTAGAAAGAAACCATCATTTATGGGCACAAGTTTGAAAATTTCTTTTTTGAGTATTAGTTTTAATAGTGAAAAAGTCCAGCACCCCATCATTTCTAGCTGGCACAACAAGTTGGACCTAACAAGCAATTTCAATGGCGACATCACTTGAGACAAGCAAGATGACCAAGCTAGAGCGCTATAACAGCTACCTAAGTTGCGTCATGTCAAAAACACAAAGCTATCATGGATTTTGGCTTTGATGAGGATGATGATATCATAGTTGGTAATGTCAAAAACACAAAACACAATCTTCCATTTCATTATAAAATAAATCACATATTTAATTTTTAATTCATATTCAACTTTTTCTTTTAATTTTGGCAGTATATTCTCCATTTCATCTTCCTCTTCAAATGCTAAGGTAATATATTCTTTCTGTATTTATTAATCTATTTTATACTTCCAATTTCATATTAATTCCACCTACTATTTTACATTTGTGATGATGCAACAATAATAACAATGTTTTTTTAATATATATATATATATATATATATATATATATATATATATATATTTGTGAGAAATGGTGAGATATGAGAAGGGAGCTCTTGGATGATTTTTCTTCTCTCCCTTTCCGAATGAAATAAACTTTTAAAAAGACCCATATTTTAAAAAGAAATAAGATATTAAAAATAGAATATTAAACTTTTAAAATATATATATTACAATAAATTTCTTGCTAATTATAATAATTCACTGTCGTATATTGTAGTTAATCAAAACTGAAAAGAAAAGGAAAATGAAAATCATTATCAGAACGTAACTTTAGAAGAATACAACCAATTTTGTAAGATAATGAAACAAAAAATGATAATGAGTTTATCACTATAATACTAAACAGTACATATGCTATATTGTATCATTACATATGATAAATTGTATGTTAAATTGAAAGAAAAAGGTTATAATTAAAGTCTATAATTATAATATCGCATATAATAAATTGTATAGAATTATATTTTATGTAGATTTTTAAAATTTACAGAAAAAAATAACTAAGGCGCGTTTAACAGATGAAGTTGCTTTGATTAAGACGTTATTTGTATTCGCTATCGTAGCTCACACATACTAAGATTTTTATAATAATTGATAATTATTCTTAGTTATCACAAGAATTAGGGTTAAAAATCAAAATAACTATCAATCTAATGAAAAATAAGACACTTAAAATGATAATGAAAAATTATATATATAATTTATTAACCCACATGATACACTATATTTAAATCTTGAGGTAGGAGAGCATTTAATTTTGCATGACAGCTACAAAATAAACTGTTGATTAATTATTATATTCAATTATTATATTTAAGGATGGAATAGTAAATTCACTCAATGGTGAAAATCCATATTTACTTTGACATGTGACTGTTTAAATACCCACCAATTATTATCATTATTATTCTGCAGTAGATAATTAAATCTCACACTTATACGTAGTAATTGCTTTAGAAGATGAATTGGCACACACAAAAAATGTAAATTAGTCAAACCTTCAAATATAAATTATACTTATTATTATAGCATACAACTATTATTCATATGATTCTTAAAAATCAATTAACAAAAATGCAACAGACTAAACTTTCAAACTTCCATAAGCATAACAGTTAGTTACTCTCTAAATGAAAACTATGATCATACCATTTATTAATATATATTCCACTCTTTATAAATGATTGAATTACAAAACATTCCTATTAAAGAAAATATTCCTGTGAACATAATAACTAATAGTAACTCACTATAATTAAGTCATTTATTTCAATTTGTTTGTCACTTTTATCATTTCAGCCACTAGTAGAATTCATACCAAAAAATGTCTGAAAATTGACGTCTCTCAAAATATCAGACGCTAAACAAATGAAACAAAATTTAAAAAAAAGAAAAAATTAATTTGGGCGACTGTTTCCCAGACAAGAGACGCCAACGAGTGTGTGTTTCGTGATCTGATAATCTATGGCTGAAAGGGACTTGCATGAGGCGTGTTGACTCTCCTTTATTTGTCTGGTTCCCAAAAAGCAGCGCAATTTACCTAAGTGAACTTGCACGAGGGCTATACAGTGCTCTGGGAGTAAGAAACATCTCAGATTCGATACAATGGAGTGTTTCTATTGCGCATATTGAGGGGTAGCAAGACAAGGTGGGCTTGAAAGAGAAGCTCATAGTAAAAGGTCTAATATATAGAAATCCAACACCATTTTTATTAGACCCTTTACTATGAGCTTCTCTTTCAAACCAACCTTGTCTTACTACCCCTCAAGCTGCGCGATAAAAACACTCCATTGTATCGAATCTGAGATGTTTCTTACTCCCAGAGCACTGTATAGCCCTCGTGCAAGTTCACTTAGGAAAATTGCGCTGCTTTTTGGGAACCAGACGAATAAAGGAGAGTCGGTACGACTCATGAAAGTTTTTTTCAGCCATAGATTAACAGTTAACAAACACACTCTCCTTGGATAATAACATGATCCTCTTTCCTGATGACATAGCTTACTTGTTGTTGTCATAAAAGGAAGTTGAGTTTGGATGATTTAGGTTATAGCGTATACGATTATATTTGTGAATTTAGATACAAACAGAATAGTTTATTTTCGATTATTTTTTTAAGTATTGAGACGGATAGATGTTTATTATTAATTAAATTCATGGTGGGCTTGAATAATAGATTCACGTACATTATGGACGGGCCCCCACATCGCCGTCGGATGTACGAGAGGTTTGAATCGGGTAGGAGGGTTATCAGGGCTGAATGGGCTGCTGGGGTAGCTATGTTTGATCAATTTGCAAACAGTAATTCGTATGAGTATCCGAGGACTGGAAAGTATCGGTGCCCATGTGTGAAGTGCAAGAATAAGAGCGGACTTAGTCCTGAAGAAGTTAAAGAACGAGGGTTTATGGAACAATATTGGTGTTGGACGAGCCATGGTGAAGAATGGGGTGACTTTGATGATGAGGATGACAGTGGTGACAATGCGGAAGGTGATTGGGAACCGTCTGCAGGTAGTCCTCCGACAAACGAGGAACCGAATCAGCCACCGTTCATCGACAGAACGGAAGAATGATGAATGATTTCATCATGGCGAATGAGGCGCCTAATGCAGGAGCTCAACAATTTTATGATATGCTTCAATCTGCTCAACAGCCTCTGTGGGAAGGGTGTACGACCCATACTGAGTTGTCCACTGCCGTGAGGCTGATAAGTCAGAAGTCGAAGCACAATTTGTCGGAGCAGGCAATGAACGATATCATGGAACTGATGAGCGAGAGCTGTCCCCAGCCGAACCTAGTGCCTAGAAACTACGATGAGTTGAAAAAGAAGGTTAAGAAGTTGGGGATGGGCTATGAAACAATTGATTGTTGCCCTACTGGATGCATGATATACTATAAGGACGATGCACATCTCACTGAATGTAAATTTTGTGGCCATCCTAGGTATAAGCCACAGAAATCGTCAACCACGACAAAGAAAGGCGTCCCGTACAAGAAAATGTTTTACTTTCCCTTGACGCCTAGATTGCAGCGTCTGTATGCCTCGAAGAATACGGCCGGGCATATGAGATGGCACGCGGAGAACAAGCGCGAGGAAGGTGTACTTTGCCATCCGTCGGACGGCGCCTCTTGGAAAATGTTCGACATCGTGCATCCAGACTTCGCGGTGGAAACGCGAAATGTAAGGCTGGGCCTGTGTGCGGATGGGTTTAGCCCGTTCAACATGACAGGGAGGTCTTATTCGATATGGCCGGTTGTAGTTACTCCTTACAACTTGCCTCTTGAATTGTGCATGACAACACCGTACATGTTTCTCACGTGTATTCCAGGTCCGAAGAACCCCAGAAATAAAATTTATGTCTTCCTCCAACCCTTGGTGGACGAGCTGCAACGCTTATGGGTTGGTGTTGAAACATACGACATCTCCAAAAGATAGAATTTTAACATGAGGGCATCTTTGATGTGGACGGTGAATGATTTTCCGGCCCTTGGCATGCTTTCTGGGTGGAGCACGCATGGTGCTATGTCGTGTCTAGTTTGCATGTATGGTTTGAAAGCAATTCGTCTGAAGCATGGAAGGAAAGCCTCGTGGTTTGACTGTCACCGACAGTTTCTTGCAAAGGGGCATGCTTTGAGAAGAAATCGAAAGGCATTTCGAAAGGGGCACACTTGCCCAGATAGAACTGCCCCACCGTGTAGGAAAAATGGTTATGAAATCTACGAGGAGGTGAAGCACTTCCCCAAGGTGACTACCCATGGCGACTTTGCTGTCCCTGGATTCAGAGAGAATGCTCATAATTGGAAAAAACAAAGTATCTTTTGGGAGTTGCCTTATTGGAAGGATCACATGGTTCCACACAACTTAGATGTGATGCACATTGAGAAGAACTTTGTGGACAACATCGTAAACACGGTGATGGGGGTGGACGCCAAAACGAAGGATGCTGGAAATGCAAGAAGGGACGTGGAGGACATATGTGACAAGTCGGAACTCCATCTATTGCATGGTCCTAACGGTAAACCCCTACAGCCAAGAGGCAAATATGTTCTTCATGAGGATAAGCGAACAGACGTTTGTAACTGGGCACAACAGCTGCGTTTGCCGGACGCTTATGCTTCGAACTTCGCGAACTGTGTTGATGCATTAGGTAAAAGGTTTCAAAACTTTAAAAGCCATGACTGTCATGTGTATATGCAGACATTGTTACCTGTTGCGTTCCGGGCACTTCCCGATGATGTGTTGGAGCCACTCGTTCAGTTAAGCCAATGGTTCAAGAGCCTGTGCTCCACAACATTGAAACACAGTGATATAGTCCGGCTTGAAAAAGAAATTCCCATAATAATATGCAAGCTGGAGACCATATTTCCACCCGGCTTCTTCAACGTAATGGAACACTTGCCCATTCACCTGGTCCAGGAGGCATTCTTTGGTGGTCCTGTTCAATATCGTTGGATGTATCCCATTGAGAGGTATTTCGGGTGGTTGAAGAAGAAAATAAAGAACAAGGCACACCCTGAAGGATCTATGGCCCAAGCGTACCTCATGTTTGAGATTTCCCAATTCGCATCAACATACTTTGGGACGGATGATGTATCGTCTTCTACATCAACAAGTATGCGTAATGAGGACGAAGGGGATGAGCCTATGTTATTGTCGGTTTTTAAGGACAGTGGGAACCCTGTGGGAGGTGTAAATACGAGGTGGCTCAGCGATCAAGAGTATAAAGCAGCACACCTTCATGTTCTACTGAACTGCAAAGAAGTCAACCACTACTTAGAGTAAGCAATAATGCTCACTAACGACTTCATTAAATTGATATGTATTATAGGTGTAATTAATGAGCTTGTGTCCCACGCAGCTTGTTTAAGAATTACAAGTTGACTTCGTTTCCGAACACCACGGACACTTAATTGGATCAGATGATTGAAGCAGAGTTCGCTCAATGGTTTTATCAGCTATCTGTGAGTAAAACAATCATTTACATAATTTCAATTTTGACCATATGTAACCAAAACTTAAAGCATTCAACATCTAACGGGTACTCCAAATGTAGGAAAATTGGGAAGCCTTTCGGTTTTACGAAGATGAGCGTCATGAACACCTTTATCAGTTAGCCCGAATGCCTTCCCCTAAAGTGACTACCTGGAGTGCTTACCGAATCAACGAGTTCTTATTTCACACACAAGCAAGGAGTAACTCAGTGGCTTCGTATAGTGCGGGGGTGTGTGTGAAAGGCACGGGTGGCGGTGGATTTGTCGATGACTTCTATGGTGTTCTCCAAGAAGTTATTGCACTGGAATATGTTGGGCCTGTCAACAAGAAAAGCATACTGTTTAGATGTGATTGGTTTGACAATACCCCGGTACGAGGTGTACGTTCACCAAGGTTATGCCCGTTTGTTGAATTACACAAGGACAGACGGTACTGGAAGTAAGACCCATTCATCTTGGCAGGGTGCGCAACCCAAGTGTTGTTCATGAATTACCCGACAGGCATACGAGATAAAGCTAATTGGTGGGTTGTGGTTCCAAACAAACCATCTTATGCACAGTACAAGCAGTTCACCCTTCCGTTGGCCATCCAAGATGACCAACCAAGAGCTGTTGTCCCGATCAACCCCAATGACGGTACCGTATCACAAGTACTCGCTATTGAAGGGGTGTTCGATGAGGTTGCGGACATGGACAACGCACAATTAATAGTGGGTGGTAATACATCCGATGTAGCCAATGAGGACGATGGAGACATCGAGGATGAGGAAGATGATGATGGTGACGATGACGATGATGAGGTGGATGAGGACGATGAAGACAACGAAGACTATTAAATAACAATTTAGTAATCGAATTTTGATTGTGTTACAATTGTCTTCAACGAACACATATTATGTATTCTATTTTCTAAGTGAAACTAATTCAATGTTTTTAATATTCTACATCAATGTGTTGTCGATCTCTTTTAATGCATTGTATTGTTTGGGAGCTAGTTCATATTACTTGCTATTTTATTTCGTGCAAGCTTATACTAATTCAATGTTTATTCTACTTTTATTTTGCAGTTGCATTATGTCAGGAAGAGACGGATCACGCAGACCTCGGACCCGTGGTGGGTCTAGACCGAATGCGAGGGGTGGTTCTTCATCGGCCCCAAAGACTCCATACATTCCCCAGTTTGATCCTGGCCATGAAGCTGCTTCTCAACCTGTGGGGAGCAACTACGACTTCTTTTCGCAGCTAGACCCATCCACTCTGGAGCTCGTACCGTTCTTTGCGGGTAGTACTGTGCCAGCAGGGAACGATACGATGGGCGGGTTTTATGCTCAGGGGCTTCAGGAGGGGCCCAAACTGATGATGGGGGTGACCAAACTGATGTTGGGGGTACCCAAACTGAAAGGGATGGAACCCAGGCCGAACAGGGTGGGCCGCAGACTGAAGGGGAGGGCGACACTACCCAAACGTCGGGGAACGATATCACCGAACGATATCGAATTCAACTGGACGTTCGGGCGGACGCTCAAAAAACGTCGGATGGGAGGTTCATCATTAGACCTTGTAATGGGCGTGAGTATCAATCTGAACTTTGATTATGCATTTATAGCTTAATTTGTGTTTAAATATATATAATTTTGTATGCACTCAATCTAATCGATGTTTCATTTCAAATTGATTTAAGTGTAGCGCCATATGGGGCACACGCAACCAGGGCCATCATGGACATAGTAAAGTAGAATTTCCGAGGCTTCTGGCCGGTATGAAGCAAAGTGCCCCAGAGGACGCGGGATTTGATATACGACGAGTTCAGGGTAAAACTCTCACATTTTTCCCTCTTTAAATTTTTGCATACGTACGTTGTCTTTCATATTGGTGTATGTTTGTGTATATATAATGCGTACGTGTATGTTTGTGTATGGTTATCCGGCGTGTGGCCGTTGAGATATATTAATATGAATTGGTGTATGTAAAATGGGGGATAATTGTCAATTTATAGGGGAAACTATGCCAAATTTTTTTCGTTGTTTATTAATTCAAAGTTATGATATATATGGTTTAATTTATTTGAATGTTTAATTCTTCATGTATGATTTAAATGCAGAAAAAATTTTGGTGGCAGGACCAACACGAGACCTATATACGTGATTGGTTCCTTAGGAGGGCCCAAAAACAATACGCCGACGCTATCGGCAAATCCAAAAAAAGATGGTTGGCGGGGAGAGGCAAACCCAAATGGATTGTCGACGACGAGATTTGGGAGAAGTTCATTGCTCATTGGCAAGACCCCAAATTCGTTGGGAACAGCAAGAATATGAGCAAGGCAAGGAAAATGAACCAAGATAAGGGCCCACCATCGCACACAAGGGGCCCAGTTTCCTTCGGTATTTTCAGAGAGAAGTTGGTAAGTTAATTATGAATTTAATTATGACTTTAATTATGGTTTAATTTAACGTTTAATTTATATACGCACTTACGTACAGAAAGAAAAAAACGATGGAAAAGACCCTGACATATGGGAACAATTCGAAGCGACCCACATGAAGCAGGGCACCAATCAGTGGGTGCACGACAGGTTCCGGCAGCTTGGGGTAAGTACCTTCATCATCCAATATTTAAGTTATTATAATCGTATGTACACGTATGAACATTAACTTTAATTCGCTTATTCCAACTACTCTTTCTTTGTATCGACCAGGACACGATGCATAGTGATTATGAATCGTACAGAAGAGAGATGGAGGCAAAGCAACGAGAGGACGGTCAACCAGAAACTCCCATTATGTCTGGAGACGAGTTCTGGTTGGACAAACAACTGCAAAGTCGGGGACACGTCGTGGGCATGGGGGTTGTGGGGGAAGCTATGAAGACGCAGTTCCCCCACATCTCATCGAGGAGATGTCCACGACGTCGTAATAACACCGATAGCGTCGACGTCCGAGCCTCTATTACGGAGATGAACAGAGAACTTCAGCGTCAACTCGAGGAAGAGAGGCAACAGCGCGAACAAGATAAGCGCATGCTGCAAGAACAATTCCAGAGACAATTAGAGGAACAACAGCGCCGATCTGACGCAGCCTTGGATGAGAAGGTGAGGCAACAAGTAATGCAACAAATGTTGCAAATGCAAAGAATGTTCCAGCAGCAAGCAAGTCAGAGCTGGCAAGCCCTTTTCCTCGCTGGATCTTCCTCTTGAAGTCAAATGCCATACACTGGACAGCCTCCTCCACCGCCGCCCCGCCGCCGCAGTACTTCTCGTCGGACCCCCGTCTCTCAAACCCCACAACCTCAGCCCACCGTTCCTCCGGAGGACTCGTTATATGCTTACCCAGGTAAGCATATTTTTTTCCATAAACACAAAATTAAATTACTAATTACACATTCCAATAATTACTTAATTCATTTTGATTGTATTTCATACCTTTAATTTCCAAATTGTCGTTGTATCCCAGGAGGCCAATACCTATTCCATAGCCTCGAAGAATTGACACAATGCCAGAATCAGGGTGATGATGGCAACGATGAGGAGGAGAGCGAAAGTGATGATGACGATGCCGCCGTGTGACGACATTAATCAATCATTTTCATTGTGTTTACATTTTACATTGTATGAATTCGTACTTATTAACTAGTACATTATTTAATCCAAACATCGAAATATTTTTCATTATGTTTGCGCACATACGTACAAATTAATTAACTTAATTAACACACACACACACACACACGTATATATATATATATATATATATATATATATATATATATATAATAACACGTACGTACACATGAGAATAATTGTAATTAACAACATAATCGGCAATGAAACATATATATATAAATTAAATTATCTACCTAGAAAAAATTACAATATAATTAACAATAATAATAATTAATAATTAACTATACCTAAAAAATATATACATATATACATCATAATTAGTTATAACTAAAATTAAGAATATATAATAGTAATAGTATCAATAATAATAATAGTATCAATAATAATATCAATAATAATAATAATAATAATAATAATAATAATAATAATAATAGCACGCCAGCCACCATGCATCAAAAATTTTCAAAAAATTTAGCCAAATTAGGCGTCTGTTTTCCCGCCAAACAGACGCCCAAATTATTGAAATTGAAAATGGCGTCTGTTTGGCGGGAAAACAGACGCCATTTTGCCAGCCTATATAAACCAAAGCCCTCAAACTTCCCTCCGAATTTTTCCCTCTGATCTCCATTTCATTTCTCTCATCTTCTCTCATCAATTCTCTCATTTCCCCTAACCTTCAAAACACCTCAAATCCATCCAAGATTGATGAATTGAAGATTTTACAATTGAAGATTGAACATTGGAGAGTGAAGATTGAAGATACATGATTGAAGATTGAAAAATCAAGATTGAAAAATATTGAAGTCATATATTAATTGTAATTTAGGTTTTTATTTTGTTTGTATCATTTAAGTTAGTAAAAATCATCATTAATAAAGTTGTATTATATATTTTTTTGTTTGTTAAAATATATATTCATTATCATTTTATTGTTGTTATTTCTATATATATATATATATATATATGAAATTGTACATACATGAATTGCAAATATATATCATTTATTATTATATAAAATGTATTTATTTTCATTATTAATGTCTCCACAATTCTTATTAAACAATTTAATTACAAATATAAAAATTTAATTTTTACGCTTTATTTTATAATTAGAAAACTCAAAATATACTATTTATTCTAATTATTTTCATTATTGAAATTCACGTTTTTTTTGTTTCTTTAACCCAAAATCGGCGTTTGTTTTGGATGAAACAGACGCCGTTTCTGCATCAAAAACAGCGTTTGTTTTATGCCAGACAGATGCCGATTTTGGTCTGACACAGCCCTCGTAGTCTACAATAATTTTGGCGTCTGATTCAAACAGACGCCAATTACAGACGCTTTTTTAAAAATGGCGTACTAGGTTTTGGCGTCTGTTTTGGTCAGACGCCAAAACCATTTTGGATTCTGTTTACACCCATATCAGACGCTAATTCCAGACGTTTTTGGGCACCAATTCTACTAGTGAGCGATTGCCATTTTTATTTTAGCCCTAATAAATAAATTTATATCTCATATTGTATAATTCTAAAGCCTTGTTCTTTTGTGCGATGGGTGGTGTTGGAATATTTCAAGAGTTTAGAGGAATAAAAGTATAAGTTATAAGCATACGATCGACCGAGAGGTCGAATAAGAGCTTAACAAGGAAAATGGACTCAACACGGATCGTGTTCAGTATGACACGATCCGTGTTGGCGTCCAGAGAGTTTAAAAAGAGTGCTCAGGACCGTGTTGCTCAAACACGGGCCGTGTTGGCTCAAACACGGGCCGTGTTGCCTCAAACACGGGCCGTGTTGATTCAACACGGGTCGTGTTGAGCACTGTTGGGATTGATTTTGAAATCCCTTGATTTATGCCTCGTGGTCAATTGATGTTAATCATGTTTATGGATAATATTGACTGAGAAATCAGTCATGATTTCTCATTAATGTTATTCAACCAAATCCCATGGATTATGTTCTATGATTATGGCAAGTTTTGCCCTCTTGATGGCTCCAAAGGAGGATGAATTCTCCATTCATCCTCACCCTAAATCATCTTCTTCTTCCTTTCTAGAGAGCCTTCAACACATTCTTAAGGTGTTGACTGCAGCAACTCTTTGAGTCATTTGAGAAATCTTGTAACTTTGCTTACAAGAAGTTAGGTTTTACCCTTGAGTCTTTTCACGGTCTAGTGAATAAGTCTTAAGGGGAGACGGCTTGTCCTCGACTCCTAGCCACCCAAGTGATCCCCTATCTTCCATGTGACCGTGTTTTCTCCATCTTATTGTTTGCTTTTTCCAACAATCTTAAGACTTATTGTCACCATGGATGAACGAATTTGAGGGATGAAAATCAAGATCAAGATGATATGGAATCGAAAGATAAGTTTATGTTGTTTTATACAAGTTTTTGTTTATTCAAGTTTATTACTTTCAATTAATTATCAAGATTATTAATCAATGGTAATTTATTTGATTGATGTAGTTGAGATCACGATCGGTTGTGGCAATGGTGATTGATGTTTATACTCAAGAGGTTCAAGGAGTATGATGAGATTGTCTTCATATCGAGATAAGTTCTTTATTTTCATTAAGTTGGCTTTTGATTTGCTTTTGAATAGCCTAGTTTCTTTGATTTGAAATTGGGTTAATTCAAATTAAAGTTTTAATTAGAAATATGTTTATAATTTATTTATGCACCTTGTTAAGTAACCATTTACAAGTTTTTTTTCAAAGAAAATGGTGTGTTAAGGTGTTTGTGAGTACACGTTTGTTTTCCATTATGCTAAAATATTAAGTGTGATTTTATTATTGTCAAGTAAATCACAAAATGCCATGTTAAGTGAGTTTATAAGTTTTATGGCATGTTTTTCTATGATTAAATATATATATATGTTGTATATTCATATATGAGTTATTTATTGAATATAAAGCATGATAATTGTTTAATTAAGTTTATCATGATTATTTATATCTTGAATACATGGGTTTATCAATTTCCTTTTAATTGATGGAATGACAAGCATGAATGTTTAATTTTCAAGTATGTACATGTGCAAGTATGTATGTCAATCTATATGATTCACATGTTTGAGTTTATGTACATTGACTAGTGTTATTCTTCACTAGAGTTACAAGCATGCTTGAGTTAAGACAATGTTTATTCATGAAAGTTCTTGTTTCATTAGTATATATGATTTTAAGATATATACTTGTGTTGTCTTGTTTGGTTCATGTCTTGTTAAGCATACATAATATGAATAAAGTGCAAGTGTTCATGACATGTATAAGTTTGACATGGAATTGATAAGTTGTGAGAATATGGATTCGTGGTAATTTGTTTCAAGATGAATTCATGTGATTAATTCTTATTTATTTGATTATGTAAAGAAGGTTTATATGTTTGCTCATATGTCTTAAGTCTTTGCATGTTTCTCTTAAATTCAAGTTGATTGTCTAATATGAGTGTATGTTTATAATGCTTAAAGTTTTGACAATCAAATGTTTACAAGTGCTTGAAAAGTATTCATGATTATATGAATGTTTATAATTCTTTCTATTAGCACTTATGCAAGTTTGCCTTGATAAAATCTCTTGATTGATCTAAGTTTCAAGTATGCTAGTATACATGTCAAGTTATTAATCAATCATGTTATATATACCTTTTATTTATGTTTGAGGCATGATAAGTTCAAGAGTATCATATGATGTTAATTAAGTACTTGTGTTAACTTTGCTAAAAATATAAGATCAAGTAAAATCATATGATTACATTGCGTGAATAAGTTAAGTCATGACATGTTTTCTTAATCTTTAAGATATGAATAATATATATTGTTCATATGAGTACAAGTAGAAATGTATATTTCTTGTTTGTCATGGTAGTGATAAGTTTCACGCATAAGAATGTTTCAATAAGTTTAGCATAGCATAATAAGAAATAATGTCGGTTCATGTGATTTTTATAAGCATATGGGCTATGGGTGTGTCATAAGTAACATAGACACAAATTTATTTATAAGTGCAAGCTTCTCATGCTTAATGATCTTGTTATTATCAAGATGATTTATTTGTTAAGTGTTTACTTTGTCATATATGATGTTTCTTCGTGAAATAAAGTAAATGCTTATGAGAAGGTTCATACTTTGTATGGTTTGTATGCTAATATATATGGCTTACATATTGAGGCATATGGTTAAGGCTTGTTAATTATATGATTATGTAAGATTTAAGGATAATCATGGCTCTATGTATTCATGCGTTTAAGTTGAATACATGTACTTGGCTTTACCGCCATTTAATGAGATTATAAGTGTTCATCATGTATGAATGTAAGTAGTATGTATCTACTATAAGATAAGTTGCATAATGTATGCATGTTGGACTATGAGCATGATCATTTATTTTGAACGCATGATGTTTACCTAAGTTCATGTGTTATAAAATTGGATGATCATTGTTTCATTTGTTAATAGTCTATTAATTAAAAGTTTGCATGTTTGATATGTAGGATCCAATCAAGTTTGCTACAAAGGGAAATGCATATGGCTCTCATATACATTTGTTTGATCCATCCTTAAGTGGTTTATGGATTAATATTATGAGTAAGATTGGCATACGGGACAAATGATTATGAGTTCCACATTTTAATATTTAATAAATGGATCTAATCATATAAGGAGATATGACCAAATTAGAATGATGTTTCATCATATGAGAATAAAGGTCATATAACTATAAAGATAATCATTCAAGATCAATTGAGGTTCTTTCTCGCCTAGCCAATGTTAAGATATGTAATAAGTTTCATTACATATGGTATTCAAGTTTATGATAGCAAATGGTTGAAAGTGTAATGTTTTAAGTTGCACATAATATGGAATCTAATTTCCATGAAACTTAAGTGTTTCTTCAAGTTTAATTTGGAAGAGGTTTCTTCCATGGAAAATCAAATACCATTTTGATTTATACAAAGGTTATAACTATGAAATCCAAAGTTATTTGGATATAGTTATTCAAAGAACACGAAAATCAAATGTTAGTTTGATTTACAAGGTTCTAAGGCGATAAGTTTTAACTATGAAATCCAAAAGTTATTTGGATATAGTTATGCGAAAAACATGGAAAATCAAATGTTAAATTTGATTTATAAGATTGTTTTAAGGTATAAATAATGACTATGTAATCCAAAGTACTTGGATAAAAGACATAGTGAAAAGAATGCGAAAAATCAAAAGAAATTTTGATCTTGTAAGCATTTCTTTCAAAGTAACTATACAAGTTGTCCAATACCTTGGACAAGGTTATAGTAATGTCTTCATAAGCATTACAAGAATTATCCATGTCATTTGGATAATGTTATAATCAAAGTTTTGAGATCTTGAGATTTGGCATTACAAAAGAATGTATAGTTCAAAGGTTTGTTGCCTACTAATGCATTCGTCTTGTAATTTCAAATATGAACTCAATATTTTAAAGTTTACCAAAGATTATAATGCGATGGTTCAGTCGTACTATGATAAGTTGTAAAGTGTTTCTTACCTAATCCTATAGTGTGATGATGTAATCACAACTATGATGAAGGAAAGAAATGTTAAGTTTAAGATATGATCATGATAAGTAAGGTCATGGAAAGATATGTATTTATCTAGTGATCTTAGTTAAAGAGGACACTCAAAAGTATCATGATAAAATTCTTTCAAGGTCACAAGAGTATCTAGTGATCCTTGATAAGGGGATGGGAGTAAAGCCCAATTATAAATTGTCAACAACGAAGCTCCAACTCACACTTGACATATGTGGTCAAGTCTTGAGTTCAATGGTCGACGACGTTGTATGACAATTGGAGCATCAATTCTATAATTTATCCCAAGGTCAAGTGATGCTCAAGAACCGTAATGTTCAAGAGGTTTGAGTCTATGACTCATTAACAGACTTTGAATCGATGAGATGGGGAGCTCTATTACGGGGCGTAAAAGTCTGCCTATGCGAGAACGTGAAGTGGGCCGCTTCGGATAGCCTAGGGCTGGGCTTGATGGTTCTCGCGGAGGGTATGGGGGACATGGCCGGTTTGAAATAGTGTCTTTATTTTAAGCAAGGTTTTGGGTTTGTGTGTGATATGTATCCAATTAGTCAAATGAGGATGTAAAGTTCAAAGCTTGTCTACTTATGCATCCAGACTAATTGAAATTATGTATACTAAGTGGAAGTTCAAGTCGAAAGACACTTTCATGACGCATAATCTTTCTACCATTAACAATAATCAATACATGGGTAATGTTGGCACGTTATAAAACTTTGATTTCGATTTCAAGATACATTCGACTCTTAAAATTAGCTATAGTGATAATCAAATTGGAACATAAGTAATATCTTATTTGCCATCAGATTGTGTAGTGAAACTGTACTAAGCATCTTTAAAAAAAAATAAAAATAGCAAATACTATGAAAGAATATTCTGGAAAAAGTTATGACAGGAATAGGCATTGATGCATTCATAAAAGAAAAGTGAGCATTCCATCTAACCATATTCTTTTGTCAGGTTAGGTATACGTTAAGTTAGTTAAATTAGAATAAATTAGGGTAAAATAGTATAGGAAAAGATATTATAGGTTTGAGTTAAGGTCCTTTTATGCGGCTTGCTGGTTGCGGTGCCACAACCCACCACAATATACCAATTTACCACAACACACCACAATCAACTTTTTCAAATTTATTTTAGGGTTATTGGACGCTAACATACTGAACTATTGGGATATTGGACAATAATACACCGAACTTTGACATTGGACAATAATATACCGAACTTTGGGGGTGTTGGACAATATTGCAACCGGAACTATTCCGGCGATGGTTGACTCGGTGGAGATTATTATTATTATTATTATTATTATTATTATTATTATTATTATTATTATATTATTATTATTATTATTATTATTATTATTATTATTATTATAGGCAACACCAAAATAATCACTGTTATTTGGACCAAAATAATTTAATTCTGAGTCCAAAGCAGTCAAGGATTAGTGATAGTTTCTGGTTTCTAATTTGAAAATAAAATCCGGATTGAAAATAAAAAATGTAATTTTCTACGTTATGATTGACAAATTCCTCTAAAATCTCTCGTTGCTCTATTCCATGGGACCCACAATAATTTCTATTATAATATATAGATTATTATTATAGGCAACACCAAAATAATTACTGTTATTTGCACCAAAATAATTTAATTCGGAGTCCAAAGTAGTCAAGGATTAGTGATTCTTTCTGTTTTTTTAATTTTAAAATAAAATCCAGATTGAAAATAAAAAATTGAAAATAGAAAAAAAAATATAATTTTCTATGTTGTGATTGGCCAATTCCCTACAATCACTCACATTGCTCTATTCCGTGGGACCCACAATGATTTCTGTTATAATATATAGATAGCTTATTATTATAATTATATTATTATTATTATTATTATTATTATTATTATTATTATTATTATTATTATAGGCAACACCAAAATAATTACTGTTATTTGGACCAAAATAATTTTTAATTCAGAGTCCAAAGCAGACAACACCGTAATAATAATAATAATAATAATAATAATAATAATAATAATCTCCATCGAGTCAATCATCACCAGAATAGTTCCGGGTGCAATATTGTCCAACACCCCCCAAAGTTCGGTATATAATTGTCCAAGGTCAAAGTTCGGTATATTATTATCCAATACCCCAATAGTTCAGTTTATTAGCTAATCTGATCTGTCAAAAAATTTAATTTTTTTTTGCCAACTCAGCAGCTCCGCCTGCCACGTATGATATCCACCGAGTTAACCATCGCCGGAATAGTTTCGGGTGCAATATTGTCCAACACTCCCCAAAGTTCGGTATATTATTGTCCAATACCCCAATAGTTCAGTATATTAGCGTCCAATAATCCTTTATTTTATTTGTTTATTAGAAAATTAACATCTCACTTTTTCCAATTACTTTTTCACATTTATCCACACAATTTACAATTGTTAAAAACAAAATCCACCATAACTTACCACAACCCATCACAATCGACCACAATTTCACCACACCCACCACAATTTCGCCACACCGCACCGCGCCATACCGCAGCCAGCCACATAACTCAACTCCCTAAAAACACCCGAACCAAAAATAACTTTATAAATAAAAAATATATTTAAATAATATTGTTTTAATCTCAAAGTTTTAAATTAAGTAATAATATTAAATCTAAATTACAGGAAATTAACAATTTGGAAGAAAAAGGAATAAGATTAAACTCAATTAGATCATAATCAATTTAAAAATACACTATCTTTTGACCATGAAGATAAATTTAAAAAATATATAGAAACATTAATATGTTTGAAGTATTAAAACATAAATAAATTTAAATAAAATTTCTTACAAATACCTCCAAATTCCATAAATACTTTATTTGGATAAAACTTCCACCACTAACTATATAGAAATTAAATTAAATCAACCCCACTAAAAAAAACTCTAAACCAAAAATTACCCTCTTCTATTTCTTTCTGTTTTATGCCTATCTATTTCTACTTTTGAACAAAAGAAATTAAAAAAAAGCCAATTTGATTTTACAATAACTTCAAAAAAAATCAAAATATAAATAAATTATAATACCAATGTAGAACGATTCCTGCTTAGATACAATCATTAAATTGAATGACTTTGACAACAAAAAAATATTTATGATAATATTTCATATAGCTGTTGAAAAAGCAAAAATGGTCATAATTAGAATAACAATAACAAACTGCAAGCATAACACAACAAAAAATGATAATTTTTAAGGAAAAAAATGCTCAATTGGATTTTCAATTTTACATGATGGAAATTATTGAATGTTTTGGTACATATTCCTTTTTACTTAGGCTCCGTTCTTTTATATGATTGGTGCGGTGGGATAATAGTGCAGTGCGGTGGAATTTGAAAAAGTGTGGTGAAGTGTGGTGGATTGTAGTGAGAGTTATGATAGGTGGGGTAGGTGAGGAGAGAGAATATAAAAAATAGAAGAGAAAAGTGAGGAGAGGAAAAAATGAAGAGATATATTGGTAATGATTGTGGTGTGGTGTGGTGAAGTATGGTAAAAATTAAAGAGTGTGATGTAGTGTGCTATCGCACTGCAACAAAAAATTACAATTTGGTACCCCATGTTTTCTGGTAATAATTATTTGGTACCAAACCTTTTTGTAATAATTTATAGGACCCTACTCCGTCGGACACTTGCCGGAATCATTGAACTGACCGATTTGCCCTTAGCTTTTTGTGATTTTTTAATTTTGGGTTGTTGTAAAATAAGTTGTTTTTGTTTTATTTTTATATTTTAATTTTTTGCCACCAAAAAATGTGATTTTTTATATTATAAAAATAATGAAAAAAAATTCAAAATTTTGTGAATGTCTTTCTGAAAAGAATGGAAATTTTAATTGAAAAATAATAAAATTGACAAAAATACCAAAAACAATAAAAAGTTTTATGATTTTCTGAAATTTTAAATTAAGTGATTTTCGTATTAAATTAAAAAAAGAAAATTAGCTTCATTAGTTTGCAAACCCATCGTCAATCATCAGTACCTCTGCTCAACACATTTTTGCAGTACTTTCTGGAACACTTCATTACCAAGCAGTGTTCTTCAAAAACGAAAAATTTGATGTCCTATCCTTCTCCCTGGTTTCTTCGTTCAAATAATCCATGTTTTTCTTTCTCATTCAAAATTTGGAGTTCAAAAGAAATAAAACCCCAATTTAAAGTTTTAGATCTAAATTGAATTTGAAAAGAAGAGATGGGTAGAAGATGAGTTTGAAGTTTTCCATGGTCATGGCGATGAAGCAGATCGATGGGTAGAGATGGTAGAAGATGAGGCACTGTTCTTCATTACCAGGAAGATCGATCTGGTTGTGGTTCCCAATGTGGTGGTGCGACGACGATTTGGTGGTGGCGGCCATGGATGGGTGTTTCTCTCTCTACCTCTCTCATGCTATGGAGATGGCTGCAATTATGGGGATGGATGTTGAGCAGAGGTACTGATGGTCGCTTGGTGTGACGGTGGCGGTTGTGGTGGGTGGTTGCGACGACGGTGGGTTCTCCCGTGGTGGTGGCCGGTGGTGGTTACCCGAATGATTTGTCGGTACTGCTCATAATTCTTCAATTCCTCGACAATCCCCACCGGCGGAGTAGGAATGTGAAGGTGGCGACGCTGTGGTGGTCGACAAGGAGTGGCGGTGGCGGTGGGGTGGTTGAGCGGCTGTGGGTGGGTGGCGACGGCGGTGGATCTGGACAGGTGGTTTTCCAGATGTACTCTTTTTATGAAAATTTTCTCAAATTTTTGAAATTATTAGTTTTCAAATATAATTAGGTTAGAGGTATTCACACTTATATAGAATCAAAAGGGTATAATGGTCACAAAATTATAAGGAAAACAAAAAAAAAATCCCAAGCCGCATTTTTGGCGCCAAATGTCGCCGGCAGCCATTTTCCGTGGTAAGAGGGTCCCTATAAATTATTACACAAAACATAAGTGCACTTAAAATTATTACAAAAAGGTTTGCCAAATAATTATTACTAAAACATGCAAGTCAAATTGTAATTTTTGCTATGACCCTACCGCAGAAAAGAACAGATCCTTAACTAACATTTCCAACATATGTTTTTAGCAAAATAAAATAATGAAAATCCTTTCGAATTTCTTAGCACCCCCTAAATCATACATTAAAGAGAGAAATGGAAACCATAATTGCAATTACATTAAAAAAATTATAAATAAGATAAAATAACATTTGCATTGAAGGGGCATAAAAACTAGTTAATATTATTAAAACAAGACTTTAAAGCATGTGAATATGCCACGTGGCTAGATCGCATATCCTCAAAAGAGACAAACGAACCAAAATCAATCACTAATATTCATTAATATAATAATAAATAATATATTAATAATCAATTACAAAAACAAAGAACGCAACTTTCTAAATTCAAAACTTAATTGTCACTTAGTGAGACCGTTACACAACAAAACAAAACCTTTTTAATATCGATCAGTATTAATATTTCCCAAATGCCATTTTATTTAAAGGCCATAACCGGCTGCACATTGTCTAACACCCCTAACACCAAAAAATAAATTGTTAAATATATTATTATTATTATTATTATTATTATTATTATTATCATTATTGGATTGTAACATAGTTAAAAGAATTCGACTATGTTAGTTAAAATGTATAATTACCCTAAAATATATTTTAAAGAAAATCGAAATTAACATATATTGATTGAAAAACTTACTACAGTGAGTAATCCTATTTGTTAAGATATAATTTTTTATAAAATTTAATATTTGAAAGATATTATACCGAAATTGACTTTTTTTAACTATGATAGTTGAAAAGTATACATCTACCATTAAAAAAATCAAAATTAAAATATATTGATGAAAGTAACTTATTACAATAGTTAATCTATTTAGTGAGATATAAATCTTTTAAATGTATGTGATTTATTGTTGATAAATTAGTTGTTATGAAATTTTCAACTACCATAGTTGAAAATTTTCAACTAAGGCAGAATTTTCACACAACTTTCCTAATTCTCAACATAATTACAGTCATTAGTTGAATTAGAAAAATAGACATTTGAGACAAAAGAAAAAGAAGAAAAAACCATATATACAAAAAGAAAATTTAGAATACCAACGGTCAAAAATCAAATATCATCACATTACTTGCACCCTTCCTCATGGTACTTGATACTTAATGCACATGACAATAATAATTAATGAATTAAAAATCAAAACATATTTCATTGTTGTATATAAATATATGTATAATTATAATAAATAAATAAATAAATATCTGTATCACTTAGCCTTGTAGGATTTTTCCATAATTCATAAAGAAAATGATATTCCACTATCTCGCTTCCTAAAAATTGTATCTACCTTCATTTCAAAATTGAAGAATAGTGTATTCATAATTCACACTCAATTTTTGTTTTTAGCAGTTAAGACCATCATGTGCAGGTAAACACAATTATTACTTTCACCAAACTGCTTTCTTCCCTTAAAAGTATAAGGTAAAATATTCTATTCTCCAAAATTTTACTACTTCTATGCTTCTTTTTTTCTTTTAAGGATACATATGTATGTTAGTTTGGCAATTTTATTTACCAGTGTACCACTATTTCTAATTGATCACTTTCAATATGCTAACACAAAGAAGAAAAATAAAACTAATAGATTTTCTTCTGACAACCAACCCCAATAAAATTTAGTAATATTTTTTCTTATAGTGACTAAAGAACTGCACTCACATTTCAAATTCCAACATAGATACATCTTGCGTACGACTTCTTTAATGTCACCTAGGTATAAAGGTTAGAGATATTGATATACAATAATAAAGGTTGGTATATTACAATCCAACATCCCCAGAGGTCAGTATATTATCATCCAAAAATCCTTATTATTATCATAAATAATTATAATTATAATAATAATTATTATTATTAATGAAATAATGATAGCAATAATAATGATAATAATGTTATTAAATAACAAAAATAATAGCAATAATAATGATAATAATAACAATAACTTTTAAGGCTTATGATCAATATACAAAAGTTGACAAAAATATATTAAATAATGAAAAAGAAATAATAATAATACTACTAAGAGTAATAACAATAACAATAACAATAATAATAATAATAATAATAATAATAATAATAATAATAATAATTATTATTGTTATTATTATTATTTTTAAAGTTTATAGTCATTATATTAAGGGATATTGGATGACAATATAACGACCTTTGGGAGTATTGGATTGTAATATACTGACATTTATTATTGTACAACAATATCCCTAACCTTTATACTTTGGTGATATTATTATACCAACAGTGACTAAGGGGGTGGTGACTGGTTAATTGATATCTGTTCTGGCGTGATAGCCGGAGGGAAAATAATTGACCTTCGCCTAATAACCCTGTTAACTCCTCCGTTTTTCTCAGTAACCCACATTTTAAAAAAATCGGCCCTAACACAGTGACTAACAAGGTGGTAAACCGGTCTTCGTATTGATGTGACACACAATCAACCAATGTCTTATAATGTGGGTTAGTGAGAAAAAACTAAGCGGTTAATGGGGTAATTGGTCTGGGATAGTTTTTTTCTCTTCGCCAGCCACGTTACCGCGTATGGAGACCAGTTCACCACCCCCTTAGTTACTGTTGGTATAATAATGTCACCTAGGTATAAAGGTAAGGGATATTGTTGTCCAATAATAAAGGTTGGCATATTACAATCCAACACCCCCAAAAGTGGGTATATTATCATCCAAAAACCCTTATATAAAGGTTGAACAAAAATAGATAAAATAATGAAAAAGAAAATGCAAACAATAATAACACCATAGGGGCAATTTAGGAAATTAAAAGCCATTTAAGTAAAAAAAAAATAACACAATGAAGCGTATATCGGTAAATCAATTTTGGGACAAATTGAATCTTTATGTCCTTTGTATTACAAATATACATTATTCAGGATGCATTAACCACGTACTCTACGGAACCAAGTATATATGTGTCTAGGACCCGGGAAAAATTCTAACCGATGCCCTACGCGATGTTAGGCAAGTCGAAAGAGGTGTTTAGTCTTTAAGGGATTTAATTGAATCTTTATACATTAAAAATGTTCACATGAAATGTTTGAATTTTATTATGAACATTAAAATTTACAAGCTGCCTGAAATAAATAATAAAACCAGAAAAATAAAAAATAATTAGCACGGAAACCGAGGCAGCCAGAGAATTACCCGGGTCACTGATCCAAGCGCCATGCTAGTGCTGGCGCCTGGCTGTGACCACAGGCCTTCCCGACGCTGGAGTCTTGTGATGGGCTCGGGCCAACAACCGTGCAGACCCGCACGGCGTGCCGGATGTTGGACCGAGGCCACCAATTTTTGTTATTCATGATTCCCGGTATTCAAGTTATTTCGGGAAATAAATAAATTTTAAAATTCGAATAAAATTTAACATTTAGCAAATCAAATTTAACCAATTTTTTTTAGGAGCCGCCAATTAATTTTTAAGAGAATTAATAAACTCGAATTTTCTTGACTCCGCGTAACCGCGAACCATGAGATTTTGATCCGGAGGTAAGGTTACGAATTCGAAAGTAAAAACTTTCAAATCCGCATGTTCAAAGAAAGGACTCTATTAGATTGGTTTATTAAATAAAAGAGTAGAAGAGGAGAATTAATTAGATTAATTGATGTTATTTAGATGCATGCAAATAATTAAATGCGATAAATAAGAATGCGATAAAATGAATGAAAGCGATAAAGGAATAAAAGCGATAAAGAACAAATTAAAGTTATCTTCTCAATTAATCCGATTTAAATTAGTCATAATTGATATTAATATCAAGATCACGATATCATGGGTGATTACAAGAAAATAATAACGAGAACGGAAACGCGAAAGTAAAAAATGCCATAATGCATGTATGCAAATGAGAGAGGGAGAGAAGAAGAGAAATCCACCTAGTGTCAATACTCCCAGGTAGTTTCGGTGTGTTGAGTGAAGTGTGAAATGAGGGTATTTATAGGGTAGGTGAGTGAGGGGGGATTAGGTTTTAGAAAGCCAAAAATAGCAAACGTATGCTAAAAAAAGCAAATCCGCTAAAAGTTGCTGAAGAGGCGGTCTGCCTGGCGCCATTCCCGAGGTCTGGCTTGCACAGCACGCGACTCGAGGACAGGGATCCGGGTAAACAGGCTGCGGGCAGACCCATCCAGCGCCCCGGACTGGGAAAATGGGCAACGTCGTCCCGGGCGCGCGGCGCTACCGACGGTTACGGTAGCGTAGCTGATTTGTGTGCGGGGGCTTATTTGGATTTGTGATTATTTTTGCTATTTCTTTTGGGCTGTTTTGTGGGCTACTTTGTTGTGTTTTTCTCTCATTTTTGCATTTCAAGCATATTTTGACATTTTATCTAAACTAAAAAGAATAAAAAGAAATACTAGAAAATAAAAATTTACAAAATTACAATGACACTTTTTGGGTGTCTACAGTTAGCTCCCACTTTGATCGCGTTCAGTAAGACGAAGATCAAAGTATTCAAACACACCAAAAAAAGGGTGAGATGTTGTAGTAGTAATGTCTTGAAGGTAGGTGACACTTGGAAGCGAAAGTCCTGTGTCGGATGTATGAATTGTGGCTGATCGACATTTGGATACAATATCCTATGTCTATATTGATTGTCGACGCTTGGAAGCAACTGTCCTGCGCCTAACTGTACTTTAAACTTCTGTCATCGTATTTTAAACACCCGACGACCGACTGAACTGACATTGTACTGTTAACGCCCGACGTCCGGCTAAATTGACATTTGGAAACAATATCCTATGTCTTTGTTGATTGTCGGCGCTTGGAAGCAACTGTCCTACGCCTAACTGTACTTCAAACTTCTGTCATCGTATTTTAAATGTCTGACGACCGGCTGAATTGGCATCGTACTGTTAACGCCCGACGTCCGGCTGGATTGACATTCGGAAACAATATCCTATGTCTTTGTTGATTGTCGATGCTTGGAAGCAACTGTCCTGCTCCTAACTGTATTTCAAACTTCTGTCATCGTATTTTAAACGTCCGGCGACCGGCTGAACTGACATCGTACTGTTAACGCCCAACGTCCGGCTGAATTGACATCGCACTGTTAATGCCCGACATCCGGCTGAATTGACATCGCACTGTTAACGTCCGACGTCCGGCTGAATTGACATCGCATTGCTAACGCCCGACATCTGACTGAATTGACATCGCACTGTTAACGCCCGACATTCGGCTAAATTGACATCGCACTGTTAACGCCCGACGTCTGGCTGAATTGACATCGCACTATTAACGCCCGTCGTCCGGCTGAATAAAAAAACAATGTTAGCCCCCGGTGTGCAAACTGGGGGTGGTGATCAAAATTCGTATCCAACTTCATATTATTTTTTGAGTGTAAGAACATTTATAATTCTCTTGAAAATAAAATGTCATAATTTTGTCACTTCTTCTTTGAAAATTAACAAATTTTCTAAGTGTATGGATATTTAATCTCCATATTTCTTTTGAAAATGTTTAATTTAACGCCTCCCTCTGCGTCGCACTTCTCTTGATTTAATTAATTTATTTTCTGAGTATACAAAATTATTTTGTACTTCTCTTGAAAATATAAATAAAAAACCTGAATGTGCAACATTAATCTTCCCGGTTGAAAATATTGGTCAACTGATTGATTAATCAGTTAAATTGATAGCCAACCTTGTTAAGTGTGCAGATCCACACTTGTCTTTTCCTCTTCACAAAGCTCCTTCTTCTCTTTCTACCAAGTTCCATCTTCATTCCTTCATTTCAAACTTCACATCTCCATACTGTGTGCAGACCAGCACAAATACTCAGATCAGCTTGCAGTCCACCAACATGCACACCAACATCGTGCACTGTGCAGACCCGCCTTGCTGCTCGCAAACCTCGGGTCCTGGCGTCGTTGGCAGACCCGCTTGAAGGTACCAGCTTAAGTTTTCTCCAAGGTAAGTTCGGTTTCTGAGGGTTTCTTGTTTCATGCAGACCAGCATAACCATTTTCTCTCTCTACAAATTTCATGCTCTCTAACCATAAGCTATGTGCAGACCATCATAACCATTTTCTCTCTCTACAAATTCCCAGCGTGCAGACCAGCACGAACGCAGTAGTACCCTTGGCTTTTTGTTTTTTGGGCGTCGGTCCGGGTCTCGGTTTTTCTCGACACGCGGGCCAGCACGAGGGCAACAGTATCAGAGAAGCAGCAGCACCCGTGCGGATCCTCCTGATATTGAACTCGGGTTTCGGGGTCAGGTTTCGTGATTTCACCAACAGGCAGACCAGCACAGGTTAGTCCGAGTCTTCGGTCCTTTCGGATTTTGATTTTCTTTTTTTTTTCTTTTTTTGCTTCGTGCAGACCCACCTGAATTCGGGTCTTCAGTCTTTTCCGAGCCGTACAGACCCGCCCAGTGCTAGCTCGGGTTTCCTTGGGTCTAACTTCTGTCGGGCAGACCCGCCTGACAATGAGTTCGGGTCCCGGGTTTTTCTTCCGTGCAGACCCGCCTGACTTTGAGTTCGAGTGTCGGGTCTTCAATTTTTTCACCATACAGACCCGCCTGACCTTGAGTTTGGGTGTTGGATCTTCAATGTTTTCACCATGCAGACTCGCCTGACCTTGAGTTTGGGTCCTAGGTTTTTCTTTCGTGCAGACCCGCCTGACTTTGAGTTCGGGCCACGGGTCGTGTTTCATTCGGACCTAGTAAAACGTGCAGACCCGCCTGACTGTGTTGATGCACTTATTCGGACCTGCCATTTGTCGTTCCCGGGACTTGGTCCAGCTTCCAGTCATGCAGACCCGGGTTCAAACCCATCCATTGGGTTCCCAGGCTACCATTTAGACCCGTCCCATAGGTTCTCGGGTTCAATTTCAAGTTCAAGATCTGTCTTCATTTTCTTTGTCTCGTATGCATATAGTGTGGATGAATTAAATTTTTAGAGTTTAATCCGAATAATGTGAATTATTCACGGATTTTTCTCATGAAATTTAATTGATTCTAACTGGGACTCTTGGAGTAAAATTCGAGTCCTGAACGATTTCTCGGGATTTCTCGAATGGATTCTCGTAAAGTCTTTGTGAATTAATTTTAGAGTTTTAATTATGAAAATGTATTATTCTCCCAATCAGTTCTCATAAAATTTAACGACTCCAATATTAGAGTTTAATTCATAAAATGAGTTATTCTCCGAATTAATTCTCGTAAAACTTCAACTCCTTGGATCGGAAATCCTTCTGTTGACATCGAATTTGGATCTTCTGGCGAACTTGGCGGATATCTGTCCAGAGGTGATCAAGATCCTTAGTGAGTGAACCTGAGTCACAATTCTCGAGGTTCCTCTTATTTCTTTTGAGACTCAGACGTGGGACAAAGGAATGCAAATGAGGTCTTATGTATGCTATGCTAGATGAATTACAAGACTCCATTATGTACAATACAAGACTCTATTATGCATGTTTATATGCAACCTAATTCTAATGCATGATGTGACTCTTTTTTATTTTTGCGATGCATGTGACTCTTTTTTTGTTACTCAAGAAGAAAAGAGAAAGGAAAAAAAAATATAACTCATAATTAAAATTAAAAAAAATGTGACTCAAAATGCAAACTAGTATGACTTAAAATGAAAAAATGTAGAAGCTCATATGATCGTTTAAAAAAAATGCACATGACCTAAAAAAAACATTGATTTGGTGCTTGCATGCAATATGAAACCCCCCACTTTCTTGAGGAAAAAAAAAAGAATAAGGAAAAGTAAATAAAAACTCTGAATGTCAAGGGTGATTTTGAAGTGGGTTTCAGGACAAGGCAAAAAAAAGTGAAAATGATGAGTTTTCTTGTCGAAATGTCTCGTAACTTCATAAGTTGTCATGATGCGGGCATTGAGTGATGAATGAGCCCCCAGTTGGAATGCCGCAAAAGATGATATCAAGGGAAAACTTGACCCGCTTAAGTTATCATAATGCGGATATTGAGTGATGAATGAGCTCCCAGTTGGAATGCCGCAAAAGATGATATCAAGGGAAAGCTTGACCCGCTTAAGCTGCCATAATGCGGATATTGAGTGATGGGTGAGCCCCCAGTACTGGTGAACAAATGGCTTCAGATGAGTCAACATGATGGACCTAGGTGGGTGTTGTCTTCAAGTAACCCTTATTTTGATGCAGTTGGCTTCTTGTTCTGCTAAAGGAGTTATCCTTCACTCAGGTGTTCTGAAAGCGAGGATTAACTAACGAATCTCATGCATACACTAATGACCAAATTAGAAGAGCTCACAGGGTGAGGAGTAATGGAGGATGAATTATGGGAAAGGTAGGAATGGTGGTATATGTTTGTGAGTGGTTAGGCCCCAATGGTGGGCAAGCCGAGGCTATGGAAGGTTAGGTAAGAGTAGTGATCAGATGAATGGATGGGTAGTTCGACGGACAGAGGTTCGAACTGATAGAGGTAGATGAGATGGTCTGTGGATGGGGGACCACGTCTCGTGGGAGAGATGGTCAAATGGATATGGTTAGATGGAAGGGTGATCCAAGTCTGATGGGAAAAGTGGGTGTGCATGGTGAAAGGAAATTTAAGAGTTTTTCATTGTCCTTAGAGACCAAGATTCCCTCTCCTTTTGCCTAGCCCGCCTGGTGAGGTTTTCGGACTAGCCACTCTTTATTCTCTCTCTCGAAGACCAAATGATTTATTGACAGCTTTTCTCTAAAGTGAATTGCAGTGGCCGGGCCTCAAAGAGGTTCTCCTACGTATCCCGTGTGGAATCAGGCCAGTCGTAGTTCAACAGGTACAACTTTAAACGATTGATGCTTCAAGAAGGACTTTGAGATAAGTCGAAAGTTTAATGGGAAGGATAGGTGTGAACGTTTAAGGGGAAGGTTTTGGGATGTGTGCGGGTGACTTACAATTGCCTCTTATTCTTACTTTATACTTCTTTTTTTTTTTGCTTTTTTCTTTTTTTCTTGGGATTTTTTTCTTTTTTTCTTGTTCTCTTTTTTTGGATTTTTTTTTAACTACGGACCTTCAACTTATACTTCTCCTATCATTGAATGTTACCCGCAACACATTATTTGGCTTAGGTGGGTTTAGGGATGAGATGGTCATAAAATGAATGATCGGGTTCGTGGTGGTGGTTAAAAAATTGGCGCGAGAAGGTAATTACACAGGTAAAGCGACTAGGTGAAATTGAAGGTGGGGATGATATAGGTGATAAAGGGTGGAAGTCTTCTATCATAGGCATGTCTTTTTGAGCTAGATGATTTAAGTGAGATTCACTTTTAGAGATGGTTGGTCTTGTTCATTTGAATTCTCTCCTTTTGTCTAACCTGTTGAGTGAGTGTTCAGGTTAGCTCCTCTCCTCTTAATTTTTACTCATTTACCTCTCCTTTTTCCCAACATATAGGTGTTCGTGTCGGCATCGTATTTTGTTTTTTTTTTTAAAATGAAATTTTTCTCTCCTTTTTCTTAGCTTCGATTTGGTGGTGAAGTTAGCCTCTCTTTTCTCCATTAACCTTGGACTCGGGGTAGGACAAAAAGAAAGAAGAAAACAAAAACATAGAACGAAGGTGTGATCGGGATGTGAGATGGAATAAAAGATGTGAGCTGATGGATGTGTCAGACTTGGATTGTCATATGGGTGAGTGAGCTCTTCAATTCAAATCAGGAATGCAAGCACAAGATTCTTTCCTTAACAATTCAGAAGCAAATGAAGGGTCGGGGAAGACAAGAGTCATAATGAAAATGTGTTCATCTTATTGAATGTAAACAAGACGAATGCATTGAAAATATGCTATAAATAAATTCTGTTTAACTCTGAAAATAAATGCCAACTTTCACGGAAAGAAAAGGAATAACATGATAATAGAAGATCTCCAAATTGAGCCTTGGTATCTTCTACTCTGATGTAACCCGAAGTCGTAGACCTTGCAGCGGAAGATCTCTTACAACCTGAACTTCTAATAGGGTTTCTGCATTATTTTTGGTGGCGGCAGTTCTCCTAATTAGAACACTTCAAGTTTTTTCTTGAGGGTGAAGCAGTTTTCAGTATCATGACCTCGAAGTCTATGATATCTGCAAAACTCATTTGGGTTCCAAAACTTTCCTTTGATTTCAAGTTCGCATCGGACATGGGGAGCTTGATCTTTCCTTCCTTAAGGAGACAATCGAGAGCCTCAGTATAGGTAGTGTAGATTGGGGTGAAAGACATGAGTTGCCGCATTTCAACATTTTTAGCAGAGGAATCAGGAGCTCTTTGAGGAACGTCAGTGTCATATACTCCCACTGATGAAGATCCTTCCCCTATGTTTTCTCTAATGCGATGTTCAATATTAACCATCTTTCTATCGTTTTGTAGCATCCAAAGGATCATATCCATTTTTCGATCCAGACCTTCCATGCGCGATTGCATTTGAATTAATGTGGTAAAGAGTTGTTCCATAAAACGACCTTCTCATTCACCATATATTCTTTCTTGATCTCCTCCTGTGGCTAAGGGCGGGATTTGGTCTTCCTTCTCAGTTGAAGGAGACCGGGAGACACTTCGAGCGATTCTAAACTTCTTCCTTGGTAATAAACCCATGTGGTTGTTCGACTCTATGAACAGAAGTGAGTCCCAAGCCCGTGTAGTGATTTGCAGACATAGGTATCTCTCTTTCTGTTTCATGCATACTTGCTATTTCACTATGATGATTGTTGCTTTCATCTTCACCAGGAAGGTTCAACTCATCATTCATCCTTGCCAATGTATGGATGATTTCATCTATCTCCCTATCATTTTCAGTAGTTATGCGTTGCATTTGCTATGAAATTTCAGCCAAATGTTGGGTAATGAAGGAAATAAGCTCGTTGTTGCTAGGTATCCCGTTGAAGGCCATTACAGATAGCGGTGTAACGAGAGCAACTTCGAGACTTGTTTACTCCAAATTCAAGATCGGTCGATGAATCCTTATTCTGCCTGTATGGAAACCATAAACCTCAAAATTAACCCTGACATTGACCTACCCAAAGACCTAGCGACTTATATTGGACGACTTAATGTAAACAGTGCCTAAACGATGAATGTCTTTCTCTTTCTTTTATGGACTTGCCTACTATTGGGCTTGCATGAAGACTCTTGACCTAGAATGATGTATATACATGAATAGGGGAGGTATCCATCAAGCCATCATAAAATCGAGTCAACATTAAAATTCTAATGGACTCAGATTTAGTTAACGACCGGAGGGATGCCTTAGGGGTCAAACATTACTTAGGGTTGAGTAAAGTCAAACTTGAATCTCAGGCTTAGTCAAACCTCTCTAACTTGGGCCTAAGAGAGACCTTTTGGGCCTACTTTAATCTCGTTTGAATATTTCCCAAATTAAAGTAATATTTGAGCGAAATGCAATTATGGACCGACTTATTCTACGATGGAATGCACAATTAGCACATAATTAGCACGTTATTTTATTTTTTTTGAAAGAAAGAAAAAACAAGAAAGAAATGCACATAACATACAAATGAGGGATGCGCTTAAGCCATGGTTCTACATTCAATGGTTTAAGGTCAAATTTGTAAAGGACAAACATACTCATGTCTCTCACGTGCCACAAATTCTACGGAGTTCATAGTAATGTGACCCATGTGTTTCTCGCAAAATTAAAGGGAAATGTAAATTCATATTCCCAAAAATTTCGGAGTGCTTCATGAGTGGGAAAGTAACTTGCGATCTTCTTGAAATGTGGAGTTCATTTCTTTATGAAGTCGGAAATAAACTTTTCCTGAAAGGGGAAATTGGGTTGATCCTAAATGGTGCCCTTGAGTTCATCGCGATTTATCAAAGAAATCGTGATGTAGGCCCATATGCTTGATGCCTAATTAAATAACAAAAATTAAAAGAATTAATTTCTCCCTTCTGCTCAAATATTTAAGAAACCAATTTTTCAAGTTTACCCTCCTAAAGTAAGTCCCTAGTGGAGTCGCCATTTGTACGACCCGGGAAAAATTCAAACCGGTGCCCTACGCGATGTTAGGCGAGTCGAAAGAGGTGTCTAGTCTTTAAGGGATTTAATTGAATCTTTATACATTAAAAATGTTCACATGAAATGTTTGAATTTTATTATGAACATTTAAATTTACAATCTGCCTGAAATAAATAATAAAACCAGAAAAATCAGAAATAATTAGCATGGAAACCGAGGCAGTCAGAGAATTACCCGGGTCACTGACCCAAGCGCCATCTTTGATGCGCAGTGCCCTAGGTGTGACCACTGGGCCTTCGGATGCTGGTGCTTGGCGAGAGGCTCGGGCCAACAACCGTGCAGACCCGCACGGGGTGCGGGATGTTGGATCGAGGCCACCAATTTTTGTTATTCATGATTTCCGGTATTCGAGTTATTTCGGGAAATAAATAAATTTTAAAATTCGAATAAAATTTAACATTTAGTGAATCAAATTTAATAAATTATTTTTTAGTAGCCGCCAATTAATTTTAAAGAGAATTAATAAACTCGAATTTTCTTGACTCCGCGTAACCGCGAACCATGAGATTCAGATCTGGGGGTAAGGAAACGAATTCGAAAGTAAAAACCTTCGAATCCGCCCGTTCAAAGAACAGAATCTACTAGATTGGTTTATTAAAGAAAAGAGTAGAAGAGGAGAATTAATTAGATTAATTGATGTTATTTAGAAGCATGCAAATAATTAAATGCGATAAATAAGAATGTGATAAAATGAATGAAACCGATAAAGGAATAAAAGCGATAAAGAACAAATTAAAGTTATCTTCTCAAGTAATCTGATTTAGATTAGTCCTAATTGATATTAATATCAAGATTACGATATCATGGGTGATTACAAGAAAATAATAACGAGAATGGAAATGCGAAACTAAAAAATGTCATAATGCATGTATGCAAATGAGAGAGGGAGAGAAGAAGAGAAATCCACCTAGTGTCAATACTCCCAGGTGGTTTCGGTGTGTTGAGTGAAGTGTGAAATGAGGGTATTTATAGGATATGTGAGTGAGGGGGGATTAGGTTTTAGAAAGCCAAAAATAGCAAACGTATGCTAAAAAAAGCAAATCCGCTAAAAATAGCTGAAGAGGCAGGTCTGCTTGGCGCCATTCCCGAGGTCTGGCTTGCGCAACACGCGATCCGAGGACAGGGATCCGGGCAAACAGGCTGTGGCGGACCGCCGCCTCGGTGGGAAAATGGGCAACGCGTGCACTGGCAGCGCGCCAGGCGCTGCTGCTCGGAGTAGTAGCGCCTCGGCGCGTGCGGGGCTTATTTTGGGACTGTTTTTGCTATTTCTTTTGGGCTATTTTGTGGGCTAATTTGCGGTGTTTTTCTCTCATTTTTGCATTTCAAGCATATTTTGGCATTTTATCTAAACTAAAAACAATAAAAAGAAATACTAGAAAATAAAAATTTACAAAATTACAATGACACTTTTTGGGTGTCTACAATGTGTTAGTTGGTTCTCAATTCTCTCAACAAGTCACGGACTTGATATTGCTAAGTGTGGGCTCAGCATGACAAACTCCATTTCAAAACATTTTTTGTTTTCGACAATGATAAGCCGCAAGTGCACGGGGTATTGTGTAGTATGTCAAAGTCGTTCTCTCGAAGAGTTGCTCAGACTACGAACTAAACTATCTCACTAAATAGGATGCTAGGTCGGCTAAAAGTTGAATTTTTCTTGCTAAATAACTAAACAAAACTAATTAAAGCAATAATCTTTTAGGTTTTCAACATATGATAAAAGATGTTTAGGGGAGTCCACTCTAGGTAGTTAATCAATTAGGCATTAATTCCTGTAATTAGTAGTTTGATAATGTTTGTGGTGTATAATCGTACTAAGGCCTATTACAACAATCTTTCCATTCAAGGTAAGTTGCAATGATTAAACTAAATACCTATTCTCATGGAAATTTAAATGATCAATCAAGGATAAGAACATATTATCTGACTGTAGACATAGGGTATTTTTAACATAGTTTTAGTATACTTTTGATGTAATTTTTATCATTCTTTTCCATCTACTTTTATTAGGAAATAAGAAAATAAGGGGAACTAAACCTAAGACTTGATGCATGCATAATACATGAGCAAGCTTACATAAAATAGTTGCATGCAACATCACATGCAAAACTCTAAGCAAACATGCACAACTTTGACGTAGAAAAGTGTTAAAATTCCTAGCCATGCATGAGTCTACATAAATTAACATGCAAAGCTCCCAAGAGGTCACGAGTTCAAGTTCTATCACAAGCAACACCGACCAAGTCTTCCCATCTGAAGATATGATCACACATTTTGTAGTTCGATCGGACTTAAACGTGATCACACTACACCGTCCAAGTTTCACAAGGCTCAAGGTACATTAATGCATGACAATGTTAGGATCGAAGAGCACTCAAGCAACCACAAACAATGAAATATAAGAGCGAAAAGAAATAAGAAATTTGACACCAAAGGTTTAACGTGTAAGAAAAAATACGGAATCGATGCACTAGCAGTATGAGGATTACAATACAATGGTTGTGTTTTTCTCTATCTCACTTGATCCCAATTCTCTCTAGGGTACACTCTGGGATATTATGGGATGTATAATAGGGAGAACCTGAACCCCAATATATATTAGAGGTACTAGGAAAAACTTAGGTTACATAACCTAGAAAACTACAGTCAAACATGCTTGGGCCTCAAACGCGAATAGGCCCAGCCCTAGGCGTTGGCAGGGGGTGAGAGGCGCTGGTAGCGTGCGCTCGAAGCCACGTTCTGGAAGAGGCGCTGACAGCACCTTGCTTTGTGACGCTCGGCGCTGGTAGCGCCTTGGCCACGCTGGTGGCGCCTCTCTCAAATCCTCTCCTTCCACTGTTCTACTTCTCCTTATTCCTCTCTTCTTCCTCTTTCCTTCTCTCATTTGGTCTCCACACCCAACAATCTCCCACTTGGAGACCAAACCTCAACCATCCTCAACTTTCTCCACAAGTTCCCTTAGTGCATCGACCGACCTCTTTATCAGTCCGGGAGGCCTCCTGAGACCGCACCCGACCTCAATTTCCCAACATCCACTAACTTACCCTTGATCCTGTAGACCCCACTTCTTCCCTGCAGACAATTTCACCGGCTTCCAGGTTCTCTCAAGTGACGCAATCTCATTGACCATTGCATGCTCCCACTTGAACCGAGCCTCCGCCTGCACAACCTTGGTATAGGTCTTTGGCTCCCCAGCATCTCTGGTAGCCCTCATGGATCTCCTCACAATGGATGGTGCGCTGGAGCTTTTACCTAGCTCATGTGGTTCAGGTCCTTCAGCAGCCTGATCTGCAACCTGTGGAGCTTTCGTGGTTCCTCTGTTTCCTCCCTAGGCACACCAAGCCTAACAGAAACCTTGACCGCCTCAGCTCCCATTGGGTTTTTGTCACCTGAGTCACTCCATGTCTCCTCAGGTTCCCCGTCAGTTTTGGCGAAACTGACCCTCTTCTCATTCCTACAATGTCATAAGCTAGAACAAGAAGCATTAGAAATCATGTTAGTGTTATCCCTGGTGGAGTACAAAGTACCGGACCTCAATCCCTTCGCCACTACCATAGCACCCTTCACGATATTCTACATCCCATTCCCGAAGCTTGCAGTGTAGCCCATCTCATCGAGTTGATTCACTGAAATTAAATTCCTCTTAATTCTAGGAATATACCTCACATCCTCCAACTTCCAAAGACCACCATATTAGTAGTCTTAATCGTCATGTCTCCTGTACCTGTTATCTCATAATACTTGTCATTGGCAAGATACACCTCGCCAAATTCCCACTCTTGAAATTATGAAATAACTCACTATCGGAGGAAACATGAAAGGATGCACCAGAGTCAACAATCCATGACTCTTCAGGACTAGACACACTCAAAATTAGGGCTTCACAAAGGTCTTCCATAGAGTAAACAGAGTCCCGATCATCATTACCCTTCCCCTTCGTAGATCTAGGGCAATCCCTCTTAAAGTGACATGTATCACCATAACCATAACACACAACATTTCTCATGTCCCTAAGCGTGCCTCCACCCCCGGACTTTGACCGTCGCCTGGAATTATTCGGATTCCTATTGTCCTTCCTACCCTTGACACTCAAGGCACTTCCCGAAGATTCCTTACCAGAATTCTTCCTACGAAGACCCTCATTAAGCAATACAGACTTGACCTCATCAAATTTCATCTCGTCAGTATCCTTCGTACCACTAATAGCAGTTACAAGGGTTTTCCAAGAATCAAGCATGGAAGACAATAATATGCAAGCTTTGACATTCTAAGCAAAAATCATATTTACTGAAGCAAGTTGTGATAAAATCTTAATAATCTCATTAATATGATCAGCCACATCACCACCCTCAGCCATCTTACAGCGGGTTAAGCTGGTGAACAAATATACCTGATTTGCTGCGCGTAGCTTCTCATACATCTCCTCCAGTGCCTTCAGCAATTCCTTCGTTGTCTTTTTCTCCATAATGTTAAACCTGATGTTCCGAGCCAATGACATCCTGATCAAGGACATTGTCCTGTCGATCCAGCAAATCGTACTCGGCCTGCTTCATATCATCTGGCTTCTTCTCCAGCAGCGGAACATGCAGCGACTTCGAATGCAGCAGATCCTCAATCTGCAACTTTCAGTAAGTGAAGTCAGATCCATCAAATTTCTTGATTTCATACTTATCACCTGCCATTGTTTGAAAGCGAGTTCTCTTTCACCAACCCTGCAGGCTCTGATACCAGTTGTTAGATCGAAGAGCACTCAAGCTACCACAAACAATGAAAGATAAGAGCGAAAAGAAATAAGAAATTTGACACCGGAGGTTTAACGTGGAAAAAACCAAAACGGAAAAAAAACCACGGAATTGATGCACTAGTAGTATGAGGATTACAATACAATGGTTGTGTTTTTCTCTATCTCACTTCATTAGGCTTGTTCAAAAACACCAGAACCGCTTCACCAAACCGTAAACCGGAAAAAAACCGAAAATGAGTAACACCGAACTGCTTCATTTTCCCGGTGCACCGAACCGGATAAACCATATGTTAAACGGGGCGGTTCCGGTTTGTAATTTTCAAACCGGCGGGGAACCGGAACCGCACCGTTAATATATGTATATATATATATATATATATTGATTTTAAAAAAACGTTACACAGACACAGTGGGAACTAGCAAGCAAAAAAAAATTTACACAGACACAGTCGGAACCGAACTTGAATTATTATTTTTTTTTGGGTTGATTGAATGATGATTTTTTTAAAATTTTGATGGAAATAAAGGCGGTTCCGGTTAACCGGTGATACCACACCGTTAAATCTGTTGCAGCGGTTTAAAAAAATCGGGTATTCCGGTTTACGCTTTTGGAAAACCGTTTCGGCCAGTGCACCGCTTCGTGAAACCGTTACTGCAACGAACCGCGCCGTGAGCACCCCTACACTTGATCCGAATTCTCTCTAGGATACACTCTGGGATATTATGGAATGCATAATAGGGAGAACCTGAACCCCAATATATATTAGAGGTACAAGGAAAAACCTAGGTTACATAACCTAGAAAACCGCTGTCAAACATGCTTGGGCCTCAAACGCGAACAGGCCTAGCCCTAGGCGCTAGCTGGGGATGAGAGGCGATGGTAGTGTGCGCTTGAAGCCACGTTCTGGAAGAGGCGCTGGCAGCGTCTTGCTTTGCGACGCTCAACGCTGGTAGCGCCTAAGCCACGTTGGTGGCGCCTCTCTCAAATCCTCTCCTTCCACCTTTCTACTTCTCCTTCTTCCTCCCTTCTTCCTCCTTCCTTCTCCCATTCGGTCTCCACACCCAATAGACAATAGTCCGATCAACCGTTAATGCAGTCACACTGCAACTCATCCAAAATCAAGATACATTCCTTACATGCATCTCAAGTTCGATCGGCCTTTAAATTGTATTCCCACCTGCTATATATATTCAGCTCACCTGCAATCACCATCCAAAGGAGAAAACGTGGTTCATTTCCTCATGTCCTATTGGCATTGAGCTCGATGATCCCAAAGTAAATTTGTTGACCAAAGACATGTAAGATACATCCCCTAATCCATCCGAGTTTAACCCCCTAAACCCTATTAGGACACTCCCACCTCAAAGAAAACTACCCTAATCTTTGAATGATCATCCTCTCTCCCTTAATTCTCATATTTTCTCCCTAATCTCACACACTTATGGTAACCTCATTCCTCCATCCTCTTTTCTTTCTCCTAAAACCTAAACTCATATCTTAATAAACGCTTCAAAAATACCTAAAAAAAAAACACAAAAAAAACCTATTTTTACCTGTAGTACGATTGGCCTATAAACCTTTCCTACCCCAATTTTGTCCCATTTTCCATAAACAAGAGGTGCCCTAATATTGCTTCCACCCAAGTCCGATCGGATTTCATTTAGTTCAAGATAGAAATTTAAGTACTCAAAAAGGCTAAGCAAGGTTCCCCCTAAAACATCATATAGGTACTTTTTTATATTTTCAGTTCTGATTCGTAAGTATTCTTGTATTCATGTTATAAAGTGTAGAGATGACAACGAGGCGGGTCGGGGATGGGGGATATACTCCCCATACCTGCCCGACACCCCCGCACCCCGTCCTCGTCCCCACTGCGGGTGGGGAAATTGGTCACATCCCCATCCCCACGGGTTCCTCGCTCCCAACGGATATTTAAGTTTTTCTTATGTTTTTAGATTAAATTCAGCACTCATTATATCTTCTCCTCATCCACTTGGTAGCGTTAGTATGCAAAAGCCTAAAGTCCATGGAATCAAATTGGGTAGTCATTCATTAGTATTAGATTTCAAATTTGAATAAGCATATTATCACCCTTTTTACATACTCTGTCTTTAAATACGAACATACCCTTCAAATTATAAATATGAAAGTAATAATTTTATGGATAAATATATAAATTTAATATATAACGGTGAAAGAACCCTAGAGTGGGGGGGTGAATAGGGTTGATGGAAGTTTCTGCACTTTAATTCACAGAGGACGTTAAACAGATAACACGATATAAATAGTTGAATGATACTTCTTTATTGAAATAGAACTTAAGTACATAACAGAAGGAAGGGGATCAGAAAATTCAACAGAATTAGGACAGTGAGGTCCTCAAGACTGCTTACAAGGGAAGAAACTTTAACACTGTTCCTGATGGTCAGCCTCACCAAAGAGCTTAGTGTTGCTACAAGTCACTAAAGACTGATTCACTCTCTCTTTAGCTACACAATTATAATGTCCTCACTAGAAACACACTTTTGGTTACAAAGATCTCACCGCTTCACACATAAATGGTTACTCTCAGAAATTTTCTTCTAAAATTTCCTACACTTCGATTACACTTCCTTGGAATCGTTATCTTTCTGGAGAGGACAATTTAGGGCTCTTTATAGGCGGTGTAACGCCCGACCCCTCCCGATCCGCGGACATTACCGATAACTGCTCTAAGGATCGGTGACTGGCCCCACAAATCACCACGAGTGTTTCCAGCGTGTTTCATCCTCGCTCACACGTTGCATGAGAAACCTTCCCAGGAGATCACCTATCTTGAGATTACTCCCAGCCAAGCACGCTTAACTGAGAGGTTCCCGACGAATGAGCTACCATAAAAGAAGGTGCACCTTGGTGGTACAAGTAGTCATTTCAATCCTTTTAAGCCACACTTAACCATATATCCGGGGTGTTATAGTCACCCCCACTTAAGCGCACAACATCCTCGTTGTGCCACAAATCCTCTCCAGAATCTTTTCCCCGCTAGGTGACTACCCATGGATCTCCCGTCCACTGGCGCAGCTCACGGTCATGGGTCGACTCTGAAACCATCTGTAACGCCTCGGCCCCTCCCGGGTCGCGTACCTTACTGATAACCGCTTCAAGGATTGGTGACTGGCCCCACAAATCACCACGAGTTTTTCCAGCATGTTTCGTCCTCGCTCGCTTCAAGAATTGATTATGTAGACTGACCAAAATACCCTTAATTTTTGACAGAGATTGACTATAATGTCCTTTTCCCACAGAAAACCTATATTAACCTATACTATTTTTCTATGTTTTATTTAATAACTAAATAAAGAAAAGAAATTATTAACATTACGATAAAAAATGGAAAATAATATCTCTTTGTTATTAAAAAATAATGAAACTTTGTTTTGATTGATGTTGTGATTGTTGATATATGCTAAAATTTAGAATCACAATTACTTTCTAATTTGGAATTATTAATTATTTACTACTAAATATAAATGATTTATAATTCTCTAAACTTTTTTATTTTAATTAATTTTATAAAAAATTTATATTTATTTATGAAAATAAGTTTCCAATAACATTATGTTTATAATGTATAGACATAGTTTGTATGATCTTAATCATTTATTCCTATGTTTAAAATTAAATACTTTTTTGCATGTTATTGAGAAAGATTCGAAGGGATTATAGAGTTGCTTACATTTATTCAAATGAACTAATAAAAAAAAATACTATTATCATTTATTATATGTAACTAAGACAATATTAAAAATACATATAGATTTTTGTATTATTTACCAATAATGATAGTGCAACTGTTATATAATTATTTTTTTATTAATTTTTAATTATTAATTTAATGATAATTGTTATAAAATTACTCCAAAAACAAATTACATATAAATGTTGAAGAATGTTCCATGCATTGCATCGCACCGCATATACAATTCTATTAATAATATTAAAACTTGTTAGGGTTTTCATCTGCACCGTCTCCTTATCACTCTTTTAAATAACAAATCTCTACTATTCTGAATTCATTGTCTTCTTCAAGTAGGTATTCCTCTCTTACCTTCTTCTTTGTCGTCCGCTTAACCCCTACTTTTCTTGATTCATTGATTTTGTTTCTTCAGTTGCTGGGTAACTTTCTTTGTTTTGCTGTCAATCGATGAAGAAAGTAATCATTTGATGAGGATAAACTGCAACAATATGATAGAGGCTCTTTCTCCATGATTCTCTTGTATTTAAGTCTCTGATGATTGCTTTCTCATCTTCCAATCCCTTTTCATAACCGAAAATCATATATTTATTTACAAATCCTCTGTTCGTCTTTCAAATTTGTGAGAAATGATGATTACCAATTGGTCCGTGTTTCTGAATTTTCCGTGACCGATACCAATTAACCAACCTCTGATCTCACTTCATATACACGATTTTTTTTTATTGAACCAGATTTTATTTGCGCATATGCAGCTCAATGATATGTTTGCTTTTCTGGCGATATACACTATACTGAATCTACAAATTGTTGATTTTTTTTAACTGAGAGCTGCATTCTATTGAATATCCCTTTTTTTCAGATTTGATTTGAAATATATGTGCTTTACTTCTGCATTGATGATTTACGGAATAATGCACATGTCAGACTTCAGAGGCAAGATTCGTCTGAATCTACCTGTGAGATAAATCTTCCTATTTTCTGAGCAGAATTTCAGAATTTTCGTTATTTGAAACAATTGTTTTGTGGCCTATGATATTATAAATTGTCCGTACCATCTGATACCTTGATGATACTATTTAGCCTTATTATGAGGCCAGTTTGATAAATTTTCTTATGTTCAAATTTTTTTTGTATTTGTTGAGTTATGGTTTAATTTAGCGATGATGTTGTAATTTTATACCATCAAACTCTGAGAAGCCCAAGAGCTTACATTGATGTCTATTAATTTCTCTGACTCCTTCACAATTTCTATTAAATGTTTCAAGTTTAAAGTGGAAGGAGTTTGTTTATGTTTTGGAGATGTGTATACGGCAATAAATTAGAGTCTCTGATGCGCCTTGTCAATGGCGTTTTTAGCGTTGTACGTTGCCAAAAATGATGTGGAATTGAGATTCTGGCATTTACCATTTAATTTGCAATGGCTAATGCATTCAGATGTTCCCACATTTGGTTTCGATTTCTCTCCTTTATCTGCAGCAAATTCCTTCCAGATTGTTTTTGAAAAACTAGTTTGTTTTATTTTAAGAATGAAATTGAAAGGAAGGATGGATATGATGATTATTTCCCCAGATGATCGAAGTTGAACATGCTGAGCTAACTTTCTCATTTAATGAGAATCCAAGCCAGAATTCTGATCCGTCTTTCTTATGATTTATGATAGTTTTTGATTGATGAATGTTATTATTATTCTTGATTGTGTTGCAAGTGTTGAGATGGAGGTGATGATTATTTCCCCAGATGATCGAAGCTGAACATACTGAGCTACTTTTCTCATTTAATGAGAAACCAAGCCAGAATTCTGATCCGTCTCTTAAAATTCAATATTGTGTTGAATTGTACTATTGTTTAAAAACATTTTTACTTGGAATGTGTGTTTTCATGTATGTTCTTTTCTAGGTCGTGCTATGTTCGTTTATGTTGGGAGAGGAAGTTGATGAAGTTGACCAAGTAAACTTGCGTTTTAGTCCTGTTAAGCGGTCATATATTGATGTCAGTGAAGGTTGCATGAATGGTCTGGAATGAGTCTGGTTTAGACCCTGTTGTTTGTCGTTGATGGTTAGCAGTGGTTCTGGTTATGGTTAATTTGATGGTTGGTTATAGGTAAAGTGATCTATTCATTTTCGTGTTTATTAGGCCCTGTTCTTTGGATTGGTATCTCTAATCAATCCAATCAAATTCAAACTTTAAACAATTTTCAAAAAAACAGCCTCTCTATAACGAAAATTTCCCAAAAACGAATTTTAACTTATCCAATTCAATCCATTTAAACTTGATTTTAGCTCATCCAAAGAATAGGGCCAGTGTGATATGATATAGGAGTAATAAATGATGAAAAAATGGCGTGTTTAGGCGTAAGTGTTGTGGTGGTGACTGTATTGAGATCTGGTTATTGGTTAATCAATCACACAGAATAAAGGAATAAAATCTACTTTGATGTTGAATAAGTTCATTGAATATTCCAATAACATATTTCTCTTTTATAGTATTTGAATTTATGCTTGTTGTGAATTTAGTTTGATCCCAATTGTGATCGATATTTCAACGGGTACTGTTGTAATTTCTCCATTGTATCTTGTGATTTTTAGCAGTGGTTTACTGGCATGTAAACTTGGGAACAAAATTGTCAAGTAAATGTCAGCTGTTTCGTATTATTTGCTTATCCCATGTTGTAAGGAGCTTTGTTGAATTATGGGAAATCTGTAAGGCATTAAATTAGAGTCTCTGATATGCCCCATCAATGGCGTTTTCAACGCTGTACGTTGCCAAAAAGGATGTGTAATTGAGATTATGTCATTTTCCATTTATAATGGTTTATGCATTCAGATATTCCTACATAGCCTCAAGTCCATCTCTTGCAGCAAATTCTATATGAAAATTTGTCTCTCGTGATTTTTAATTTACAATGCATAATTAATAATTGAATTCACAATCACGATCAAATTATGTTAGAAACAAAAGCAAATTCTGGCATTTTTTGGGAGTTTTTTTAAAAATTTCTACTGTGTTATAAATAACATTTACAATAAAATAAAGTTTAATGTGCTATTACTTCATACATTTTTACATTGTCTACCTTGTGGCAATCTCAAACAAACCCAAAATTTAAAATTTTCTTTCAAGTTGGATTTATGAAAACAAATGATACAAAAATTACGAATAGTTTTAATAAAAAATTAAGTTTCAATAAATCTTACAACTTAACTACAGAAATAATGTAAGCCATATAACATGTATAAATTTTCATTAAATTTTCAAATTTTGTGCCGATACTTGAATTGGACCTAATTGATAGGTTTTGGAGTTTTTAGAACCTTTGTTTGACTGGTTAAGTGAATTGGACCTAATTTGATAGGTTCTACTTAGGTTCTAGGTTTTGAATCTAGAATTGATCACTTTTATATAGCAGCGCAATCTGGGTAAAGTTGGAACCACCCTAGCATCGGGCTCCCCTAATGGAGGTATTGTGACTCGGTTTCAGCTAGTGTGTATCTTAACTTTTGTCCAACCGGATAGAGGAATCTTGACCAGAAACCTTGTAGTTTCTCCGGTCACATCTGCCACAAGACCACCGTTGAGGCCATTAGAACCCTGTCATTTTGATTATTTTGTGTGAGCCCATCTAAGAACTAGACTTTTTGAAAGGTCGTTGCATCACCTGATGAGTTAGCCCTTCCACCTCGACTTTGGTATGTACTTTGACGACCTTAATCTACAGAAAAAATGGCTAAGGTTCTCTGTGCCGCCATAAAATGGTGATAGTCATTGCTTTCAGTGAGGGTTCAATGGGCTCGATTCTTGTGGGTCATCAGTCGATTATGCCAAACAAGCTACAAAAAACACTGGAACTCTTTTGGGGTATGTGCAAATGCCAGATGCATAAGCATTCCATGGTGGCTTCTTCCACCTCCGATCCTCGGATAATTGTCAACCTCGTGCTCAAGTTGAACTTGCTGCTTATTGAATCCGTCCAAGTGAGATTATCTGCTATGGCTTCTTCAAAAATATCCACGGGGACAATTTTTTAGAGCATGCAATTGGGAAGCTGGGCAGCGAACTCAACCTATCGCCACCTATGTTCTCAATCCTAGAAGTCCCAAAACCCAGCATTCACTTACAGTTTGTGTGCATGGAAATAGTTGAGTTTATCAAAGGTTGGCTATCGGCCCACTTATCGAGCCAAAAAAGTACTTTTCTCATCTCCAATTGCCATATTCGTACTTGCTGTGAAAGAGGCTTTTTTTTTTTTACAACACAACAACATAACCACGATTATTACTAACTAAACAGAAAGAAACTTAAACAAGAACATAAATCTAATGGCCCATCATAGCTCCGCTGTTTTGCTTGTTTCGCTAAGCCACGCGCCTGTGGACCCATTTACCGATCAACTTTCTGCACCATCCCCATATTGTATTTAGGCTCGATTGCTTCCAATTCACAACTTGTTGGCTTGACCTTCTTGTTGACATGAAATTGGTACTAAGCCACTGGTTTCAAAATAGCCTTTCTCTTTCTACTTTTCAAGTCCTGCCTATGAATGTGTGTAAATCATGTCCGAGACCTCTTCCACTTGAAAGTCTTCTTGTCCTCCTGCAAATGCGAGTAGGTAGATCCCTTCCCAAGATTGTTGTGGTTGTGGACCATTCTACCCTGTTTCCTGCATCGAAGTTTAGTCTTACCTGAGAAGATAGCCCTGCCCCTTTTGCGAATGCTTGGTAAGGGGCGAAGCTTATCGAGAGTCTTTTTAGACCTCGGAGTAATGTTGCAGTCAATTGCAAACTCTGAAGCTTCAAGAATTGTTATGGAAATCCTACTTTCGTCCATGGCACTTTCCTTCTCCACACTGTCTAGATGGAACTACACTGCGCTTGGCAACAGGCTGTGATGATTGCATTGTTGATTTTGCTTTGACCTTGACTTTCATATAAGTCAAACTAAGGGCATCAAAAACTTCTAAATGATTCCCTTTAAGCACTTCGTCGGGTGAGAGTGTTTTCGACGCTCATAATACCACTCCAAGTTTTGGATGCTTTAAATAAGGGTGTAATACCTAACTTCCATAGTTATTTTGCTCTTGCAATATTTCCTTTCCAAAACTTGCACCCATAAGGCCATAAATCATTTTTATTTTCAAAAAATTGTTTGAAGGTACCCTCTATTTTACGAAAACTATTTTTTGGAGACCATATTATTAAAAATTATAATTGGGTGATCAATGTTTTTAAGAATCTATTAATTGGGGACAAATTCGTCGAAACTTGTCGAAATTTGGTGAAATGTGTAAAGTGACTGACCTCGGGTTACACAATTACATTTGGAATTATTTTTGCTGATTAAGATTAACCTTTTTTTGGCATAGCATTCTATAGGAATGGAAATCGGTCTTATGCTTCGCTCGTATCTCTAACTCATCTGAGCTCTGTCCATCTCGTCTTTCCCTTCGTCCCATCTTGCATCTGAGTTGTTGTCCCTGATTTCCCATGTCATGATGTAGTCCCTTGTCTCTATGTCCTTCCTGATGTTGAAGGTTGCTGAAATTATATTCAGGCTGCTGAAATTTGCCAAATTAGAGAATTCATTTTCAACTTTTGAATTCTGTAGGATGTTGAAATTTTCGAATTTTTGAGGTAATATTTCAATTTTTTTCAATGTTCTTGGTTTTTTTCTTCTTTGGTTCTAGAAATTGAAGATCATTCAATTTAGGTAGGGGAAATCATTAATGTTGGATTATCCAATTTGGGGGAAATCAAAGCATGGGCTGGTGTAAACACAAATTTCGAGCCTGAAATAAATAAAGACAGGAAATTGAGAAATAAATCAATTTGTATTAATTTTTGAATGTATGAGGGTACAATCTCTGTATTAAATACAATAAAGTAGTCCTCTGATTCAATCTCCTAAAATTTGAATGAGCCGAGGGCGTGGACGCTTGATCTCGATCTCGAATGTAGGTTTAGCTGAAGAACTCTATCGCAGTTCTTGAGCTGCAGTTCTTGAGCGTTGATCTCTTTAGTGCTTGGTAGCTGGAGGCTTGCTCGAAGGTTGACTGTTGGTTGCAGTTCTTCAAGTTCTTGGATGCGAGGGCTTGAGTGCTTGATCTCGATCGATGAACTAGACGAGGAAGATGACTGCAGTCTTTGATGTGAAGAACAAAAGTTATTGAACTAGCAGGCGCTGGTCCTTGGCGCTTGATAGCTGGATGTTGCTTGTAGTTCAATCTTCTGAAGGCTTCGCCGGTCTTGCTGAATAACTTTGAAGCAGTTCTTGATCTTGACACGGTAGAGGCTTGGAGACTCGATCTTGAGCTTTTGCAGACTTTGATCCTTGGCGCTTGGTAGCTGGAGACTGCTGGCAGTTTGATCTTCTGAAGCCTCTGTAGTGCTGAATGCCGAATGTCGTCGGGGTAGACTGCAGAGTGTGTTGAAAATGAGAGAGATGATCTCTATTTATAAGCTCTGGAGGCATAAGGGTTTGAGTTGGACTTTGGGCTTGGGCCCAAGTTAATTAATTATTCCTTTAACTTTAAATAAAGAAATAATTAATATTTTCTGCATCATCTTTGACACGTGTGATGATATTATTGGCCGGGATGCATTCCCATTTAAAGTTCTATTAAATGGACCGCCGTAATTAATTTAACACGTGGCGTATAATAATTGACCAAATAAATTCAAGTTAATTTCTACGTGTCATTTTTTAATTGGTCGACAAATTTTTGCCTCCTACAGCTGGATGAGGGAGATACAAAGACAAGATCTTGGCATCCAATTGGACGAAAAAGTGGTAGAGGTTGAATGCAAAGTTGAAAAGAAATTCTAGCAAACAAGTAGGTTCATGGTTTTAGCTAGAAATTGTTTTAAAGTGGGTGTCTTCTATGTCATAGACTCATAGTATTCTAAAGAGGAGAAGTAGGGTGAAGGCTCCTATATTGTATCTAGCGGTTCTTCAAGGACCTTTTGGTCTGTGCTATTTGACACTTACTCTTGAGATTTGAATAATATTAGCAACCAAGTGCAATGGCTTCAACAGTGGGTGCAAGACAAAAAACAGACAATCATGATTGACGTTCTTCTTGGGTACAATTTGAGCTGATTCATTCTATGTAATGGCTTCAACCGAAATCTCTATCAAATACATCTTTGTCAAATACAGCTCTTTCAAATACAGTCCAGAAACAAACGAAAAAAAACTTCAAAGGAAGATGGTGGTGGGTAGAAATAACAGGCTTTCCGAGTTCCTCAGGATTCAGGAAGTAGCTTTGTCAAATACATCTCGGATGCTAAGATACAAGGGTATGTCAGTAAATTTAACATTTAATTACAAAGACAAATTTGTAAATTGATAAATTTCGCCATATTCCGATAAGTTCTGGCAAGTTTGTCCCAAAATAATAGATAATTAAAAACATTGTTCACCCAATTACTACTTCCGTCCCAAAATATTTGTCCTTTTACCTAACTTCGTTGTTCCCTCAACAATTGTAATTTCTTTTCTACCCCTAATTAATAGATTAATTTATCACTTTTTACAATTTCAACAACTATTATCTTCAATTAAAGTAGGGGTAGTTTGGGTAAATTACAAAGTTTTCACCTCAATTTCCAATACACATTGGTTTTCTCAAGTCAAGTAAATGGACAAATAAAATGAGACAGAGATAGTATAATTTTCAATAATACGGTCCCCAAAAATAGTTTTCGCAAAACAGAGGGTACCTCCTAACAATTTTTTTGTTTTATTTTACAAGAATCTCCATCCTAATATTGTAAGGTATGCCAAGTTTAACTCCCTCATTGCATGAAGTTTAAGCCCTCCAACGGCTTTAGGTTTGTTTAGTCACAAGCCTCTAGTTGGCTAATGAATTTTTCGTTCACCATTTAATTTGCCTCAAAGGAATTTTTTGATTCTTTGGTCGATTTCTTCCAAATCGACCATGAAACCTTTACGGTTTGCATTGTATATGCCTGGATGACTGTGGCTTGAATGAGTGTTATTCTACTTGCAAAAAATAAACACTTAAGCTTTCCAGTCGACCAATCTGAAATCGATCCGCTTAAAAAACCAATAACATATGATTGCCACTATATTACAATAAAATCAATGAAATGATTGAAATTGGCAATACAAAGAAAAACACAATGGATTTATTTGATATAACTGTAGGGAAAGCACGAATAGTCCAGACTACAACAACAACAAACAATAAGCATAATACAATAAAAATGAAAATTTCAGGAAAATATATTAAGTTGAAAATTATTCAATGCTTTAGTACAAGTAACTTTTGATTTACTAAACATTTCTAAATTGTGTTAGGCAAATTATAATAAGATATTGAAAATCATTTCAAATTTCATAACACCACTTAAATTCGAACATTGAACAAAGTAAGGGACAACAATTTTTAAACAAATAAAAAATAATAAATAAGACAAAATAAACCTGTGCATTGCACGGGTACAAGGACTAGTTATAAAATAAACCCAATATCGACTGCCTCATTGTTTCTAATAATTGCAATTTCGCAGTTGATATCCAAAATGTCTTCGCAATTCGCATTTAAGACCTGATCTCCGCTTGATTCCAAAATTTTCGAGTCAGGGTTATTTTTTACTTGACTCGATTTGATCTAACTAGGGTCGCGTTTGGGTCAGAGGTGCCGACATGTTGACTGATAGAGATATACAACATAATTTTCGTTAAACAATTAGTTGAAATGTTTGTTGTTTATAATAATTTAGATCCTTAACATCAGTTTTTCTTTTTTTTTTTTTGAATTTTTTTATAGATAAATGCGCTAGAAGTTTAAAATTTTTGGATTTTTTTTCAATTAAAATGAATGAAGCAGTAAATATTAAATTTCAGATATTAGGATTGGTAAACCTAATGACTCAACTCAAAATCCGTAGGACAAGGATGAGAGTCAAGGAACTTCAACCCAAAGTAGTGCTCGGATCAAGTTTGTGTCAAGAGTCATGTGAGTTCCAACCTGACTAACCCAACTCAAAGACTGATCTGACTTAAATCGAACTTTGAACAAGAGTTATACAAATACTGATAACACATCAATTCTTTTCAAACAAAAGTGATATATCAATATATACTTATATCAATGTATACACGGATGTATAACTCAAAGACTGATCCGTTTAATTCCGATATGGCAACTTCAATAATGATATATGATGGTTAAGTCACATTAATACCTTACAAACAATCCAATAAACATTTAAGATTAATTCAAAATCCTATGATCAATATATACTTATATATAATTATTAGGTTATTGTTCATCAAAAAAAATTATTAGGTTATTAATCTTTATATATATTACTGATTATGGATTAATCTATTATCAATGTTATAGATTTATTTATGATCAATCATATATATATATTATATATATATATATATATAATATATATATATATATATATATATATATATATTTCTGGGTACAAAGGGCGAGGGTCGGAAAATGTAAGGTTTAATGAGGGTATTTTCGGAAATGTATAATTGGTGATTTATACTTTTTTAAAAAAGAAAATTATAGGTTGAATATGAATGCATTCAAGATGTCATTTTTGGAAACTTATTATTTGTCATTTATAATTTTTGAAAATAATCACTTTTTTTTTAGAAATCAATTTATATCTATTAAATTGATTGGATGAGTTATTGAAAACTTAATATTTTATTTTCAAAAAAAAAAACTAAGTGCTACAATTATTTATCCTATTAATGAAAATTGTGTAGGTAAATATGTACAATTAAAGAGCTCAGTAATAAAGCAATCGTTAATTTATATGTCACAAACCAAACTCTTACAATCACTTTTTTTCCCATTATTCTACCCTGAAAATAATTCAAGCTAATAAAAAACTCATTAGGAAAGCTATAATTACATATTTAAATTTTTTTAAAGAGCAGAAACATATACTCTTAATTCGCATTTTATGATGAGTTATCATGTTACCGTTTGTCAATATAGTTATTCTAAAAAAATTTGCTTCACATATATTTAATATTATGATGATTGAATTTTATAATCAACAAATAAATAATCTTAATTAAATGTAATAAAATGGGTATGATGATACGTATTATTATACATATAAAAATAGTTTAGGTTTTCAATATTATACTGTAAATTAAGGAGCAATTTCTTTATGATATTGTTTTAAAATACTACATTCATAATATTACGTATATCAAGGTATTATAATTTTTGAGGAAAATAATCATTTCACAATTTATTATATTAGCATTGACGATAACCTACATATATAGATGCTACTTCATCTTCAAATACTCAAACTATTAACTCCCAAGCATTGCCTTTGGATGTAACCTCCAAAATAATTACTCTGCATCATGTAACTGTACTACAATTATGAATATATTCATTCAAAATTTAATTATTTTAGTTCCTGTAATAAATCTTTAATTATTTATTATTGCTACATAAATGCAATGAAAATTCAGTTACAAGTTTACAAGTTATAATCCTATAAAAAGCACTAGACATCACTTAATCTATTTATGTTTCTTCACTAATGCATGGTTAAGAGGTTGAATTTTTTTTTTGTTAGTTTCATTCTATTTGTATGTGGTTGATATTCATCTTTTTGTTACAACTAACTGTATTTACTTTTGCAGATTTAAAAAGATTTTGATTTGAGATTCATACGTATCTCCATTTTGAAGAATGATTCACATTACAACTCAAATAGATAGATATCATGACACTGTAAGTTTTTTCTCTTTTTAAGTAGTTAAAATCAAAATTTCTACTGTGTTAACCATATAGTTATCTATAACTATATTAAAATTTATTTTGACTTTTATTTTTTTCAAATTTTGTATGATTGTTGTTTATTTAAGCAAACTCTAATTGTTTCTCACTCAGAGTAACATGCCACCAATTTGAAAGAATAGTTTCTTATTTACTCTTTCTGTTCTTTTTTATCTGTAATTTATGATTTTCAAAATGACAAATAAATAAAAACGGAGGAAGTAATAAATTAACGAAATCTTTGTAGGGAGGAAAAACATTATTCTTACTTATGTTCCTGTCATCAAGTTTTTGAAAATAATGCAGAGTGGTAGTAATTTTTTGAGAACCTCAAAAAACAAACTTTATTTCCTATTTGTTACGCTTTTGTCAAGAAGTTAGTAGAATTATTTGTACACAATATTTGCTTGATTCATATATAAGTAATTGAAAGCATTTTGAAAATTTCAAACAAAGTGTCATAATTCAAATAACTATACATAATATTATAAAATATTATGCACAATTCCAATTTCCACTTTCCCTTAGAATAGCCTCATATCATTTTTGTCACAATAATAACATTTTCTATAACGATAGCCTTTTTTTGTCAAGATAAACTTATTCTTTTTTTTATAAAAGAAGAAATCAGTAATGAAAAGTCATATAACATCTATAACTAAAATAATTTAACAAGAACAAATCTATAACATCAATTTAAATTCTTATTTACAAAAATTAATAATAAATATGTTGCCACCTAAACCTGTAAATTTATCAGTACAACTGATTCTTCAATATCTATAAGTCTTTTTTAAATTGCGACCAACTACAACATCACCTTTTAATATAATTATTTTTCATTGGATAACTTCTTTAGATACACAATTTTTTATACTGTTATTCACTCTTTCTGACCAAGTTGTTACTACTAATTTTTTTTGCAATGTTGTATCTCAAATAATTCAATAGATAAGCCTATTTGAGGTATTTTCTCCTAATAAAATTTGAACATACTAGATCCAACTCCACTCTTATTTAATCTATTTTAAAAAGAAATCAAAATATATACAAAATGAAATATTGGAATCATATTCTAGATTATGTACATGTTACAAGTTAAATATTACTACTATATTTTAAAAAAATAGAAAAATAGAGTAGGTACATACTTATTTTCTATACATTTGTACAAAGCGTGAGGATTGGAATTCATATCTTTTAGTGAGGGCATTTTAGGAAAACTATAATTAATAATTTTTGCATTTCTAGAAAATGTTTATTCATATATATATTAATTGTAATAATAAGTTACTACTACTAATGAAGAAGATTTTCAACTAATTAAAAAAGATTAATATTACAATATAAATAAAATGACAATTTATGATTAAATTGATCTTTCTTCAACCTGGAAATAATTTTAATAATATAATGACATGTAATGTTGTATTCATGTTTATTGTATGATTGCCACTTTTATAATATTATAAATATGTATTATCAAAATTATTGTAAGTTTATTCCAACATTAATACAAATGTTAATAGATAAGTTCAAATAAAAATTTAATATAAAGGTATTTGGAAAAAAACAGAAAGAGAAATAAACGTAAAGGTATTTTTATATTAAATTAAACATGATGAGGGAAATATTTTATTAATTATAAACTGATTGAGAAAGGCAAACGGTTTTTGGATTCAACATCCATAACGTACAGGTTGATGCATATTTAATAATATTATTAGTGCTGTTAATTATTTATAAATGATTGGTGTTTTTCAAATGATAATAGTTTATTATTTTTTATTCTATATTATTCTCATGAATATTTTAGCTTTATAATGTCTGGAAAATTATTTATCAAACAAAGAATATATGGTAATCTAAAGCTTTATCTCTTAATTTACTCCGTCCATCAAGATTGTAATATGTCTGTGTAGGTGAGTGCACTTTCAAAAAAATATATATAATTAATCATCTTTATTTTTCTCAAATAGTGTTTACAAATATATACTAATTGTTAGGATAATTTAACAGTAATAATAAATAAAAAATTAACTATTTAAAAAATATATTTAATAATAAAAATATAAATGGAATGATACTCTAGATTTCATATAAATAATTTATCAGTGACAAAAACATTAAAATGATATTTCTTTAACCTAAAAGAATTATTTAAATGGTAAAAAAAAGAACACATATATAAAAAAAGAATTATTTAAATAATAGAACACATATAATTTTGTATTCAATATCTAATATATAATTGTCATTTTATAAATATTATACATTATGCATATGTATTATTAAAATAATTGTAAATATTTTTTGAAAATCATCGATACAAATATTAATAGATAAATTAAAATAAAACGTTTCAAAATAAAGATTCATGAAAAAAATGAAAAAACACAATGGTAATTTATTTGAAATTTAAAATGATAGTGGATAATATTATTAGTCATTAATTGATTGAGGGAGACAAACGTTTTCTGATACACTATTCATAATGGGGGGTTAATACAAATATTATTAATTACGAATTGATAATTAATTGGTGTTTATAACTTACGTTATTCTAATAAGTATTTACAATTATTAATTATCAATATTTGGCTAATACTACGTAGTCTTTTTACCCTATAAATTGGGAAGCTACTCTAGAATAATGTTTAAGTCAAACACAAAATATATGATTTATCAATATCTAAATAGTCTACAACTTCATTTCTCAAGTTATTTAACCCATCATCTAAGAGTATAAAAGGAACTGTTTTTTTTCGTGTTCATTTTTTTGGTAATGTAATTAATGATGATGTTGTTTATTTATATTCTTCAAAAGTATGTTTCAGTTTAATTTAATTGGCACTACTTTTTTTTTTTTTTGCAAGGTTATATTCAAAACAATTCCATTACTTTGTTTACAAAGAAATAATTCAAGGAGTGGAGGTATTTTCATCTCTTAATAATATCTCAACATATTTCATTATCCCACTCTGCTTTTCCGTGAGAAATCAATATGTGTACATGTGAAGAATGTATTTTTCTATATTTTTCTCTGTAATTTTTTATATATATATAGATGTTGATATGATATATGTGTAAGGTGAGTGTTAAATTATTTCTGTGTAAGTTTATTCATTTATATCTATAGGTTAAAAGTGTTATAGTAATGATAACAATGAGAACAAATATGTTCTTATATCTTTTGCAACAAATAATTTAATCATTCATAGTCAAACGAGGAAAGACTAACTAAGAATTTAGTGTAAAAAATACCAATATTTTGGTACATAAAGACAATTAGATGGAATATTTCTAAGCTCTGTTTTCTTTTTCCAATATTTATTTATGTACGTCACTCATGCCAATTTTTTCTTCCTTTAAATTATTTATGTTATTTAAAAAAATTAAATCCATTATCATTAGTTTGAAAACAAAGTTAAAATTATTATACATAAAATATTTAAAACATTTGATTCTTAATCTTAATTTTTGAATTGTTTATTAATGTATATATATATATATATATATTATAAATTAAATCTTTGCATTTTTGAAAAATACCATAAAATTATATGTACAAGAATCTTAAATAGGCCGCTATATATACGCTACACTTTTAATAATATGTACTTTGTTATCGCCCAATGCAATGCATGGGTCTAAGTAATTGTATATATAATAATTAACATCATACATATATATAATAATTAACATCAGACATATACATAAAAAGTAAATAAATAAATATTTTTCATAAAATATGCAATTCAATTGCGTCCCGTGCAACGCACGGGTTTGAAAACTAGTATATATGTATAACTGGGTACAAAGGGCGATGATAGAATTTATGTAATTTTATAGGGGTAGTTTTAGTATTTTAAAAGTGGATGGAATTTATGTAGTTTTATAGGGGTAATTTTGGTATTTTAAATATAATTAATAAAAAGTTAAATTATTATTATTCAACCAAATATTACATAATTATTCAACGACCATAATTATTCATTATTAACAAGTGGTAACCGTTGATTTCAAAAAAAAAAAAAAAGTGGTATCCGTTGGTGGACTATATAGAGTTACTCCCCCCGTTTCATATTAATTGTCATAATTTTGACTTTCACGGTCCCCGATATCATTTTTTAATTGATAATTTCTTACATAATATGTTATTAACAATTGCAATATTAAACTTTTATGATAGTATTTTTCGTTACGAATCTAATGATGGTAATTTTATATAGCAACTCATTGTATATATTAAGAAATTTATGGTCAAAATTTTTGAAGTTTGACTGCACAATTTTCAAAGACGACAGTTAATATGCACTGGAGGGAGTACTAAACAAATCATTGACTACTCATAATGATTCATTAACAATTAAACGTATGCTTTTGAAGATAAACAAAACGGTTTTATCTATTCTTTAACAATTAAACGCCTAATTTATTTCAATACAATATTTTTGGAAGTGCTTCTGAATGGCTTTTGAAATGCTACCAAACGGCCACTAATACTGTTACTTATTATTATTATTATTATTAAAAAATAAACGTGTGTTTGAACTGTGTTTGAAATGCTCTCAATCACAATTACAAATACTTTATTTCATTCAAATACATAATTAATTTTTAATTAATTACACAACTTTTTTAAAAATCCAAAATGTGCCTATAAAAGCCTTGGTGAGGTAGTGTATCTAATATCCATTTTTCAGCATAAATAGTGATAATGATTACGATAATTCTAAAACGTATCAACCACTCTAACACAATCAAAATGTCTTACTCATTTTTACATCAACTCACACCTGAAAATGATGATTGGAAAATCAAGGTGAGGGTCTTAAGATTATGGAATTCTTACAATGTGAGGGATGATACATTTTTAAGTAAAGATATGGTCCTCTGTTGGAGGAAAGGGAGTAAACGGTATATAAAACAATGGAAACTCGCTTGAATAATGCTAAGAGTCGTGGCCTAGTACTCACTTTCCTTAAGAACTATTTACTATACCGTAAATGTTCAAATGGATAAAACTTAGCACTTGTGACACTCAAGAAATAGATTCTCACTTGAATCACTCTAGTATAGCTGCAGTCTAGACAATAATGAGGTTGTGATTAGCTTAGAATGGTGTGTCTCAAATAGCCCAGGATGTCTCCTATTTATAGGAGAATACCACCCACTTAGGATACCCTAGGCAAAGGATAATCAAGAGTCTTAATGATGAGATTATGCCCTTAATATGACCTTGACCAAGTCAAGTCATATAGCTGTTGCAATCCATAATAATCGTGCTTAATAATGATATCAAACACTAATTACACAAAATCATATAGCCGTTAGCATTTAAAACAATCCTGGCATTCAACACGACCCGTGTTGAGCCCAGGAATGATTTCCTCGCTCTCTGGAAGGCAACACGACCCGTGTTGCTTCCTGTTTCACCCGTGTTGATCATATTCTTATTGTTTCACTTATATATGATCCTTATACTTGATATACTTTATTCTTTAGGCTATATAATTGTCTTATACTCTTGAAATATTTCCAACAATCCCCCGCTATTTCAAGAGTATGTAAAACCCTTGAAATAACTCTTCTTAAGAAGCTTATACCCCCGCTATTTGAGATATACCTTAACTTGTAATCACCAGAGAATCCAGAAAAACATATGCCTAATGAAAAGTAGATTACTCTTTGAACTTTTCAATTAGTGTATATGAGCCAAAATTGAATCCAAATCACAAAGTAGACATAGCTTTGAACTTTGGATTTATATTGATCAACTATACTCATAACACACATATATTTTAAATCTTGAGTGTAAATACCTTGACACTATTATCTGGCCTTGTGTCCTTATCCTTCATAAGTGTTTCGGAACTTTAGCTCATAGTTCCTTTATGCGGCCACACATTACACTTACATAGGTAGACTTTGTAATTATACCACCCCTGTAATTAGGCTTTCCACAAAGTCCATTAAGAGTACTAATACTCAACCTCTTACCATTACAAATTTCTAAGCATCACTTGACCTTGGGATAAAATCGATGCTTCCTACTAACTTAAACAACTCCGTACTCATTTGAACTTTAGAAATTGGTGGTTTTCCAATTCGTAAAGTTGAGTCTTTGTTGTAATTAGTAGTTCTTTGAGCTACAACCCATCCCTATTGAAGTACTTATTATCAAATCTTTAGTCAATCCTTTGGTTAAAGAACCGGCTATATTTTCTTTTGATTTGACATAACTTAGAGTTACTACTCCATCCCTTATAATTTGATGTACATATGCATGTCTTAAACCAATATGCCTTGACTTGCCATTGTAGACATGACTATATACTACATCAAGAGTAGACTTGCTATCACAATGAATTGAGATAGGAGCCATTGGCTTATACCAAATCGGTATTTTCTAATAATAAGTTCCTTAACCATTCCGCTTCCTTACAAGCAGCATAATAATGCCACTAATTCTGAAGACATAGTGGAGTCCGCTATATTAGCTTGTTTCTTAGAACCCCAAGAAACCGCTCCACCTCCTAAAAGGAACACCAATCCACTGGTAGAGGAGAAATCTCCTTTATTAGTCCAACTCGCATCCGAGTATCCTTCTAATACCGAAAGTTCTCCTTTATATGTGAGTTGATAACGTTTAGTACCAGCTAAATATCTTAATACTCTCCGAATTGCAAACCAATGCATATTACTCGGATTACTTGTAAACCTACTTAACATGCCAATTGCATAAGCAATGTCTGGCCTTGTACTTGTCATAGCATACATGAGACTTCCTATCAACTTAGCATACTCAAGTTGATTAACCGGAGAACCCAAATTTTTCTCTAGTTTCTTATTTGAATCATATGGAGTTACTGCTGAATATAACTTATCACCTCCAAACTTTTTCAATATTTTCTCAATGTAATGCTCTTGAGATAAACTTATCTTATCATTATTTCTAATGATCTTAATACCAAGAATTACATCTGCTTCACCCATGACCTTCATAGAGAACTTTGAGGATAGAAATTCTTTGGTCTTATTAACTTGTTCCATGTCGGTCTCGAAGATCAACATGTCATCAACGTATAGGCATATAAGGGTATTGCTTAACGCCGCCCCCCTTTTTACTAATGTCGCCCCCCAAAAGACGTTTTTGCCCCTAATATATTTCAACTCACTTCTCTCTAACTCACATCCTCTCACTCTCCTCTCACATTCTCTCTCTAAAATTTTGATTTGTTATTGAAACTTAACCTAAAATGTCAATAGAAGGTGGTAATTCAAGTGAAGAACAAGAGGTTAGTTTGTAAATTTAAATTTAAAAAAAAAATAAAAACCAAAAATTTTCCGGAAAATACCGGCGCTCGGATCGTGGCGCGCGCTGTGCGTGCAAAGCGTCTTGTGGCGATCATGCCGCAAGTTTTGCAGCGTGACTATGCAGCGGGATACGGATCTCAAGCGACAAATCCATTTTCCGGAAATTTTTTTTGTTTTTTTTTAAAATTTTTATAAAATGTTAATATTATTGTTTATGTAAAAAAATATTATTTATTTATTTATGTTAATATTATTAAGGTAATCAATGTCGTTAATTATAATTGTTATGTTAATTATGTTAAAATTTTGTCAAAACATATTATTATAAATAAGTTGTTTAGAAGTGTTGTTATTATTATTATAGTATGTTAATTATGCTAATTATATTGTTAATATTATTATTAAAATAAGTTTTTTATTAATATAATTAATGTTGTTAATTATAATTATTATGTTTATTATGTTAAAATTATGTTAATTAATATTATTATTACAAGTTGTTTATAAGTGTTGTTATTAATAATATTATTAATTGTTGTTAAAATTATTATTTATTTATATAAAATAATATTATTATGGTAAATAATGTTGTTAATTGTTATTATTATGTTAATTATATTACAATTTTTTATTTTTTTATAATATTATTATTATGATAATTAATATTAGAATTGTATGTTAATTATTAATGTTGAAGCTACTAACATTACTATTACGAATTAGTATCCCAGTTATTATTAGTATATTAATAATTGTTTCTATTGTTTGAAGGTTTTTTTTTTGGAGGACTTTGGCGGAGACGTCGTTGATTACTCCTCCCATTTTGTAGCGCAAAATGTTTTCGAGAGTATTGAAGCATTGCAAGAATGGGCCAATGGAGTAGCTGCGACAATCGGTTTTAGGTTTGTACGGGCTTCGTACAAGAGAAAAGATGCGGATAGTCCGTTAAGGTGTTATTTGAAGTGTTGGAGGTACGGAAAGTATCGTGGCAAATTGAACGATCTAGATGATGCGGCTCGTCGGAGTACGTCAATGAAGGCGTGCCAATGTAAATTCGCCATTGTTGCGTGGACTCGCAACGAAACGGAATGGCGAGTTCGTGTGTGCGATGGTGACCGGGGGAAGCACAATCATGCCTTCATCGTGTACGAGGAAGGGCATCGTCACAGACATCCATTAACCTCTGAAATGAAAGAACATGTTCGGGATATGACCAACACGGGGTGCACACCGGCGACGATACAAACGTCGTTGAAGATTAGGTTCCCCGCCTCTACGATAAACGTGAAGCAAGTATACAACGAGCGGGCAAAGATGCGCACTGAGGAATTGGATGGTAAGACGGCTGCGGGACAATGCTTGCGCATGGCGAAACTCGGCGGGTACGTCTCTTTTGTCGATTATGATGACAATGGCGAGCTTCGTCAGGTTTTTTTATGCCATCCTTACTCGTTGAAGTTGCTACGTACGTACCCAAATGTCATTTTCATTGACACAACGTACAAGACAAACAAGGCAAAGTGGCCTTTATGTAAGCTCGTAGGCATGACACCAACAAACCGCAACTTCCAGATTGCTTACTCGTTCATGCGGGACGAGAAGATGGAATCATATGAGTGGCTAATGTGGAGGGTGCATGAATTGTTGGGTCCTGATGTAATTCCATCCGTGTTTGTGACGGACAAGCAGGATGCTTTGTTGGGGGCTGTTGCCAGGGTTTACCCAAATGTGCACCAACTTTTGTGCGTGTGGCATATTGCGAATGATGTGGAGAACAAAGTAAACGTCCTTACTGGGGGCAAGAAGCTCGGACTCGGGCTTCATTTCAGACATCATTTCTGGAACGACATTGTACATGCGAAGACTGTTGGAGATTTCAAGGTCAAGTGGAAAGAGGTTGTTAACGCGTGGATCGGACAAAACAAACCGATAGTTGATTATCTTACGGGGACGTGGCTGAGTCATAAAGAAAAATTTGTTTGTACTTGGACCGATAATGTACCTCATATGGGGAACACAACCACTTCAAGAGTTGAGAGCCAGCATTCATCACTAAAGTATTATATCGGCAGTTCCAGAGGCACCTTCGATCGTGTGTTTGCGAAGATTCACCGTCACTTGGAGAATCAACATACGGAGATTAAGAGGGAGCTTGAACAGTCAAGGAGCACACAAGCAATTAGGTCCATCTCATTTCTTTAAGAATTTGCACGGAAGAGTATCTCATCACGCATTGGACCTTTTGTCGTATGAGCTCAATAAGATGCTGACGATGAGGTACATTAATGAGGGAATTGCAGGTCCCCCGGGCACGTTACCACCAATCTTCCAGGAGTTGTCGCCGCTTCCTCTTCGATATACGCTCTGGACCTACTTCACGATGAGCGTAATCGCTCGCCCACCGCCGAATTGGGGCAAACTTCCCCGATGAATCCCTCATCGACATGAAACACGATGGCTCGTAACCGCCCGAGTCGGTAAATAAATTGGCGATGGTGGTCGGGATCATCTGCATCTCGGGCTCCCCTGTCTCATCGTCCCCCGACTCCGATGTTGTAGAGCCACTAGACTCATCCATGACCTGGTTGAGATGGTCAACGAAATCTCGCGTTCGACTCCGTGTCCTGGTGGCCCCTTGCATCACCTCCATCCGTACCACGAACAAAGACGGGCGAGTTGGCGACGATCATCATGCGTCTGTGGGGTCCCGGACTCACCCCCCCTCCAACCACTCACAAGTCGATTCGCCCGGTCCAGAAACCCTCGACCCTTGCCTTTCCCTACCATTTTAGATCACCTGCAAAATGAAGACATACATAACATAATAATCATTTAAGTCGCAAGAATATGCGCAAATGGGTTAACGTGTGTTGGTTAACTAAGTCGTGTCACGAGGCAAGAGGATCATGTTATTGTCCAAGGAGAGTGTGTTGTTTAACTGTTAATTTATGGTTGAAAAAGACTTTCATCACCGTCTGAGCTTCTCGTTTAATTGTTTGGTTCCCAAAAGTGCGCACTATCAGCGATGAAATTGCGCGAGGTCTGATGCTCACGGGAGTTAGAAGCGTATCGATTCAATACAATGCAATGTTTCTATTATGCGACTGGTGGCCAACAAGATAAGGCGGATCTGAAAGAGAATCTAGTAGTGAAGGGTCTAATACAAATCGTGTTGGGCTTTCTTGCATGTAAGATTCACAGGTCCATTAAAGCAGTGAATTTGCATCATCGTTCAATGCTTTGATGGACCTATGAATCTTACATGCACGGAAGTCAAACACGATTTGTACCAGACCCTTCACTACTAGCTTCCCTTTCAGATCCGCCTTATCTTGTTGACCCACCAGGATGCACAATAGAAACATTGCATTGTATTGAATCCGATATGCTTCTAACTCAAGTGAAGCACTGTAGACCTCGCGCAATTTCACTGCTGATAGTGGGCTACTTTTTGGGAACCAAACTAATAAACGAGAGTTGATGCGGGGCATTAGTTAACCTTCTCAACCATACATTATCAGGTTACAACACACACTCTCCTTGGACACTAACATGACCCAAAACTCAACCTCTTTTTTTGACGTATACAACAAACATACTATAACTATACATTAACATAATTATTATCCTAACCTACCATCACAAAATAACCTATTCGCTTACGTATCAACTGGTTGTTGAGTACCTAAGTTATTAAATGGATGTGACATAACTATTATGTCATCATTTGGAGTTATGAGTACATAAGTTGACAATTATATTGGATTATGAATAAGTTACCCATACCAACTTTATACGACAACTTACTTACAAATAACAACCAAAATCATCCAAACTCAACATCCTTTTAACACAACTACATATAAACTATTCGGAATATACACTAAGCCCTAAACTTAACCCTACATCACAATTACAATTTTTTTCTAACACAATTAATCACAAATATTAACACATGCTTAATCACTAAATAATATTAACGCATCAAATATTAACAACGAATCACTAATCACTGATATTAATCACTATTAATTATCATATTAACACATGCTTAACATTAATATTAATATTAACAATATTAATATTAATCTAATTTTCATAACACAATAATTATTAATAATAATTATACAATTAATCACTAATAATTATCAAATTAACACATGATTGACAATAATATTAATAATAACAACATTAATAATTATCATATTTAATAATAACAATAATAACTTTAATAAATATAATATTTAATTTTTATTTATTATTTAACAATAATAATATTAATAACAATTATTAACAATAATAATATTAATAACAATTATTATCAATAATAATATTAATAAAAATAACAATAACAATATTAATAAACATAAAAATAACAATATTAATAAAGATAACAATAATAATAATTAATATTAATAAAATTAATATTTAAAAAAAATGAAAAAAGGTCGGAATAATTTGCCAATAAACGAAAGCGCGCGAATATATGACACCAGATCCGGCATGGCATTGCGGCACGGATCCAGCTCTTTTTTTTTTATTTTTTTGCGTTTTTCGGTCGAAATTCAAAATTACAAAATATAAAACCTCAAATTCAAAATACAAATTCGAAACATACCTCAAATTCGTCGATTAAATCCCGGTATGAGGGTGGTTTGTGGTGGTCGATGGTTGAGAGCGTTTTCTAGAGAGATAAACTAGAGAGATAGTGGAGAGTGAAGTTTTGAGGTTCAAGGGCGTGGGTTGGAAATATTATGCAAAAGGTGGGCGACAATAGTAAAAAGGGGGGCGACGAAAAGCAAGCGGGGGCATATAATCACCCCTTTTCCATTCTCAAACTTAGAGTATATACACTTATCTGATTCATTGATCTTATAACCACTTGAAAGCATTACTTCATCAAATTTTTGATGCCATTGCTTAGGTGCTTGCTTAAGTTCGTATAAGGACCTTATAAGTTTACAAACTTTCTTTTCTTGACCTTCAACAACAAACCCTTCTGGTTGTTCCATATACACCTCCTCTTCTAGTTCTCCATTTAAGAATGCCATTTTGACATCCATTTGATGGATAACTAGCTTATGGATAGTAGCTAACGCTAACAATACACGTATTGAAGCTATCCTAGCCACCAGTGCATATGTATCAAAGTAGTCAACACCATACTTTTGAGTAAAGCCCTTTACAACCAATCGAGCTTTATACCTCTCAACGGTACCATCTACTTTCCTTTTCCTTTTAAAGATCCACTTAGAGGTAATTGGTTTACTTCCCGGAGGAAGATCAACCAATATCCAAACATTGTTTTCCATTATTGAATCAATCTCATCTTGTACCGCTTCTTTCCACAAAGAAGCATCATGAGATTGTATAGCTTCTTTAAAAGTTTTAGGATCCTTATCTATGTTGTACATACATAGGGTCTCACTTTCAACTGAGTCCCTTGAACCTTCTATTAAATAAACATAGAAGTCTGAACCAAAGTCTTTTGTTTTCCTTGATCTTTTACTCCTTCTTAACTCAATACTTTCATCTTCTTCATCATGAATAACCTCATGAGTTGAAAGATCATCTTGTATGGATATACCCTCATGATTTTCATCTTGAGGCTCAATTAGAATCTTGAGTTATTTCTTTAGGTTCAGGAATTGAAGAGAACCTAGTCTCATCAAAAATTGCATCTATTGATTCCATCACGGTATTCACCGAAATGTACTCATTTGGCTCAACCACCAAAAACCTATAAGCTTTGCTATCTTGAGCATAGCCTATAAAGATGCACTCAATTCCTCTTTCACCTAATTTTCTTTTCTTAGGTTCCGGGACACTTACAATAGCCCTACAACCCCAAACCTTAAAATACTTAAGACTTGGCTTTCTTTTGTTCCATAACTCATATGGGGTACTAGAATTCCCTTTGAATGGAACTCTATTCAAAATATAACAAGCCGTTAACATGACTTCACCCCAAAATCCATTACTTAAACCGGAGTTTGACAACATAGAATTCACCATTTCTTTTAAAGTTCTATTTTTCCTTTCCGCAACCCCATTTTGTTGTGGTGTATACGGGGCGGTTGTCTCATGAACAATGCCCGTTTCTTGGAAAAACTTTGGATCATAATATTCCCCTCCCCTATCGGGTCTTAAAGTTTTAATCAAGGTCTCACATTGAAGTTCACTTCTGGTTTTGTAAACGCTAAACTTTTCAAGTGTTTCATCTTTAGAATTCAAAAGATAAACTTGACAATATCTAGAATAATCATCAATGAATGTCACATAATACTTCTTACCACCTATTGGTGTACTATGAAAATCTCCTAAATCACTATGAATTAAATCAAGCAATTTAGAAGTTTTTTTTTACACTTGAGAATGAGCTTTTGGTGATTTTATTAAGCATGCATGTTTTACATTTTTCTATGTCATCACTCAACTTAGGAATCAAATCAAGATTAGAAATTTCTTTCAACTTTGAAAAGTTCAAATGTCCTAATCTAGCATGTCATAGAAAAGACTTATTCAAAGTAGACACATGTATATAAGCGGAAATCAAGCCATCTTTATTACTTTTCGCATTCAATTTAAACATTTCCCCATAAGCATATCCCTTCCCTACAAAAGTCCCACCCTTGGAAAGTACATAGTTATCTCCATCATAAACTTGCATAAAACCAAACTTGCTAAGGAGATAACCGGATACAAGATTCTTACATACTTCCGGAGCTAAATACGCATCATTTAAAAGCAAAGATTTACCGGAAGTGAAAACTAGTTCCACTTGCCCAATGCCTTCAACTTTGACCGAATGGTTATTGCCCATGTAGAGTTTCACACCATCATCCGCTGGTTTGAGAGTCTTGAATAAACTCTTGTCAATGCAAACATGCCTTGACGCACCCGAGTCTATGTACCAATCATTACAACCAATGGATACCATGTTAATATGATCCTTAATCATGGCTACGAAGGAATTGGGTTCCTTCTCCTTGCTCTTGCCCTTAGATGTATCTTTGTTCAAAAGACCATGCTTCTTTTTCCATTGATAACACTCTCTCTTTGTGTGCCCCGGTTTGCCACATTCCCAACAAACTTTCTTAGGCTTTTGAATTCCCTTGCTAGTTTTGTTGTGGCTCTTGTTCTTATTCTTGTTTCCCTTATTCTCTTGCACCATATGGACCTTAGATTGCTCTTTGGTACCATCTTGTAGGCGTAACTCCTCTTCAATCCGAAGATGGTTAGCCAAACCTTCAAGAAACATAGCCTCTTTCCGGTGCATGAGAGTCCTTTTAGTTTCATTCCAAGAAGAAGGTAGCTTGTCAATAATAGAGGATACGATTATGGTTTCATCCATGTTCAAATTGTGTTGCTTAAAGTTACTCAAAATACATTGAATCTCATGAAATTGGTCTAGAATTTTCCTATTATCATCCATCTTAAATTTCATGAATTGACTAACAAGAAAATTCTTACTTGACGCATCTTCCGACATGTACTTAGCTTCAAGCATCTCCCAAAGCTTCTTTGTCGTCTCCACATGTTGATAGACATCGAAGAGTGTGTCGCTCATCCCGTTGAGAATGCATCCTCTACAAATGTAGTCGTCATTCTCCATCTTGAGCCTTTGCCGAGTAGCCTCCGCATCTTCCACGGACACCTTTACTTGATCATTGCTTCCATCTCCCATGGAAATCTTGACGGTTGCATCCTCTTTTGGAGACTCCTTGGTTGTCACCTTCTCGGCCGAAGGTTCTTGGTTCACCTTGGGAGAGATCTCAATGTTAAACACATATGCCACATTGAGAGTCGTTAGCAAGAAATGCATCTTGCTTTGCCAACGTCGGAAATCCATTCCTTCAAAGCGCTTTAGCTTTTGGAAATTGCTAGACATATCACGTAGCGAGGCCATTACTAAATAGTTCTTAAGATTTTTGGAGGAAAGGGAGTAAACGGTATATAAAACAATGGAAACTCGATTGGATAACGCTAAGAGTCGAAGCCTAGTACTCACTTTCCTTAAGAACTATTTACTATACCGTAAATGTTCAAAGGGATAAAACTTAGCACTTGTAACACTCAAGAAATAGATTCTCACTTGAATCACTCTAGTATAGCTGCAGTCTAGACAATAATGAGGTTGTGATTAGCTTAGAATGGTGTGTCTCAAATAGCCTAGGATGTCTCCTATTTATAGGAGAATACCACCTACTTAGGATACCCTAGTCAAAGGATAATCAAGAGTCTTAATGATGAGATTATGTCCTTAATATGACCTTGACCAAGTCAAGTCATATAGCTGTTGTAATCCCATAATAATCATACTTAATAACGATATCAAACACTAATTATACAAAATCATATAGTCGTTAGCATTTAAAACGATACTTGCATTCAACACGACCCGTGTTGGATCAACACGGTCCATGTTGAGCCCAGGAATGATTTCCTTGCTCTCTAGAAGGCAACACGACCCGTGTTGCTTCCTGTTTCACCCGTGTTGATCATATTCTTATTGTTTCACTTATATATGATCCTTATACTTGATATACTTTATTCTTTAGGCTATATAATTGTCTTATACTCTTGAAATATTTCCAACATCTTCATTGATGAAAAGGTATATACTTTACTCAATTCAAATTAATAAAAAGTTTTAGGATTCATTTCTTCACTACTAATCTGCCTCTTACTGTGTTTTTTTAGGGTTCATACATTCACGCATGCATCAGAGCCATTTTTACCACCCGTTTCAATAATCGTCTTAAGGAAGGTAGCATCTACACTATAGAAAAGTTTGCTATCAAGCCTAACAGATATGACTTTCGAGTTGTTAGCGATAGCAAAATTATGATACCGTTTTTTTGGAAATACAACAATCAAGGAAATTAGTGGAGACTTGATCCAAATACCTAGACACATATTTGATTTAATTGGGTTTGAAAAGCTCGAGGGACGGGTACAAAATAACACTATTTTAACAGGTAATCATCCATCTTCTATAAAATTTATTACATGTAACCAACAAATTTTTTCAATAATTAACTAACTTATCATGTTTTCTAAACTATACAGATGTCATTGGTGCTATTGTGAGTGCGGGGGATATTCAGACCACGCCATCAAAAGAAAATCCAGAAAAAATTGTCCAGTTTTTAGTCCTTGAACTTGAGGATATTTGGTAAGGCAATTAATGAGTAATACACCACTATTTATGCACCTTATTTTTTTTAACTTACTATATATTCAGTTTTTATTAATTATAATTATAATATATATACTTACAATTATTAAATTACTAAAAATATAAATTATTCACCTTATTGTATTTGGCTTATAGAATTGCGTCTGCGTGGAAATTTTTTGCCTTTTACTAATATGTAAATATTATATTTATTTTAATTATTTTTTTTAACATAGGTAATAGTCCAACCCATCGGGCCCCTATCTCAGGGGTACGGACCAGGACGGGGGATGCCAATGGCCCAAAGATGGGCCCCAATCCAACCCACAGCACTCTCCGAAAATGGTAAAAGAGAGATGCCGTCCCCAGGATTCAAACCCTGGACACCTGGGGTAGAAGGTGGACCCCTTGCCACTCAGGCAAGAGGTGATTGACAAATATTATATTTATTTGATATTTTGATAATCTGATTCAATTTTATTGAAATATTTGCGACATATACAGGGAATGCTTACTTATCTTCAGCTTCCACCACTCGAGTATATTTAAATCCATAAATCAAAGAAGTTGATGAATTCAAGAATCAATTTGTGTAAGTTTTACAATCATGAGTTAATAAGCCAAACTAAAGATGCGATAAAATTATCTTTATATTTATCTTAATTCTAAATTTGTGTTCTATGTTTTTAGGTCATTGTCACAACAAGATAGCATCTCAAAGTTATAGTTGATGTCTAATGCAATTTCTACCGAGGAGATAAATGAGAATCTTAAATGTATTAATGAAATTCTGATATCTACTAAGTTAGATTTCGAAAAGGTTTAATTAATATATTCCTAAATTCATAAGTAATTATGTGTGTATATATATATATATATACATATACATATATATATACATATATATGTATATATATATACATATACATGTATATGTATATATACATATACATATATATATATACATATATATATATGTATATATGTATATACACACACACACACACACACACACACACATATATATATATATATATATATATATATATATATATATTTCTGGGTACATAGGGTGAGGATCGAAATATGTGAATAATGATGAGGGCACTTTGAGAAATCTATAATTGATTCTATTTAATTTTTTAAAAAAAATCATGTAATATTAATGTGTGCATTAACGCGAGTATGTTTGCATTGATGACTCTTTTTTCTTTTCCTTTTTTTTCATTTGCACTATTCTTTTTTCTTTATTATTTTAAATAAGAAAACTATCCTTTTTATTTTTTGTTGTTTCTTTTTTCTTTTAAATATAACATCGATAATATTTTCAACGATACGTATGGTTTACTTGCGTCCCGTGCAACGCATGGGTCTGAGGACTAATTTTCTTATAATTTTTAAACGTAATTCTTTCCAAAATACTGTTAAAATTATCTTATATCTAGAAATTATTACATTAAAAATTGGGTTGGATTGTGTGTGCTGTGTGCATGAGCAACACCTAGAATTTTGAGAGAACATGTAAAACTTTAAAATTTTAACAAAATAAATAATAAATAAGTAGTCATTGCATATTATTCAAATTATTAAATTTAGCAAAAGTTCGGGTTCGGGAAATTTGAGGTTTAGAAAATTTAGAAATCGGACAAAATTAGCAAAACTAGACTCTGTTCCATTTTCAGTTTGACACATTTATTCAACCTTAACCCTGTACGAAATGATTGAATTTGTGATAATCTTTTCTTGAACATTTTCACTAAAATTGCAATGATCATACATTTTCTAAAAGATGTCTTGAAAAATTGAACTAATATATCTAAAAATAAAATTTTCTCATTTTAGAACCTAATTGTCTAATTACCTCATTTATGTGAATCCGAGTTGTCCTCGAAATCAAGATAACAAACGGATCCGAATTGTCAAACGCGGATCCAACTCTGATTTAAATTAGGAAATGACTAGATGTCTGCATATTAAATTAAGACAAAAACATGGTGACCATACCTGTTCTTTCCAAGTCGAAGTCCTTAAAATCAACCGCCTCATCGCCACCGCCGTGTCCTCTGCTTGGTGCCTCCTCGAAACGCGTTTCATCATCCTCAGGTAATTCTACATCGCCTCTCTCCTCCTCCTCTTCTCGCTTAAACAATCTTCACCTTCTTCTGAGAGACCTAGTAGACATTTTCTGAATATCTACAAAAGGGAACCATTGTTTGCCTTTGTAAGTATCTATGGATATCTACAAAGGCGAATTGTGGTTTCACTTCGTACACATTCGGAAAAGACAAGCCAAAGTTTGATATTGGTGGGGGGGGGGGGCGCTTAAAAAGAGAGAAAAATGGTGGTCTGGCTGTCGGTCGTCGATGATGGGAGGGTCGGAGGTGGTTTCCAACGCCGAGATGGTGGGCGGAAGTTCAGTGGTGGTGGGGTGGCGGTACTAGGAAATTGAAATAGGTGATAGTGGAGTGGTGGTGCATGGTAATTGGAAAAAAAAAGAATTTAATCTTTCTTTTTTTTTTTTTAATAACAAATTAGACTATCTGGATAGCATCCTTAATTATAAAATGAAAAGAAAATGAAAAGAATAGGTATGGTGAGAACACGTGAGCCCAACCCAATATCGAACGTCCAAAGGACCAAAACCCACCTGTTGTCCCTTCCGAGCCCTCGTCTTGATATGATGCAAATTTGGGAATGCCAACCACCATACAAGAATACATTTGCACAGGTGTCTGTCTAGTTGAGCTAATAGGAGAGACAGAGAGACTCACAGCAAGTAGTCCTCAAAATCCAAGGATGGCTTCTCTCTCTGGAACAATCGCACATCTCCTACACCACCATCACCACCACCACCACCCGCCTTCTTCTCTCTACTTCTCTCTTCCTTCGCATTCCCATCTCTCCTTTCCTTGTTCAGTCAATCACTCCCCAATTCATGTCCACCATTCATTCTCTGGGCTCTCCTCAAATCCCAATCGCTTCATTCGTCGTTGCCAGCTTGGAAGCGCTGGCCCCCCACCATCTCCGCCGGAGCGCCCCGAACCCGGTCCCGGAAACCACCCTGTTCGTCCTACTGGTATCATTTCTCACCTCTCCTTTATTCAATTTCCAGTTTTTGCTATCTTTTTATGCTCATATAATTGGGGCGCTTCTAAATCCTAAAATTCTACATCTTGGTGGTTGATTTTTGTAATTATTGTTTTTTTTTAATGCTTGCGGGTTATGAAATTTCGTTAAGAAGGTGTAGCTTCTCATGCATTTGTTCTTAGAAGTTAGACAGTTAAGGGAGAAGAGAGTATTCACATTGAGAGGAGATGGTAATGTGCATACATGATGGGCTGTAATAGGTGAAGTTAGACACTGTGAAACGATTTGGACTGCATAAAAAGGGACCCAAATTCAAACTCTAAAAGTCCCACCGAGACATAGGATAGTAGAGGGTATGAGATGTTAGAGCCTTCTGTTTGAACCCCAGATATAACGGTTCAGTGTGAATTTACTCCATACAAAGGAAGCAAACAACATTTTTGGGAGGAATTTTGCATTTTTTCCTATTCCGTTATGGTTGTCTATTTCAATTGTCCAGATGGGGGGTATGATTCCATGAAATGGGTTTACTACCTAGTTTGAAACATTGCATAGGGGAATAGCTCGTTATGGCTGTACTTTTTGCCTTATGCTCAGCTGTAGTCTTCTGTTTTATTTAGTCTCTCTTGGATATGATGAGCATTTATGCTTGCCTTTATGAAGGAGATTGAGGAGCTTAATTGCTGACTATTATTTTGAGTGTTAGAAAACAAAGTACTTGGATGCTCCGGCAATTCTGTTTATGGAGGTTAGGATAGTATATATCTGCGAGAAGTCTGTGCCTCTGCAGTGGGATTGAATATGGAGAGAATATATCCCTCCTAGTTACCTAAGCACCGTCATGTTTTTTGCTAAATTATGATGGGCGAGGGAAGTGACGCATTTATCCTGGCAATGTTAAGCCCTCAACACTGTAAGTAAACATGTTTTTGCTGTTAAAGAACCTTAGTCATCATAATCCCATACCTTAGTTCAAGGCCTTGGCATTATTAACTGACAAAAATGGTAAAAATAATTCCAATCTCCCTTTAGGGAAAAGGTAGTGCCATCTAGTTCTATCTGATTCACAGGAAACCACCATGTTTTAAAATGGGAAGTTTAGTGAAAAACATGGAAACCAAAGATCTTCAAAATTTTGCTTGTCCCAATTTCTGAAAAACCATTTCCTCCTGGTTGCAACTCACAAGTCAAAAGTAGGAAAACTTTCAATTCGTATCAACCCATAAACTAAAAGTTGCGTAGGGTGACATTGACTTCACCATATAGCAGAATAGGTGAACAAAACTATTTTCTTTTTGTTTACATCAACTGTGTGAAAGGTTTGAGTCGCTTCAGTCTTTTCATGCTATGATGCATTCTTTAAGAATACTAGACCATTTTCCTATCATGCAGATGTCTAGAGCCTAGAAGCCTAGAATTACAAGACCACCAGGATACATTGCAATTTCTGTTCCTGCTGTTTGATGTTGCAGCGGTTCTTTTGAAACTGTTTCCCCAACTCTGATATGTCTCTGAATAGCCATTTGAAGTTTCTCTAATGTGATGAACATGCATTTCCCCTACTCGTAATGATTGTGACAAATAGCTAAAGTAGGGGCTTTTATGAGCTGTGCACACTCGTGTAAGAATGGTGCAAAAGTGTTATAACTTCCCTTTTCAAGTTTCATATGTACATTTGGACATTGTTAGGAAAATACATTACAAGAGGCATATAATACGGTGCATGTTTCCTTCGGCAACATTGTTTTAACTTATGCTCAATATTCACCAATTAAACTGTTGACTTCTATAAACAGCGACTTCAGAACTAGCCAGTGTACAACCTCTGGTTGAAACCTCAAAGTGGATGTTAAAGAATGTGCGCATGTACTTACAGATACAGTGCTTTATCATTTTCTATTTCTTCTTGTGTGGGCCAAACTACTCACCAATTTCAATCACGTCACCATACCCCAAAAGGGAAATAAACTCGGAAGCAATGGCCCTTTGGCAAAGCTTGCAACTTAAGGGCTACTGCTTCTACTGTAGTGAAAATGAAGGAAATTAAGTTCTGAAAATTTTATATCTGATAATCACAGCAGTGATCGATGATATTGTTGCACCATTAATGAGTCAGATAAGAGTCTCATATCTCCCAGTAGGTAGGTACATATGCAATTAGATTAAAGGAAATCCATTGTTAATCAAAGCTTAGCATAAAAAAGTACATAATATAAAAGTCATGTTACATGGATCTTCATGGAATAAGCTCACAAAGATTCCACGAATTTCAGTGTAAAAGGGTGTGTATAGATAACACTACAGCTTATCCAAGAGTTCATCAATAAAGAAGCATTCTTACTTTCCATTTAATCCCAACACAAGGGCTCCAAGCACAATGTAGGAAAGCAATGCCATGACAGGAATGTCGAGATCAACAAACAAGCATTCTTACTTTCTCTTCCTGCTGTTTGATGTTCTAGCGGTTCATTTGTAACTGTTTTTCCAACTCTGATATGTCTCTGAGCAGCCATATGAAGTTCCTTTAACATGATGAACATGCATTTTCCCTACTGATAGTGATTTTGACAAATAGCCAAAGTGGTAGCTTTTATGAGTTGTGTGCACTCTCTAGTGAGAATAATGCAAATGGTTTACTAACTTTTATTCTCAGGCTTGATCTGCACGTTTGGACATTGTTACTATTATACAGTGCGGGTCTACGGTAGTTAAACACAAAACATGGTGTATTCGTGTATGTTTCTTTCGGCAGCATTGTTCAAATAATCAACAATAAAATCGTTGACTTGTATAAAACAGCAGTTGTATACGGTAGGAGTACCTTTTTGGTCGTCAACATTGATAGGGTTCTGTAATTGTGTTATGGAATTCTAAATTTATCTCCAAGATTCCCATATCCACCCATTTGAAGCGGATAATATGTGTATTAAAGGTTTAAGTCAGCAAGGTGAAAAACACCATTTTTATGCGCTCTCTTTAAAAAAACTGACTTGCTCTTTTTAAACAGCTCAATTCATTCGTACATGTTTTGTATGTGTTTTAACTGACAGATCATTTAGATGTCGGACAGTAACATTTTCCCTTATACCTGAATCAGGTTTTGGCATAACCTTGTCAAGGATATGGGATAGTATTCAGATTTTCTTTGCAGTTCTTTTCTGGATGGCTCTCTTTTTCTGGACATCAGCAATGGATGGGAGGAATTCTGGCAGAAGAAACAAAGGAACTCGGTTTAGAAGATGATTGCATATGCTAAGTTTTCTGTACATAGCTATAGGCGAATTAGCTTAGAAAAAGCAGCATCAAGCTCTTATTGAGCCTTTACTGTTCATATGTCAAACACACTACCAAAGCATGAATCTTTGGCAAGTTTAGTAAAAATGTGTTATACAATTTGTACATGAGGAGGTGATGCTGAAACTCGTAAAGCTTACGTATAGGAAGGCATAATACCCTATATCCAAACGATGAACATTTATCCTCCTCCTTTGCCCCTCTACGTTATAGTCAATGATTGAGGAATTGATCCATGTATTGCTGATCAACTTGTCGGTTGAAAGTGAATGAAATGGAAGCAGGCTCGAATTGGCAGTGCTAGTACATCATCAATTCAGCATGGTAGACTTGGGTTTTTTCATTGGTCAAATAGTCTTTCTTCATGTTGAACATTTTGTTACCGCAATTGTTTGCGATTATATCATGGTGGTTTGATATAGATGTTTAAGTTGGCCATTTGTTACCCCAATTGTTTACTTTAAATTCACTAGTAGTAGTTTTCATATAGACTATACCAACCACTGGGCAAAAAGTATGTTTCAGCGTGATCCAGGGATTTAGATGTAAGTAGTCTTAGTCTTTTCACACTATGTTGTCAAACTCGAACTGGTCACCAAGTTGGTTGCAACAGGCCAATTGGTCGGACCAATTTGACCGGGTTAGACGAGTAGACCCTGATCACTGGTTGAACCGGTCAAAACCAGCATGATTCAGTTATAAGAAGAAAAAGTGTCATATATTTTCCCAAAAATGATCAGAAAAAACTGTTGTGTTTGTGTCCTTCGAGAAATTGATTAGAACATAATTTGAGAATATATTTTGCAAGTAGATGACTATGTCATGAATAGGAATTATCTAAACGCATATTATTTATCAACTATAAGCGAATTATTCTATTAATACATGAGCTTTTTCTGCTCATAATTAGAAAAAAAATATATACATAGTTATGTAAAACTAAGCTTGTAATAGAAGAGAAATGTTAAGAGAGGAATTGAGAGAGATATTTGATTGTATTACTGAGAGAAATGATTACAAGGGATATATACACATTGAGTTACAAGGTAGCTAGACTATTATAGTTGGCTGTCCATAATAGAAAACCTAACTGTCTAACAACCTGAAACTGAAATCAAGAACTTCACATCCCCCCCCCCCTCCAAGATTGGGTTGGTGGAAACTCGAGCAATCCAAGCCTTAAAGAGAGATGGAGATGTTGTACCTCATCAAGAGGCTTAATCATGATATCAACGCTAATCTTGGGAGGATACACGTTGAGTGTGAATAAAAGCCCTCAAGGACCTTATCCCTTGTGTATGGAAATCAATGTTGAGATGCTTAGTCCTCTCATGGAAGACTAGATTAGCTGCAATATGCATTGCAGCTTGGTTGTCATAGAACATAGTAATAGGGTGGTGGTTGATGAAAATCTTGCAAAAGATGATAAATCCATTCAAGTTCTGAAGTTGTGGTTGACGACATACTTCTGTATTTTGCTTTAGCATATGATTTAGCCACTGTTTTCTGCTTTTTAGTTTTCCAAAACACTAGTGAAGAGCCTAGGAAAATACAGAATCCAATATATTCTTGGGATAGAAAAGACCCTTGTCCGTAGAACCCTTCAAATATTTGAGTATTTCCAAGGCAGCCTCAAAGTGAGGTATCCTGGGTTTTGGAGAAATTGGCTAAGGTGCTGAACATATTAGGAAATGTCAAGTCTGGTAATTGTTAGATATGCAACTTGCCAACCATTCTCCTATACTTCCTACGATCATCCATTAGTTCACCATCATCAATTGACAGTTTGAGACTTTTAGGCAAAGAAAAAGGGGGAGATTTAACTCCTGTCATACCAACATTTGAGAGAATATCCAAAGTGTATTTGCGTTAATTCAACAATGTGCCAATGTTGGAATGAGCTATTTCAATTCCCAGGAAATACTTAGCAAGACCAATATCTTTAATGGTAAAGACTGTGTGTAAATTTGTCTTCAAGGGTCAAGGCAACAACAACAACAACTATATCATTTCCAGTGATCAACAAGTCATCCACATAGACTAATACAAAGAAGTAGAGACCATTAGAGACCTTGGAAAAAGGAGAGTAGTCCCTCCTAGACTGCATAAACCCATGACTAGTAAGGAATTTGGTCAATTTAATGTTCCACTGTTTCGAAGCCTGTTTCAGGCCATAATGAGCCCTTTGGAGCTTACAAACTTCACGTGGTTTGCCAGAATCATATCCTCAGGAAGTAACATATACACCTCTTCATCTAAGAACCCATGCAAGAAAGCATTATTGATGTCCAATTGATGTAATTGCCTTGGGCATAGCTATAGCAATAAACACCATTACAGTAGTGAGCTTGACCATTGGAGAAAACCTATGTTTGTAATATTTATCATTGACTTGCTCAAACCCCCTTATAACAAGCCTTGCCCTATGCCTTTCTACAGTACCATTACCCCTATACTTGGTTTTATGTACCCATTTTGAGGTTAAAGCTTTTTTCCTAGTTGTGGCAAGTATATAAGACACCAAGTGTGGTTTTGTTTACATGCAGAGAGTTCCTTTTTCATTGCTTCTACCTACCCATCATGGGTGTTGTTTAGCTTGATTATAACTACTAGGTTCAGGATTGTGCAACACATTAGTAAGTAGGCAATGTAGAAAGAAGATAGATGTGCCATATTGGAAAAAGAAAATAAGGGATAGGATTGATTGGGTTTAAGTAGAGAAAGATTGGCAGAATCAGAAACGTGTGGTTGTGTCACATGAGAAACTGAGGGACAAGCATAATCCTTCATCCAAGCTGGAAATGATTTTTGTCTGGTGGATTTCTTGAGAATGGGAGCTGTGAGACTAGGATCAAGTTGAGTTGTAGGAGCAGTAGGAAATAAGTTCTGAGAATTGTCAGGGTGAAAGTGAAATGGAGAAGAGTTATTGTGAGAATGAGAAGAAATATTAGAAGGAAAGGGAGTAATATGAGAAATATCAGGAACATCAATGGATTCTGAAATATGATTGTCATCAGAAATATTTAGCTGAGGTATACATTTAGGAAGCACAAGATTAGAGGTCCCAGAAGATCTAAGAGTATCACTGGCATTTTTGTGAAAAAAGAAAAATGTTTTTGTTTTTTGAAAATATGACATCTTTACTGTGAAAAAAAATGTCTTTTTCTAAATCAAATAACTTGCACCCCTTAAAACCAAAAGTGTAACCAAGGAAAATGCATCTTTTAGCTCGAGGGTCAAATTTCTCATGAATGACCATGTTTTTAGCAAAACATAGACAACGAATTACCCTTAGATCTTTGTAATTAGTTGATTTTCTAAACAACAATTCAAAAGGAGTTTTCCATTTTAAGTTTTCCATAGGAAGTAAATTGATGAGATGAGTGGCATCAAGAACACATTCTCCTGTAGGACCCGGAAAATTCCCTTCTCGTTCGGGGAGATGTCTTCCTCGGATGTGCTACATTTTGTAATCGGGAGTCGACTAAGGTTTCTTAATCCTTAAATAAGGATATTTTGATTTTCGAAATTCGTTTTCGGGATGATAAAACTTTATTTATTTACAAACTCGTTTTTTATTATTTAAATTATACGGAAATTACACAAAAATAATCTCAAATAATTTAATTTTAATCCAATTGACGAATTAGGGCCCAAGAAGCAAACGGACCACCAGAATTTGTCAAAACCCGCCTAGGGTTTGACAAATTCTGGGCCGGTCCCCTTGATTCCAGGCCCAGGGACAAAATTGGTGGAAATTACTAAACCCCTCCTGGGGTTTAATAATTTCTAGCCATTTTCTCCTTGGACCAAACCCCTTTTTCGCATTGAACAAAAAGTTAAATCATTTTCTTAAATTAATTTTGTGTAAGAAATCGAATACTTTAAATAATTAAACGAAGTTATAAAAAATTAAAGAGTCGCTAGCCGATTTAAGGAAATCGACGAACCATAAAATAAAAGAAAGACTCAGGTCTACGAACCCGATTTCTAAGTTCGGGGGTAAGGTTACGAATTCAAGAGTTATAAGAACAGACTCTACTAAAATCAACATTGAAAAGAAAGAGAGCGGGCAGAAGTTTGATTAATTTCACGGAATTATTATTCGAGAGCATGCAATATAAAACAATGCGGTTTTATTTTACAAAATATGTACAAGTACGGAATTTAAAACAAGGATTACATGATTAAATACGATAATTTAAATAAAAGAACCGAACCTTGCTTTGGTTGTAGCGGCGATGAAATCGATCCCTTGAGTTGCCCCTTGATTTGAAACCCGGATGAGAAATGTGGATGGTTTAGGAAAAGTGTAGTGTGGATGGTTATATGGTAGTGAAGAATATGATTATGGTGATAATAAAAGAATGGAATTATGAAGAGAATTTGAGAGAATGAGAGTAGAATAGATGATGGTTGTTGATGATTGTTGATGAAATGGAGGTGGAATGGAGGGGGTATTTATAGGTGAAGGAGTGAGGGACATGCCCTAAAAAATCAGCCATTTAAGATCAAAACCTAGGCGGGGTATATGGGGTCAAGGGCAAAGTCAACCACGTGGGGGGAAAGATCAAGGGATCCAATTGCATGCATGCAGATTTTGGCGCCAACTGCTTCAAAACCTAGGCGGGGTTTAACTATTTCATCACATGGATCGCTGACTTGGCGTAAAACGACGCCGCGCATAAAAATAATCAAACCCCAGGTGTGTTTTAACAATTTCTGGGCCGGATCAAACCCTAGGCGGGTTTTAGGCATTCTGGGCCGAGGCGCGCGCCTGGGTCTGCTTTCTCTATGTAGGCCATGAATAAAAATAAAACCCATTTGGGGTTTAACAATTATCCCAGATTTATTTTGGGCTTGCATATTTTTGGTGAGTCGGGTTTTATACCGGTACAAATTCCGGTGTCTACAGAGAGCCCCCACTTTGATCGAGTCCGAATAGGACGAAGGTCAAAGTAGTTTGAGGATATGACTTTGGTTTGCAAAGCCTAATTTTGACACTTTGGAAACTGAGTCCTGCGTCGAGGTTGCGGGCGGCATGCGCCTCCTTTGAGATGATCTCGAGCAAGAATGATGCTCTACTCGTTATCGGTCATGATGCCGATGGTTCATGGAATTTTCTAGTCTGTCATAGTGTCGCTTCCAGTCTTTCCCGGTGTCGATTCCAGTCTTTCCCGGTGTCGATTCCAGTCTTTCCCGGTGTCGGTTCCAGTCTTTCCCGGTGTCGATCCATATTGGTTCCAGTCTTTCCTGCTGTCGGTTCCAGTCTTTCCCGGTGTCGGTTCCGGTCTTTCTCGGTGTCGGTTTCGGTCTTTCCCGGTGTCGATTCCAGTCTTTCTCGGTGTGCCCAGTCTTTCGATGTCGGTTCGATCTTTCCGGTGTCGATTCAGTCTTTCCGGTTTGCCCAGTCTTTCCCGGTGTCGATTCAAGTCTTTCTCGGTGTCGGTTCCGGTCTTTCCCGGTGTCGATTCCAGTCTTTCCCGGTCTATCCCGGTGTCGATTCCAGTCTTTCCCGATAGCTGAGTGATGGTGGTCCCATTATCGGCGACCTGTGAGCTGGCGACTTTTTATGCGGCAGCTTGATGGCGGTGTTCCTTTTTAGTGGCGACCTGGTGTCTGTGATGACTCCCTGCATAGAAACCAAAGCAAAATATCAGATTATTTTGAACAATGATTGGAGATACAGAGAATTACCTGTCTAGCAGATTGACGAAGATGCCAACGGCTTTTCCCGAGGCAGATGATGGTGCCCAATGGATTTTCCCAATGTTGATGGCTCTTATTACTGCGATTGTGACGAGCTCTGCCGGCGGCTCTGAATAATGGACACTTGATGCTGAGGAACTTCACCAAAACTTTGCCGATGACCCTTATTTTCCTCAAATTTTGCTTCAGGCGCATAGGTGCCAAACTTTCACTGTGGGGAATGGATTCGCCCGGTCGTTGATCCATATCAGTCAAGTGAAGATTATGTCCATCGTGTTGGATACATGCGTCGTTCGTGTCTGGTTGATGATGCATGACTTGACTGAATGCTAATCTATCCAGCAAGAGTTGGATTAGAGATTTACTCTAATCTTGCTCTCAGTAATTGAAAACCATGTCGACCGGTCTGATTGGACTTGAACAGCCCCTAGTGTTGCGTTCTTGGAGCAACGATGTGACACTTCTTTGCTTCTTCTTCTTTCTTCTTTTTTTTTCTTTTTCTTTTTCATTTTCAGATATGCGGGTATGCATGCAACTAGCCTGCTAAACTCTTGCACAAACAATGCAAATTTTGTTTTGTTTTTGACACAAGCATGCACTCATGCATTTATGCACGACTATCGACTTTATGTACGATAAACTGACTTGATACATGACAAACTGACTCGATACACAACAGACTGACTTGATGCATGCATAAATCGACTCGTATAATGATCGATCGACTCAACGCATGATGATCGATGCATGAAAGCGACTTGAGGCATTACAAATTGACTTGATGCATGACAAATTGACTTGATGCAGGACAACCCGACTCAATGCTCAACAGACTGACTCAATGCATGACAGACTGACTCAATCCACAACAAACTGACTCAACGCATGATAAACTAACTTGATGCACGGCAAATTGACTTGATGCATGACAAATCGACTCAATGCACAACATACTAACTTGATGCATGACTCGACATCGACTTGATGCATGAATGGCCCGGCTCGTATGATAGATCGTGACTCAACGCATGATAGACTGACTTGATGCATGACAAACTGACTTGAGGCATTACAATTGACTTGATGCATGACAAATTGACTCAATGCGGAATTGACTTGATGCGTAACAGATCGCATGATAGATCGACTTGATGCGAATATGACTTGATGCACGGAAAATTGACTTGATGCATGACAAATCGACTCAATGCACAACAGACTAACTTGATGTAATTGACTCGATGCATGACAGACTGACTCGATACATGACAGATTGACTCAAAGTGACTCTGAGATGCAATGCGAACCTATTATGCTTAGACAGGACACACGTATGATGCTTTATAATATTCTACACATGCAATTCTACATGCAGACAATCCCCGATTATTTTTAGACAAAGATTTTCTCGGACAATGATTTTCTAAGACAAGGCTTTCCTAAGACTAAGACTTCCTAAGGGTCAAGGCCACCTGTGAGGAATTTCAGGAAGATTCAGGATGAGTAATGTCTCGATCTAGGGAACAATGATGGAGAGCAATAGTCCTGAAGAATGTGCTTCTTGAATGATCATGTAGATGACCTTGATTGCTTGCAAATGTTGATGTATGACAAGCCCCCGGTTTGGCGTAGACTCTTGATGACACTGTCCTGCTTTGGAGAGCACCTCGAAGATTTACAAGCCTCCAGTTTCGATGTGGATTGACGTGATGAGGCATGGGGACCATGGAATAGGAGAAGGCATAGTCCTTAGTAGTGAGTCTCAATCTCTCCTTTTGCCTAACTTGCCCAAAGGGTTTTCAAGTTAGCCCCTCTTTTCTCTTTTTTTTTTCTTTTTTTTCTTCTTTTTTCTTTTTTTTTTCTCTCTCTTTTTTGTTCTTGATGAGACCACTATTAGGACGTCTATGAGATTGAAGATACAGGACCTTGTAGGATAGGGAGTAAGTGTCCCTCTTTGAAGCTATCTCCGATAAATGTCTTGAACGATGTCACACAGGTAGCGCGAGCCCCCAATTTAGAGTAGCTTGTTTCTGAGTCTGTTCATGATCACGTGGTTGCCAGTTAGCTGTTGATATGATGTGAACGACTTTCGCTCTTGTTGAGAAGTAAGCCACATAGAGCCTCATACTTGCATTAATGACTGAGCTGAAAAGTCCTCAAAGGGTGACATGGGATGAAAGGGTTGGAAAAGGTTAGAAGATGCTTGGTGAAGAAGTTGGTTGACAAAGGTTTATTAATGAATGGGATGTGGAGACACTTAAGAATGATGGTGTCTTGAAGGGGAGAAGAGATGGTCAAATGGGATAGACATCATCTCTTGAGAAAGGGTTGAAAGGGATGGTAGATGAGAGTTTATTGATGAATGAGATAGGGAGACACTCAAGAATGATCGTGTCTTAAAGAGATGGTCAAATGAGGTACGACATCATCTCTTGGGAAATGGTTATGGAATGATGTCCAAGTCTGACGGAAGGAAGATGGAGGGTTGAAGATGATGAAAGATAAAATCCAGGGTTTCCTCTCCTTTTGCCTAGCCCGCCCGAGTGGGTTTTCAAGCTAGCCTCTCTTATTCTCTCACTCTCCTTTTGCCTAACCTGCCCTGACGGGTTTTCAGGCTAGCCTCTCTTATTCTCTCACTCTCCTTTTGCCTAGCTTGAGATTCCAAGCTAGCCTCTCTTATTTTTTCTTCTCTCAAAGACCAACATTTTGAGGACAAAGGATGCTCCTTGTAGCGGCCGGGCCTCAAAGAGGTTTTCCTACGTATCCGAGGTGGAATCAGGCCAGTCGTAGTTCTTTTAGCGCAGCTTCGATGGATAGTGCCTCGAGGAAGGCTTAGCAGTTATGAAGGTTTGAGGGTTCATATGTAGGTTATGGATGGATGAAAGGTTTGTGAAGGTTATAGAAGGTTGAGGTGTATGGATGATGCAGGTGAAGGCTTGAGATGAGGCTTTCTGAGGTGTGCATGACTCTTGTTTTTCGCGTTCTCACTTCTTATTCTCCTCTAACCCCTTTTTTCTTCTTTTTTTCTTGTTTCCTTTCCCTCTCAACTTCTCTTTTTTTTTTTGAACTCCATTTTTCTCGCTCATTTTTTTTGCTTTCACTTTTCACTCTTTTTTTGTTTTCTTTTTTGCTTCTTTTTTCGACTTTCTTCTCCATGAGATTGATTCTTGTTCGCCTTTCTGATGACATTAGTCACAACACACCTTTTGGCATTGGGGTAGATATGGATTGATCATGAGGAGAATGACTAGGTTGGTCAAGGCTAAGGGTTTCTTTTTTCTTCAAACTCTTTCTTCATGGGTTGACTCCTATTCTCCTTTAGTCATAGCACACCTTTTGGATTGGGTTAAGGGTTTGAAAAGGGTCGAGGTTTGATGGAGAGGTTAAAGATGTGAGTGGTAGGTGGTAAGTCGGGATTGGATGAAAAGATGGGGGTAATATGGGTTGTGAAATGAAGGTTGGGTTCAAGCCCCCTATCCTCGACACATTTTGTTAAGCTGCTGGTCTAGGAGCATAGAGATGTCCATTTTTAAGAGATTGATGATTTTGGTCTTCTCTCCTTTTGCCCAGCCTGCTTGATGAGTGCAGACTGGCTTCTCTCTTTTTTCTTTTTTTTTGTTTTTCTCTTTTGTTTTTCTTTTTTCGTTAATTAAACCCTGGATTCGATAAAATAAAAGATAGGAATGAGGTATACAACAAAGATGGAAGGATAAGAGAAAATGAAATTTGTCAGACTTGGTTTGCACGGATGATGGATAGATGAGAGAACTTCTCAACTCAAGTTAAAAACACAAGCACGAAACTCTGTTTGATCACATAGCAACAAGAACAAAGAAATGAATGAAGAACTGACTATAACAGACTTTGAGCATGAAATGCTTGACAACCAAGACTATAGCTACTTCTAGAGCTCCTTTGATGACGTGCTCTCCTTGTCCTCGTATGGGGGAATCCATGTTATGTCTGGTCCTCTGTGCTGCATGTGCTTCAAAGTCTAACAATTCTCCATGTTGTTCCTTCGGGATCTATGGTAGTTGCAGAATTTCCCATCATCCCAAATATTCCTTTTATGGTTAGCTTAGGCCTTGATCTTGACACTAGACAAATGAAGAAAACCCATCCCAATGCATGCATGACCTAAATGACCTATATGGATTTCCTAAGATAAAAAAAAACGCCTATATGCTGACTCGGGAGAGACTCACCCAGGACATGGGTTTGAAAGAGCTAATTGATCTATATGGGACTTTCTAGGATGCAAGACTTCTATATGCCGACTCAAGGAAGAGACTTACCAACGACATGGGTCTACATGTCCTAAATTCTATATGAGACCTCTTAAAGTGCAAATGCCTATATGCTGACCTGAAAATCCTAATTTATGACATGGGTTTACATTAGACTTCTTAATAAAAAGACAAACACTCACATGACATGCCAACACGAGAAAAGACTCACCCATGACATAGGTTTACACTAGACTTCTTAAGAAAAAGACGGATATTTACATGATGACTCTAGACACAGACTTGTTCATGACATGGGTTTTCATGACCTATGAACCTATATGAGTCGACGAACGCTTACATGCTAATTCAAGAAAAAGACTTAACGACTCACCTATGACATGGGTTAACATGCCCTACGAACGTGTATGAGACCTCCTAAAGAATGCAAGACACTAACACAAATACCCATCCTGTTCTTATATGATGATTTATAATGAATGCAAGACACTTACATGCAGACACTAACACAAAGATTCATTATAGACCTTATATGATGCTTTTTAAAGAATGCAAGACACTTACATGTAGACACTAACACAAAGATTCTTCTAGACCTTATATGATGCTTTCTAAAGAATGCAAGACTCTTACATGCAGACACTAACACAAAGATTCATCCTAGACCTTATATGATACTATCTAAAGAAAAAGACATGCATATCCTGACTCTAGAACAAAGACTCGCCCATGACATGGGTTCATACAGGACTTCCTAAAAAATACAAACACACATTAACCAAGGAAAAGACTCACTTATGACCTAAACCAAAGACTCACCCATGACCTTAGTTTAGACTTTCAAAAACAAAACACACATATTGACTTAAGAAAAGACTCAAATATGACACGACCTTGTAAGAGACTTTCTAAAGGCTGAAAGATATTTACATGCAGACTCTAAAACTAAGACTCATGTAAGACACCTAGACTCAGGAAACAACCCAACTATGACACAGATTTGCGTAACAACAACACTTTTTACAACAAGAGCATTATAAAGGGCCAGATAAAGTCAAATATAGCGAGTCGACATAAGTTGAAAGATACAAGTCAGTGTTTCTCAATTCGGATGGGCCTAATCCACAGGCCGACCGTTTTAAGGAGAATCCGTAACTTGGCCAAACAACTCAGACAGCTCAAGCTATGTTGGCTATTATGCGGACTAGAATAATGCTGAACACACTGACAATTTGACTTCTATTTACACAATTTTTTTTTTGCGACCCAAAACATTTATTTATTTAACTCAAGGAGAGTGGATGGTATAAAGGACCGAATAAAGCCATCATAAGGCGAGTTAAACAGAACTATAAACTCAATTATTAATTCCACCATGGATGGGCTTAACAACGGGCCGACCATGGATTCGTTAGACTTAATAATCAAATTTATAATCTTATTTTCTCTAACCTTGAGACTATTACGCGGGCTAGAACAACACACACTGACTTTGTTTAATTATTAATCAATTTCCTTTGGACCATGAGTAAGAGAATATTGAGAAGGGCCGAATAAAATCATCAAAGGTGAGTTAAAATAAATCGATAAACAAAGATAATTAACCTTTAAAATGGATGGGCCCCACCACCGGGCCGATCGTGAAATTTTAGGTTAATGTAGAAACTGTGAGGACCTCCAACTTAACCACTGTCGCTGAGGTCCTCAACACTGTTGTTAGTTTTGTTTGAAAGAACAAAATCACAAATATATCAGGGAAGTATCCCAGCATATATTGTCTCACTATATCTGAATATTATCTAGATGATTCACACTGATTTATACACATTCTCTTTTCGAAAGGCAATGCCACAAGTTTCCAAATAATTGAAGATTGAAGATCAAGTGAAGATAGGAAAGTATCAATCAACAAGGAAATGGAAGATTAAACCGTTGGAGCTGAATGGAGCATCTATAAATAGTCTTGTGCATCCTCCTTGGAGAATGAGGTGATTCCAAGCAAGTAATCGCGGTGTAGGAAATCATGTGAGATTTCTGAGTGTAGCCAATGAATCCTTGGTGAGTTATGTAGCCAGTAAGGTAATTCTGGTGAGGTAACCAAGGACCTTGGTGAGTGATGTAGCCAAATATGTTGGTGAGGTATTGTGTAGCAAAGCCTTGAAGTGCTAAGGCTTTGTGAGGTTAATATCCAATGCAATTCGTCATCCTTTTCTCTACCTCGTCTGTGAGGTCCACTCTCTCTGTCTCATCTGTGAGGTCTCTGCTATCTGCCTCATTTGTGAAGCCTCGTCTGTGAGGTCTCTTCTCTCTTCCTCATCTGATTGCCTCGTCTCGCGAGGCCCTCCACGCTCATCCATGCGCTCGTCTGTGAGGCTCCTCTCTGAGAACTTCTCTCCGAGTGTTACGCCATTGTAAGCAATATCAAGGACCTCAGCTCTGATCTTGCTGAGTTCTTAACCTCTCCCTTGTACCTTAATGTTTATCAAATAAAGATGTATTATTCAGTTCATTCAAGTGTTATTAACGTTTTTATGTTTATATGTTAAGAATGTTGAATAAAACCTTTTCACCCCCCTCAAGGGTCCCAACAAGTGGTATCAGAGCAGGTCCACTCAAGAAGAGACTAACCGCTCTGTGGAAAAGATCACGGGGGATAGTGAAAGCAACAAGTACAAACTATGAGGTATGTCTTCTGTAAACTATTTATTGATCTAATTTACTTGTGGCATGAATTGAGGGGGAGGACCCTCTCTTAGTACTAATAAGTTTATCAAGTGTTGCAGATTTCTAGACGACCTCTAAAACATTCTAGATGTTGTATCAAGGGGGAGATTGTGGAAACGCATCTCACCTCTGAGGACCTCCGCCATCCCTCATGCACAAATTGAGGGGGAGCCAACTCATTAAGGTCTTGACCACTCAGTTTTGTCTTTCAAACAAAAAGGGGGAGATTGTAGAAACTGTGAGGACCTCGAACTTAACCACTACCGTTGAGGTCCTCGACACTGCCGTTAGTTTTGTTTGAAAGAACAAAATCACAAATAAATCAGGGAAGTATCCCAGCATATATTGTCTCACTATATCTGAATATTATCTAGATGATTCACACTGATTTATACACTTTCTCTTTTCGAAAGGCAATGCCACAAGTTTCCAAATAATTGAAGATTGAAGATCAAGTGAAGATAGGAAAGTATCAATCAACAAGGAAATGGAAGATTAAACCGTTGGAGCTGAATGAAGCATCTATAAATAGTCTTGTGCATCCTCCTTGGAGAATGAGGCGATTCCAAGCAAGTAATCGCGGTGTAGGAAATCATGTGAGATTTCTGAGTGTAGCCAATGAGTCCTTGGTGAGTTATGTAGCTAGTAAGGTAATTCTGGTGAGGTAACCAAGGACCTTGGTGAGTGATGTAGCCAAATATGTTGGTGAGGTATTGTGTAGCAAAGCCTTGAAGTGCTAAGGCTTTGTGAGGTTAATATCCAATGCAATTCGTCATCCTTTTCTCTACCTCGTCTGTGAGGTCCACTCTCTCTGTCTCATCTGTGAGGTCTCTGCTATCTGCCTCATTTGTGAAGCCTCGTCTGTGAGGTCTCTTCTCTCTTCCTCATCTGATTGCCTCGTCTGTGAGGCCCCTCCACGCCTTCATCTGCCTCGTCTGTGAGGCTCCTCTACAGAACTTCTCTCCGAGTGTTCTGCCATTGTAAGCAATATCAAGGACCTCAACAGTTCTGATCTTGCTGAGTTCTTAACCTCTCCCTTGTACCTTAATGTTTATCAAATAAAGATGTATTATTCAGTTCATTCAAGTGCTATTAACGTTTTTATGTTTATATGTTAAGAATGTTGAATAAAACCTTTTCACCCCCCTCAAGGGTCCCAACAAGTGGTATCAGAGCAGGTCCACTCAAGAAGAGACTAACCGCTCTGTGGAAAAGATCACGGGGGATAGTGAAAGCAACAAGTACAAACTATGAGGTATGTCTTCTGTAAACTATTTATTGATCTAATTTACTTGTGGCATGAATTGAGGGGGAGGACCCTCTCTTAGTACTAATAAGTTTATCAAGTGTTGCAGATTTCTAGACGACCTCTAAAACATTCTAGATGTTGTATCAAGGGGGAGATTGTGGAAACGCATCTCACCTCTGAGGACCTCCGCCATCCCTCATGCACAAATTGAGGGGGAGCCAACTCATTAAGGTCTTGACCACTCAGTTTTGTCTTTCAAACAAAAAGGGGGAGATTGTAGAAACTGTGAGGACCTCGAACTTAACCACTACCGTTGAGGTCCTCGACACTGCCGTTAGTTTTGTTTGAAAGAACAAAATCACAAATAAATCAGGGAAGTATCCCAGCATATATTGTCTCACTATATCTGAATATTATCTAGATGATTCACACTGATTTATACACTTTCTCTTTTAGAAAGGCAATCCCACAAGTTTCCAAATAATTGAAGATTGAAGATCAAGTGAAGATAGGAAAGTATCAATCAACAAGGAAATGGAAGATTAAACCGTTGGAGCTGAATGGAGCATCTATAAATAGTCTTGTGCATCCTCCTTGGAGAATGAGGCGATTCCAAGCAAGTAATCGCGGTGTAGGAAATCATGTGAGATTTTTGAGTGTAGCCAATGAGTCCTTGGTGAGTTATGTAGCCAGTAAGGTAATTCTGGTGAGGTAACCAAGGACCTTGGTGAGTGATGTAGCCAAATATGTTGGTGAGGTATTGTGTAGCAAAGCCTTGAAGTGCTAAGGCTTTGTGAGGTTAATATCCAATGCAATTCGTCATCCTCTTCTCTACCTCGTCTGTGAGGTCCACTCTCTCTATCTCATCTGTGAGGTCTCTGCTATCTGCCTCATTTGTGAAGCCTCGTCTGTGAGGTCTCTTCTCTGTGCCTCATCTGATTGCCTCGTCTGTGAGGCCCCTCCACGCCTTCATCTGCCTCGTCTGTGAGGCTCCTCTACAGAACCTCTCTCTGAGTGTTATGCCATTGTAAGCAATATCAAGGACCTCAACAGTTTTGATCTTGCTGAGTTCTTAACCTCTCCCTTGTACCTTAATGTTTATCAAATAAAGATGTATTATTCAGTTCATTCAAGTGCTATTAACGTTTTTATGTTTATATGTGAAGAATGTTGAGTCAAACCTTTTCACCCCCCTCAAGGGTCCCAACAGTTAATTAATCGAGTTTATAAATTTATTTCTTCTCAACCCAACGATTATTACGCGGACTAAAACATTATCTCAAAATTAGGTCCGACTCTAATGAAGACCCAACATACAAACTCGTATTTACACATAGCATACAACAAGTTTTATTTATTTTCTCAAAGATAATGGATATTGTGAAGGACTGGATAAAGCCAACAATAAGCGAGTTATAATTAATTTATGAGTTTAATTGACAAATCCAATATGGTTGGGCCTAACAACGGGCCGGCCATAAATGTGATGAATTGATTAATTAAATCGATAAATTAATTTACTCGAGCTTAGTGACTAGTATGCAGTCTAAAACGTTATCCATTAACTTTGTTGGATTTTTAATTAATTTTTTTTTCGGGCCTTTGTTAAGAGAATTTTGTAAAGGGCCATATAATATCATCAAAGGTGAGTCAATTTTAATTTTCAATTAGGATAATCAACTTTCAAACATAAATGGGCCCTTCCACTTGGGCTAACCATAATGTCTTTGAGTTAATTATAATAATTAATAAATAATCATTTTCTCAACCCAATGAATTTTATACGGACTAGAACAAAACCTCCAAACTAGGGTTGACTCTTTACAAAAGACAAGAAAAGGGGAGGGATACACATAGCACCTAGCATACACATGGAAGGGTATCCTAAACCAAGGCTCTAAATTCATGGACTTTTATGGTTGGGTATATAGCCTACCGCATGCCTTCGCCCCGGTTCTGCATACCATACGGTAAACAGTTAGGGTATTTCTCAAAGAACTTCAAGGAAGCTCTCGGAGTGTGACATCGGGAGAGGAGCGACCAAATGCTTAGAGATGTAGAGTTCATCCCCATAGTAGTGGCCTCCCGCTCTCAAGGGAAATCCTAGGTAACCTAAACCGTCGCTTTTGTGCTAACGTGTCAAAAGACTTGATTAGTGGCCCGGTATGCAATAGATGCCTAAAAGAATAATAAAGTCGCGAACTAAATTAACTTCTCCCTTTTACACTTTTCAAATCAATTTGATTTTTTCAAGTTTTACCCTCTTTTTAAAGTTTAAGTCCCCAGTGGAGTCGCCAATCTATAGGACCCGGAAAATTCCCTCCCCATTCGGGGGGATGTCTTCCTCGTATGTGCTACATTTTGTGATCGGGAGCCGACTAAGGTTTCTTAATCCTTAAATAAGGATATTTTTATTTTCGAAATCCGTTTTCGGGATGATGAAACTTTATTTATTTACAAACACGTTTTTTATTATTTAAATTATACGGAAATTACACAAAAATAATCTCAAATAATTTAATTTTAATCCAATTGATGAATTAGGGCCAAAGAAGCAAACGGACCACCAGAATTTGTCAAAGCCCGCCTAGGGTTTGACAAATTCTGGGCCGGTCCCCTTGATTCCAGGCCCAAGGACAAAATTGGTGGAAATTACTAAACCCCTCCTGGGGTTTAATAATTTCTGGCCATTTTCTCCTTAGACCAAACCCCTTTTTCGCATTGAACAAAAAGTTAAATCATTTTCTTAAATTAATTTTGTGTAAGAAATCGAATACTTTAAATAATTAAACGAAGTTATAAAAAATTAAAGAGTCGCCAGCCGATTTAAGGAAATCGACGAACCATAAAATAAAAGACTCCGGTCTACGAACCCGATTTCTAAGTTCGGGGGTAAGGTTACGAATGCGAGAGTTATAAGAAATCTCAAATCCGCCTGTTTATAAAAACAGACTCTTTTAAAATCAACATTGAAAAGAAAGAGAGCGGGGAGAAGTTTGATTAATTTCACGGAATTATTATTCGAGAGCATGCAATATAAAACAATGCGGTTTTATTTTACAAAATATGTACAAGTACGTAATTTAAAATAAGGATTACATGATTAAATATGATAATTTAAATAAAAGAACCGAACCTTGCTTTGGTTGTAGCGGCGATGAAATCGATCCCTTGAGTTGCCCCTTGATTTGAAACCCGGATGAGAAATGTGGATGGTTTAGGAAAAGTATAGTGTGGATGGTTATATGGTAGTGAAAAATATGGTTATGGTGATGATAAAAGAATGGAATTATGAAGAGAATTTGAGAGAATGAGAGTAGAATAGATGATGGTTGTTGATCATGAAAGTTGTTGATGAAATGGAGGTGGAATGGAGGGCTATTTATTGGTGAAGGAGTAAGGGACAAACCCCAAAAAATCAGCCATTTAAGATCAAAACCTAGGCGGGGTATATGAGGTCAAGGGCAAAGTCAACAACGTGGGGCAAAGATCAAGGGATCCAATTGCATGCATGCAGATTTTGGCGCCAACTGCTTCAAAACCTAGGCGGGGTTTAACTATTTTATCACACGGATCGCTGACCTGGCGTAAAACGACATCGCGCATAAAAATAATCAAACCACAGTTGGGTTTTAACAATTTCTGGGCCGGATCAAACCCTAGGCGAGTTTTAGGCATTCTGGGCCGAGGCGCGTGCTTGAGTCTGCTTTCTCTGTGTGGGCCATGAATAAAAATAAAACCCATTTGGGGTTTAACAATTATCCCGGATTTATTTTGGGCTTGCATATTTTTGGTGAGTCGGGTTTTATACCGATATAAATTCCGGTGTCTACATCTCCCCAAAAAATATTTAGGCAAATTAGCATGAAAACGAATGGCCCTTGCTGAGTTGCTGTTTCTAATAAGTGCCTATGTTTTCTTGTAGCAACCCCATTCTGTTGCGGTGTGTAAACAGTTGATCTTCGACGTAAATTTCCTTTATTGGAGAAAAATTCTTAGCAATTTTCATTAATCAATTCAATCTTTTTGTCACTTCCTTTATTGGAGATAAACCATACCGAGTGTCGGGACTATTTGCGTTCCTAAGACAGGCTTGGAAGGTCAAAAAGCCTTTTGGGATCAGGGAGATAGGAGAAAACTTGTTTATTTTCCAATTCTATACTAAGGAAGACAAAGAGCGTGTCAAACAAGGAGGGCCATGTGTTTTTGACAAGCAGTTGATATTATTGAGAGACATAAAAGAAAACCTTGCAACATCAGAAATAAAATTCTCACATGCCAATTTCTGGGTTAGGGGATATGACATCCCGTTTGGGAAAATATGCAAGGAAACAGCGAATGCCTTGGCAGAGAAGTTCGGGGGATTGGTGGATTATAGGACGGATGATGATCTGGGATGGAGTAGGTACGTGGTCTTTAGCGTTAGAGTCAACATTGATGAACCCCTACCGCGAGGTGCTCTAGCCAATTTCGGTGACATTGGAACAAGGTGAATCCCTTTCAAGTACGAGAAACTACCCAACTTCTGTTACCGATGCGGGAAATTAGGGCATGTGGAAGACGACTGTGACTCTCATGGAGAAGATGATTCTAAGGGGCAGTATGGTGAATGGTTGCGTGCCTCGCCTTTGAAGAATAATAGACAAAATAGACATGCTGGGCAAGGTAACGATGGCAAGTCATGGAGGGGGAACGGTAATCTTGGGGAAAGACTGGAGGAACAGAAAACCATTGAACCGAATAGGAGAACTCAGTCCGCAAGAAAATTATTGAAGGAGGCTCTTGAGGAGGAAAACTGAAAGAAAGGATCCCTCCACGGAATCAAGAACAGAAGGAGGGAAAGGGAATTATGAGGTATCATCACAACTGAAGGAATGGAGAGTAGGTGATCTGGCACAGAAGGAGACGTCAGAGGGCGAAAATAAAGAAAAGCAGATGATGGAGGAAAGAGAGAATGATCATGCAAAGGGGATCAACACGGGGGGGGGGGGGGGAACACACGTGGAAGAGGAGAAGGACCAGCCAAGATTCAAGGACGTCGAGCCCATCATGGGCCATCTCTATCAGTAGGACCAAACGAAAAGGGTAGGACGCTATTAGTTTGGACGACATGCACCTAATGGACGTAGAGGTGAGGGAGAAACGGAGTAAACTCCATGATACTGAAATGGTTGATATTCAAGAATCGGCGGGGGTGATCGGAAGTCACCCTTGCCGTCACCAATGAAAATCATTAGCTACAACTGCTGAGGGTTGGGGAGTCTCGAGGCAGTTGCTTCCCTCCGACGATTGGAACGGAGGTGCTTCCCAGAGGTTCTTTTCCTCATGGAAACGAACAGATATCCTAATGAAATGGCTGGTGTTCGTTGGCGGTGTGGGATAGAGGGTTGCCTTAGCATACCTCCTAGAGGAAGAGCTGGCGGTATTGCACTTTTATGGAAGGCGGGTGTGGAAGTCTCAATAACGTCTTTCTCAAACCACCATGTAGATGCGGTAGTAACAACCGAGGGGCAAACTTTTAGGAGTACAGGTTTTCACGGATGGGCCGAAGGAAATCAAAAAGAGAAATCTTGGGATTTGTTACACTTCCTCGGCGGGCAAGATGACAGACCATGGACGATTTTTGGGGACTTCAATTGCATCCTTTTCCCAAATGAGAAGAGTGGAGGAAAGGGCTTTGATTATGGGGAAGCTGCGAAGTTTGGGGCGGTAGTAGACAGATGGGAACTTAGAGACGTGGGTTATGTTGGTCACCCTTATACATGGAGTAACCGGAGGGAGGGGGAACAACATATTGAAGAAAGATTAGACAGAGTCCTGGGAAGTGAAAGCTGGTTGTGGATGTGGCCAAGTGCAAAGGTCGAACACGTCCTGTGGGAGGGGTCTGATCATCTCCCTATCGTCCTTGATACACAACCGGAGCACCCACATGAACGGACGACGCTGGGGAAGGTGTGCAGATTTGAAGCAATGTGGACATCCGAGGATAGTTTTGAGGAGGTTGTAAGAAATTGCTGGGAGGAGACGGCAAGAACTACAAGAAATATAATGGAGAGGCTGAAGGCATGTGGGACCCGATTTGCGGCATGGGGAAGGAAAAAATTTGGGCAGCTGGACGAACAGATTAAGGAGCATCGAAAACGCTTCCAGGAGCTTTGCTATAAAGAACCCACTGTCCAAAATTTGCAAGCTTTGCGAGAAACTGAATACACATTAGGGAAGTTGGAGGGTGCAAATGAACAATATTGGGCTCAATGGGCACATCACCAGTCCCTGCGAGCAGGGGACCGTAATACGGCGTATTTCCATGCTAGGGTCAAGCAAAGGAGGTAGAAAAATACTATCCGGAAGATTAAAGACATGAACGGGGAATTTCAAACTACAACGTCGTCAATTCAACAAGCGGTAATTGATTATTATCAACAGCTATTTACCTCGACTGAACCCAGGCTCGACGGAGTGGTATTCCCAGAATTGCGTGGACGGCTGACGGATCGAGGAAGACAGGAGCTAACCAAGCCTTTAATTGCTGAGGAAGTGGAAGTCGCTTTGAAACAGATGGCCCCCCAAAAGGCTCCAGGGCCAGATGGTTTCTGTGCACTTTTTTAACAAAAATATTGGAATATAGTGGGCAATGACGTGTGCAACTTGGAACTGAAGGTCTTAAATGGTCGAAGTATGCCTGCTGACTTAAACTACACTCTGATCACTCTCATACCGAAAATTAGGAACCCAGAGGAGTTGAAGGATCTGCGCCCTATCGCTTTGAGCAATGTTACTTACAAACTTGTGTCAAAGGTTATAGCAAACCGACTCAAACCTCTCCTGAATTCTATCATTGATGTACGACAATCCGCCTTTGTCCCTGGAAGGTTGATATCAGACAACACCGTGGTGGCCAGTGAGCTTTTTCATTTCATGAAAAAGAAGAAGAAGGGTAGGACAGGATGGATTGCAACAAAAATCGACATGAGCAAGGCGTATGATCGCGTGGAGTGGGGTTTTCTACGACTAATTCTTAGAGAGATTGGGTTTCATGAGGAATGGGTTGAACTTATAATGATGTGCGTCGAAACTGTGAAATACTCCTTTTGTATAAATGGTAGACAGACTGATGTGGTTACCCCGGAAAGAGGGCTCCGTCAAGGGGACCCTCTGTCACCCTATTTATTCTTTCTAGTAGCCGAGGGATTGAATGCTCTCATTTATAAAACAACGACGGCAGGGGATTGGAATGGATTGAAGATCTGTCGGTCAGCGCCTGCGATCACTCACCTTCTTTTTGCCGATGACAGTATTTTCTTTTTTAAGGCCAAGGATCGAGAAGTACAATGCTTAAAAGATGTGCTACAACAGTATGAAGAGTTGTCGGGACAGCAAGTTAACCTTGTGAAATCTGAGATTTATTTTAGCAAGAACATTGAGGAGAACAAGAAGGGAAGATATCTAGCAATGCTGGGGATGGTGGAAATGCAGGAACATTCGAGATATTTGGGATAACCTCTACTTGTGGGGAGGTCGAAGAAAAATAATTTTTGAAAAACTGAAGAAGAAATGTGGGCCAAATTACGTGGGTGGAAGGAACGACTCCTGTCACAAGCCGGACGTGAGACTCCGATCAAATCGGTCATTCAAGCCCTACCTGCGTATACAATGAGTATCTATAAACTCCTATCTTCCTTTCATACTGAGATAAATGCGATGGTTAGCAGGTTCTGGCGGAGTGGGAAAGTGGACAAACGAGGTATCCATTGGCTAAAATGGGATAATTTATGCAGCAGAAAGAAGGTGGGTGGCTTAGGTTTCAGGGAGCTCGAGCTTTTCAACACAGCCACGCTTGCCAAGCAAGCGTGGAGACTACTCACGCAACCCAATTCTCTAGCCAGCCAAGTCTTCAAGGCAAGGTATTACCCGCGGGGATGCCTTTTAAACGCGAAGCAAGGCTACTGTCATAGCTTTGTCTGGCGTAGTGTGGTTGAACGGAGGGACCTACTGCTAAAAGGGATAGGTTGGAATGTAGGTGATGGTAAATCCATCAAGATATGGGAGCACAAGTGGGTGGAAGTTGGAGGTGGTTTCTTCATTGGGAGTACACCCGAGGGAAAGGAGGAATGGAAAGTTGAGAATTTGATACAAGATGGGGAAAGTAGAAGCTGGAATGAAACTCTAATCATGCAAAATTTTGATGATGATATGGTAAAGGCTATACTAGATACGCCCCTCCTAGAAACGGCTAGAGAGGATCAAGTGAGATGGCTCTACTCCAAGAACGGTGAATATACGGTCAGGAGTGGATACCACTTAGCTCATTCCTGTTCGTACAGGGGTTTGTTAGACCTCGGTAAAATCGTTCTTCCATAGGGAGCTAGGTGCCTTCACGGCAATTACTTAACTCTAGGTAGGGTTTAGGATTTAATAAAGGGGAGACAGATTTTTGAGGCAAAAAACAGCGCAAACACACTAAGTTCGGTCAAAAGGTGAGACAATGGGTGTCGGGAGACTTTCGGGATGCAAACGGGGATAAGGAAATGAGTTTTGTAGCAAGAGAATAACAAGAAGGGGAAATCAAATGGTAACTCCGTTGGAAAAATACCCACCGGGCTTCCTTTTTCAAGGATAGTCCGGATTGACTTCCTCAAAGTCCATAGACAGACCCGGGGAGTCGATGAAACGGAATTTCCTAGTTAGTTTCTATTCGCGTTCACGAACTAGAACACTAACTATCCCAATTCCTACCTTCCAACAAACATTGGATGTATTCGGGATGTTTTCGCATCCAATTACATCCCGCTTGAGGGAAGGATAGGGTTGGGAAATTGATTTCCTAACTAGTTACTCACTAAAATTGCTAACCCAATCTTATCACCCATTCACACCCTTAATATCTCCCTAACCCATTAGGGTTCTAGCCACTAAACATCCTAACTATCATGATACTAACATCAACAACATTAATCATGCTTAAAAAAAATAAACAAGATAACAACAAGCAATCAACAAAATCAATAAAAGCAACAAAAGCAAAACAGAGATTAATAGATGAACTATGAAATAAAAGAGAGAAAGGTTAAGAAATACTCATTGATTGATGACAAAAAGGCAAAAACTCTGAATAATAAATGCTCCAATGCTCCATATATGATAATAATCTTCAAACTTGAAATAAAACTTGAGAGAATCCAACACAAGAATCAATAAACTCAGCAAAATCTTCACTAATTCTCTAATCCAAAGCTTAAAATGTGATAAAAGAAGGCTAAAGTATCATAAAAGCTAGGTAAAAGCTGATTAAAGATTGTCTAAAGATTGATAAAAATGTCCTCCTGCTAAAATGACTTAAAACAATATAAATTAACTCAGGTTGTTTCTCAAAACTCATCACTTAATCACTACAGACAAACTGTGTCCGCAGGGGCCCGGTGGCACGGTCAAGGTGACCGTGGCCATGGTCCTGCGTAAGGCAGGAAAGTTCTCTCTTCTCTTCGCTGTACCGTGGGCACGGTACCTAGGCACCGTAGGCACGGTATGGGCAATTTAGGGTTGGCAACTCTTCGCTCCTTCGCACCGCCGTGGCTACGGTCATGGGAGACCGTGGCGGTCTTGTTCGGCCAACTTCTTCCTTGGGCAGGACAGTATGGTCACTGTCAGGTTGACCGTGACCACGGTCCATCTCGGGTTGCATCTCCTTCTTTGGGCATTTGGCTTCAATGTGACCGTGGCTACGGTCAAGGTGACCGTGACCACGGTCTATCTCGGCCACTTGGTTACTTCAGGACGTAGCGCCTGCTACGGAATTGGTCGCGGGGGCTACCCTTCGACACCTGGGCGCTTGCACTTGCGTTTCCGCGCTTTCGACATACTCGGCACTTCCATTTCCGTTGCCTTTGACACGACCAGGGCTCGGAGAATCTTAGGAAATCTCGAGATTCCCAAGATAGGTGCAAAAATAGCCCATTTAGCATCGTTTTGAGTAAAACCTTCGGAAACTACAAAAAATAAACAAAACGCATTAAAAGTTATTAAAACGAGCTACGAGACAAGTCAAAAGCCTAAGGATTTAGGCGGTATTTAGACGCGAAAACGGGTCTAAACACCCCCCACACTTAAGCTTTTGTTCGTCCCGAGCAAACAAAACAAAACTAACTAACTAACACTAACTCCGCTGTTGTGGGAGAGAAACGGGTGCATTTAGCGTATGCACCAAGCCCTTTGAACCCCCCGGCAGCCCGGGTGGACGAGATGGACTCGTGAGGGTTTGTAGCGGCTGTGCCCACAAAAGCCAAAGAAAAAGGAGAGAGGGAAAGTGAAAACAAAACCGAAGAAAACACAAGTAAAGAAAAATAAAGGCTTCGATTCACAAGATCTCGCAATCCAAACTGAGAAAACACGATTAAACCTCCCAAAGTAACCGTTAGGAGCATCTCACAACACCAAACTCAGGTAAAAGTCGATCTTGAAGATTTTTCAACTCCCTACACCTTATACCAAGCGAAACCCCACATGAAAAGGTTTTAACGGGAACCAAAAGACTCTAAAAACTCAAGGTCAATTTGAAAACAACGAAACAACTAAGAGAAGCGTTTCCCTCCCTCGCATTTGGTCGCCCTCGGCTTGGTGAGGGCCGTAGGTGATGCAAGGGGAGGCCCCACTCTTTTAAGAAGCAAAAACTTTTCCTTTTCTTTCTTTTTGAGTTGGAGTTACCAATGAAATTTGCTTTTCTTTTTCTCTTTTTTTTTTCTTTTTGGTTTTTAAAAGTCGGTATTAGCCTTACTTTCGGGAATTGGACGGCCCATATAAGAGGTATACCCTCCCAACACGGTCTTTTCCATTCGCCTCTCCGTCGCAAAGCGATATGGGAGGAGGGTTAAGGGGTATCCATGCCGTACCACGAATACCGGGCTCGTGTAGGTTGGCTAAGTGTTGGTGGTTAATGTCTACAGCGAAACGCTCCACTTATTCAGGTTATTGTATCTAAAGAGAGCTTTTCTTTCTTTTCTTTTCTTTTTGCACTTTTTTGCTTTTGCTAAACGAGAAACAAAACAAACTCGGACACAAGCTCCTAAAACCTCCCAGTTCCAACAAAAAGAGAAAGGAACGGGGGTCTCGCTAGACACTTAATGAAAGGAGTTTATTAAGGGTAAGTCTCGACTAGTACCCGAATTAGGGTCAAAAAAATGCTCCAACCGGTTACTTTTAAAGAAGTTTACAAACGGCTTCTCAACTCCGAAAACAAGAACAAAACTAAAAGAAAAACAGAAAAGGTTTTCACTCCCTTTTTTCTCCTTTTTCACATGAAAATTTTCAAATTTTAGCAAAAACTAGGAAAACAAGGAACAAAAAGACTAGGTGATCTACCCTTGAAGCAGAATATCCCCCCCCCCCCACACTTAAAACTCCACAATGTCCTCATTGTGGAAAGGAGTCACATGAAAAGGGTAGAGAACCTACAAAAACACAAACAAAAACAACTAGCAAGTAGAAATGGTGGCGACCCGAGCCCACACGGCTCCAACAACAATATATAACCCAACACAGACATTCACAAGGGTTCGCCACCCAAAAGAAAATCACGCATGCGACAGATCATAATAAGAATTCACGTAAAAAGAGTAAGGTGGAAAGATATTACCTCAAACTCTTCATAAGCGTTAAAACAGCGATCCAGAGTCGTCGTTCAAGTGAATCAAAACAATGTTAGAGCAAAAGACGACTTACAATCGATAGAACGCGCATGCGAGACCAAAAACAAAAGAAAGGAAAAACTAACTTAAAAGACTATGAAAAACAAAACTATTTACAATATATACATTGCCAATGACTTACCTTATCCCCGAATCTCACTCATTGAGGCGGGAAATAAGGGTGAAACTCCATACATACCAACCGAAATGACTGATTCATTGCATTCATCACAACAATATTCATTTACAAACCATCAGTGATCAAAATACAAACGAAACAAGAGTAAACAAACTTCTCGGCCCACAAAAATAACCATCAAACAACCAAAAGATAACCTGGCAACACATGAAAGACCAACAACACAAGGCAAACCCGAGCATCATAACCAAACAACCCCAAAATCATGCCAAAACATGCCAAATGAAACCGAGAGATCAACACACCAAAACCATCAGACATCGCATCCAAACCCCGAAGAAGCACCCCCCCCCCCCACACACTTATACTTCACAAAATAAAGTAAATAAAAGCGATGATAAAGGTCGGGTGGGGGGTTGAGTGCTTACAAACAGTCCTCAAGCGGACCCTCCCGGAGGATGACGGGGTTGGAGTTGCGATTGGATGCTAGCAAGCATCTCCTGTTGGGTCTCGATCAACCCTTGCAAGTTTTCAATCAACGTCTGTTGGTTTTGGATGAGCTCCCATTGTTCTTGAAACTCATCATGAAGTTCCTGGAGTTGTTCGCTGATACGTTCAAGAGCGGCATCCCACACTTGACTCGGCTCGGCTTCGTCCCCTTGTGCTTGTCCTCCCTCTTCCTCATCCTCTTCCTCATCCTCTTCTTCCTCTGCCTCTTCTTCTTCTTCACCTTCCTCCTCGGGCTCCCGGGGACCACCCACCGCAAAACGATCCCCATAAGTTTGGCCACACGGCCAATTGCGTTTGTCGGTGACATCTAGACGTTTCTCGGCATTGTCGTCACCCAAATGAACGACGACGCTATGGGGCTCGTTCCCTTGACGGTAGAATGTTCGCATCTTGTTTTTCTCCAAGAATTCCATCTTCCTAAGGTGAACACCGTCGATAGGATCGGGGAAAAACCGTGGAGTCCACTTGTTGAGGTAAGACTCGAACCCTTGTTTCCTTAGAAAATGGGTGATGATGTGACCCATACCAATGGTCATGTTCCAGGTTTCGAGGCTTATTTCTCGGAGACAATGGAGGATGCAGGAGCCGGTGTTGACTCGGCGACCGTTAATGGCATTGTAGAGGACGAAGAGGTCGTCCTTCCGGATGCTTGATCGCCCGGCGTCACGGCCGAAAACAGAGTTTGAGATGATGCAGTGGAAGATACGGACGCTGAGGTTACAAAAATCCTGGGCCTTAGAGTTGCTCGGGCAATAGTATTGCGCTTTTGGGGTTCGAACCTTGGAATAACGCCTCCTCCAGCAAGTGAGATCACGCATTGCCTCTTGTTCATTGAAGTTAACAACCTCGCCATAGAAGATTTCGTCCTCGGGTAGGCCTAACGCATTGCAAAGATCCTTGAGCGTACATTCGACCTCCTTCTTGGCCACAATGAATGAGAAAGAGGCTTGGGATGTGCCGTCTTCCTTTACAACCAAGGAGCTAAGGAACTCGAGCACCGGTTGTTCGATAATTGGTTCATTGATGGTGGCGAAGACCTCCCAACCCATGGTTTTGATGAAGAAATCCATGCTCGGTTTACAAAATATATCCTTGGTCGTCTCTTCATGATAGAGGTCCGGAGCACAAATCTTCCGCTTCTTTAGCCGCTCATACCTCGCCTTATGCATATCGTCCCGGAAGGTAACCTTAACCTTTGGGTCGTATTGAATGATGGAGGCCGGTTGACCCTTTTACCGGGTCTTATCAGGCTCAGCAGAGGTTGATGGGGCGGGAGTTGGGGTCGGTTCAGGCTCAAACCGGGCACGTTTTGCTCGTCCCATGGAGGTAAACTAAGAAACACAACCACCACAACAACGAAAACACAACAACAACACTATCCAAAATCCCGAGCAATCACGAATTCACAACCAACCACAAACCCAACTCAATAATTCACCAAAACTTTCCCAAACGCAGCAATAATCACCAAAAATTCCACCCCAACTCAACCAAATCGTTCAACCACAAACCACAAGACTTTGGCACAAAACTTCAACCCAAAAGCAAGCAAATTGAATGTTTATGCATCAATAAATCAAGGAATACTTGGACTGAAGTGTTGGGGAAGGATAAGTGACAATTTCGAACCCCACCAAGTGCAAAAACCCAGAAAATTTCTTCAAGAAGCTCGGAAAATGGCGAAAGAACGACGAGGTGCACAGCTAGGGTTAGAATCGCAGTGGAGATTTGAAAGAAAAGGAGGATTTTGTGATGGATTTGTCAAGTATGGGAAGAGATTTGTGGTATTAGGGGTTTTGGAGGGTTTTCGAAAGAGAGGGAGTGGAGGAAATTGAAAGAGAAATGAGGGAGAATGGGAAATAACCCCCAACATAATCTGCAGAATTCGACTCACCGTGGCCACGGTCGATTTGACCGTGGGCACGGTATGGCTCGGTTTGAGGAAAAAGAAAGGAAAATGCAGGGTGGAGACCGTGGCTACGGTCTCATAGACCGTGGTCACGGTGATCTTCGGGAACGCTATTTTCCAAGAAATTGCTGCGATGAGACCGTGGCTGTGGTGAAACCCACCGTGGTCACGGTCCACTTCGGCGGGAGAAAAACTGGGAACACTTTGCATATACTGACCGTGGCCACGGTCCAGCTCACCGTGGGCACGGTCCCTTTCGGCCGAGCTCCTGTACCTACAAGGCTCAAAACTTGGAAAAACATGTTAAGTCCTAAAATTTACCCTCTTATTATCCACTCCTTTGTCTTCCTCACTCAATTTATCATTCAAGGGGACTTTCCCATCACTCAAAAATCACATTCAAATCCCGACCCTCTTAGAACTGCTCTTTATTTTCACTCTCGCTCTCGATTTTTTTTTCATTTCTTTTCAATCTTTTCTAATTTTCTTCAGTTTTTCTAATTTTTTCTATTTTCTCTTTCTTTTTCTCAAATTTTTCAGTAAACACTAAGGAAAAAGAAAATGCTACAAATAAGGGAAATAAAATGGAAGAAAATGAAAGAAAACAGTAAAAGAAGGGGAAGTAAGTCATACCTCTCCCGAGTGCTTGTTTTTATAGGTCCTAGCTCGACCTTTCCCGATGTTTTTCAATCCTCAAAATTCGCGAGATACACCACAACTGTCCTGGCATATTCCTCGCCCATGACGTACGGTTTAAGCTTCGATGAGTTTGCTTTAAAACACAGCCCTTGTGCATTCTTCAATTCAACCACTCCGACGCGGAGAATTTTCACAATTTCGAATGGGCCGGACCATCGTGATGTCAATTTCCCGGAGAATAACTTTAACCTCGAGTTGAAGATGAGAACCCTATCGCCTACCACAAACTCACGTCAGTTCAACCTCTTGTCATGCCATGCTTTGGTCCTTTCTTTATAGATCTTGTTGTTCTCATATGCATGATGCCTCAACTCCTCAAGTTCTTCCAGTTGAAATAACCGACTACTTCTGGCCTCCTTAAGATCGAAGTTCAACTTCTTGATTGCCCACATGGTTTTATGCTCAAGCTCCACGGGGAAGTGACACGCCTTTCCGTAGACAAGACGGTAGGGAGTAGTACCGATCGAAGTCTTGTAGGCGGTGCGGTATGCCCACAAAACTTCATCCAACTTTTCTGCCCAATCTTTCCTTGAAGAGTTGACCGTCTTCTCTAGGATCTCCTTGATGTCACGGTTTGAGATTTCCACTTGACCTTGTGTTTGTGGATGATAAGGTAGTCCCTTCTTATGATTTATGTCGTACTTTGCCAAAAGAGACTCGCACTTCTTCTCAATGAAATGGGAACCGTTGTCACTAATGATGACCCTTGGAATGCCGAATCTTGGAAATAGGGTCTTTTTCAAGAATCTCGAAACGGACTTCCCATCGCACCTCACACATGGTATGGCTTCGACCCACTTTGAGACATAATCCACCGCCACTAGGATGTATTGGAAACCTCTTGATGACGGGAAAGGTCACATGAAGTCTAACCCCCAAACATCGAAGACTTCAACTTCAAGAATATAATTCAACGGTGCTTCATTTTTCCGGGAGATGTTTTCGGATCGTTGACATCTATCACATTGCTTGACATACAAATGGGCGTCACGAAAAAGAGTTGGCCACCAATACCTGGCTTGTAGAACCCTCGCCGCCGTCTTTTGGGAGCCACCATGACCTCCCACCGGAAACTCGTGACAATGAGTCAAAATAGATTGCACTTCACTCTCGGGAATACATCGCCGGTACATCCCGTCATTGCAAAGCCAGAAAAGGAAGGGATCATCCCAATAATAATGCTTCATGTCGTGGAGAAATTTCTTCTTTTGGTGATGGTTCAAGTATTGGGGAATCACTTCGCTTGCCAAATAATTCACAATATCCGCATACCAAGGATGAGAGCTAATTGCCAAAAGTCGCTCGTCCGGGAAAGTATCAACAATCGGTTGGGTGTCCTCCAAGTCGACAAGAATTCTCGAGAGGTGATCGGCCACGATATTCTTCGTGCCCGCCTTGTCACGGATTTCCAAATCGAATTCTTGCATGAGCAAGACCCACCGTATTAGCCTCGGCTTTGTCTCCTTCCTTCCCATCAAGTATTTGATAGCGGCATGACCCGTGTAGACTACTACCTTTGAGAGAATAAGGTATTGCCGAAACTTGTTGAGTGCAAAAACGATCGCCAAAAGTTCTTTTTCCGTGGTGGTGTAGTTTCTTTCGCCACTATCAAGCGCATGGCTTGCGTAATAGATAACTCTTGGCTTCTTGTCCACTGTTTGGGTCAAACACGCCCCCACGGCAAAGTGACTGGCGTCGGCCATAATCTCAAATGGTAGTGTCCAATCCGGAGGTTGAACCACCGGAGCGGAAATTAAAGCCTGCTTCAATCTGTAAAACGACTCAAGACACTCATCAGTGAAAATGAAAGGAGCATCTTTGCATAAGAGGTCGGTTAGAGGTCGAGCAATTTTCGAAAAGTCCTTGACGAACCGGCGATAGAAGCCCGCATGGCCAAGGAAGCTGCACACCCCCTTAACAGAAACTGGGGGTGGTAGGCGCTCTATGACCTCAACCTTCGCCTTATCCACCTCGATGCCCTTTGAAGAGATTAAGTGACCTAAAACAATACCTTGTTGCACCATAAAGTGGCATTTCTCCTAGTTGAGTACTAGATCTACTTCTTCACAACGAGTTAATACTTTTTCCAGGTTTAGCAAACAGTCATCAAAAGAATTACCGTACATAGAAAAGTCATCCATAAAAACCTCCGTGCATTTCTCAATGAAATTGCTAAAAATAGCCATCATACAACGTTGAAAAGTCCCAGGGGCATTACATAAACCAAATGGCATGCGACGGTAAGCAAATGTCCCGTATGGGCAAGTGAAGGTGGTTTTTTCTTGGTGTGAGGGGTGGATTGGGATTTGAAAGAACCCGGAATACCCATCTAACAAGCAAAAATGTGAATGACCCGCCAACCGTTCTAGCATCCGGTCAATAAAAGGAAGGGGAAAATGGTCCTTCTTCGTTACTTTGTTAAGCTGACGGTAATCAATGCACGTTCTCCAACCAGTCACAGTTAGGGTACTTACCAATTCTTTCTTATCATTTTCAATTACGGTCATCCCACCCTTTTTTGGCACACACTGAACCGGGCTTACCCATTCGCTATTTGCAATGGGGAAGATGATCCCAGCAGCGAGCAACTTCACTACCTCCTTTTTAACCACTTCTTGCATGTTAGGATTTAATCTACGTTGTGGTTGCTTAGTAGGCATAGCATCTTCTAACAAATCAATCGAATGCATGCAAATGGACGGGGACAAACCTTTCAAATCTTCTATCCTATAACCTAATGCACCTCTATGCTTCTTAAGCATATCAAGCAACTTAGACAATTTAAAATCATTCAAATTTGCATTCACAATCACAGGATAAGATTTTTCATCATCCAAGTAAGCATATTGGAGGGCAGGGGGCAAAGGTTTAAGATCTAAAGGAATAGAAGATTGAACTTGGGAGGAAGACATACCTTTGAAGATCGCATCTTGAATCTCCATGCACTCCATAATAGGCTCATCAATAATAATTTCCTCGTGCATAGGTGAAGAATCAAGAAGGTTGGTGAAGAAAGTAATGTCGGTGCCATCGGTCTCAAATTGAAAGGATTCCAATAAGCACGCACCCAAGGGATCGGCACATGTAGACTCAAGTAGATGGGACTCCTCAATATACTCATCAACAAGAAATTCCATTATGTCAATCGCGTAGCATGAGTCCCCATATGAAGAACCTTTCAAAGACCCCTCAAGTTGAAAAATAATACTTTCATTCCCAACATTCAATGACATACTTCCATTCTTCACATCAATAATTGCTCCCCCCATAGCAAGGAACGACATTCCCAAAATAATGGGGATGTTGTTATCCTCCTCCATCTTCAAGATAACAAAATCACAAGGGATCAAGAATCGCCCTACTTGCACCGGGATATCTTCCAATATCCCCAAGGGTCTTCGTACGGAATGGTCGGCCAATTGAAGGTTAATTGTAGTAGGAGCTAGATCATCAAGGTTCAACTTCTTGCATATTGAGTGAGGCATGACACTCACACTTGCTCCTAGATCACATAAGGCACGGCCAATTCTCATATCACCGACGGTGCATGGAATAGAAAAACTCCCAGGGTCGGCTAGTTTCTCCGGTGATTTGTTATCGATGATGGCACTACAATCCGCCATCAAGTGAATGGTAGCTTTCTCTTGGATTCTCCTCTTTCTTGTAAGAAGCTCCTTCAAATGTTTCTTGAAGGATGGGACTTCAGAGATTGCATCAAGAAACGGGATGTTAACTTGAAGCTTCTTAAGCATCTCAATGAACTTCGAAAATTTTGCATCGGACTTTGGTTTTGTCCACCGCTCGGGAAAAGGTGCCAGCGGTAACTTTGGTTTCTCCATGGTTGGGATTGGTTCTTCTTCCGCCATTCTCCCTTTCCCTTTTCTCAATCTCTTGTACTTCACCAACTCCCTCGCCCAAGACTAACTCACTCTCCTTTTCTTCAATCAAATCCTCCTCTTCCTCAGCATCCACCACATCACCCTCCTTATCACCCAAGACATCTTCCACTACCATCGTAGGGCCATCGATCTCCTTACCGCTCCTCAATGTGATAGCATTGATGTGCCCCTTAGGATTTTGTTGGGGTTGGCTAGGTAGACCCTTGGAAGAAGATGAAGGTTGAGATTGGAAGTTGGAAACTTGTTGAGCAAGTTGAGCCAATTGGGTCTCAAGCATCCTTTGGCTAGCATTAAGAACCTCATTCTGTTTCAATTGGGCGGCATTGAACATCTCTTGATTCTTGAGACATTTTTGCATGAAGTCCATCTCTTGGCTCATTTGTGGAGGGGGTTGTTGTTGATAGGATTGAGGAATTTGATGGTAGGCTTGATTTTGGTATGGGGGAGCTTGTTGATGGGGGCGGTTTTGATTTTGACGTTGATGGTTTTGGGCTTGGTTAAGGTAGGAAAAACCCGGAGGGACATATGATGGGTTTCCTTGTGGGCGAACGGGATCATTGATGCGGTAAGAGAGGTTTTGCCGATATAGAGCATTCGCTTGCTCATTGGATACCAACTCTGTTTGGCACTCGAAATTTGTATGTCCTCCCCCACATACCTCACAACGCAACACCGAAGTGGACGAAGGTGAAGTACGGAAGATTGAACCTCCATAATCGGCTTGAGTTGTTGGGTTGTCTTCATCTTGGCCATGTCCTGAGAAAGTTGTTGCATTGTCTTTTGCATGTCCTTGATAAGATACCCCAAGTTCTCGCTATCAGCAGAACTTGTCACCTCCCTTGAATTTCTTCCCCAGTTGCAAGCATTCTCTGTCATTTGAGCTAAAAGAGCATCTGCTTGGTCGGGGGTCTTACTTAGAAAAAGGTCGCCCGCGGCGTTATCGATTGATTGCTTCGTATTCATGGAGAGACCCTCGTAGAAAGTATGTAGAATAAGAGCGGCCGGGAGATTATGGTGCGGGCATGCTCGTTGGAGTCCTTTGTATCTCCCCCAAGCTTCGAACAAAGACTCACCCGGTGTTGTCGAAAGTTCATGATCTCCGTTCGTAGGTGAGCGGTCTCCATCGGTGGGAAAAACCTCCTCAAAAATGCTTGACTCAGGGCGTCCCAAGTCCGGAAAGTGTTCGGGTTGCAATTATCAAGCCACCCTCGAGCTTTCCCCGCGAGAGAAAACAAGAAGAACTCAAGATGGATGTATTCTTCCGAAACTCCTTGCATTCTGATCATGCCCCATCTCTCCAAGAAGTTGGAAATATGGTTGATGGGGTTCTCCGAGTCAAACCCATGGAACTTAGATTGCTCAATAAGGTGAAGGAAATTCGGCTTGACCTCGAAGACAGTCCCGTCGGGGAGATCGAGCAAAACAATAGGAGAGCCTCCTGCATCTGGCCGAAGGTGATGCGAACGATGGAGGGTACAAGGTTCTGACATAGCCTCTTCACGTTGTCGCCGAGAAGACGCTGACGGCGCGTTGCGCATATGCAAATTCTTTCGATTTCAGGGTCAAAAGGTACAAGAGGTATTAAGTCTCTCCTGCGCATGCACTAAACAAACAAACGTCGTAAGTAGCCTTAGGGACTCTAGACTCGACTCAACAAGGTAAAAACATCCTAAACAAACACACGTACAGTAAGGTAAACTAGAAGGGGCGCTTGCTCCCCGGCAACGACGCCATTTTGTTCGTACAGGGGTTTGTTAGACCTCAGTAATATCGTTCTTCCACAGGGAGCTAGGGGCCTTCACAGCAATTACTTAACTCTAGGTAGGGTTTAGGATATAAGAAAGGGGAAACAGATTTTTGAGGCAAAAAACAGCGCAAACACACTAAGTTCGGTCAAAAGGTGAGACAATGGGTGTTAGGAGACTTTCGGGATGCAAACGAGGATAAGGAAATGGGTTTTGCAGCAAGAGAATAACAAGAAGGGGAAATCAAATGGTAACTCCGTTGGAAAAATACCCATCGGGCTTCCTTTTTCAAGGATAGTCCGGATTGACTTCCCCAAAGTCCATAGACAGACCCGGGGAGTCGATGAAACGAAATTTCCTAGTTAGTTTCTATTCGCGTTCACGAACTAGAACACTAACTATCCCAATTCCTACCTTCCAACAAACATTGGATGTATTCGGGATGTTTTCGCACCCAATTACTTCCCGCTTGAGGGAAGGATAGGGTTGGGAAATTGATTTCCTAACTAGTTACTCACTAAAATTGCTAACCCAATCTAATCACCCATTCACACCCTTAATATCTCCCTAACCCATTAGGGTTCTAGCCACTAAACATCCTAACTATCATGATACTAACATCAACAACATTAACCATGCTTAAAAAAAATAAACAAGATAACAACAAAGAATCAACAAAATCAATAAAAGCAACAAAAGCTAAACAGAGATTAATAGATGAACTATGAAATAAAAGAGAGAAAGGTTAAGAAATACTCATTGATTGATGACAAAAAGGCAAAAACTCTGAATAATAAATGCTCCAATGTTCCAAATATGATAATAATCTTCCAACTTGAAATAAAACTTGAGAGAATCCAACACAAGAATCAATAAACTCAGTAAAATCTTCACTAACTCTCTAATCCAAAGCTTAAAATGTGATAAAAGAAGGCTAAAGTATCATAAAAGCTAGGTAAAAGCTGATTAAAGATTGTCTAAAGATTGATAAAAGATGTCCTCCTGCTAAAATGATTTAAAACAATATAAATTAACTCAGGTTGTTACTCAAAACTCATCACTTAATCACCACAGACAAACTGTGTCCGCAGGGGACTGTGGCCACGATCCTGCGTAAGGCAGGAAAGTTTTCTCTTCTTCTGCATGCGGGCACGGTGATCGTGCACCGCGGTATGATGGGCGATTTAGGGTTGGCAACTCTTCGCTTCCTTCGCAGACCCGTGGCTTATCATGGAAGACCGTAGCTACGGTCTTGTTCGCCAACTTCTTGGGCGGGACAAGATGCCACCGTGGTCACGGCCAGCCGACCGTGACCACAGTCCATCTCGGGTTGCATCTCCTTCTTTGGGCATTTGGCTTCAATCTGACCGTGGCTACGGTCAAGGTGACCGTGACCACGGTCTATCTCGGCCACTTGGTTACTTTAGGGCGTAGCGCCCGCTACGGAATTGGTTGCGGGGGCTACCCTTCGACGCCTGGGAGCTTGCACTTGCGTTTCCGCGCTTTCGACATACTCGGCCCTTCCGTTTCCGCTGCCTTTGACACGACCAGGGCTCGGGGAATCTTAGGGAATCTTGGGATTCCCAAGATTGGTGCAAAAATAGCCAATTTAGCATCGTTTTGAGTAAAACCTTCGAAAACTACAAAAAATAAACAAAACGCATTAAAAGTTATTAAAACGAGCTACGACACAAGTCAAAAGCCTAAGGATTTAGGCGGTATTTAGACGCGAAAACGAGTCTAAACAATTCCCAAACAGATGCCTCGTCGTTAGCAAGGAGTACATCTAGCTGCTGGGACATAGTGTGGATTACTCGCGGACACCCTCGGGCAAATAACTTTCTGTGGAGATTTGTAAGAGGAGTATTGCCAACCAAGAGTAAACTATACACCCGACATTGTGCAGACTCAGCCATATGTGAGATATGTTGCAGAAAGATAGATGATCAAAAGCATGTATTCCTGGATTGTCCATGGACCAGGGAGGTGTGGGTGCAGCTGGGCATGGAGTAGGTGGTTGATTTCCCGGGAAACAGCGGCGAGGAATGGCTGCTAAATGTGGCCAAGTCGACGGGAGAGGAGGAGATGTCATAGTGTGCGTACGGACTGTAGAGTATATGGTGGGCAAGGAATGACTATGTGCACAACAAGAGAGCTATAGACCCTACGTATGTAGTGGAGAGAGCAAGGAGACAGTGCAATGAATATTTACTGTTAGAGGGTGAAAGGAGGATGGCAGAGAAGAACAGGGAGCTAGGAAGGTGGGAAGGTCTGAAAAATGGAATCAAAATAAATTGTGATGCAGCCTGATTTAGAAAGAAGAGTGGTGGGTATCGGATGTGTGGCAAGGCGAGAGGGAGGGGAGTTTCTATGGGCTGCTGAGAGAAGGTTCGACGCCGGGTGGAACCCAGAGATGGCAGGATTGAAGGCGATCCAACTAGCGGTGGAGATGAGCATCAATCAGGCAGTCACCTACGGGGTGGTGGAGAGTGATGCCAAAAACATAGTATCCATTCTCAGATCGGGGGTGCTGGGCAGAAGACCTGCTGCTCAAATTATGGAAGATGTCTTGATGCTACGAAGACAGAGCAATATAAAAGGTTTTGAATGGGTTAGAAGGGAAGGCAATGAAGTTGCACATAGAATCGCTAAGTGGTGTTTGACAAGCCCTGAGAACCAATTTTTTTTCAACTCTCCCCCCACCTGGTTGATTGATGTATTGCTAAATGATGTTATGTTTTTGAAGTAATGAATCTGCTGTTGCTTCAAAAAAAAAATAATAAGTGCCTATGTTTTCTTTTAGAAAACCGTGGATAGATCATCTGCTGAAGCAGAGTACAGAAGTATGTTAGCCACAACTTCAGAACTTGAATGGATTTATCATCTCTTGCAAGATTTCCATCAACCACCAGCACTCCACATCACTATGTTCTATGACAACTAACCTGCAATGTTTCCTTGATAGCCTTTGCAATTTGGATGCCTTAGACTACAATCACACAAAGGAACTCCACTTAGATAAGCCAATTCATCCAACAACCTTTTCAACTTGGTGAAATAAACTGCAATACTGTCATTTCCCTGATACTACTCAGAAATTTCTCCTTGTATTTTGAACAATAATGGCTCATTGCTTTGACCAAACCTCTCAGTTAAATTCCTCCATACACTTTCTGCAGAATCTTCATACAGAAAAGCTTCAGACAGGGTTGGCTCAATGGAATTCAACATCCAACTAACCACCATGCTATCACATCACAACCACTGATCAAAAGTAGGATCAATTTCCTCAGGCTTAGGACGGTTGCCATTGACGAACCCTTGCTTCACTTTGGTTCGAAGACCAATATGAGTTACCTCACTCCATTGCTGAAAGTTTGATCCATTCATCTTGATGTTTGTTAATGTCATCCCCAGATGATTTTAAGGGTGTAAATACAATGGATCTTCATTATAAGGACTTCCTCGTACTTAGCCATAATGATCAAGAAAACCTTGAACAAGAGATATGAATGATCACATAAATATGTGATCAAGTAGAATCTTGATTGAATCAGAGTAATTCAATCAGTAATCAACTTGACTCAGGCAAAGAACCTGATAGCTCTGATACCATGTAAAACTAAGCTTGTAATAAAAGAGAAATGTTAAGAGAGGAATTTAGAGGAAGATATTTGATTGCATTACTGAGAGAAATGATTATAAGGGATATATATACACTGTGTAACATCAAGATAGCTAGACTATTACAACTAGTTGTCCTTAACAGAAAGCGTAACTAACAATAACAGCTTAACAACCTGAAGTTGAAATCAAGAACTTCACAAGTTCTGAACCGTATCGAGGTAGGGTATGAGCCTCAAAGACCTTGGCCATCAACCCCTCCCTAACTTCCCTTAGAAATTCCAAGCAAGTGTGCTTCCAAGACGGATGTGGGGTCCATTTCAGGGTGGACATGAGGACAAAGGAGACTGTCGAAGCCATCCCCGGGATGACCCGGGACGCCCTCTAGTTAATTAGGTGTCCTTTTCAACTCGGTACTAATAACGGAGGAGGTCCCGGGTTAAGGTTGGTAGAAGGTACTAATGATGTTAAGCAAGGCCAACAGCTCGTCACGGGTGTCGCTGTATGGTCACGACCGTGACCTTCATGACATGGGAAGCTAGGGATAGAAAACAGGTCGTCGCGACCGGGACAATCATCGTCGCGACACTCATCGTCGCGACCGCGATACTCATCGTTGCACCTGTGACGCCTTCTCCTTAATTCTCCCCAATTTTGGGCTGAGACAAGTCATGCTTGTGACTCAGCTATCACGACTGCAACGGCTCATGAACTCAAGATCGTCACACCCACAACATGAAATCAATGGAAGCGAGTGCACGACCGCGACACCTCAGGCCACGCCCGCGACGTACCGAAGATTGGGAGCACCTAATCGCAGCGTCATGGCCGCGACAGATCCCTTGGGGAGATGCCCCCTTCCATAAGTTACGATGTTGTGGCGTGGCGCCCTATGTCGCGCCCGCGACGCCCTATCCGGCCTTATATCAAACCCGCTCCCTATAAATAGCTCTTGTGAATATTTTGGGAGGGACTTTTGATGACTTTTGATTATAATGTATTAGAAAGGCTTAAAACTTTCTCCCCTCTCTAAAATCTTGTTTACTTTATCATTTTGTTAATGGTAGTATTACAAGCTATTCCTTTAATTTATTGATTAGTGACAGACATTTCTTTATCTAATCATGGTGAGATATTAGGTCTTGGTGGTGGAATTTCCTTGATCCAAGATCATATCTGGTTCTATTGGTGTTCATGGTCCTTGTTATCTGTCTTGGTTGTGATTTTTGTCCTCTCAAGATTACTGTATTGATCCAAGATCTTCAAGTTATCATCCATCATCAAGTTTATTATCTCATCTCAAGCAAGGATTATGGATTTATCCTATTCCCACGACTCCATGCTCCAAGTTCATATTTCTGCTGCAATTCTAATAATTCTTATATCCAAACTATGAGCTGTATAAATGCACATATTCAACTGTGCTTGTACAAATGCACACAAATACAGTACTCCCCCCTTCCATATTAATTGTCATAATTTTAACTTTCACGGTGTCTAATGTTACTCTTCGATTGATAATTTCTTACATAATATGTTGTTAACAATAGCAATATTATACTTTTATGGTAGTATTTTTTGTTATCAATCTAATGGTGATAACGTTATATAGCAACTCACTGTATACATTCGGAAATTAATGGTCAAAATTTTGAAATTTGACTATACGATTTTCAAAGACGACAATTAGTATGGAACGGTGAGAGTAGTACACTGCGCACCAACTACTATAGTTAATAATAAAGTTTTTGAAAAGTAAATCTAAATAAACCAATTAAGATATAGTATAATTTTAAAGTCTATACCTAAACAATTTATGTGGAAATATTAATTTGAAGGAAAACTTCTAACCTTATCCACGACTTGTATATCTTTCATTTGTTATACTTAGAGCACCCGCAACAGTGAGTTTGAGTTTGAGTTTGGTTAATTAGATGATGTGGAATCTGTGGACTCCTACCAAGAGAGTAAAAACTTATCCCTTTATTTAACTAGCTTTCCAATGGTGAGCATGAGTTTGACTCATATTAATTACGAAAGTAAGTGGATCCTACTTAATAATGTAATTAATTTGGTTATATTGATAAAAATGATGTGGATGAGGAGAGAAAAAAATATGAAATATTTGTGTGTTAAACTCGCTTTCAAACTCGTCTCGCGAGACTGACGGTGAGATTCTCGCGAGACGAGTCTCATTCTCACCACTGAAGTGTCATACAAGACTTCATTTCTTTTTCATCTCACCACTGAAATGTCCGTAGTAAGTCGAATTTAAACTCACCATTGTGGATGACCTTATAAGAAAGATTGAAGTTTATTAACCTCTGCTTTCAATTTTTATATGTCAATATCATTACTTTCTTTTTGTTTTCTGGTGGTCTAAAAACTAAAAAATGTATTATGGTGGGATACTACTGAGTAATATGATAGATTTTGACTTGCATTTGATTCAAAACTTATCAGAACTCTAATCCACGATTTTTAATGAATTTACTATGTTTGTCCAAATCTTTTCAATCTTTTTCGATTTTTCATTTTTATTCTTTAAAAAAACATAATAATTATTCGGATTCTTAAAAAAATAATTCAATTTTTTTTAATAACTACACTTCATAACCTTTTTTTTTGGGGGGGGGGTGGGGAACAAGAATGAAACAAATAAAAGGAATATGGTGCATGAATAAAAAATATAGGGACAGATTTGGTCTCACTAAAATATGATTTTTACATTTTTTTTAGACCACTAAAATACAAAAATAAAGTAAAGATTATCGACACACAAAAACTGAAAGTAAGGATGATTAAAATTTTACATTTCTTTCTCTCTCTCTCTCTCTCCCTCCTTCCCTTTTCATAGCCAGGCCCCTACCTCTTCTTCAATACTTCTCTTGATCCTTTCTTTTGATCCTATCTCTACCTCAATACTTCTCCTCACCCTTTCTTTCTCTCTATCTTTCTGACCTCGTTCCTTGGGATGCCATACCTACTTTTGGAAGTACATGTGCAGTGTAGCAAAGGTAAACAAAGACTAACAAAGAATTGGGGTTTGTGGGGAAAAATCATTTATTTATAAAGAAAATCGAAAAGCCCGATAAGGCCAGGTTTATTGAGTTGGTTGGGGGTCGGTCGATTTTTTTTTTGGTTTTCTTACAATTGAACCAGTATGATGGTGGAATATAGAACTGGACCGACCAGTGCTCTAGTTTCCGACTAAAATGGTCAATCCAGCTGGTTCGGTCTGGTTTTGACAACATAGTTTCACCATGAATTGAATTTCATAGAGAGGTTGATTTTGAGGAATTAGCAGATGATAGGCTATTATATATATTAATAATGTTGTACTAAAAATTCTTAAAAATTAATCCATATGCGCGCTTCATACAACTTTTTTGACATTAAAGAAACTAGAGAAATAAACTAGCTAGGCCAATCTTTGCCACCCGACCTTAGTGCCCATGTTGTGGGAAGGATTAGGCTTGTATAAATTCATGTAAAAATAAAAAAAAATCATCACAAAATAAAAAGTACTAGAGTAACTTTTGTTCCTTTTATTTAAGACAATCCTTGACACCCCTGGTAGAAGCTTGTGTTCCTTCATCTTTTGTTCCTTTTATTTAAGACAATCCTTGACACCCCTGGTAGAAGCTTGTGTTCCTTCATCTTGGCCGTCGATATGTGAATGTTACTTAGCTGCGTTGCGATCTTGCACCTGCTGGCTCTTGCACCTCTTATTGTATAGGTCTTATGTGGACTTCTATAGAGCTTATGAACCTTCCTAAGCCATACCATTGGGAAGAGATGAATCTTTTGTGGCTAGACGACTTTGTCTTCTTCATTACTTTGCCTTGTTAGAGACATTACCATGCTAGCGACATCCTCCTTGCATGATTCACATTCTGGTTGAATATGTGTCTCCTGCACCAATTGATGCAACTCTTATCTTTTAGGCTGCTAACGATAGTTGATTTGATATATGACACCTTCCTAACTGTCACGTAGCTTAGATCTAGATTGACTGTGTTATACACCTCAACTTCCCTGCGATGATGATTTCATATATGTGTTTGGTTAATGAGAGATATTAGTTTTTCACTATTTTATTTGAGAATTTCATTTTTTTGATACCCTTAGAGTGGGCTTGGATTGCCGAATATATGGTGGGAAAAGATCTCTTGAAAAACAATTGAAGGATTTTTTTTTATAGATAAAATAAGTTTCTTTCACTGTTTGGTTTAAGTAATATTTTGAAGGAAAAAATTTATTTATTCAATTTTCTTTTCCTTTTTTGGTTTAATGAGAAATGTGTGGAAAAATAAAATTTGCAGGGAAAGTTGCAAATATCAAGCTTTGTTTTTTTGTATTATACGATGTGACTTTTTTTGTTTGGTTGAGAGGGGGGCGAGAGAGCGAGAGAGAGAGAGAGAGGAATATTATAATGAGTTCTCGAAAGAGTGGTTGAGAAAGAGAGTGTAGACACTGAGATTTGCACCAAACTCGGAAGATCAAACTTAACCCGCCAAGAACCCAGCAAGCTATGATCCAAGACCCAGCATAGGCCACCGGGCATACGATACTATCAAGAAAGGCCCATCAAACAAGCCAAACCCGAGTTTAAAAGGCGTAGGCCGCATAGCGTACAAAGCCTCCCAAGTGGCCTAGCTAGCAAGTCCAGCCCAGAAATGTGAAGCGTAGGCCGCCTAGCCTACACTGTTGAAAAACCACCCCGCTGCCAGCATCCACGTCAACAATCCGTGTGATTGCACTATGCCATAGGTCGCCTGACCTATGCAATATAATTTGATTTTGGCGCCAGAAATCTCCCCAGCCAATCCCTTGATCACAGCCTTCATGATTGACTTTGTTTGACCAAAAAATCATCATAGGCCGTGTGACCTATGATGTTCCATGGTGAGGCATGATCTTTAGATCATGTCCCTCACCCTTCCATCTTCATCCCTTCATCATCCACCTATAAATACCCCCCACCTCTCCATGCATTTCATCAACAACTTCCATCAACAATTGTCACCAACATTCTATCATCCATTCTCTATTCTATTATCTCTCAAAATTCTCTTCCATCATCACTATCATCATCCATACACCCTCTTCTAGCCATCCTTACACTCATCCTTTCATCCAAGCTCTAAATCAAGGCCAAGTCAAGGAGTTCGATCTTTGTTCCATCACAAAGTGATTTTTGTGCATCCTTTTGTATTCCAATTATGTAATTTCATTTGTCAAGTTGGCTTATATGTACATTATTTTGTAGAACTTCATATCTTAATCTTTGCATGTTCAAAATATAACTTTGTGAAATTTATTAAACTTCTCCCCACTCATTTCATTTCAAGTTCGATTCTAGTAGAGTCTGTTTTTGAACAACCGGAATCGAGAATTCTTTAATTTTTGAATTCGTAACCTTACCCGGGGATTCAGAATTCGGGTTCGTAGACTGGAGTTATTTTATTTCTTTTGGGTTTTTCGATTTCCTTAAATCGGCTGGCGACTCTTCTTTTATAACTTTTCTTTTATTCAACATGAATGCTTATTACATCGAAAAACTTATGAAATGATTTCATACTCACCCTTGTTTTAACCCCTAACCGACCCAAGGGAAAAAGGTGTAAAAATTATCATAGGCCCTGCGGCCTGTGACTGTTTTTACCCATTTTCGGTTGGGCCATAGAGGCACGGGCCCAACAGTGGGTTCGTCATAAGCCCTGCGGCCTATTACCCCTTTCCGGTTGCCCATGTTTCTCCTTTGGGCTCGAGTTCAAGATGGCAATTAGTATGGAGTCATTGGTAAGATAATTCGATACGGTGTAATTACAAGTATGTTAATAATAAAATGAGTTCGTAAACGAATAATAGCTCCCTTCTCGAAAACGCTTTTTATGAAATAAAAATATCCTTATTTAAGGGTTAAGCAACCTTAGTCGGCTCTCGATCATTAAGTAGCACGCTCGAGGAAAAAGGTTGGAGCCTTTTCCCGGGGGTGGTCCTAAAGAGAGAAATATTAAAAAGGGTTGCTTGAGAGAGAGAGAGTGGTGGATATATATATATATAAATATATATATATATATATATATATATATATATATATATATATAGGGATATTGGATTCTAATAATCCCTACTATCACAAATTGTATGGCAATAATCCCTACTATCGTTTTGGATTCTAGTGGTCCAAAAAAAATAAAATTGTATTCTAGTGGGACGCCGGCAAGTTGAGTGGCTGTGACTCGGTGGTTTGCTGACTTGTCATGGTGGGCTTGTGTTTGACTGCATTGACCATCTATGTGGATGTCATGTCAGACTAAAAACTATATACAACCATATTTTTTCATTATTTGTTTTCCTAGTTGGCACTCAACCCCTCCCCCCCCCCCTCTCTCTCTCTCTCTCCTGTCCCCTCTCTCTCTTCACATTTCCTGCTAGCTCACCACCTACTAACCCAGTAACCCTAGCCACCGCCCCGGCCACCACAGCGCCACCGTCCGGCCTCCTTCGCCGCCTCTCTGACCGTCGGGACGATTCCTTCTCCGCCCGACTCCAACACCCAACCCCTCCCTCTCTCTCTCTCTCAACACCAGCGGTTACAGAGGAGAATCGCGGAGCTCCGAGCGGCTCGCGGCGGCGGCGAAGAAGGTGGCGGGAGGAGGAAGGAGGAGAGGAGAGATAAGGACAGGAGGAAGCGGAAGCGGAACGATGAAGGTGAGGGGAAGAAGAAGGCAAGAGTGTGAAGGAGAATGGAGGAGGTGGTAATGTTGAGAAGGAGGTTGAAGAGGCGGCCAAGGGGATCGAGTTCGGGAAGGTGAAATTGGCTGCTGGAATTGAAGATGGTAAGCATTCTTGCCAAATTGATTGCTTGCTTGTTGGTTCATTTGAACTATGATTTGTTTATGTTTCTGATTGCAGCTAGAAATTGGCTGCTGGAATTGAAGATGGTAAGCATTCTTGCCAAATTGATTGCTTGCTTGTTGGTTCATTTGAACTATGATGTGTTTATGTTTCTGATTGCAGCTAGAAAATTGGTGTATAATGCAATGCAGGTAGTTGTAAACTGGTAATGGTAGGTTTGCAATTGAGAGTTGAAAACTACAAATCGTAGGTTGAATAATACGTATGTGTGCTAATTAAGAAGGAATCGTCCTGGCGGTGGTGTGGCGATCGAAGAGGCGGCGTAGGAGGCCGGACGGTGGTGCTATGGTGGGCGGGGCGGTGGCTAGGGTTACTGGGTTAGTAGGTGGTGAGCTGGGTGGGAAACGTGAAGAGAGAGAGGGACAGGAGAGAGAGAGAGAGAGAGAGAGAGAGAGGGGGAGGGGTTGAATGCCAACTAGGAAAATAAAAAAAGAAAAATATATGGTTGTATATAGTTTTTAGTCTGACATGGCATCCACATAGATGGTCAATGCAGTCAAACACAAGCCCACCATGACAAGTCAGCAAACCACCGAGTCACAGCCACTCAACTCGCCGGCGTCCCACTAGAATACAATTTTTTTTTTGTGGACCACCAGAATCCAAAATGATAGTAGGGATTATTGCCATACAATTTGTGATAGTAGGGATTATTAGAATCCAATATCCCTATATATATATATATATATATATATATATATATATATATATTGGAAAATTGGTGAGACTTTCCATTACTAAAACCAAAGTATACAAAACACTCCAGGCATACCCGGAGGGGCTACAAATGTTAGCCCAAAAACAACCAAAATCAAAACCTGTTGATCTAAACGAAACAAATCAAAGCAAAGCTTAATCACTAAGCCTAAACTTTACATCATATATAGCAAAACTGCAAACACCCTCAAAACTTATTTCCATATCCTGGAACACCCTGAAGTTGCGCTCAAACCAAGCATGATATATTATAGCTGTCACACCCAAGAAAATCTTGTTCCTCATCTTCTTTGGAAGCTCAAGACAAACTTGTAGCCAATTACACCAATCCATATTAAAACTCAAAGAGATTAAACAAAACATATGAACCAATCTTCTGAGTATACTCACATCCAAAGAATAAATGTGATACTGATTCTTCTTCCTTCATGCATAAAGGACATCTGTTCGCCAGAACGTAACCAAATCTCTTCAATCTTTCTTGCGTCATTAGCCTGCCATGGATCGACAACCAAGCAATAAAAGAGAATTTCTGTACTTTGAGACCATTCCAAATAAAAGAAAACCATTCAACCTTTTCACCATGATCCTTAAGGAATACATAGCCATCAAATATAGAATAAGGTTTCTGTTTTCCAATAAGGTCACGAAACAGGGGTTCAAGATTATCTCGAACTTGGATAAGTCTTCTCCAATACCAACTGTTATTTTGCTTGATTGTACAATCCCAAATATTCTGTTTCTTAAGATACAAGTGATGAACCCACTTGACCCACGGTGACTCCTTGTCAGAAATAAGTTGCCAAACCAGTTTGCCTAGAGCAGCTGAATTCCAGGCATGAGGATCTCTTAAATTCAGACCACCTTCAGTTTTGGAGAGACAGCAAGTTGACCACGCAATGGGAGGAGCTTTCCTATTCTGTTGGCCCCATAAAAAAGATCTACACAACTTTACAATATTTTCAATCACGCTTTGAGGAATGATGAATATTTGTGACCAATAAGTATGTATAGCCATGAGAATGCTATTGACTAGCTCAACTCTACCATAATAGGTAAGCTTCTTCACCGCCCAACCATTTAAACGACTAGTCATTTTTTCAAGCAAGAAACTGCAATCATGTCGGTTTAAACGGGTTGGCTTCACAGGAACTCCCAAATATTTCAATGGTAAAACCCCTTCCACAAAACCGGTGATCTCCATTATCGCATTTTTAGTTTCCTCGTCAACACCCACTAAAGTAACACTTGATTTTGCATTATTCGGGCACAGACCAGCAGAATCCGCAAAAAGTCTTATAGCATCCATAAGGTATTTAACACTATTAGGATCACCATTACAAAACTCGAGAAGATCATCAGCAAAGCATAAGTGGGCAAGTCTAAGAGATTTACAGTTTTGGTGAAACCGGAAATCTTCATTGTCAGTAGCCTCTTTAATAGCACGTCCCAAGTAATCCATAACAATGAAAAAAAGTAGGGGGAGATGGGATCACCTTGTCTCAAACCCCGACCACTTTTAAAATACCCATAAGAGTTACCATTGAGACCAATGGAGAATGTAGCTGAAGATATGCACGCCATAATCCAATTCACGAACTGCTGGGGGAAGTCAAGAGCCATCAGAAGCTCCTTCATAAACCCCCAATCCACTGTATCATAAGCTTTTTGGATTCCAATAATCCCTACTTTTGAAATTGGATGGCAATAATCCCTACTTTCAATTTGTATTCTGGTGGTCGAAAAAAAAAATTGTATTGTAGTGGTACTAAATCCATCACCGCATTCTTTTTATTTTTTTCATGCCTATCCCATATTGTTTTGTTTTTCTCGTTCCTGCCCCCAGATAGATAATGAAGTGTAGTTGCTAAAACATTTTTAAAATTATTTTTTTGAGATTCCGAGCAATTATTATGATTTTTTAAAAAGAATAAAATTGAAAAAATAGAAAAGAAATTCAAAAAAATTAGGAGAAGTGTTGTAAATTCATTAAAAATCGTGGTAAAGTGTTATACAAAGTTTTGAATCAAATGCAACACAAAATCTATGATATTTAGGGTATATTCTCGATTATGTCCCACTACAATACAATTTTTTTTTTGGACCACTAGAATACAAATTTAAAGTAGGGATTATTGCCATCCAATTTGCCTATATATATATATATATAGGATAATTGGATTCTAATAATGCCTACTTTCACCAATTGGACAATGGTGGACCGTATTTTCACTTTGTATTCTGATGGTCCAAAAAAGAAAAAATTGGATTTGAGTGGGACACCGGCGAGTTGAGTGACGGTGACTCGGTGGTTTACTGACATGGCACGTTGGGCATGAGTTTGACCGGTTTGACTTTATATTTTAGTATCACATCATACAATAAACACATGCCCATTGCATTTTTTTGTTTTTTAAGTCCAGCTTGGAAACAATTAACCTCCCTTTTTTTCCCTTATTTCTTTCTCTTCTTTTTCCCACTACTAGAAAAACAGGCAATTTTAGACGCTTATAGGCCTTATTCTCGACGCACATAAGCGGAAAAAAAAATTCGGTCGACGCTTTAGAAAAGCGTCGAAATTTCGAGGGTCGAGATTTTTCGACGCTTTTTTAAGTCGACCCTGCCAGGAAATCGCGACGCTTTTTAGCGACACAGGCTATAAATCTCGACCCTTTTAAGCGACACAGGGTTCATAATTTAGACGCTTTTTTCCAACTAAGTCTAGTTTTGGTGGCATACAAACATACGTTTTGTACAATTGCTATCAACTTTTATAAGCGTCTAGATATTTGGAGAAACACCGTACCATATATATATATATATATATATATATATATATATATATATATATATCCACACGTGCATATTAGTATTTTATAGATAAGTAATTTGAGATATATTATAATTAATATTAATTATGTATCTATAATAATTCTGAAATTAACTTATACAAATAATTGTAAGAGATCGATGTAGTGCACAAAAAGAATATATATATATATATATATATATATATATATATATATATATATATATATAAAATAACATTATATAATTATATTGTCGCTCAAAACTCAATGCTTGAGTATATATCCAATCAAGCTACTAGAAAAGTCTGTAAATTAATTAAGCAAAAGTAAATTCCCCAAATGACCAATAAGTAGTAGACAACAAAAACTTGAGAAATAATCCTTCAAAAGTCAAATTAAAGGCTACCCAATACATGAATTTCCATAAGCTAAATCCCAACAAATTTTAACATACTTCTACCGTAAGCTATTACTAGCATCATGAGCAACCATACATCGATCCTAGGCTAGTTCACTTGAGAATTTGATGTTGAAGGGCCACTGTGTCCAAATCCATTTTCATTAGTATAATTGTTTCCGTTTGACTCATCAAGAACCTGAAAAAGTACATGAGCAAACAATATCCTTAATAAGAACCTAAAAATACATGAACATATATATGTATATAATACATGACAGTAACGACATAAAGAATATATATATATATAAACAATATCCTTAATAAGAACCTAAAAATACATGAACATATATATGTATATAATACATGACAGTAACGACATAAAGAATATATATATATATATATATATATATATATCTATATATATATATATATATATATATATATATTATATATATATATATATATATGTCATCACCCAGCTATTGGTCAAGCAAACAAAGAAAAGAACAATTGGCTTACACACACAGGCAACAAGTGAGAGTTGGGAGAAAATTAGAAATTCTGGGCACAAAATTAGAATGTATCTCATCAAATTTCATCCATGCTTCAGCATCAGCAGGATGTCTTAACTTTCCATCTTTCACACGTTCCCTATCATGCCACCTCATTTGTTCAGCAGACTTAGATGACATATAAATCCTCCTCAATCTAGGGATTAGTGGGAAATAGCGCATCACCTTAGATGGCTCCTTCACCTTAGTACTTAAGCCTCCCTCACATGTTTGACTATCCTTACCCTTTATTACCTTCCACCTTGATAGACCGCAAACGTGGCAACTATCTTTTTCTGATAGCTCACCCCAATAAAGAATGCAATCATTAGGACATGCATCAATCTTTTCATACCCAAGACCTAAGTTATTGATCATTTTCTTAGCTTCATAATATGACGAAGGGAACTGCATTATTTGAGGGAAGGCATCTCCTAAAAGTTTGAGCAACATTGTGAAAGACTCAGCTGACCAATGGAACATGCATTTCATATGAAATAGGCGCAAAAGAAAAGATAATTTTGAGAAGGTTGTACAATCATTGTAAAGTGGCTCATTGGCTGCTTCCAGCAATTTATGATACTTCACATTTTCTTCATCATCTAAGTAAGAAGTTTGTGATTCATTAAATTGCTCACATGGGATTTCATCATGATTCATGTGGAAAGGTTCGACCCCTTCATTAATTGGCTCATCTACCACGTCATCTATGACATAATCATTAGAAACAGGTATATTCATCCCAAATGCTGCTCTCAACAACCCCTTCATATCATCTACACCTACTAAATCAATTGGATCATCATTTATTTCTTGACTTGTGCTTTTCACATTTCTGACATGGTCAAGAATATCCCCTTTACCATGATAAATGAAATTCTTATACTCCTTATAGAAACCCTTGAATAAAATATGATTTTCTACTTCCTCAATAGGTAGCCATTTATCCACCTTAAATTTCTTGCAAGGACATCGAGTTTTTCCTTCAGCAAGATTTTCTTTAGCAAGTTGAATAAATTTGACAACACCAGCAAGATAAGCGGGATGAGTATTGGGCAACTCAATTCAACTTGAGTCCATTTCTACAAACATTAAAAAATTTAGCATTATAATTATTAATTAGCTTGCTTTTCTTTACCAAAAAATATATATAAATCTTTAATCTATCAAAGTAGAAACAAATTTCGTAGAATTAATAAAACACCAAAAACCACATATCCCAATACAGCCCCGCTAATGCGAGGTTAGCAGTCTTACACCAAATTGACTAAATATTTGGACATAAGATTTCTCTTTTTTCTATAGTCCAAACTCGATTCTAACCCAAATTTAGGTCATCTTTAATTTGCAAAATGGCTTCACTTGGCTGGCAGAGGCTTCTGCGCGTTAATGTCTGATGGGTTACTAATTGTTCATGTTTCTTGTTGGTCAATGGGAGAGAATGACAGTAAAAATATTTTACTAACAGGACATTCATTCTGTATTAGACTGACAAATTACAAATAATTAAATAGCTTAAACAGTGTATTTAGGCTGCCAATTAAATACAGTTTTTAGTATAACAAAGATGGAGACTAGCCAAAACATTGAAAATTGAATTTACAATCAAAACCCAAACCAAACATCAATTCCTCCTGCTCAAAAAGGTCACACACCAGTATCCCCTTCGCCCAAATCTTATCATGCCAATGAAGCAGCCATAAATGGTTCGATGTTATCGGAAGAAGACCAACTTTCAATTTAGCAATTCAATCTACTCTACACAAGTCACACATCTCCTTCCCCCCTACTCCTAAGTTCAGCTCCTAATTGACCGTCAAATTTCATGCTAAAACTTATTCAGAGGATTTATTTTGGTAATCCGATGCAAATTGACAGAATTGGCATGATGAATTATGACAACTTTGCTTCATGCGTATTGCCAGTTACAGATTACATTAAACATTTACAACAAAGGAATCACAACTATAAGTGTAATATAAATCGTAGAAAGTCAATTTGAGGAACTTACAAGTGGTGTGAGTAGATTCAATTGAATACCATCAATTCAATCCAACAGCGTGCTATGAAGATCAATTTTAGAACTGCTCGCCCCAAAATTCCGCAATGACGAGCGTCGTCCGAAATCCAGCAGTATCAATTTGGTATACTGATGATTGAGGGAAATCAAGATGGAAGCAAATTAGAAATTCTGGGCACAAAATTAAACTATCGGGTTGCCAAATTTAGGGTTTCTTACCAAGTCTCGACGACGTTCAATTCTTCAAGCCCCAAAATTCAGCAATGGCGGTGGGAATTGAAGGCTAGTTCCCTTGATCTGGAAAAATATAGTCTAACTGATGGAATAAACGTGTACTAGGTTTAGAAATATATTAAAGGATTGAGAAAGTTTTTTTCTATTTTTTTAATGGAATGTGCACGTACACTAGTTTAATTAGTTTCCTAATTAACTGATATTACTTTCCTTTTGTAAATTGCAGTATGTACGCACGTACTTTAGTTTAACTTCACAATTCATTCAAAATTTTAAATTTTTAAAACTTTCAAATTGGGTTCTAAATATTGAAAATTAAAATTTTACTTTCCCTCTAAATATTGCTTTCTCAATATTGTGAAAAAGTAGGTCGGCGCCTCGATTTGCCATATGAAAATAGGCTGAAGTAGGGGGCGCCTCATATCTAGACGCTTTTATGAGTCGAGACCACATTTCGACCATAAAAAGCGTCGAGATATTGGAAAATGGCCTTATCCCGGGAAATTTTCGGTCGACGTTATCCAAAAGCGTCGATGACAAAGGGTCGGAAATACGCGTATTTTCTAGTAGTGTCCCTTTCCAGTTATCTTTTTCCCCTTCTTTCTGTTGCAGTAAAAGAAAGCCTACACCCACAAATCTTCTTCCTCTTTCTCCACTGTAATCGATTGCCTTCTTCTTCCTCTTTCTCCATTCTTCTCCTCCTTCCCACTTCTTCTCCTCTTCTCCATTCGAACTTCATCTCTCACCTTCTTCTCCCTCTTCTCCTCTATAATCCAAGATAATTTTTCCCCCAATTTCTGTTGAAGAAACCGACGACCACTTCGAATCGCAGCCGCAGAATCCGGCGGCGGAGCCACGTTGAAGCACCAGGCAGTCCAAACCTCACACCACCACCACCACCTTGACCGGCGACAACATTAGCTACGACAGAGCACTAGACATTCTAAACCACCGCCACTTTGACCGGCGACGAGTCACGTCGGAGTTCCCCCACCGCCCTCACACCTCCATAAACACCACCCAAGTTGAGAAATATTCACACCCATATCTTTCCACAATCTCGATTCCAAATCAGTACCCATCCAAAATCAATTCAAACATTCACACCTACCACTATAATTCAACAATTTTGAGTTTTTACTTACCGAATTCAAACTGAATTATCGAAATTCACCCCAAAACCACCGCCAAAATCGAACTCCAAACCCTTTTCTCCCTCCTCTGTTTGCGACACGACCATCGAGACCACCACCGTCTTAGGTGGTTCTAGTCGTCACACTTGAGCCGCCGGCGATACCCCCATCCACCGCCACCTTCGCCGTCCTCCGCCCAGCCTATCGCCGCCCTCCATTGCTCAGCACCCCTCCTCTGCTCCCTCTACTCTTTCTCACTCTATGTTTCTAGTGCATACAAAATAAAAGGGAAGAGAGAGAATTAAATCCACCCATTTTTTATTTCAGCCCAACTTTTTAAACAATATTTTTTTACAGCACAAGAAAACAATGGGAAAGGGAAAAGAAGAGAGAGAAATATAGGGATGGGGTAAATTTTAGTTTCCAACTTGGAAACAGAAAAAAAAAAATAAGAGGGTATATATTTTTATCTGATGTGGCACAAGTCAACGCATTCAAACTCATGCCTAACGTGCCATATCAGCAAACCACCGAGTCACCGCCACTCAACTCGCCGGCGTCCCACTCAAATCCAATTCGGTTTTTTTTAGCACCAGAATACAAAGTGAAAGTACGGTCCACCATTGTCCAATTGGTGAAAGTAGGGATTATTAGAATCCAATTATCCTTTATATATATATATATATATATATATATATATATATATATATATATATATATATATATAACGGTAAGCAAATCAGCTAGGTAACTCTTCTTTTAAGGACAGACCCAACCTATCTTCATTCATGATACAATTCAAACTAGCAGATTCACTATGGTTCCAGAAGTAGCTACCCTCGATGCTAAGACCAGCTTTAGCGAGCCAATCCGTCGCCCTGTTTGCCTCGCGAAAAACGTGAACAATCTTGAAAAGGGAGCAATGAGCAAGGTAATTCTTGATGTCGTAAAGAATTTGATGGATGGTCCAAGGAGTGTCACAAAGACCATTGAGAACGTCAATGATGATTTTATTATCTCCTTCGATAACCAGGTTGTTTAGACCGAGATGAATAGCCTCGCGGAGACCATTTCGTAAAGCGGTGGCTTCCGCCACCAAGACGGAGGACTGACCCAAGCAAAAGGAGCCACCCAAAATGAATTTACCAGCCCAATCGCGAATGATAAATCCACCACCAGCACCTTGAGAGGATTTGACACCATCAAAGTTGAGCTTGTACGCTCCGATAGGCAGGGGAGACCAGGAAATCCATGAAGAGGAAGGACGCTTGGAGGAATCCTGTCTTTCCGAAAAAAACTCGGCATGAATGTTGTCAAGCTTGGAGCGGGACCTCCATTCAGCAATAGTCTTCTTAGCACGAATGAGAATGTCGTTGGGATGGGACATGATTCCTTGGAATGTGAGAGAGTTCCGAGCTTTCCAACTGCTCCACAGGAAGGTGACAAATTGCTCCAAATGGCTCCTACTCTGATCCTGTTTGTAATGATTAAAAAGGCTCAGGATGTTTGTGAGAGAACGCGGAAGATAGGGAAGCCAAGACTGCTCGCATGCAAGCTTCCAAGCATTTTTGGCTTGAACACAGTGCAGAAAGATGTGATCTTGGTCCTCAAAATTGCAGGAACAACGGGGACAAAACGGGGTGATAGCACACCCCCGCTTAAAAAGCGTGTAATTAGTGGGAGAAGGGAATGTCTGCAGAGGAGCCATAAGAAGACTTTCAACTTAGGCTGGATGTCTAACTGCCAAACCACCGGTATTCCGAAGGTTGAGTCTCATTCGTAAGGCCATGGGCCAGCCAAGTGGCAGATTTAGTAGTAAAAGAGCCACTACTCGAAAGGCCCCAGCAACAATGATCCTTAACATTAGTATCTGGGATAGGGATATCACGAATAAGCCGAATAGACTGGTCATTAACCAGCTGATGAAGAAGACTAAGGTTCCACTGTTTATCCTGAGTGATAACATCAGAAGCTTTAAGGTTCAAATTAACATTGCTGGCATCAATGTCTGGATTCAGAGCGAGCAGATTATTAAAGTAGCACCAGTTATCCGTCTAGAACTTAATATTATTTCCATCACCAATCGACCATCTCAAACCTTTCTTAAAACATTCTCTATTTCTAAGGATGACTTTCTAGGCCCAGGAATCAGAATTCCTGATTTTGCGATTGAAGAAATTAGTTTCAAGAGGATATTTAAGCTGCATTAAGTCAACTCAGATACCTGAACCGAATAGGTAGCGCTAGGAAAGTTTGCTTAGAAAGGCACTATTAACCGCCCCAGTTTTACGGAGCCCGAGACCCCCATATTTTTTGGGCATGCAAACCCTGTCCCAAGACACAAGGGCAAGACCCTAATTTGAATTCAAATCTTTCCAAAGGAAATTACGGCTAATGGAGTCGATTTTGGAGGCAGTGGAAGTAGGGAGTTTGAAGCATTGCATAGTATGGGCCGGCAGGGATTCAAGATTTGATTGAATTAAAGCTATACGCCCGGCTTTTGAGATAAACTTGGTTTTCCACCCTTGAAGCTTTTGATAAGATTTGTTGATATATATATATATATATATATATATATATATATATTGGTGTGAAAAAGAGTGGTGGAGAGAGATAGAGCTTGGCCTATTTTTAGTTTCTACAAAGTTGAAAACTAAGAATATTCTTGTTTGGCCTAATTTCTGCTTTGAGCTCTATTAAAAAGCTATCAAAGAGCTTGGACAAACATATACTTATTTTGATACAAATAAAATAGGGTTTTTGGCCTCTAATAATACGTACTGAGGGGCTTGTGACTGAAAATAATCCGAAGTGACTTGTAGACCAATGGCAGTCTGTACTTTTTCAATATTTTCTCGTACAAAGGAATGAAATGTTGTTAATGTACTTTATTGTTGGTTTGAAATCATGAAAATAATGTACTTTATTGCTTTCAAATCTTCGAAGATAAAGTCTTGTTCCTGTCATTATTTACTGTCTAAAACAATCAAGTAAACCAAACCCAACAAAGAATTGTAACAATATGGCAAAAACAAAGAAATGTTCCAAATGCCAAAAACAAAGGTCCCTGTCATTGTTGACTGTCAAAAATCAAAGGTTCCATAATCTGATTCAAGGATTACAAGCTACTGTCATTTTTAACAGTTAATGTTTATTGCCAAAAACAAGGTAAAAGAAAGCATTACAAAACACACAACATCTATTCTGCCAACTAATCTGATTCAAGGATTACAAGCTTCAAAATATATGGAAAATAGTACTTGGCAGCTACACAAAATGATGTTTTTTATCCATCCAAGCATTACAAGCTTCACAAAATGATGTTTTTATCCAAAAAAACCACATCCATAATCTTGGCATCTACTTGGCTGGTTCTCCAACACATGATGCTGATGATACTTGACTCAAATGCCCCTCAATCGTCATTGAAGATGCTCCCATCTGTGTAGTACAAAGGAATTAGATAAGATATTGAATATGGTTTGTATGCAACTTTAATAAATACAAAAGGAAGAAAGTGGACCACAAAATTTGGTTGGTATGCAACTTTAATGAATTACCTTGCTGGATCCACAATGTAAGTCACCTTCCCGCTTAAGCTTTCCTTCCCTTCCCTTCCCCTTCCCTTCCCCTTCCTTCTACCTCTCACGCTCCTCTTCCTCTAGGTATGGTAGGTGCAGCTGGTCTGCTTCCTTCATCAATGGGGGTCTTCCTCGGCCTTCCTCTTGGTCTCTTCTGTTGGGGTTGGTTGCTAGGATCATTGGGGCACTTGCTTTTGCTATGACCCGTAGCTTTGCAAGATAAACAATGCATGATTCGACCATGCCTACTCAACTTTCCAAGTCGGTTCTCATCTTCATGTGGTTGTTTTCTTCTGTTCTTCCTAGGTCTGCCAGATGGGATTACAACTGGAGGAGGGTATAGGGGGAAGTCAATTTGAGGCCATTGCTTCTCACCAACACATGGGGCTATACAATGGTCATAGCACTTGAGGTAACACTCCTTTGTGAAGTATGAGTTAACATACTTTTCAGATTCTTCCTTCAGCCACTCAACACATCTTATAGCATGACAACAAGGGATCCTAGTGACATCCCATTTCCTACAGCTACAAGTGGCATTATTCAAGTCAACAGCATGTAGGTCCATCCCATGTCTCACTTGAAACTTCCTATTCCCAGCAACAGTTGGGTAACAAGTAATGGCTTTCTCCTTCTCTTTCTCAAGAGCTTTCCTAATTCTAGGGCATATTAGATCCTCTGAGTTTTCCATTCCCATCCTCTTCAAAGCTACCCTTTCCATCAATGCCATCCTAATATCCTCTAGCATATCAATCAAGTGTTTTCCTCTAGCATTAACTACATATGCATTGAAAGTTTCGGCCATATTACTTACAATAGCCTCACACTTAGTCTCTGGTCGAATGAATGCCCTACAAAAAGTTCTAGGATCTTTACTTAAAAAGTCCTCAGCTGCCTTCTGAGAGGTCCTCTTGAGATTATCCATGGCAAGGTTGAAATCAGCTTCATTGTAGGCTTTTGCAGCTGACCAAAACAACATCTTCAACTCATCGCCTTTGTGACTCTTGTGCCAGTTAGCATAAATATGCCTAGCACAATTTCTATGCTCAGCTTCTGGTAACACTGTCCTAACACCATGAATGATGGACTTCAAGAAATAATTGTTAGTTATTTGGTAATTTAGTTACAAAACATGTAATGGAATTCTTAAGAAAGAATAATTGACATTCACATTATAAAACACATATTGAACTTACATTATGCTGATCAGAAATGATTGTAAGTCTACTTCCATCAGTGAGCTCAAAGTACTCCTTGAATTTGGCAAGAAACCACTCCCTGCTGCTGTTGTTCTCGCTTTCAACTGCTACCCAAGCTATGGGAAACATTTGGTTATTTGCATCATAACCAATAGCACTCATCAATGTCCCACCAAGGAAGGTCTTTAAGAACCCTGCATCGATGCATATTATAGGTCTACATCCTCCAATAAACCCCTTTTTCAATCCCTCAAAACATACAAAAAACCTATGGAAAACAGGATCTTGCAAGGGCCTCTCAATGATATCTAATTCGTACTTGCCATTGGGGTTAGACCTTTTCAACTCTTCCAAGTATCTACCAAATTTCATGTAATGATCCTTCATGCTCCCGTGCAGTAGTTTTGCTGCTACCTTTCTTACTTTGTAGGGGAAATAGTAGGTCACACACATTCCAAAGTCTTCTTGCAAAGTTTTTCTAATGTCAGCCCCTTTCCAAAATGGATCTTCAACAAACCTCACCAAATAATACTTCGCAAGCCACTTAGACTTCAGTTGTCTGTTCTTGGACATGTTTCTCTGACAAGTATGTGTCTTGTGTAGAGATTTAAGGACATAGGTTGCCCACCTTTCATGCCAAGAAACATAGATCCTAAACTTGCAACCTTCGACACATCTAACACTTATCTTGTGTCTCCTATGGTCCGAAATGTCAACTTTCAAGTTTCTACCTTGGAACAAAGCATACCTTATCATTGCATCTTTGAAATTGTGAATAGTACCAAATGCCATCCCCACCTTCCATTCAAAGGTCTTGAAGTCTGTCCTCTCATCAATTGTAACTTTACATGGCTTACCCTCCTCGAAAGCAAATCGTTATGTCCTTCTTCACACTCACTGGAGCTAGGTGTGTCCATGTCAAGATCGTAATCCTCGTACTCACTCCACCATTGGCTTTCTGCTCATATTGTCAAGATCCTGTTGGTACCGGATCTCTTCCTTAATTCCATTCTTGTAGAAGTCTGCATTTCACTTTTTAATTGCAGCTTCTTTTTGCTTGCTCCAATCTCTAAATCTCTGGGCATCAATGTGATCTTCATCATCACTAGTCTCTATGTCAGACTCAATGAAAAATTCTTCCACATAATCTTCTGCCAACTGTTCTAATTCTACATCTTTATCATCCATTCTTCTTTTCCCTTTTCTCTTCATACCCACCACTTCTTCAGGAGACTCCACTTCTTCATCTGATTTGTACAAGGAGTCCTTAGAATCATCATCACCGGTTTAATCCCCAAAATGTCAACAGATGCAATTTTTGCCTTTGGGTATGAGAATGGGAGATTTGGGCTCAACATTTTGTCCTTTGGGCTTGGGAGGAGGACATTTGGGCTTAGCAGATTCTGATTTGGGCTTGGGAATGGGCTGAGAAGGCTTGGGAGTGGGAGATTTTGGCTTAGATGTTGTGGGTTTGGGCTTGGGAATGGGCTGAGAAGGCTTGGGAGTGGGAGATTTGGGCTTAGAAGTTGTGGGTTTGGGATTTGTAATGGGCTGAGAAGCCTTGGGAGTGGGAGATTTGTGCTTAGAAGTTGTTGGTTTGGGCTTGGGAATGGGCTGTGAATGCTTGGGAGTGGGAGATTTGGACTTAGAAGTTGTGGGTATGGACTTGGGAGTGGGATATTTGGGTTGAGAAAGTGATGGTTTGGCTTTGGGAGTGGGAGATTTGGGCTTAGAAGGTGGGGATTTAGGCTTTTGAATGGGTGATTTGGGTGTTGGTGTTGGGGGTTTGGACTTGGGCCTAGGAGATTTGGGAGTAGACTGTGAGGGTTTGGGCTTGGGCTTGGGCTGAGGTGATTTGGGTTGTGTTTGTGTAGGGGAAGGACTGGGCAGTAACAATGGAGTTGATGAAGATGCTTGTGGTTCTGGGATAGGTATTTCAGCAGCTTCATTTGGGTTTGCAAACACAGGTTGATCAACTATGTGTTTCAAGTAAACATGGAAATCCTTCATTTTGGAAGCCATTGTCATTGCATCACGTGAATCATCATCAGTTATTAGTGGCCTCAAACCCTTCTCCATTGCTCTCCCAGGTAAGACATAGAATGCACCCTCCAAATTTCTGAACCCAATATCTTCTTCCCCAATTCCCTTTATCTCCAAGAAGGACAATTTGTCAACATCAAAATTGTATATGATTCGACAATCTCCCTCAACATACTTCATTTTTTTTACCCTCCCACACAAATTTCCCACCATACTGTAAGTGCAATGTGATGCAATCCATCGGCTCTGTACACAAAAAAAGCCAAAATTCCCAGAAATATTCAACAATCAAATCATCAACCGAACAAACCCAGAAAAACTATACTTTCAGCATCCCAACTTATCCAAAATCAATTGCTAATCAAATGCAACCAAATTCAACAAGAATGAACCCCAAATTTAACCTAATACATACACAAACTTGTCGAGTAAAACACAAAGCATTCAAGGCAATGCATAATCTCAGTAAAACCCAACAATAAAACCCTAAACCGAACAAACAAACTAACCTCCAATTCCGTCAACTCAAACATGCACGGCCACCAAACGCGAAACCGCCTTCCTTGCTGAATTCCGACTCCAAGATCACAAAATTTTCAGCAAGCAACCTCTCCGATGGTAACTGTCTTCCTTGCTGAATTCCGACTCCAAAATCTCAAATTTTTCAGCAAGCAACCTCTCCGATGGTAATTAGGTTTAGACGATGAACAAGGGGGAAAACACAATTTTTCGATTTGAAATCGATGAACTCTGGGAACTCAAATTCCATCGGGTACTTACTTTAGTTAGGTGAAAGCATTAAATGCATCTTTCTTAACATATACCTTCCCTCCAATTCACTTTCTGACTTGGCAATAAAAAAGTGGTGTTGGCCTTTAAAAAAAATCAGAAAGAAATACATTAAAGCTGAGTTGGCATGCTCTCATTTAAAGACCACGTGCTCCGGTTGCCACGTCAGATTTCCGGCACCGGAAAACTAATCTGGACTGCTACGAAAAAATATTGAAAAAGTACAGACTGTCATAGGCCTAAAAGTCACTTTGGATTATTTTCAGTCACAAGGTCCTCAGTACGTATTATTAGAGGCCAAAAACCCAATAAAATATGTCTTTCATCAATTTTTAGTTTTATAAATTGCTAATCAATTCTATCCATTGTTATAATATTTTTTAGGGAAAACATTTACAAATTATCAATTCAATTTGTTACAATATTTGATTAATAATAAGCTAGCTTCAAATATTCATATAATTAACGTTGTTTTTTTTTCTTCGAACTCATAACATATAACTACCATTATTTATGTTGGTGGAGATAGTGTTTAATCTTATTTGAATTGTATTTGTATTAGAATTTTTAATTTCAAATATTTAACTGAAGATCTTAATATTGGCAAAAAAATTTAAGGAGTATATTATTTACATATTATAAATTTAAACTTTTAAAAATATTTTGGTGAAACATTTGAAAAATATAAATACATATATTTTATTAGAAAAATTGGATTATAATGATCCCTATTTTCACCTTTTGTATGTATAGTGGTCCATAACTTATTTATTTATTTATTTTATGTTCTGATGGTCCAAAAAAATAAAACTTGTATTCTGGTGGTACCAAATCTACGCCCGAGGAGAAATCTTTTCAAAAATGACTTATTTTTTCATTCATGCCCTATATTCTTTTTATTTTTTTTCATTCATGCCCCCAAAAAGGTTTTGAACTATAGTTAATGAAAGAATTTTGAAATTATTTTTTTTATTGAGAATACGAGTAATTGCTATGCTTTTTTTAAGGGATAAAAGTAAAAACAAATCGAAAAAAAATCGAAAATTTTTGGGACAAACGTTGTAAATTCATTAAAAATCACGTGGAAATGTTGTACTAAGTTTTGAATCAAATTCAAGTCAAAATCTATGATATTTATGGTATATACTTGGTGGTATCTCACCATAAATTTATTTTTAGAACCACTAGAATACAAAAATAAAGTAGAAATTATTGACATATAAAAATTAAAAATAAGAAAAATTTTCCTATTTTATTATATGATATTTTGGTGTAAAATATGCATATATTTCATTATATGAATGCAATCAAAAAAAGTTTATATGATATAAACCAAAAAATTACTCGGAGATACCTCAACTTTTGGTGAAATGCTTTTCAGGTATCCCAACTTTTCAAAACTCATTTTGGGGTACCCTTACTTTTTGGGTTAGAAATTATTATGTGCTTTTTTGGTTATCAATTTGGTTAAGTGACTGAAATACCCTTATTATTCTATTTTTTAAGAAATGCCCTTGAAGAAGAGGAATAAGGGTATTTCGGTCACTTAATAAAATTGATGGCCAGAAAAACACCAAATAATTACTAACCCAAAAAGTAAGGGTACCTTAAAATGAGTTTTGAAAAGTTAAGGTACTGAAAAATAGTTTCTCCAAATATTAGGATACCTTCGAATAATTTTTTGGATATAGACAATATTTTTAACAATATGTATTATTTAATTTTATCTTAGCAATTGGCGGTGTTTAATTTTGTCTCCACCCATGCAAAAGTAGGTGCGCACTAATTTGGACAAATATAGGAATGGTGTTATATACTTACTAGTACAAATGCCCGTGCCATGCACGGGGCAAATCTCCATTGTTCGAGTAATGATATGATCAGTTTTATCTTAAGACATTATTTATGTGTCTTACCTTTTATTAAATTGGTATTTCTTAATAGTTTTGACACTATTTTTTTAATAATAAATATTAATTATCAAAGAAGTTCGAATGCAGAGGCCAGATCAACGAAGACAAATTATACCTTGATCAAATCAACCATTTCCTTAAGCATATTTTAATTTTTTAATATAAAAATAATGGATAAAATATAATTTTATGCAATTTATTATGCAATATTATGTTTATAGAATTCAATCACATTATGTAATATCATTTTAATATATAATAATATAGTTTTAGTGATACGGAAAGACAAATATTAGGTAAGGAACAAGATGTTTGTTAAACATTCAAATAAATTTGGCAAAATTTAGAGATAAAGCCATATTAATTTAACCTAGTAAAAATGAAATTAACAAGGAAGCAAAATAAAGTACCAAAATTGTACAACAATTTAGTTTCCATAGAAACATAAAATCCTTTAAAGATTCTCGTATGTTAAAAATTTCATCACAAAGAACATTTGACCTATACTTACTTGAATTTGAAATACACTTGATCATATTTATTTAAACTCAAATACACCCGAGTCATGTTTTTGAGTGAAATTTACCTAAAACCAAAATACACCCGATCCGTATTTACCCTAAAAAAATTTACTATCAAAGAAAATCTGACCCATATTTACTTGAATTTGAAATACACCCGAGTCATTTTTAAAAGTAAAATTTACTCAGAATCTAAACACACCAATTCACATTCTAACCAGATATATAGTGACCTATATTGCCTAATTATTATATTCGAGGCAAAAGAGTCAATTTGCGTGTAACACAAACTAAAAATAAATTGTGAATTAATTATTATATCTAAGGGTGAAATAACACAAGAAGTGTGAGCAGTAATGCAAAGAAAACAAAAAAAACCAAGTGCAGCAAAACAAAAAAAACCAAGTGCCACTTTTAATATAGAGTAAAAGAAAAGATATGGCCTGTATTACCGGGAAGCCTCTATCATAGAGGCATCATGCTTTTCTTTTCTTTTCTTTTTTATTGTCTTTAGAGATTGTCGCCTTCAAAATTCAGAGAAACATGGTACTTTTCTCCTATTTTTTGGACAAAAAGGCTCGTCAGTACTTGAACCCTACAGAGTTGCCCTTAATTATTATTATCTTTTTTTTATAAATGCCCTTTAATTATTAGCCATGCACTACATGTTAAATGGCTAATTCTTAGAGTATTGATATCACAGATGATTCATATGAACAGATTTTTTCCTTTTCAAATGGTTTAATGATCCCCTAATCCCTATTTGAGACAATCTTTCTCTTAAAATATTCTCATTTATTATAAAACTCTTTTATCTATGTATTGTTTTATTTTGTTCTGACCATATTGCAGAAGAAACTAGATAAAAATATTTGCAATGTTTGACAGCAGTACAGCACCATGATAAATAATATGAGCATTTTTTTTTATTTCAGTGATATTGTTTTTCATGATTAATACTTTTTTTTTTTTTGAAAAAGACCAGAACAACAAACAGCTCAGGCCCGATTACAATCAGCCCCAGCAGCAATTTGCAAAACAGAAGGAAAATTTGAGAACCAACACAAGGATGCTTTTTGCTCTATAGCTAAATGTGCTGCTACATGTGCCAATTGGTTGCCTTGTCTTCTAATCCATTTGAAAGAAATATGGGGGATGCTAGCTGCCAGCTGAAGGCACTGTTTTACAATAGCCCCTCTGTAAGTCCTTGCCTCCCTTCTTTGAACTAAGTCATGTGCGACTTCTTTGCAGTCAGTTTCAATCAACACTCGCTGAACCCCCAGTTCACAACATGTTTGCACCCCGCTCTTCACTGCTTCCGCCTCCAATTCATCAACTTCCATACCGTATTGCAGGTATTTGATTCTCGCCACCACTAATTGTCCTTCAGCATCCCGGACCACTACTCCCAAACCACCTTCCCCCTTACTGTTTCGGCTTGCGTCAACATTCACTTTCCACCATCCCGGTTCTGGCGGTGACCATCTGCTATCTTGGGATTGTTCCGTCCCCCTCCCATTTTGGTCATGTGCTGCTATGTAGGCATGATGGAAGCTCAAAGCCCTCCCGACAATTTCCATAGGCATCTGCTGTTTTTTGTCAAAAATGTGCGCATTTCTTGCCTTCCAAATCCCCCAGGCCATCGTCATGACTGCTCCCCTTTCTTCCTCATCAATCTCCTTTAGGATCCCCATAATCCATCCCCCAGCATCTCTTATTTGACGGCTCTCAGTCATCAATCTCATTGGGCTAATCTTCCACACCATAGTTGCTTGAGGGCAATCGGCGAAGACATGGTCGAGAGATTCATAACCGTCTCCACAGATTTGGCAAATTGGGTCGACCTCCAAATTTCTTTTTGCTAGATTGACCTTTGTTGGCAAGGAATCCCGGACCAATCTCCAAGTAAAATGTTTAATTTTTGGTGCTGACGTTGCGCTCCAGATTAGTTTCCAGAAGCCCTCCCTGTTTGAAGACTGACTCTGTGCCTCAGTTCCCTTTTCTTCTTCTAATCTCATTGCAAGGTAATAGGCAGATCGGACCGTGAATTCACCGGTTCTTGTTAGGCGCCAATACAAGATATCCTCATCCCTTGCAGGCCCGATTAGCAGAGCTAGAATTTCCTTCTGCTGGGTCTCGTTAAAACATAGCTGCACAAGATCCGTTTTCCATTCATCAGTTTCTCTATTTATGAGTTCAGACACTGTGGCTTCGGGATCCAGAAAGCACGGTTCAGTCATGACTTTGTGTCCCTCCGTTCTTGGCAACCATTTGTCCCTCCATATGCTCACTTTCGTACCATTCCCCACCCGCCAGATCATTCCTTCCTGAAGCAATTTTTGTGCCCCATGTATACTCCGCCAAGAGTAACTTGGTTGGTTACCGAGCGAGGCTTCCATAAAAGTCGACTTCTTGTAGTATTTTGCCACCAAGACCTGGGCTACCAGTGAGTTTGGGTACTGGACGAGGCGCCATGCCTGCTTTGCTAGCAAAGCCTTATTGAAAAGTCTGAAATTTCGGAAGCCACGCCCACCCATATTTTTACTCTTGCACACCGTGTTCCATCGGACCCAGGCTACCCCCTTCTTGTCCACTCCACTTCCCCACCAAAATTTTCTGCACATTTTATCTAGCTCCCAACATATTTGACTCGGTATCCCGAAACATTGCATTGAATATGTTGGGATAGCCTGCACTATTGCCTTTAGAAGAATTTCTTTTCCTACCCTCGATAAGGTTGTCTCCTTCCAGCCTTTAACTTTCTTCTAGACCCGATCTTGGATAGCTCGGAACACCGCTTTCTTTGATCTTCCAATGTAAGTGGGAAGACCCAAGTAGTGATCATGGTTGTCCACAGCCTTAAAACCCAACCTCTCTTGGAGCATGCATCTCTGGTTGTCGCGCACATTTCGGCTATAGGAAACCTCAGACTTATCCACATTGATCAGTTGCCCAGAAGCAGTCTCATAGACTTTTAGGATGTCTAGAACCTGCTTAGCTTCCTCCACTGTAGCCCTTACAAAAAGAAGGCTATCATCTGCAAAAAATAGGTGAGAAACAATGGGGGCCTTGTTTGCTATTTTGATGCCATGGATTAGATGTCGCTCTTCCCGGTCACTGATGAGAGCTGACAACCCCTCTGCACACAGGAGAAAAAGATAGGGTGATATCGGATCGCCTTGTCTGAGGCCCCTATGAGGGGTGAACTCATCGGAGGGCTCACCATTTATCAAAACCCTATATTTTACTGTAGTAATGCATCTCATGATAATGGCAATAAAATGATCACAGAAACCCAGAGCTATCATCATATCCTGAACAAACTTCCATTCAATCCTATCATAAGCCTTACTCATGTCAAGCTTTAGAGCCATATGCCCCTTCTTTGTTGATTTTGGCCTTTTCCTCAAATAGTGGAAATGTTCGAAAGCCACAAGAACATTATCAGTAATAAGACGGCCGGGGACAAAGGCAGATTGGCATTCATGGAGAATATCCAGCAAGCATTTTTTCAACCTATTTGCAACTACCTTCGAGATGAGTTTATAAACCACATTACACAGGCTTATCGGTCTAAAGTCCGTGGTTTTGGTAGGGGTTTTCACTTTCGGAATAAGAGCAATGAAGGTTTCGTTTACACTTTTTGGAGAGTGACCATTGTTTAGAACATCTAGAACAAAAGAGGTTACATCCGACCCAACAACATGCCAAAAGGATTGAAAAAATAAAGCGGGCATACCGTCAGGGCCTGGAGCTTTTGTGGGATGCATTTGGAGCAAAGCTTCATAGACTTCCTCTCCCGTGTAGGGCCTTAGGAGTGCGACGTTCATTTCCTCTGTAACCTTGGGTCTAATTAGTTGAGTTACCGACTCAGTATCTAGTATGTCTTGGGTCCGAAACAGCTTCTCAAAATAGTGGATAAAAGCTTCCCCCACCTCCTTCTTTGAATCCCTCCACTGCCCCGATTCGTCCTCAATCCCCCAAATGTGATTTCTTTTGTTTTTCTCTGGTTTGCTTTTGTGTGGAAGAAGTTGGAATTTTTATCCCCTTCTTTTAGCCAGGTTTGCCTACTGCGTTGAGCCCAAATGATTTCCTCTTTTTCTTCAAGGTCCTCGAGACGGCCCACAAGAGAGCTAAGGTGCTCCAGATTTTCTTTGTTTGGCACAGCCTTATGGGCCGCTTTTATTTCCTTTCTCAGTCTTTGGGACTCATCCATCACTGCCCTTCTTCTCCCATCTAGCCTTCTACCCAGTTCTTCACACATAGATTTTAGTTTATCCTCTCTGGGTTTTCCTCCGCATCGGGCCCATGCTTCCTTCACTGCTTCCTCACAATCTATTTCTTCCATCCATACTTTTTCAAAACGTTGAGGCCTCGTACCTCTCTCTTGTCTCCATGTTATAGGGCAGTGCATGGTACTATTCATCACAATTGGGACATGATCTGATCTACGTTTGTGAAGGTGCTCCACTTTATTCCATGCAAACATTTCTCCCCACTCCTCATTTATTAGGAAACGGTCCAACCTTTCTTTGACATTCCCTTCACCTTCCCTATAATTGCTCCAAGTGTACAAATCATCTCCCACCCCACCATCCCTAAGACCACAATCCTCAATCGCCTCTCTGAAATCTCTCATTCTCCTATCACAAGCTTGCCTTCCTCCTTCTTTCTCTGTGTGAGTACTTATTTCGTTAAAATCTCCCCCACATAACCAAGCCACTCCCACCTTCCTCAAGCTTCGCAAGAGGTCCCATGTCTGTCTTCTCTTCTCTGCTTCTGGATGTCCATAGAACCCAGTGACAGCCCATTTGACCTCCCCGTCTTCTCCTCGAGACTCAGCATCAATATGGTATAAGGATTTGGAGCACAAATCCAGGGAAATATGACTCTTCCACAGGAGAGCCGTACCCCCACTGCGTTGCCTTCCCTCCCCCTTACAACTCACAAAGACGCCATTGTCCCACCGTATTATCTGCATAATTCTTCCCCATTCCCATTCCTTGGTCCTAGTTTTCGAGAGGAATACTAGGTCGGGATCTTCTGCGTACAAGAGGCGCTTTAGGCCTCGAACTGGTCGTGGGTTCCCAAGCCCACGACAGTTCCAGCACAACATTTTCATAATTCTCGGTGGGGCTGGGACGCAGCCTCCACCGATTCCACAACAATGGTTACATCCTCTCTTAACCTTTTTGTCACTTCAGTTTGTGCTTCTGCTTCTTCTACAACCATCCTCTTTCGTCCTTCCTTATTTTGGTTGTCACAGGACTTGTTTTTCTCCCTTGGTAAGCGCCTCCACTTTTTGCAAGTATCTTTTGCAACGTTCTCATCGCCCTTTCCCTCATCCATAAGGTCAACAGTACTCCCTCCCACACCATCAACTTCCTTTGAGACATTTGTTTGTGTCTCATGTTCGTCGTTTTTCTTATCCTTCTGACTAGTCCGTCCTCCTTCTCCTAATGAGAGTGTCTTCTCAAGATTTTTGGTGACCTCCTCGACCGCCTCTTCAGTTACTCTGGCATATTCCTTCTCCTTCGGGCAGAAAACTAGCTTCCTCACCGCTCCCCCCGCCTCCACCCTCCCTTTTGGTCCTGTTCGAAACGACTTCTTTGTTTGCCATGGGGACGCTCTCAACCATTCCCCAAACTTATAGGTTACCTCTTTTCCCTCCTCCTCCTTCTCTGGGCACTCTTTTTCTAGATGCCCTAGTCTGCCACAAGTGTAACAAAAGTTCGGGAGACGTTCATATTTGACTCGTAACGATAGTTCTGATCCATCCTTTAGAGAAAGATCAATATGTGTGGGGAGAGCGTCCCGGAGATCCATCATGACCCTAAATCTGACCGACTTCTCCCAGCAGTGGAAATCCATGTCATCCGATTGCATGAAAGTGCCCAGTTGATCCGCCATTGCTTTGTTATTTTTCTCCGTCCTACCGCTGAAAGGCGGATCATAAACTCTCGCCCAGAAAGGCGCTTGATAGAGACTTGCCGCCGCTTCAGATGGTAGTTGTCCCGCCTGCAAGTCACTCAAGACTACCACAGCTTTGTCGAAATTCCATGGGGCACCCTCAAGGACCTTGTCCTTGTCACGCCAGTGGAAGAATTGAAATACAAAGACATTCTCCTCAATTTCTTTTGCCTCGAACCCATGCATCGGCCTCCATAATTTCTCCATTGTGTTCATAAAGGCCTGTGAATTGAATCTCCGCTCTGTCCATAACTTCCCGATCAAACAGAGCCCCAGTCGTTGCATTTGTTCATCTCATTTCGAGTCGTCCCATTGCACTGGTTTCTTCCCTTTTTTCTCCATCGCCTTATCGTCAATTGATGACGTATGTTGCTGCCGATCGGACCCCTGGACCACCAAGACACGCGCCGGTGACACCACCGTCAAACCCTAATTACCTAGGGGGAGAACTCTCACACGGCTAAAAACCCTAGGAGAGACATTATGATTAATACTAGGAGCATTACAAGAAGTAAAGAAGGGAAGAGAAAGGCGGAGGAAATCTCATGCTAAATTAGCTTTTGGTTTTTGGTAATGAGGTATTCGAAGGTTGTTAACGGACAAGTCAATTTAACCCATTTCTACTATTACATAATAAAATAAAATGCTATTGTTTCATTTGTGGAGATGCCGTCGAGTTAGTGTATAACTAACTATCTTTGTAGAAAGAGTAAATTACATTTACCCTGCCTGACATATGCGGTAATAATTTTTGCACATCCGATATTTGGGAAATAATTTTCACCATACCTGACATTTTGTGAAAGTGATTTTTAGTGTTAGAATCCAGTAACTTGTCATCGAAAATGGAAAAATATAATAATACCCCTATATCACTATGTGAAATTACGATGTTGCCCTTTAATTTGAGAAGGAAAAGACTATGTTGGAGAGTAGAAGACAGACATGCATGGTGGTTTGGGAGGGGTTAGGTTTTCATTTTCTGTATGGGAGGGGGGACCGGGGAGAGGAATCAGTGGAATGCTTGGGTTTTAAAATGTCATAACAATTAATACTAAGGGTACAAAAATAATTTCACATTTAATTGAAAGCCAAAGGAAATAATAACAAGGGTATAAAGGTCACTGCATATTTATTTTTTTACAGTTCATCGGAAAAGTCAATAAAAAATCAATTATAACATACCTGAGGGGCTTTAAATTCATGACCACTTAAATGTCAAGTAGGGTAAAAATTATTTCTCAAATGTCGGGTGTGCAAAAGTTATTACCACATAAGTCAGGTAGGGTAAATGTAATCAACTCTTTGTAGAAACATATGCTTTTTAATATTCCTTACACTAGTCCTTAACCCGTGCGATGCACGGGATATTTAAAATTTTAAATAGTATAAAATAAATAAAATAAATATGTTATTTTTTATTTTAAAAAATAAATATGTTACCAAACATTCTCAATCCAAGTAAAAAAAAAAAAGAAGCGACTTAGAATGATAAAAACAAATACTCCAAATTCTTGCCTGGGCGGGAAATGAAGTGGTCGAATGTAACAATCTTACCTTACATCTTGCAATTTAGATAGATAAATTCCAATTAATTACCCATAATTTAGAATCTTTCTTTGTCTATTATTTCATTGGAAAGAAGCATGTGACATTACTTTATTCATAAACAATATCGTATAAGTCAAAAATGAAAGGGCAGCAACCTTTATTACCATGTCGTAAATGAAAGGGAAAAATTCATTGAACCCTTTATACACCAATATCAAATCTCCTACAGAACCATATATGATCCATGCAAAATGTTATCTATACACATATGATGTTTGAATGAATTCCTTAATGCATGTAGTGGGTTAGTAATATTCCTCTTAATTCTATTAACAATCTCTATCATACACAACTAACGTTCATCAAATTTTCTTCTATTGCGAGCTTCCTAATTTCCAGCAATGTAGCCTTGATGTTTCACCTTTAGTGCCACTCGTACACCAAGAGATCCTGCTCGGATTTACATTAACATACATTAATAGAAGGTAGATTATTTACAACTTGTCCAAATATAAACTAAGAGAAAAGAATTAGGATTTAGATATGATGGCGAAACGACATTTCACTCTTACACAGGCATACCTTTGTAAGGTTGTATAGGTGACCAACACCTTGTATAACAATTCATCACACAAAACCCCACAAATTACTGGAAAAATATCAATCAATCAAACAAATCCTAAAGACTAAATGGAATTTAATTTGAGAGATATGCATAGTCTTGTTGTAAGTGTATTTTAAACACTCCAAAGAATAATCACAACAAACAAATATTTTACGGGTACACAATTGTTCAATCTGATGAAACAAAGAGCAATAAATATTATGTAGCATCAATATCTAAGGTATATTCTCCAGGCCTAGCGTAAAAATTCCTCTAGGAAGAAAATAAAAACAAAGGTAAGCAATATTTCTCCTGTATACAGAAATTTGGTTGCAATGTTATATATACAATTCTATATGCATATTGCTCTTAGTTGGTTTGTGGATAGGTTTCAAAAGCGCTGACATTCAGAAAGCCTTGAAAGTGACAAATCTAGAGTAGTAATTTGCTAAAATCATAGAGAAATTGATGATAGAGATAGAATAGGAAGCAGTATTTGATTTGAAAAAAAAAACGAAATATATGGTGGAGTTGTCGAGGAAATAGTACTTTTCGAAAACTAACATGTTTGTATTTGCAGGTTTGCTGAGAATTCAATGGTAGCTTCAAATGTTAATAGTTAACAGATTGGAAGAGAATAAAAAATGTTTTGACGTTTATATATTAGGTCGGGAGGTAGAGTCCTATTTAAATTTGGGTGAGAGGTAGAGTCCTAATTAATTAGATTTGAGTGAGAGTTAGAGTCCTAATTGGGGTGGGAAGTAGACTTCTAATTAGATAAGGTAGACTCTTAATCTTATTAGACTTCTTGTTTATTATTTTTTAAAATCGATTTTTTTTATCATTTCATGGGCGGAAATTTTTATTGTATTTTTAAATTAATTTTTTTCTTTAATCTGATTGGTCGATAACCCCTACAATCACTCTGGGTTGAGTATTTCAAATTTCGAATATATTACTTTTATATTATTATAGATTCGTCATGTTCGCATTTTACGGTCCAACATTCCAAGTATTCTTCTACATGTTTCCATACTTTTTATATATGCTTGATGTCGTTGTTTCTTTCCGATGATTAAGGCTTTGTACTTTAAATTGGTATATCTAATCAATCCAATCCAATCTAATCCAATTCTTACACAATTTTTCAAAAAAACATCCTCTTTAAAAACATAATTTCTAAAAAAAAAATATCATAACTTATCCAATCCAATTTTTCCAAACCTGATTTTAACTAATCCAAAGAACAGGGTGTAAAAGGGTTAATTGATTGTTGATGTAAGAGCACACGTACAATGGTTGGAATTCATTTCAATGACTCCAGCAACATTTTATTCCATTTCTTGTCAACAATAATTTTTGTAAGTTCCACAATTTTGGAACTTATTCTGGAACTATAAACTATTCTGAATTGAAATCCATTTCTTCCATCCTTCCATACTTTTTATTGGTTGAAAATTAATTTTTTCTTTTTTTATTTTACTTTGAAAATAAAAGTTGTGTGATAAATTAAGATAATTGCAAATATTTATTTAAAGTTTTAAGTTGGAATTTCAGCTATTGTAGAAAATGAGTCTCAAAAATTTATCTCAAAAATTTTAAAAATAAGATGATATATTAAGATGAGCCTCACCGAAGATTCAAAACAATGAAATACCATTGTAAATGCTGAGAGTAACGCCCGACAAGAGGTTTAGCCATTCAAATCCCTTTCCTATTATGTTATTCATCAAGCGCAGAGGGGGGTTGTTTAACCAAATATACTACTCTTAAAATACAACCTGGACTGGATACCAATTTAGCTAAAAGCTTATTATTGATTCTTTGCATGTAACTTGAATCAACAATGACAAAATATTATTATGTAAAATAACTTTTATTACCATTTCAATTAAATGATTCCAAAAAATATTAACAATACCTGCTATTTCTATCTTAAAATATTTGCAATTATGACTAATTTTTTGTGTCAATAATTTATTTGTCAATTTTACAATTTCAACAACTATCATTTTCCATTAATATAAAAATAATTTAAATAAATACAAATTTTTCACTACAATTTCGATACACATTAATGTCGGGTTTTTTTTGCATTTTGGATCCCGAACTTTGAGGGTATTTATTTTCTAACCTTTGATTTTCTACATTAATTTTTTAGACCCTAATTAAAGTTTGTAAGCTGAATAAAAAAGGACCTTAAAATTTGTGGGTTGAAGAAAAAGACTTCTGTCTCATTCTTTGTTTTCCTCCCATATTTGAATTTATTTTCTGATTGATGTCAAACTTTAGGGCTATGGTTAAAACTGATATTGAAGTTGTAATAGGGCTACTTAGACCCCTGAGTATAGGGTTTAAGTAGCTCCAACATGAATAAGAGAGGTTTAATATCGGTTTTTACCTTTAGTGTTGAAGTTTGACGCCAATTGGGAAAAAAATTCAAACATGGAAAGATAAAAAACGGGAAACATATTTTTTTTTCAGTTCACAAACTTTAAGATTTTTTTTTTTTGAAACTACAAAATTTAGTATCTAAATAATTAAAATTAAAAATAAAAAATTTAAAAAATAAATACCCTTAAAATTTGAGATTCGCAAAAATAAAACCCATTAGTCTTCTCAAATTATTTATCATCTGTCTGTCAGGGAACCTGCCTTTTTATGAAGCAAAAAGCTGAGCATCATTGAACTTCAAAGTCATGTCAAATTTGCAAGACAAAAGTTGGTGAAATTAGCACTCGACACTCGACCATCAAACTCCAAATAATAAATATTTTTTTACGAAAGAATTAGTAGTTGTCAAGCCCATAGCCATCTAGTTTACATCAAAAAGTGGAGCAACACGTGTCGTGTGAGCATTTGGGGGAGCAGATGTCCAAACGCACTGGATGGATGGCTGTCCATTTCATCACCTGCTTGGATTGCCATACTTTCAGACGACCGTCCATTATTTTCAGTTTTTCCAATTATTATTGCATTGTTCGCATAATATACGTAATTCCAAAAGTAAATAATGATGAGTGTGCTCGTTGTCATGACGTCCATATTTTGCACCCCACATCACGTGACTAGGTGTCTATTGTCACGTGACGTCCTTGCTCTCATTCGCTTACTGCAACTTCTCAACTTTGTACAGCTGAAAGCCTGAGATTATTGGAATCTCTCTTCTCGTCCATGCCTGATTGCCTTCTGTTCTGGAGTCGTCGAAACTTTGTTTAATTCATTATTTTTTTTTAATAGTTTACTTAAAATATGATGATCGGTGGAGCATGGATTATCTGGATTAAGGTCATGTTCTTTTATACAATAAGTGGAATATGGTAATAGCGTGGTGTTGTGAAATAATTGGAAGTTGTGAGAGGGTGTAGTTAGTTGTGGTAAGAGTTATGTTAGATGAGGTAAGTGAGATGAGAAAATGTGAAAAGTGAAGAGGGAAAAAAGTGAAGAGATATATTAAGAATAACTATGATAAAGTGCGGGGAAATTCGAAAGAATGTTAAATAACATGGTGAGGTGTGGTACAATACCGCACAGCTCCATATAAAAAGAGAGCCTAATTGCATAAAGTCATTTGAAATCTGTTTGGATTTCATTTGTTTATTTGGTCATTGTTTTTTGAGTGATGGGATAATCATTTTATTCACCTATCATATTTTATTTTAGCTATACCCATTTTATTTTACTTACTTTATCCAACTTTATCAACTTTGTTTCACCTATAACCTATTACATCAACCCATTAACCAATCACACAAAAAATAAAAAAATTGGGCATTATCTTGCTTGATCTAATTGTATCAGTACACAAATTAAAGTTGTTACGCGGTGAAAGACATTTTTATGAAAACTGGGAAAGACTACACATGTAAGGCACATGTTAAAAATTACCCTATATATATATACATATATATATATATATATTTGGTATAATAATTCATATTAAATATTGGGTTTTTCGCCACAAATAATCTGTACTGAGGGGCTTGTAAATGAGAATAATCCAAAGTGACTTTTTGGTCACTGACAGTCTGTACTGTTTCACTAATTTCTCATAGAAGTCAAAAATCAATTTCTGGCACCGGAAAGCTGACGTGGCGATCGGAAATTTCCTTTTTCAAGTATGAATATACATACTTATTGGTCGTCATGTCAGCTTTCCGGTGCCGGAAATCGATTCTGGATTGCTATTAAAAAATAGTGAAAAAGTACAGACTGTCAGTGGCTGAAAATCACTTTGGATTATTCTCAGTCACAAACCCCTCATTACGGATTATTTGTGGCAAAAAACCCTTAAATATATTATATTGAATATTATTTAGTTAACCTTAGATTTCAATAAGTACCAAAATTACAAACAATATACAATTGTATATAATTTTTTATATGTAATAGCATATTCACTTTTCAAATACAATGCACACTAATTAGTTTTCATACTCATAAAGATTAAACAACAACAGCAATAACAACAACAACAATAACAATAACCTTCCAAGGAAAACACGTTTGAGCGCAGTCTGAAGGATCCAAGTGAAGACAAACTTAGCCTCATGAACAGAAGTTCATGAAGAAACTAATTCCACTGAATCCGAAAAAGAAACATTTTCAAAAAATCCATCGAAAATGCGAGAAGGACATTGAGGAAACCTTTTTAAAAATCTAATTAAAGAAAGACTAAGAAACTGAGAAGTCAGTTTGTGATGGTAAGAAACTACATACATGTTTGTTCCATGTAACTGGGGTGAATCTAAAACATATGTAGAATAGAAATGGAATAGAGGCCCAAAGATAACAAATATGGACAATACTCTTCCTCAACATACTATGTGGGTTTTTAGATGATGTTTTTCCTAAATAGATATAATATAATTGACGGAATATTCATAACTATTACAAAATAATTAATCACCCAATAAAGAGTATAACTGCAGAGGCTTACGTGATCGCTAATCCGACTAATGAAGAGGTTGACCTTTGAGGTTTCAGTGTTGAAATTCTCTACCGTAGGTCCACGTAGCACTCTGGTAACTCGATTGCTAGATCGACCCAATTGAGACTAATCTCAATCCAAGATGTATGTGTTTAGGGTATTTTGTAGATTGTTGCAGGAAACAATAAATAACTGTTAAACTGGGAGAGAGATGAACTCAGGAAACCACCCTGCTATCTCTTTAGAAGTCTGAAACAGTTGATTGAGGAATCTCACTGATGGACTCCCTATTTATATTGTTGGGTGGCTTGGAGAAAAGGTTAACAAAACCCTAGTATCCAACTTATCTTAAAACAGAGTATGAGGCCCAACACGGTCCGTGTTCACACAACACGGTCCGTGTTGTGTCGATTTCTCTAAGAAATAAACTTCTAACACTTTCCAAAATAATACTTTATTAATTATTTTGGGCTACATGCATTGTTCCAGGGTATTAACTTATGTGACTCAATAAGACCAAATAATAAAGTTGTAATTAAACATATTTAATTACCGAATATGGAGGTCTCTAGCAAAACATATAATCATTATATTATTTTGGCTTAAACTCTAAGTATATTGAATCCCAACAATCTCCAACTTGTCCCACAAGTGTTCGATTCCTTGAATTCCCTTGTCACTTACTGTTTCATATTCGGATAAGGTTAGCTAATGTCATCCTTGTGTAAAACCAGAATGTTCCTTGATCTCTGAGTTAGACTCTGAAAAGCATATGATCATCTATTGATCCATCTGAGCTCGGCCAAACATTTTCAGTCGAAGCTCATTAAGTGGCCAACGAGACAACTGTCCCTAATAGGGAAGACAATGTCATCTTGTTCAACTACACATCCTCACATGCTCCAACTGTAACCTAGACACCGCCTTTATGGCCCCCTGTTACGAAAGGTGTTGGATGCACTCCAAAAATACAACAAACCATGTAGTTTATGTAATGAACTCAAGATTTAGGAGTTATCCTTAAGTAGCGAGAGCTCTTATGACATTCACAACTTAAAGAGCTCCCATTGCGGGTCAGTTCGGTAGTTGTTCTCAACATTACCGATGTGATTGATTTATGATGTCTCCACATCACTATGATCACGAAACTTGATCATCACCTCAACCCTACATACTAATTATTATGATATTATCAATGTCCCTACGCGATAATGCAATTAGGAACTAGGTCGACCGTCGACCAGGATTAGCATTATCAAGTTCACTTAATGGGGTTTCACAAATTAAATAAGAAATCATCTAATTTCCCATTTTGAGTTCGCTAACCCTTTTGGATATTTACATAATTCTAAACCACAATTGATGCGAACCTTGAATCTTATTCTTATTGATGAATCGACGAGGTCATAACTCATGAACAAGTCATGTAAACTTGACTAGTTCACATTCCAGAATATGTTTTATACTTATTGCCCATGCATGACTATCATGCTTTAACTGCAATAGGGGTTTAGTCCACAATATTTGCAATGAACCTTGCACATTTTTATATCATCTCTGACAGGGCCGCAAGCGCACGGTGTACGTAGTAGCACGTCAAGGTCGATCCCACAGGGACTTACTTAGCAGCACAATAAACTAATCTCTATATCGATTGCTAAACTAATCAGGTTTTGGGTTTTCGAAAAGGTTTAACAAACTAATAAAACCAATAAAGCAAGAAAAATTAATCTAATGTTCTAATCAAGAGAGAAAGACTTCTAGGGAGATACTAACCTAACAACAAGTTCGATTACTAAAACCTAGCCTGCACAATCATACATTCAAGAACGAATCAAGAATCGACAACCTCTGAATTCTATCGCCCTTTCGATGCTAAATAGAACTATTCTAAACAACCTAATCAACAACTTTCGTGTGCCTTTTAGGTTAAACAGAATTGAAGGTCTCAAAAGGTCAGGTTATCTAATGATTCCCTAGTTCACTACTCCTTTTTCAACTTTCGCAATTCTAGGTAGACAGGTTGGTAGTCAGATTACCCTAATTCACCTTTCAGTACTTCTCAGGTTAATCTCAAACTTACAAATATCCAAGGCCTTAAGAATACTCATAAACATGGTAAACACAACCTTCTATTGATTCTAGTCAAGAATTCATGCACAAACTAATAACAATCAATCAAACCACATTGTTTCGAGTTGCAAAACCCTAGAATTCAAAGAAACTACTCACTCATATTCAATGAAAACACGACACAAGTTCCAAACATCATAATCGAATCTCAAAACTAAGAAGGAAACCGAAAAGAAAGAATAGAATTGCGAAGAATACAACCCGTCGAGCCTTTCGATCCCGGGTAGAACCTTCTCCGCGAACGTCGCTCCTTTCCTTTGCGAATCTTGATCTTGGTTTCTCTTGAATCGATTTGGTCTTGAATGTGGAGAAGAGGAGTAGAATGGAAGTATTAGGGCTCTCTTTTCTCTCCTTGACGGCCAAAGAATGAAGGAAAACTGATAGAAAATGACTGAATCTCGAAAAACTGCCGCTTGCCCCCTTTTCTACTCGCGAAAACAACTGACCGCATAGGCGATCCGCCTGTCCGTACAAGTCCGTACACCACGGACCGTGGTGATCACCACGGGCTGCCCGTAGTTGCCACTGTTTCGTTTCTTTCTTCTTTCCTTCGCAAAAAAAATGAGTTGGGCCTAAGGAGCTGAACCGCCACGGACCGTGGCCACCACCTCGGGCTGCCCGAGGTTGCTGCTGCCCGGTCATTCCTTGCTCCTTTCCGTCCCAAATTTGTACCACGGTTTGGGTTTGACATGTAGAGGTCCGTGGTATATTCACTCTTGCACAAGTTAAGAGAAAGTTGGTGTTTTGGCCTCAAAACCTACAAATTCACATCAAAAACAACAACACCAAGTGTAGTAGGGAAATTGGAATAAAAATCAAGGTTCACACTCAAAACTATCCCTAATTCACTATTAAAAACCCCCAAAAACATAGTCATGAAATGCAGTTATCAATCTCCATTAATGACCTTTCATATGAGCTGGTATCTCCAGAAGTCGTGTTTGGATTCATAGTGAGCTTCAGTTCCTTTGCTTGAGTGATGGGTCCTATCAAGAAAGGTTCATTTCTCTCGTAAGACTAGAAACAACACCCAGTTCTGAAACGATAACTTCAAAATCCTAACAATTTCTATCACAGCTTCTAAAGTCATGCCATACTTGTCTCATTTGTCATTTGTAGAATCAAACTCGTGTCATGTTTGGAACCTCTTCCAGCTCACCTCAAAACCACTCAGATAAATTGTACAATTTTCTCTGACCTTTCAGATAATCATAACTTTTTGACATAGATATAGTATCAATGTAACTTTTCAAACTTAGCTTTTATCAACTAATTTAGACAAAGGACATACCCTTAGTTTCGTTCATACATATTCACAATGTATATGCTATGTTAGACTTTGAGCATGCGTGGCATACTAGCATACATTAATCCCATGCCCAAAGCACGAGTTATATGTCTTATCCTTTTTAGGTCTCCTGATTCACCTAAGGATATGTCATGATTCATGGAAATCAATCCATTCTTAAAGCGGGTTAAACTATTCAACACCTTATCAACTTTGATTCAACCAATCAAAATCTTTAGTCTATCATTATAGATCTTGTCTCCAAGAAAATTCTTAGACCCACCAATCCTTCATTTTGAAAATTATTCCCAAGTCAAACTTAGTAGATTGTAACATTAGAATCTTCTTCTCAATAGGTAGTATGTCAATCACATATATTATCAGAAATATATGCTCCCATTGAACTTCTTTTAAACACAATATTATTTTAGAACTTCTCACTACATCAAACCTTTAATGCCATGGTCAAAGTGATCGATGATTCCAACTCCTAAAAGCTCCCTTAAGACCACAAATCGTCTCTTGAAGCTTACAAGGATTCCTACCAAAACCCTTTGGTTGTGTCAAGTACAATCCTCCTTCCAAATATAATTTTGAAGGTTGTTTTGAAACCTATCTGCTACATCTCATAGTTATACTTTGAAACTATGGAAAATAGTATCTTAATGAACCCATGTTTTACCTGATGCCTGACGGCTCACACCTTCAGGCAAGTCAACCAAGTTCTAAACTTGTGGATAGTTTCAGTGCCTGTTTGGTTTAGCTCTTTAAGAGCTTTTAAATATTTAAAGCTGAAATTATACCAAGCATAGAAAATATATCAAATAACTTCCAACTTTTGAAGAGCTAAAAATCGCTCTCACAAGGCAAAAAAGGAGAAGCTGCAATTTTGGGATTCTAGATTCTGCTTTTGGGGAGCTTGGGAAAGAATTTAATGATCTAATTGTATTTTCAAAATTATCTCTAATCTTTTCCTTTTACGCCAATTGCAATATATATATATATATATATATATATATATATATTTCAATTCGCTATAAAATTACCTCTTCTTTGGCTAGCTAAAGGCATCAGTAGCATTTTAATAGAGATTGCAGTAAAATTTTCGTAGTTTTGTTTTGAGGAAAAAATTTCATAATTCTTTTCCAAGGCAATTGATGTTTATTTACTAATATTAATTTTCTACTAGATATGTGAAACCATTTTTTACTGTAATAAATGTTAGGGAAACAGTTAAATGTATACGTACAATCTTAATTTATTGTTATAAAATTTACTTGATATAAAATTTTACAGAAATAATTAATTTTAAAGTTAACAATATTATGTACTATAAATAATTCACTAGAAATATACTAGTATTAAAAATGATAAACAATTTTAATAACAAAAGAAATTGATTATTAACAGTAATCATTATAAAAGGGAAATTATTATGGTAATATTAAAAGTGGAAGCTTTTATAAAACTAGTCTTTAACCCATGCGATGCACGGGATATTTAAATAGTTTAATAAATAAAATAAATATAAATATGTTAATACCTTCAATTCAAGTAAAAAAAAAAAGAAGTCATTTTGAATTGTATGAGTCTTGAGAAAGTGTCTTGTCCTGTCATCAAAACTATATTATATATATTAAGATAAAATTTGATGATATGATTGAATTCTATAACTATACTATTACTATTACATATAAATTGAATAAAGTTATATTTTTATACATTATTTTTTATATTTCAAAAAACACTTAAATTAAGTTTAATGGAAGGAGTTGATTCGATTAGAGTATCATTTGTGCCTATTGACACAACCTACGTATCTCAAGTTTCTTATAATTAATAGTTAATGTTTCCTATTTAAAAAATAGTGTCAAAAATTATAAGAAATACCAATTTGGTGAAGCGCACGATATATAGATTTGGGTTGAGGTAGATTCCTAATTAAATTTAAGGGGAGTGAGACTCCTTATTGGATTAGGAGGTAGATTTCTAATTAGATAAGGTATACTCATAATTTCATTAAGTTTTTTGCATATTATGTTTTTAAATCAATTTTTTTATTATTATTTCATGGGCAAGAATTGTTTACTATAATTTTAAATCGATTTTTTTCTTTAATATATTACAATTATTATTCCATGGATGCACCTTTTTATGGGATGCATGGACTTACATTTCTAAGTGTGATAGTTGCCTTGTCATTAAAATCTTGTTGATGTTACATCACAATTACAGGACATTTAACACATACTATGAAGGGTGGCTCCTAGGGCTGTTCATAGTCCAATCCGGACCGAAAAAGGGACTGGACCGGACTGGACCGAGCACTGGACCGATCGCGAGGGAAGTTCGGTCCAGTCCTCGGTCCTTAGTCCAGTCTATGGACCGAACTGAAGGACTGAAGTTACTAAAACTATAGGGTTTCCTTATGTATAGTACAGTCCAAACTGGACCGAACAAAGTTCGGTTGGTCCAGCCCCGGACCGAAAAAAGTTCGGTCCAGTCCTATGTCCAGCTTAGTCCTCTAGTTCGGTCTTCGATCCAATTCGGTCCAGTCCAGTTCGGTCTAGTCCGGACCGGTGAACAGCACTAGTGGCTCCACCATAAAACAATATGAATAGACTGAGATTGAAAAGGATGAAGAAAATATCAATCATCACATACTCATTTAGAAAGTATGATTTTGGATGTGGATTCCATATATCATATATAGTCATGAGACCTAATTTCATTCTAACACTTCACTGTTGAAAATAAACATATATGCTTTCAAAAATTTAAAGTGCATTTTGGGTTATACATGTATACTTCTGGCTATGTTGACTGATCTCAATCACTTTCATTGATAGTGGGTTACTGGTGACCATTTTTTCTGAGCCCCTGTATGCGGTTTTCGAACATGCATCACCTTCTCGACCACCACTCGAGTCCCACCCACCTTCTAAGTTACATAAAAAAGGAGCAGCAAATAATCAGCGAAATCCAAATTCCAAAAAGAAACCATAGTTATGATACATGAATTATTAGGTGCCCTGTGCAAATACAACTGAGCAAGTTAAGCCCTTACCAAAGTTGCATCGCGTACATTAAAAAAAGACAGGCTTGTGCAACAAAATTTGAACATATTACTTTTATATATTAATAGATTTCTCAAGCAATGAGGACTGAGGGGCAACAAAATACATGCTAAAGTAAAAAAAGGAGGGGTTAAATATGTTGACAGATATTGCGGAGATTATACACTTTCAATCTTTTTAAACTATCGAGAGTGCTAAATTGTAATATTTTGATATTTTTCACCATGTAAATCCAATGTATCATGCAAAATTTTATGAAAAAAATTGTAACATGCAAATACATGCTAAAATATATTGATGTGGTATATATTGATAGTACTTTTCGAAAACTAACCTGTTTGTATTTGTAGGTTTGTCGAGAATTTCATGGTTGCTTCAAATGCTAATAGTTGATAGATTGGAAGATAATGAAAGATGTTTCGATGTTTATATATTGGGTCGAGACTCGGGAGGTAGAGTCCTGATTAGATTTGGGTGAGAGGTAGAGTCCTAATTAGATTTGGGTAGGAGTTAGAGTCCTAATTGGGTTGGGAAGTAGATTTTTAATTAGATAAGGTAGACTCTTAATCTGATTAGACTTCTTGTTTATTATTTTTTTAGATCGATTATTTTAATTATTTCATGGGGGGGGGGAATTTTTACTGTATTTTTAAATCGATTTTTTTTCTTTAATCTGATTGGCCGATAACCCCTACAATCACTCTGGGTTGAGTATTTTCAAATTTCGAATATATTACTTTTATATTATTATAGATGATTAACCAAACACTTGAAAACTGTTTTTGATTTTTAAAACGACTTCTGAAAATACATCTATCAAACACCTAGTAATTTCTATAGAATGAGTTTTTCAGAAACTGTATCCAAAACGAAATTTTTTAAAAGTTGAAACTTGGCCAAACATGCTCTTGGTTTCATACACAGAGTCTATCTTGGATTTCATGGAATCATGACATGCTAAAGCTTATTTGTAGTAGGTAGAGTCATTACTTTCTAAAAGTAGCATCTCACGCCCATCCATAGAGATCGATATCTCTGTAGCTAATAAAGTTGTTTACTAGACCTTGCTTAGAGTAGGGTCCATGGAACCTCCTCTTCAACTTTTGAGGAACTTCTACTACCTCAACCTCGTTCCTAATTTCCTATAACCAATAGAAAAATTTTGAAATGGGACCAAGTAGTGGAGTTTAAGGTGATGATTACAGTGTTTGTGTCTCTTAACTTTGGTAAGTTCAAAAAGTCTCCCACTCTTTCTCTTAGGGACTAACATACTCTCTAAGAAGAAAGCATTTTGAGATATAAACATTATACTTTACAATAGTTTGTAGAAGTGATACCCCTTTCTTATAGAAAATAGTTCAGGAACCTTTCATCTCCAAATCATATATGGTGTCTTCTCTAGTGCTTCACATAATTCTTGTTCAGCATCTAGAGTTGTGGTCAATAGCGTTTGTCTCCAAAAGGCAACTAGCAATGCTTACTTAACCACCATAGGTCATGCCATATCTTAATAGGGTGTGATTCCTCATTTTAGACACACCATTGTGCTATGGTGTTCCAAGCGGAGAAAGTTGTGGGACAATTCCACACTCTCTAGGATGGTCAGTAAAATCTTGGCTCAAATACTCACCTCCTCAATCTAATTGAAGGGTTTTCATTGTCTTTACAAGTTGGTTTTGTACTTCACTTTGAAACTCTTTGAACATATCAAAGGAATTGGACTTATGTCGTATTAAGTAGACATATCCATATCTACTAAAATCGTCACTGAAATTGATGAAATGGTACGATAAACCTTCCTCTAGCACTAGTGCTCATAGGCCAAAACACATCACTATGTATGCATCCTATCAGGTCACTAGTTCGTTCACCAATTCCGGTTAAGAGGTGATTTAGTCATCTTACCCATCAGACATGCTTCACAAAACTTTGAACTTTTCGAAGTTGAGGTTTCTATAAGTCTTGTACTTTGCAGTTTCTGAATGTATTTCTAATTAATATGACTAAGCTTACAGTGCAGAGATATGTTTCATTTGAGTCATTTGTTCAAACTCTTAGTTCAACCATTAGCACCCTTTCGATCATATCTAGGTGATCTCGATGTCTTACCAAGTCTACTCCATTCTGGAAATCTTTAAACTATTTTAACATTCCAGCTCCAAATGTATCTCAGAGACATGAATTACCATGTCTTATGTGGTTCATCTTTGAAGATTTGAAGTAATTCATCCCTTGTATCTGTGCTCAATGGTCTACTTACATCCGTATGTACGAATGTTTGTTGGCACATTCACCTTTTCTTGTAAAAGGCATAGTCGTGCTTTGTAGACATCGTATGTTTCAAAGCGTGATCATTTAAAAGTCTGTCACAGCTGAGACGCTTCCGAATGCGCTCTGATTTACATGACTAAATAACTAGTTTCAAAGTCGTGTTTGAACATGAGTTCTTTCTTTTAAACCTTTTGGTTTCGATATGTTAGATGTGTTTATCTGAGACCTTCTCTCTCTAATTTGAGAGCTTGAAATCAAATTTCCACTAATAATGAGAAAATAGAATCACCTATAAAATTTTGTTATAAGTCTTGAGGAAACGGATAAATAACCAACTCTATATGAGGAGCTACAACTGTTCGCATGTTCCTATTTGTAGGCGGACTTTCATCCTTCCAAGCACATCTACATTGCTGTAGATCCTGAATATTTGCATAAATGCGAGTTTTATAGCCATAGTTAATAAAATCCCGATCCTAATCTACGATTCTACGATTTTATGATCCAAAATTCTCAATGCGATTCTACTATCAACATTCTCATCCATGATCCTAAGTTGGTTAATTCCGATCCTGACTACCCTATGGATCCGAGTTAGGATCCGATTCTAATAACCTTGTTTACAACCGGTATCTAATACCTAATGTGGGTTTAATAAGGGTACTATGTATCATATACGCACTGACCTAGAAATGAAATCATATTACTACATCACAAGTCTTCCTTATAGTTTAGACATTCACGCATCCAGTGTCATATACAATTACAATAAAAGCATAGATGATCTGGTTGTTAACCGGTAGCTGTTATTTGTTGGGTATGTACAACTGTTTGTCCTTACCTTTTCTTTGACTTCTTGTCTTTGATAGATTTCTTAAATCTAATTTCCCTTTTCACTATAAGACTACCTTTGGTCACCAACCTTTTGGCTAAAAGGGTGGAGCGTTACCGTCGTGGTGGGATGAATGGAGCTTGAGTTTTCGGAAGAAAATCAAAGGAAAACCGAGCTTGGGTTCGGTAGGGTTTGCATATGACCTTGGCTAGGAGAGTCCACAACCTTGGCCTAACATTCCACCATGATTAATTAGGCTAAACCACCATTAATCACTAAAGAAATGACTTGAACACAACTAAATAAAGATTGGATAAAGTAAACAATAATTTTGGGAGAGAGGCTTAGAGAGCTCTCAAGCAATGGCATTCAATATCATTCAAGTCTGCCCAGAAAATGAGGGCCAACGAGTATTTATGCAAAATGGATAAAGCCTAAAACACAGTCGTTTCGGCAGGCAAAATCGGCAGAAAAATGGGACCGGCTCGGCGGCCAGCGGTGACTCAGCGCGCCCAGTCACTAGGCGACAGCGAAGAAGAAGAGTCGTGGCGCGACTGCGGCGACGCGGCGAGTGGCGGTGTCGGTCGAGCGCGACAAGGCGCTGTCTGCAGGTGTCGCGGGCGCTACGTACCAGGTCGTTGGCGCGACCTCCTGGGGCAGTGAAACGGCTCGGGCGTGACTCAATGTGGCTCGGGCGCACCTAAGGCCTGTCCAAAACGTTCCAAAAGTTACCCGAATCCCGTCACGGCATTGTTCAACATCTCGGAACGGTACGGCCTTGGGCCTCCAAGGGTCGGGGCACGAGCGGGCCTCCTTAGAAGGTCTCGGTCCCATCCAATGGATGGCCGAGACTACCCTTGCGTTTCCGGGCTTCACCGGGAATTGCACCTCGAGATTCACCATGGTTGAGGCGGCTCGCATAGAAAAGGTTACCAGGGATGAGAACGGAACCCGGGACTCTTCATCCTCCCCTTCTTGAAGAGGATTTGCGCTCAAATCCGCATCGCGTTCAACATCCTCAATGTAGGGTGCAAGATCGCCAATGTTGAACGTGGAAGAGACTCCCATATCGCCAGGAAGATCGAGCTTGTAGGCGTTATCGTTTATTTTCTCCAACACCTTGAACGGTCCCTCACTTCTTGGCATGAGCTTGCTTTTCCACCGTGAAGGAAACCGTTCCTTCCTCAAGTGGAGCCAAACCAAGTCCCCGGGTTTAAAAGTGATGTTCCGGCGGTGCCGGTTAACTCGGAACTTGTAGAGCTCATTAGTTCTCTCGATTTTCTCCCGGATCTGGCGGTGAAGCTTTTGAATCTCGGCGGCCTTCTCGCTTGCCTCAAAACTCGCCCTTGCCTCCAAAGGTAGAGGAAGGAGGTCGATGGGAGTGATAGGATTCACCCCGTAACAAGTTTCAAAAGGCAAGCGACCCGTAGCGAATGAAGGAGCCCGGTTGTACGCGAACTCGACCTGACAAAGCTTAGCATCCCAGTCGCGTAGATTCTTGCTCACAAGACCCCGAAGCAAGGTAGTGAGGGTCTTGTTGGTGACCTCGGTTTGACCATCCGTTTGAGGGTGGTGCGATGTGCTGAAAAGGAGCTTCGTTCCAAGGAGTTTCCATAGGGACCTCCAAAAATGATTCATGAATTTCGTGTCACGATCGGAAACAATGGTCCTTGGAACACCGTGCAACCTCATTATCTCCCGGAAGAAGAGATTAGCGATGTGAGTGGCGTCGTCGGTTTTCTCACAAGCGACGAAGTGCGCCATCTTGGAGAAACGGCCAACAACGACGAGGACGGAGTCCTTGCCACGCATGGTTCGGGGAAGAGCAATGATGAAGTCCATGCTCAAATCTTCCCACGGGCCATTCGAAACGGGAAGAGGAGTGTAAAGCCCTTGGTGAAACTGGCTTTTGGCATGATGCCACGTGCTACACTTAGAAATCATACCGTGTACGTCTCCTCCCATTCTAGGCCAATAAAAATGCTCCTTTAGCATGTCAAGGGTCTTATTGATGCCGAAATGACCGGCTAGACCACCTCCGTGAACTTCTCGTACCAATAGCTTCCTCAATGGACACTTGGGAACATACAATTTGTTCCCCTTGAAAAGGAACCTGTCTTGGAGTACATAGGAACCACTGCCACCATCGAGGTGTGCCTTGAAGTCCTTATCTTCCTTGTAAAACTCTCGCATGTGTTGGAACTTAAGAACCCTCGCTTCAACTACCGAAAGAAGAGAATGCCTCATAAAAAGTGCATCGGCAACCACATTGACGCTCCCCTTTTTGTATTTAGCCACGAATTTAAAACTTTGTAGATACTCCACCCACTTCGCATGACGCGTGTTGAGCTTGTGTTGACCGTTCAGGTACTTGAGAGCCTCATGGTCAGAATGAAGCACGAATTGGTTAGGCCTCAAGTAGTGGGACCAATGGTCAAGGGCACGAACAAGAGCGTAGAACTCCTTGTCGTAGGTAGAGTAGTTCTTTCGTGACCCACTGAGCTTCTCGCTGAAGTAAGCAATGGGGCGCTGATTTTGCATGAGCACGGCTCCAATGCCCACTCCACTGGCGTCACAATCCACCTCGAAGACTTGTGAAAAGTCCGGGAGAGCAAGTACCGGAGCTTCACAAAGTCGAGCCTTCAGTTTCTCAAAGGCCCCTTGGGTCGCTCGGGTCCACTCAAAGGTGCCCTTTTTCATACACTCGGTGATAGAGGTGGTGAGGGTGCTAAATCCTTTGATGAATCGGCGGTAGAACGAACCAAGGTCGTGGAAGCTTCTCACCTCCGTGATAGTAGAGGGAGAAGGGCATGAGCGTATAGCTTCCACTTTCGAAGGATCCACGGAAATACCTCGATTAGAGACTATGTACCCAAGAAATGTGACTTGCGGAGTGCAAAATTCGCACTTCTCGATCTTGCCAAACAACTTTTGTTGTCGTAGAACCCAGAAAACAGACTCCAAATGCGAGAGGTGCTCAGCTTCATTCTTGGAATACACAAGGATGTCGTCGAAATAAACCACCACGAATTTGCCGATGAATGGCCTCATGACCTCGTTCATGAGTCGCATGAACGTGCTAGGGGCGTTAGAGAGACCAAATGGCATGACAAGCCACTCGTACAAGCCTCCCTTGGCCTTGAACTCCGTCTTCCACTCGTCCCCTTCTCGCATGTGAATCTGATGGTAGCCGCTCCGGAGGTCGATCTTGGAAAAGATACAAGATCCGTGCAACTCGTCGAGCATGTCATCGAGCCTCGGTATGGGGTACCGATACTTGATGGTGATGTTGTTGATGGCTCGACTGTCGACACACATCTGGTAGGTGCCATCCTTCTTGGGAACCGGGAGGGCCGAGACCGAACAAGGGCTCATGCTTTCCCTAACGAAGCCCCTTGAAACGAGTTCGTCCACTTGGCGTTGTAGCTCCTTGGTTTCTTGCGGGTTGCATCGGTAAGCCGCTTTGTTGGGAAGTGGTGCTCGGGGCATAAGGTCGATCTGGTGCTCGATTCCCCGAATAGGTGGAAGACGCAGTGGTAGATCATCGGGGAAGACGTCTCCGAACTTGGCAACGAGAGGGGCGACAAGAGGTTGCAAGGGTTTCTCTATCTCACTTTTGTTTGCTTCTAAGAGGAGTAAGGCAAAAACGACCTTCCCCTTGCTTAGAGCTCGCTCAACCCGTGTTTCGCTCATGTGTTTGGGTTTCTCACTTCCCACCCCGGGTTTTGGAGAGATAATTTCATGTGGAGCTAACGGGAGTAGCTTAACCCTCTTGCCCCTGTGAGTAAAAGTGTAGGTGTTTTTCAACCCGTTGTGCACCGTTTGCTTGTCGAATTGCCAAGGACGTCCCAACAATATGTGGCAAGCACTCATAGGAACAACATCACAAATAACATAATCATCGTAGTTAGTACAAAAGACAAATTCACCAGGACATGTTTAGTTACCTTGATGCCATCTTGGTCCTTGAGCCACTTGAGAGAATAAGGTCGAGGGTGAGGTAATAGCGGCAATCCAAGCTTCTTGACCATATACGTTGAAGCGACGTTGGTGCAACTCCCTCCATCAATAATAAGGTTACACACCTTGCCTCCCACGAAACACCGAGATTGAAAGATCATCTCCCGTTGGGCCTTGTCGAGAGGGACTTCCTGAGTGTGTAATACCCGCCTCAAGACAAGGGCGTCACCATGTACGTGGGGTGTGGGGGCGGCACCGTCATCTTCACTAGTGAGCGCATCCTCAACAATCACTTCGGACTCATCCTGGGCTGCTTGCAATTCCTCATCGATATCCTGAACCTCCTTGAGAGTCAAGGTCCATCGGTTCGGACAATCCGCCTGATAGTGACCATAGCCGTGGCATTTAAAGCATTTCCTACCCTCCATCCGACAAGAGGGGTCCGTTGGAGACGCTACAACAAGTCCCTTTCCCTTATCCGTGTGAGGTATCGAAGGAAACTTGGGTGTCTCAATGGGTTTCGGGGTACCCGAATATGGAGGAGGTCGGCTAGGCGGTGGAAAGAAAGCTCTTGGTGCCGGTTTGGAAGTAGCCTTTTCTTTCTTTTGTCGTTCAACCCGAATGGCCAAACTGCACAAGTCATCCATGGAGTAGTACGGTTGAACCTCAACTTTCTTGGCAACTGAGGAATCCAATCCATTCAAGAAACGCATCATGGTTTGCGCCTCAGGTTCTTGAAGATCGCTTTTGATGCGGGAGTTGCTCGAACTCTTGAATGTAGTCACTCACAGATCGCTTGCCCTGGGTTAAGGCGTAGACTTTCCTCAATACATCCTGTTGGTAGGTGGTGGGCAAGAAATGACAGTTCATCAACTGTTTAAGCCGTGTCCAAGTGGTGATTCTCGTTCGACCTTCCCGAGCCCTTTGTGCTTTCACATTCTCAAACCAAAGCGATGCGGCTTTGGTGAGTTTTAGGCTAGCGATCTTATAGGCCTTCTCATCATTGTACCCCTTGGTCTCAAAGATCCTATCCATCATTTGGATCCACTCAAGGTACTCGTCAGGGTCACTGGAACCATTGAATTCGGGAATGTCAATTTTGACGTTCTGGAAGTCGTTACGAGGGGGCCGATCATGTACTTGCCCACGTGGACGGCGACGTGGGGAACCTCTATCATCGTCACTCGACTCGAATGTAGGAGGAGGACGAATAGGGCTTGGGCCACGCCTTTGACGTTCATCTCGGGGCGGACCTAGGCGCTCTTGGGTGAGGTTGTCCAACCGTGCCATGATGGCATTAAGGGTGTGCTCAACGGTGGAGAAGCGTTCATCATAAGTGGTGAGTCGGCTCTCGAGAGCTTGAATTTGAGGGCTACCCCGGTGGCTCGATTCCTCTCGTTTGGGGCGAGCTCCGTCGGCCATACCGGGAGAAAGGTGAGAGACGGTTAGTGTTTGGGGTAATTTGTGGAGTTTGAAGGTTCTTTTGTAGGTTGCAAGTGTTTGACTAAGGGTTCTTTGTGTTTTTTTCACTCAGACATTTCATCGAACACCTCGCGTGCACTATTTTCCAACTTCTTTTCAATGCACCAAATAGCTACAAATCCAACAAATACATTCACAATACAATAATTCCCAACACACTTGGGTAGCAATGGGGTTGGGGAACACCAATATTTGCATACAACCCACAAAACCCAACACTAGAAAAAACACTAGCAAGAACAAAGCATAAACTCAAGCCAAATGAAAACCGAAGCTTTGATACCAGATGGAGCGTTACCGTCGTGGTGGGATGAATGGAGCTTGAGTTTTCGGAAGAAAATCAGAGGAAAACCGAGCTTGGGTTCGGTAGGGTTTGCATATGACCTTGGCTATGAGAGTCCACAACCTTGGCTTAACATTCCACCATGATTAATTAGGCTAAACCACCATTAATCACTAAAGAAATGACTTGAACACCACCAAATAAAGATTTGATAAAGTAAACAAGAATTTTGGGAGAGAGGCTTAGAGAGTTCTCAAGCAATGGCATTCAATATCATTCAAGTATGCCCAGAAAATGAGGGCCAACGAGTATTTATACAATATGGATAAAGCCCAAAACACAGTCGTTTTGGCAAGTTAAATCGGCAGAAAAATGGGACCGGCCAGCGAAGATCGACTCAGGCGCGTGTCAGTCATCGACAAAGAAGAAGAATAGCTTCAAGCAGGTCGCGGCGCGACCTGCAGCGTCGCGGGCGCGACGGTGTCGGTCAGTCGTGCGGCGCGGGCGAGCCTGGCGCTGACTCGGGCGAGCTAGGTCATTAGGCGACAAGGTAGCGGGCCTGACCAACAACGTAGCGGACGCTACGAGCGAGCGACAGTGTGACGTCGCGAGCGCGCTACAATCTGACTCGGGCGCGACAAGGCGCTGTTTGCCGCTCTCGCGGGCGCTACGTACCAGGTCGCGGGCCTAACCTCCTGGGGCAGTGAAACGTCTCGGGCGTGACTCGTTGTGGCTCGGGCGCGCCTAAGGCCTGTCCAAAAGGTTCCAAAAGTAACCCGGATCCCGTCACGACATTGTTCAACATCTCGGGAAGGTACGACCTCGAGCCTCCGGGGGTCGGGGCACAAGCGGGCCTCCTTAGAAGGTCTCGGTTCCCATCCAATGGATGGTCGAGACTACCCTTGTGTTTCCGGGCTTCACCGGGAATCGCACCTCGAGATTCACCGTGGTTGAGGCGGTTAGCTTAGCAAAGGTTACGAGGGACGAGAACGGAACTCGGGACTCTTCAAAGGGGGTCTGAGGTTTCTCTTGTTTAAAATAATCAAATTATTCAGCATATGAATGCCATCAATTGGCCCTTATTGAGCTTAACCGAGACTATCTGGTTATTGGATTCATATTTAGCAACTCTAACTAGTATGTTGAACTTGGTCTTGAGTTGGCAACATTGAAATCCTTCCTCTAACCTTCAAATATTTTGAAGTGAAATTCGCATGGATAATATGACATTACTTGTATCCATTTGACTTGATTTACCTCTTTATATTGATGTCTAACTCAATGTTATATCAAAGACATATTCCTTTTATTTGCCTCCAAGATAATCTTGCGATGGTGATGTCAATTAAGGAATTGGTGTCATTGTTCTTCTCTTTCTCAAGGAGAAAACAATATTTGATTAGTGGTGGATGTTTGAGTGAAAAGACAAATGATTCTATGAGACAAATTAGTTCATTTTAGTTATTATTCATCAAAATAGAAATTAAATTGTTTAATTTCAAAATTATAACACCTTATTCACTCTCACTTTGTGTTTCAATTTTAACCAAGACCCAGAAGGCACATGAGCTCAAGTGGACTTTGGCCCAACAAAACTAGAGCTCATATGACCTTTGGTGCATCATCTCATAATCGATCATTCAAAATACTCTTGGCAAGAAATATGTATTGAATACAATATTCCTCTTTTTTGCTCTTAGTCCAAAACTATTTTGATAGTCAATTAGAATTGACCTTATACCCACTCTACTTATTAGAGAAAGACAAAATAATTCGCTTTGGCGATATTATTTTCCATCTAAGTGTTGTTTCGGTAGGTTGAGCAATGATTCAATTTTGAGAGTAAGTTCTATTAACCTAAGCATGCAATTCTAGGTAAAATCTTTCGAAAAAGATAAGAGACATAATGAAACAACATGCTATAAAAAATTAAAGCATAAAATAAAACCCCTAGTATGGCCACCTAAACTTAATCATACTAATTTAACCAGCCTTGACAGTCTTCAAGAACTCCCACTCGGATCAACATCTTCATTGTTGTTAAGCTCCCACTCAACTTGATTTCTCCAATTACTATAATTTACAAAGTGGACCTCTCACAAAGAGACTTTACATGAATTAAAATAAGCTCAATTGAAATTGAAATTTAAATAATTCAATAACGACACGTAAGCCGTATTTCACCCAACCTAGTACGCAGACCGATAGAACTGACTAATCTATATCCATACTAGAAGAAAATGCAAACAAGTAATATTGCAATAATTATATCAAATATAACACATGCTTAAATAATAAATTATGAAGTCATATTTATTGCAATTTAGCACACATAAGGATACAAATACTAAACACTTTCAATAAAATTTCCTAAACAATTTCCATGATTAACAGAATATAACAAAATTTCAAATTTTATCTTAATTGCCCAAGTAAATTTAGGCTTTATGAAATGCCTTTACATACAAGTTACCTACTTTTCCTAAAATTAAGTGTTCCAAAGTATATCTATTGAAAATTGCAAGTTTCATAACTTTACAAATTTTATAAAATTTCATGCCTGATATTTGATTTAGTAACAATAGGATTTGATAATTAATTTCCAAAAACTAATTTCAAACCCTAAAGAAACACATTCACCGACAGTGCTGGCAACACGGTCCGTGTTGCTTCCCAGTGTTGAGTATTTTGGTGCATGAAAACATAAATAGAAAATATCAATCAACTTCAAGGCTTACCAACATCAATTTTCTCATATCATAGAGTTATCTAATAGCCTACTATGAAATTTTCCAAAATTTTATCAAAAAATTACACAAATATGTAAAATTTAGGGAATTAAACTAATTTAATTCGTTGTTTTACTGGAAAATTAAACGAGAACAGTCCGATGAGTTTGAAAATTAAATTTTACAATTTTCTTACATAGTAAAGTCACCTAGTGAGCTATTGTGAATTTTCAAAAATTTTATCAAAATTCAAGAAATTTAAGAAAATTAAGAGGAATAAACAATTATATTCTGCTACAAATTTGAAAATTCAAGGAAAATAATTTAATGATTTCAAAAATTCACGCAAAAATGTTCCCTACAAGTATGGTCATCCAGTGACCTACTGTGAATGTTCCAGAAATTTTACTAATTTCTATAAATTTATAAAAATCAGAGAAGTAAACAAATTTATTTCTCTTCAGATCTAGAAAATTCAATTATAAAATCTATTTTAATTGAGAACATTTTACAAAAATTAGGGCAAGTCTAAAACACTTCCAGATGCCTCCAGTAATGTTTTTGAAAATTTTCAAATTTATTTGATATTTTATTTCGAATTTTCACCATATTTACTATAAATAGTCTAAATTAGAAAATAATTCTACAAAACTCTATTTTAAAAATTAAAATTATTCTAGATATTTCCTACTATTTAACAACATTAAGAATGATTGTTTCTAAGACAATCTAAAACATGCCAAGTTCGTGCTAATTTTAACAGTTAAATAAGCATAAATGCATAATTGAAGGCATTAAAGAAATAAATAACAATAAAGCATGAGAATTTACAATAAAATTCCATATTTGCTATTATGAATAATAAAGACCAAAACATTCATAAACTTTCAAAATTTGGGCATAAAATCTAAATTAGCAAATTCATAATATAATTAACGATTGAATAAATTATATATATGAATAACGCATAAACATAAGCATGCAATTGGTGGCTCTGATACCACTATTGAGTTTTTAGTTTATCTGTTTTTCTAAACAGATACAGATTAATTGGTAGAATGTTCATAACAATTGCCAAACAATTAATCACTCAGGAAAGAGTACAACTGCAGAGGCTTAGTATTATACCTGATCGCTAATCCGACTCAAGAAGAGGGTGACGTTTAAGATTCCAATGCAGAAATCATCTACTGTAGTTCCACGCAGCACTCCGAGAACTCAATTGCTAGATCGGCCCAATTGAGATTAATCTCAATCTAAGATGTATGTGTTTAGAGTATTTTGTAGATTGTTCCTGGAAATATTAAAATAACTGTTAAATTGAGAAAGAGAGGAACTCCGGAAATCATCCTGGTATCTCTCTAGAAGTCTCAAACAGTTGATTGAGGAATATTTCAAATAGACTCCTTATTTATAGTGTTGGGTAGCTTGGAGAAGAGGTTAACAAAACCCTAAAGTAACCAACTTCTCATAAAACTGCGTCTGAGGCCCAACATGGTCAGTGTTCACCTACCACGGTTCGTGTTGTGTCAACTTCTCCAAAAAATAAACTTCGAACACTTTCCAATATAATACTTCATTATTTTGTGTTACATACATTGCTCCTGGCACTGACTTGTGTGACCCAGTAGAACCAAATAATACAGTTGTAATTAAACATATTTAATTATTGAATATGGAGATCTCTAGCAAGACAATAATAACTATATTATTTTGGCTTAAACTCTAAGTATATCGAACATTGTCGGGACATTCCCAACACATACAACCTTGATACTCATAAAGATTATGACGCTTTGAAAATTGTCCTATGTTAAGACTCTTAATGCTTTATATTATTAAATAATATCCAAACCATATTTACTCATAAAGTTTGATGCTAGGCTCCTTAGTTATTGTAGATATTGTGGAAAAGACAAGAATTACCTTCTATCTCCCAACATTATTCTTAAATAAAGTGTGAACATGAACTACAAGGCAAGCTGTAGAAACTAAGGTAGGCTACTTATTATTACATTCGAGGGTAAAAAAGTAAATTCTTTTGTAAACGCAAGCTACAAAGCAAGCAGTTGAAACTATAAGGTATAGATTGTTTATTACTTTTATATTCGAGGGTGAACGAGTAAATTCAAGTGTGAATATAAATTACAAGGTAAGTTGTCGACACTACAAGGGAAGCTAGCAGTTGGCTCAAACATTTTTCATTCGATTGCCTCTTTCATTATATACCAGGAAAAACTAACCGTATAAGACATGGGATAAGAACTGCCTCTTTTATCAACTCTATATTGTCATACTTTTGGGAGTATAGTTGTCGTATCCACAAGGAGTTGTGTTCTAGGAAGTCAAAGTTGACTCAAGTGTTTTGAGTTAGGTGAATTAACCAAGGATGGTGGTGATGGTGATGATAACTACAAACTACACAAACAATAAAAGATGTTCAAGCAGCAAAATTAGTATTCAACAACTAACCAATTTTAATGACCTAATCTACTAATTCTATACATGCAAAAGAGGGGTGGATTGCGGTATTAAATTACGCCAAAGCCCACTCTCTAGGGTCAGAGACTTCGCCCAAACCCTCTCTCGAGGGTCAGGGGCTAGCTTAACTATTCTAACTGTCTATTCTCATAGAGTTAGTCTAATTAAATTATAGGAATGACAACCCTAAACCTAGTCAGAATTCAACATTCTCATGTCGAAACCCTTACCATTTTCTCTACTGCACTCGCAAATTGACTTCAACTCTCAGCATAAATCAATTGCCTAAGAAATACACATGAACATTCTCTCGAGAGTTTCATCGAACACGTAGTAGGCAAAGAGAAAACCTCAAACTACAAGTATGAATTTGGATAGATTAGGCCTAAAACAAGATCAATTAGCCATAAAACAATTAAACCACAACCTAAACAACACAAACCTAGCAACAAATCATCATAATAATAATGTAATTAAAGAGAAGCAAAAGTAATCTAAGAAGCATATGAACATGATAGTGATAAAGAGAAAGCGATAGAAAACTTAGTCTTGAATTCGAAAGTAAAATTGAATCTCCTTCGTGAATACATAATCTAATCCTAAATTCTTTGAGAGAAATCTAAGCCTAGAACTAGAGGCTTAGGGAGAAAACCTCCCTTCGAGCCTAGAGAGAAATTAAAAAAGAGATAAGAACGTCGAAGGGAAAAAAGGCTGTCCTTTTCTAATTAATAAAACTACTTAAAACAAAAGACTGCAATCTGGCACAGCAGCACGTGCCGACCTGGTGTCAAACTGGAAATTCCAATTTTGCCTTTAATATTCTGGCACGGCTGTGCTGACTGGCACAATTGCCCGTGTCAGCTTGCCTTTGCTTCTTTTGCTCCTTATTTCCAATCTTTTTCCTCTATTGACATCATCATTTGCACTCGAATTGCCTACAAATAAGATAATTAAATAAATTAGTCTCAATTAGTAAAGATGTGCAAAAATACTATCAAACTTACACCATAAGTTTAATAAGACAATAAAAACCGAGGTAAAAGGTTGTAAAACCGAGGTTTAACACTTACAGAAGAACATGGAGTGATAGGAAAAAAACAAAAAATATGTGTGCAAACCACTGCAACTTTTCTTCCCAAAGTTATAATCACCCTTAGCTTTTGCCTTTCAAGCAAAAAATATTATGAGAAAGGACTTCAAGAAGATGCAAAAATAGACATCATCATTTACGCTTGCTTGTGAAGTCCATTTTGAAATTAAGAGAGTTCATAAGAGTAAGTTTGTAATTTACATATAGTAAGTTTGTAATTTACATATTAGGCATATTGTTATATTACTAAACTCTAGCTTACACCCCAATCAAATTAAGGTGTTAAAAAAATGCAGGTTAAGAAGGGTATGAAGGGCTAGACTCCACCCCTCATCACTCCACCTTACTCACTCTCTTTCCAAGTTAGGGTGAGGAAAATGGAAGACCCTTATACTGTGCTTGAGAGGAGAGTTAAAATGAAGAGTAGGGGTTCATACGAGTAAAGGAGGGTGAGGGTATGAGAGGGTTCATAAGGGTAAACTACTTACCCCTGCTTGGGAGAAAAATTTGGAGAGTTCATAAGAGTAAAATGTTAATTGATATATTTTCCCTTTCATATTATATGTAATTCAATATAATACTCATGCATTTGCTCTAATACTTATTCTCTTTTTACTCTCCCCCCCTCCCCCCTTCTCTCTCTCTCTCTCTCTCTCTCTCTCTCTCTCTCTCTCTCTCTCTCTCTATCTATCTATACTCTCTGAACAACACTTTTCTCTCAATATACTCGCTCTCGACCCTCTTTTTTTTCTCTCTCCACCCTCTCAGCCTACTTTCTCTCTCCATCTCTTTTTCTCTCTCTAATGAGAGAGAGAGAGAGAGAGAGAGAGAGATGGGAGAGAGATGGGAGTAAGTGAGTGAGAGAGAGAGAGAGAGAGAGTGATGTGTGTGTAAGAGAGAGAAAGAGAGATGAGAAAGAGAGAGAGTGATGTGTGAGTGTGTGTGCGCGAGAGAGAGAGAGAGTTGGAGAGAGAGATGGATGTGTGTGTGTTATGATTCAATAAGGGTTAAGAATAATATGGTTCATTTTTATTGTATGCATGCTGTAATTTAATTAAACACGTCTTTACATCCCAAATTGGGGTGTTAAAAAAATAAGGGTTAACAGGGGTAAAAGGGGGTAAACCTCACTCCTTCTTACTCTCCCTAACCCTCCCTCACTCTCTTCTCAAGCAGGGTAAGGAGGAGTAATTACCCTCTTTAACCCCTCATAACCCCCCTACCCTCCTTCTCCCAAACATATATAATGTTAATAACACTCCCTAACCCTTCCATACCGTCTTCCTAAATAAACCCTTAGATTTCATACCCGCTAAGATCTCATGATTCAACAAAGCATAATTAGAAATCATTTTGTCTAGAATGAAAGCACTTTAGTGAACCCAAATCAGCTTGTTCATCAATAGCTTGAGACAATGTATCAAAGTACTCTCTTCGTCCCTTTAATATTTGTCGCTATAGGGCATGCAATATTGACTCTTGCAAACTATAACTATTGATTATTTCGTGTATATATATAATGATTAGAATATAAACATAAGTTCATTAATTTTTTTATAACAAATACTTTCATATATGCTTATGTTTATGTAATCTTTGCAGCATATTGTGTTTGAAAGTGGGCAATAGAGTGATGTATTGAAGATCATTTTAAGTTAAAAACTGACAAATAGTAAGTGATGGAGTGACAGTTTATCTAGCAAACTTGTTTAGAGAACTAGAAGTTTCTCTTTTCTTTATTCTTTAATACTAAAGGAAGTATGATACTAGATGAACACAAGAATACTTTATAACTTATTGGGAGGAAATCACGACTGCCAAATGGGTTAAAGGTTGATGTTGGGTTTGGTAGTAGCATTTAAGTTAGCAGTTCTCGCTATTCAGCATAAGCCTTTCCTCGGGGCAGAAGGTCTCTGCCCCATCCTAAAGGTAATGTTTAGCGTTATGACCAAGTCAATATTCTAATTTGATAAATATTAATGAGTGCGTTTAACGTTTCAAGTATAGTTTTCTAAAACATTAATAAAGTCAACTTTAGCATTTGAAGCGACATTTTACATTTTCTTTTTATCAAAATATACCATTTGAAATTTTGATGAATCTTCGGAAATTATTGTATCCTTTAATGTCAATTTACATTAATAAACTAATTCAATCGTTAAATTTACCGAACACAATATTCATTTGAATAATTATCCACTATCTGATACCTAAGTCTCTATCGTCCACCTAAAATATTATCCATTATATATCTAAAGTGTTGGAGTTTTAACTTGAAAACTCGTGGAGGTGAAAAAAAATCTATTTTCCCCAACCCTCAAAAAGAGAGATTTTTGGGGGTATTAAACCGGAAAAAAAAGAAAAGAAAAGAAAAATCTAATATTACCAGTGGGGTCAAGACGAGCACATTTATGATTGTATTTATAGTGCCTCCATCCCACTTCACCTTGATCAGCATTCAGCACACCACACCAATATCTCTCACCTCCTCTGTTCCTCTCTGCATCACTTTAGCCAGATATTTCCCTGTCACTCCACTCTCTCTCTCTCTCTCTCTCTCTCTCTCTCTCTCTCTCTCTCTCTCTCTCTCTCTCTAGATCCATCTTTGTCTGTCTAGAAAAAGAGACAAGCAATGCTACTGAGAAGCTCATCATCTCCCATCTTAAACTCATGGATTCCTCATCACTACTCATCTTCATCTCCTTCCCCTGATCATCATCACCATCATTACAGCACCAATGATCATACCCTTCAGCTACACCTCCCACGCACCAATTCCATCTCCGCCCTTACGACGTCGTTTCACTCTCCTCATTCTCCCAACGCGGACAACTCCCTCCCAAACCTGCCCTCACCCCTGTCTAAGCAGAGCCCCAGAGGAACGACGCCGTTCCAGAGGCTGTTCTCGAGCTCTGGACTCGGGGAGGCAGTGGATGAGAAGGAGAAGGAGGAGGAGGAGGAGGAGGAGGAGGAGGAGGAGGAGGAGGAGGATACAGAGCTGGACACCCTCACAGAAGGCGGCGGTGGAGACCACAGAGATGGGACTGCCGGTGGTGGTTTAAATGATGATGATGATGATGATGATTGTAACAGCAACAGTAGTAATCATGGACATGGCAGGGATATGGAGGAGTATTATCTCAAGATGATCAACGATTATCCAGGCAATCCACTCTTACTTGGCAATTATGCCAAGTATTTAAAAGAGGTAATTCAAATATTCTATTTCTTTAATGGCTCACCAATTAATTGCTTATATTTTATCCTAAATAATTATAATAATAATAATAATAATAATAATATGTTATAGTACTTCATTTTGTATAATACTAATAGTTATAATAATTAATAATATGTTGTAGTACTTCATTTTGGGAAGATTTGCACGTACCATATTTCATGTCTATGATATTTATAATTTCAACTCTAATATTTTTTTTTTAATATTTAGCTCGTACGACCTTTTGAATTAACTTCATTTAGTAACCTTCCATGTAAATTTAGGAATATTTTGTACAAAAATATGATTTGTGATGATTTATTTTTTAAAATTGATGACAATTTTAGCAAAAAAAATTTAATCACAATAAGTCATGTTTTCATTAGAAAAGTTGCTAAATTCACCAAAAAATTGCTAAATTAAATTGATTCAAAAGATGAAGGAAGGTAAATATTAATTTTGAAAAATTAGGATTTACTTTATAAATATCATAAATCTAATGTATATGCAAATTTTCCGTCATTTTGCACGTGGTTTTATAAATTTGAGTTGGTGATTTGTTTGCTGGTTTAAGTTTGATCAATATAGGCAAGTTGGGATGGGCACTAAATGTTCGACATGCCCGATTTGGTATATTAGAGTACAAGTTGATTGATAAAGTAATTGTGTCATGTGATAGAAAATTTATAAGAGGAGATGGAATGATGGAACTTTTTTTTTTTTTTTTGAACCTGGGTAAAAAGTACAACGGAACTTAAGAGACCCTTCTCGCAAGGCGTCTTCCTAAGTTAAGTTTAGTGCATCAATGAACTAAATTTTAAGGGATGTGTTTTAGGATCTTTTTTTTGCATTCCTAAAATGCATGTATTTTTTTTTTCAACCAATCATATTTTCACAAGTAGTAGTATGGTATGTTTTTTTTAAAAAAAAAATTATTTTAAAGTTAAAAAAGTAGGAATGAGTTCCTATTGTTGTAGAATAAATGGAATGAACTTTCAAAAAATATAAATGATAGGTGATGTAGAAGTGGTGGACTTTCACTTACATTCCAAAAGTTTGAATTGCTATTGTATTTGCTAAATGAGATTTATGTCATGAAAATTTATTGTGAAGCACAAATGAGCAAGTTTTAATTAACTTTATTATGCTTAATTTCAATTGTCTTCGTTCCATAATAATTGTCCATTTAGAAAAATTAGAAAACCCATGAAATGAATGCATTGAGTATAATATTGCATGAAAAATTATAAAAATATTAGTTATAAATTGTTTGTATAAATTTCTCTCTTACTTTTCCTATTTTTGAGCCTAAAAAAATTAATATAAAAGTGATTAGTTGAAAAAAGTTGCATTAAAATTGTAAACTAACAAATACTATATAACAAACAAAAAAAACATAGTTAAGGTGACAACTATTGTGAGATGAAGGTAGTATATATATTATAATAATTTATATTTCTTATTTTAACTTATTTGTATATTTTAATTTTAATAATCCTTACTATAGACAATTGAAAATAATAATCCCTACCATATGTGATAGGAAATAATAATGTCAATTTTGAAAATGTATACTACTGATCCCGACTTTCAACATGTTGCAATACCAAATCAAACTCAATATTTCCACTTTAGGATTTTTTACAGTGTCATATTTTCAAATATTTTTCATGTATGCCCCTGCAAAATTTTGAAATGTAACTTTTAATTTTTTCGTAATTTTTGAAAACTCGAACAATTATTATGATTTTTTAAGAACGAAGGAGAAAATCATGAAACTAGAAAAAAAGTCAAAAACTTAAGACAACATTTGTTAATTCACTAAGGCACCGTTCTTTTGTGCGTTAACGCACCAAAACGCAACGTAAAATCAATAAAACCTAACGCATGGCAAACGCAAGATAACGCAACTTATCACAATCTACTATTCACCTCTATTCACCTTTTTATTATTTCCTACCGCAACCCAAACGCAACTTAACGAAACGCAAACGCAACGCAACGCATAAAAGAACGGTGCCTAAATATTGTGCAGATTTTTAGAGTTTGAGACCAAATACAAGTCAAAGTAATTGATATTTAGGGTACGCACTTAAAAGGGTCGAATTTGGTGTTGTTGGAATACAACTAGTTGAAATTAGAGACCATTGACTTACATTTTCAAAGTTGGGATCATAATTATTTGATAACTTATAGTAAAGATTATTAGAATCCATTTTTCTATTAAACTCATTAATGCTAAATTGAACTAGTTGTTCCATATTTTTGACATATTGAAATAAACTTATTTTCCATAAAGTAAACTAGTTGATCGAATTAGTAAATTTATCCCTAAAAGACATAAGTTCTAAAGAATTAATGTCTTGCCATAAAACAAGGTGGTACACCTGATTAAATAATTATTTTTAGACAGTAATATATTATATTTTGGAATTAATGGACAATACAACACTGCATAATTTCCTTGTACAATAATATATTATACATTGGTACTGAGTGTTGTAAACAAGCCATGCAAGTACTCCCTCTGTCCCTTATTAAGTGTCAAAATAATTGACTTGTAATGTTCAAGGTACCTAGGAAATTAAGTACAAAAGTTGGATAAATATATCCTTTCATTTATAGTAGGAATAAAGAAGAACATTTTAAAAAGTAAAATAAATCATATTTGTTAATTAAGGGAAAATGAGTATTTTAATTATTGGAATCGTTAATTTGACAAATAAAAAGGGGCGAGGTAGTTAGAGAATTTGACAATTATTTAGAGATGGAGGTAATAAATTTTTTTGGGGACAATTATGCACTAGGATTTAGCCCGTGCTTATGTAAAAAATCCAATACCTCCAAACTATACTATATTATCATACGAGAAAGTTATATGATGTAATATTATTCAACATTCCTAAAATACATTATATGAGAGTCTAAGAATTCTTAAATATGCAAGTGTAATAATATAGAGATCCTTTTTAAGTGTTACATGAGGGTGTCCCCCAAAAAAAAAAAAAAAAGTCTTATTTGAGAGTGGATGTAAATGGTGTGGATAAAAAAAAAAAACAAATGAAAAGTGGGAAATGTTTGTGTGTGAAGGTACAAGGAGATCTAGCAAAGGCAGAGGAGTATTGTGGAAGAGCAATACTAGCAAGCCCAAGTGATGCAAATATGCTTGCCCTATATGCGGATATCATTTGGGAAACCCAGAGGGATGCCCAGCGAGCAGAGGCCTACTTCCAACAGGCTGTCCAAAATGCTCCTGATAACAGGTCAGTTGTTTTGGCCAATTTCATAGACCTCAGCACTCACAAAATAATCTTTACTGTCAGAGTGTCAGTGGTTTCTTATGAGGATTTTAAAGTTAATCGTGTCGGAGGGCAAAATCGGTCTGGATTATGGCCTGAAATTCGAATTGTCCCACTTTTGTGTTAAATTTGGGCTCCATCGGTGTCCAAACTCAACCCGAACTTTGATGCGTAGAATTGGTGCATGTTGAGCTTGTTGGCACCTACGCGATGGCTTATTGAGCGCCATTTGGTTCAAAATTTCACAATTTCAATATTACTCCCTCACTTCCAAATTAATCCATGGATTTGAGGTTTCACACATGTCAATATACTCCCTCTGTTCCATATTAATTGGCATTTAAACTAATTTTTTGTTTCAAATTAATTGTCACTTTCTATTTCTCAATACTTAATTTAATTATTTTCACTTTAATGACTATGTTAACTTTTTACTTTTCCAATTAATAAAAGCTATTATTACTCACAATCTCTCACTATTTACACCTTGATATCCGAAAAACACCTTGGAAAATAGTGTTATTTAATTATGTGGTTAGTTTTTTTAGTTAAACATTGGTATGTGAAAAATTTTCAAATATGTCAATTAATATGGAACGGAGAGAATACAATTATAATAACTACCAAACTTCAATTACATTTGACTTTTTCTCTCTCTAATAAATAATATAAAATAATTAAATTAGATATTCAGAATAAGAAAGTGACAATTATTTTGGAACAAGGTAAATTAGTTAAAATGACAATTAATATAGAACGGAGGGAGTATAATTAAACTAATTCAGTCGACAGATTTTGGACTTTGGCTCAAAATAGACATGTCCAACATTACATTAATTTAAAGTATAAATGATAACAAAACAAACTTTGATAATTTGGTCAAATTGAATAGTGTTTAGACATGACAAAGTGTCCAAATTTAAAGTTGGGAAAGGTTTGAGTTTGGAAATTTCATCATAATACACAAATTTTCAACATGTTATATGAAATATAATTTTTTCCGATTATTGAAAGTCGATAGAGAGCTAAACCTTAGCATCAAAGTTGCTACAAAGACTTTCTTAAACAACAAAACAACTAGAAACAGTATAAGAGTTGCAAGCAAACCAAAATACACACCAACCCGCAGAGATAGAAACAAGAACTCAACACAAGAAAAAAAAAAAAACATATAAGACAATAAACTGCTTAAAATAGATAAAAATTAAGACTTCTTTTTCTTTTTCTCGTTCCTCTTGAAGTGCTCCACAACTGCAATTTGATTAGCAATGATTTGCAGACCACCATGATTACCAACAACTATAGCCCTATGAACAATATCGCATCAATATCTTTAAGGTTTTTTGACTCCACAGGGGGCTTCATTTGAACTATATTTAGCTATATGAGTTGCTTCCAGAACCATGTTCCACTTAGTTCGAAACAAGGCCTTCTCCATCCTCTTATTTTTGATACATGCTTTGGAACCTTCCAAGAGAGGTTCTTCAAGGTCAGTAGAAAAGTTTGCTTCAGTTGAAGTAAATTTAGCCATCTGAGTATCGCTGGAAAAAATCCATGTTCCACTTACATTAGGTTGGTCAAATCGGCCAATGTCGAAGTTCGAATGAGAAATTGATGCCAGTTACCCAACCTTTTCAGGGTTGGACAAGGTCAGATAATTTGGACATACCTATATTCGAGTCAAAGTAGGACCCGGGTAATAGAATATGAAAAATATTTTGTCCAAATTTTTTGGCAAATCGGTCAATGACAAATTTGGATGAAAATCTTATTACCAAACCTGATTTTAGGTCGGAGAAATTCAAGTATTCAAGTCGAACACAATTTTGTGGCTCAATGTGTGTCTGCACGTGTACTAACACACACAGACACGCACGTACGCCCGCACACATAAACATATATATGTTTTTCTGTATGTGTATATATATATATATATATATATATATATATATATATATATACACACACACACACACACGCATACACGCACACACAACTACCCTCCCACCCACACGCTAATATATGAATGGGGATGATTCCCATAAGATAAGTGAGTAAGGTGATTTAGGCAATTCAATATGAATCTAATTAAGGGTTGTAGTTGAACTAAATTGCACAATCCTTGTGAAATTTAATTGGCCGACCCAAGGTTGTTTTCTGGCTCTACAAACCACACTCATCCCCACCTCCACCACCACCCCATCTCTCTCACCAACTGCTCACCCACCGAAATCCCGACTAGTAACTGTTGGATGACCTGACCTGAACTTGCTCAACATTTAGATGGACGGTGGAGGAAATGATGGCCTCTCTGGACTCATCATTGTCCCATGACCTTGAAGGTGGTATAAGAGGCGATAAAGCAGTGAAGGCTATGCCAGTTTCGTCTGAGTTGTAGCTTTTGGATTTTTGTTTGGTTTTAGCTGTCGCCTACACCTTTCTGTCGTTGATGTTGCTAGGGTTATGGTTGTCGCTGGTTGGCGATCATGACGATGCACTCGCCAGTCGCCAGACATTAGGTTCTCGTCTTAGTGATTTAACCGAGTCGGGGTCGTGAGCTGGGGTTGTTGTCGGGTTAGGGTCGGGGTTTAGGGATTGTGTTTTGAAATTGTAGTCCTTTGTATATATTTTTTTGTTTTTTGAAAAAAAATTTAATTGTTGTTAGATTAAATGAATATCAAATGGTTTAGAAATACGTATTAAGTGTAACAAAAATGAACATTATAGGTGTATAAAACAAATATTAATGATTTTTCAAAAAAAAATTTGAACTTTTGTTATTCTAAAAACAAATCAATTAGTTATTAGATTGAATGAATATCAAATGGTTTAAAAGTGAATATTAAGTGTGATGAAAAATGAAGATTATATGTATAGGAAAATGAATATTAATATTTTTATCAAAAATGAATATTATGTATAAAATAATTGTAGCAATGAAATTGAATACTTACATTTTTTGAAAATATATTTTACCCTTGGAAAAAATGAATATAAAGCCTATACAATAAGAACTTGTTAGATTTTAAAAAGTGAATATCAAATTAAATGTTATTAAAAATTAATATTAAATATTGTTACAAAAAATGAATACAACGGTAATAGAAAATGAATATAAAGATTTTTGAAAATGAAATATCATATTTTCAAAAGAAAATGAATGTCTGTGTTTTTAAAAGATGAAAATGTTTTTTTTTTGAAAGAATAGGATTTGATGGTAGTAGAAAATGTATAAAAAAAAACACAAAACAAATACTTCGAAATCCTATCAGAGCAAGATATGGAAAGGTTGTACGTAGTCATCTTACCTCTAAATTATATAATTTAGAGAGAGTGATTTCAATTGGCGTAAGATTTAAAATCTTTCGCTACCTACTACCCATGGAAAGGAAATACGAGAGGTTTAACTACGCATTTTACTTTAGTCTATTACTTCTTTTTACTTCATCCTGTCATATTATAAAGTTTCGATATAAACTATTAAATTTGAATTTTGCTTGCATGTTTCAGTTAGTTTTAGCGACAAAGAATGTTAATATATGTGGTGATATACGTTATGAGATGAAAATATTTTGAGCTAGAAATTCATATTTGAGCTTTTTGTAATCAATCCAATCGTATTACAAAAATTTGAGCCAAACCATTGAAGTTAAATTTTCACTTAAATTTCACTCAGATTTAATTGTGATAAATGTCAACACTAGTCACCATATATGTTGTAATTTAAAAAAGTCGGTTTTCAAAATTCTTATTTGTATTTTTATGATCAACTTTATCGTATTATAAAAGTTTTTTGGAAACTTGATCGAACAATGTTGAACAAAGAAAGTCAATTTCCTTCCTTTATGGAAAAATAATCTTCTTTGAGAATTATTTTCGCAATTTTTTTTTGTACCAAACACTAGAATGGGAATCCCTCTACCAAACACACTCTATACAAAAAGACTAAAATTTTAAATAATTTAGTAAATTATTTTGAAGATATATAGTTTCGTAGGCTTATATCTTCTCATTTTTCATCTTAATACTTCATTACGAGCCTTTCCAAAAGTTCTTTTTTTTTGGGACTGCCGGAACTAGTCTTTTTATTCACTACATAAATGGGGGAAAACTACCTAATCCAGAACTCCTCAAACCTTGTGTTAGTGAGATTATATTGGAGTATATTATTATTGTTGGTGAATATTTCATTATGAGCTCAAACATTTACTAAGAGTGTGTTTGGCAGGGGAAAAACACTTTCTAGAAAAATGTTTTCCAAATTTTCTAGTATTTGGTACAAAAAAAGTTTGGAAAATTATTTCCAAAGAAAATCATTTTTCCCTAAAGGAAGGAGACTGACTTCCTTTGTTCAACCTAGAAAAAATACTTCCCACTCTTGATTGTTGGATCGATTTTTACTACTAACTCTAACTTAAATTTGAGGGAGAAATTCAACATTAACGGTTTCGCTCGAAATTTTTAACGCGATAGAATTGATTAAGAAAAGCTCAAATATAAATTTTTAGCTCAAAATATTTTTATCTAATAACATTTATTACGATATATGCTAGAATTTTTTGCTGTTGAAACTAACTGAAACTTTTAAAAATTCAAACTAAATTATTTGAATCGAATCATTATGATTTGATAGTATGGACTAAGAAAAACTCAAGTATAGATTTTGAGCTCCAAATATTTTTATTTGTAACATATATGGCCACTTTTATCGACATTTTTTTGTGGTTAAATATGATTGAAATTTAACAGCAAAATTCAATTTTATTGGTTTATCACGAAACTTTACATACGATAGAAATGATTAAAAATGCTCACATATGAATTTTGAGCTCTAAATATTTTCATTTGTAACATATATCGCCACTTTTGTCGACATTTTTTTTGCGATTAAATATGACTGAAACTTAAAAGCAAAATTTAATTTTATCAGTTTGTCACGAAACTTTATAATACGATAGAAATGATTAAAAAAATCTCAAATATGAATTTGAGCTCCAAATATTTTCATTTGTAACATATATCGCTACTTATGTCGCTATATATGGTCATTTTCTGAAAAACGATTTGTTTCCTACTAAACAGAGGAAAATTTAATATGGAAAACCATTTTCCTTGGAAAATCATTTCTCCTAGAAAATGATTTTCTCAGAAATCATTTTCCTTCAACCAAACACAACCTAGTATCTTTTCTGCTAGATTAAGCGTAAATTAACTATAAAATGGTTCGGAATAAAGCTCAATAGACAACTATAAATAACTAATTTGAAAATTTAACAAATGATAAAGTTGACAAGAATATATATTAAAAATCGACGCCCCTAATAAAAATTTTGGTAGCTCTGTCCCTACATATGTTTGTGTGTGTGAAGTTTTTGACTCTCCCCTCCAACCCAACCACCACCTCCTCCACTATGGCCATTGCCATTATTATGACCTACATTGTGGACACCCCCCGTTGCCTGTTGATGACTATGACAACAACCACTACCACCATCGCCACCACTATGGCCATTGCCACAACTACCACCAACATTGTCGACACCCACATAGCATATTGATAACCATGACAACAACCACCACTGACTTCACCTCTCACCACCACCACCACCAACACCAACACCAATGTTGTCACTGCCATTACCCCCACACTCGCATACCACCTCCGCCACCAATACCAACATCACACTTGTCGCCCTTCTATTTTGGGCGGAATTCAAAAAAGAAAAATTGGGAAAAAACCTAATTTTCCAAAGTTCGAATGGCATGTCTCTCAAATTTTAAGCATCTCTTAGTAATTGTAACTACATGTCCCTTACGCTATAGCTACATATCTCACATGATTACTAACTCAGAAATTAAAACCCAAAAAAAAAATGGGGGGGGGGGGAGGGCATATTTTCCAAAATTTGAATGGCATGTCTCCTGAATTGTAAGTCTGTGTCCTCTAAATTATGACTACACATTCCCAATTAATATTAACTACAAAATTGAAAGAAATGAAATAAACTCACCCAAACTCGTGTCCCCCATCGCATTAGGGGATGTCCTCCCGTATTATAACTAAATGTCTCCCAAATTGTAAGTGTGTTTGCCAATACCGTTTTTGACTTAACTTTGATGCAGGACATGTAATTATAATTTAGGAGATATGTAGTTATAATTTGGAGGACACACGCTTACAATTTGGGGGTACTATTTTGTTATACTGTGGGGACATGCTCTAACATAGTGGGGACATGAGTCTAGGTGATTTTATTAAATTTGATTTAATTTTTGAATTAATATTTATCGGAGACATGTAAATATAAATAGGGCACATGTAGCTACAACTTGAGGGATATACACAATTTGGGGGCATCTAATCATACTATGGGCGATGTGCCCTAATGTAGTAGCTTCACCATCCACCCCCACCTTTAAAATGTCATCACCAAAAAAAAGGTGAAAAAGAGATCCTTTTACAACATGACCATTGAGTCGATATTGTGATATAATGTGAACGTTAAGAATAGACTCATCGTCTAGACAAGTAGAACATTATTCTGTGAAGATACCAATTACACTTTTTGCTGATGAGTCTATTATAATGGTTGGTTGCAGTTATGTCCTTGCTTCATATGCAAAATTCTTATGGGACATGGATGGGGAGGAGGAAGAAGAAAAGAATGACAAAATTGATAGTTCAGATAACCCACTAGCTTCCAAATATTTGGAAGGAACTCCTCATCGTTCTTCCTTGGCTGCTACATAGTTGGTTGTTGGAGTATAGTTGACTCAACCATTTATCAGCTGATCAACTTTCAGTAATCCTATGGATCCCTTACATCATACTGCATATAAGTATTGTGTTTAGTTGTTTTGAGAATCAGTCATTTTCTCTGGACAACTATATGTGTGAGAAATGAATCGAACCTTAGATTATATATAGTTGGTGACCTTCTACTTCTACATGTTTAGGGGATACGCGAATAGAAAAACCACAAATAGATGTAATAACGAGAAAGTGAGAGATACGAGGAGATGGAAAATAGGAAGTACCAGGTATCGTTTTGTAACATAATTATTGTATTTTTGTGACTTATGTATCATATATGAGTCATTTTGCGACTTATGTATCATGTAACTATCGCAAAAAATATTTTTGCGACTTATGTATCATATATGATATTTGTAAATAAATTTTCATTTTCCTTTGAAAACTTTTTTCTTGAGTCATTTTGTCCCATTTATTTTATCTTTTTCATTCTTTTCTTTATTTTCCATTTTATTTGTGAGTCTCACCTTGCTTAGGGACAAGCAAGCGTGGGGAGATTTGATGAATGTAATTTATATGTATGTGAACTTGGAAGATTTGGTGTCAATTTGTAGGGTGATTTTCGATCTGTTTATATTATTTTATACCCAAATTTCCTATTTAATGCTTGATTGGAGTTTGGTGTATCTTTATAGGAAATTGAGGAGAAACGAAGATAAAAACCAAGCTAAAGTCAAGTATGTACATCCAAGGAGTTCATAAGCTCACAAATAGGAGAAGAAATCCACCCCAAACGCCCAAACTAAGGCCAAAAAGCATGAAGGAAGACTCATGAGGCCTACACGGGTGCTTAGAAGGCCAAAACGACCCGTGCCGGGGTCCAGAGAAACAAAAAATAGTCTCTGGGAGTAATACAACCCGTAGACAGGCAACAACGTGTCGTGTTGGGGCCAACACGGACCGTGTTGACCTAGCACGGACCGTGTCGATCCTAGTTTATTGCAAAATGTTGTTTCAAGTCCTAATTATTGTTATATAATTATTGCGATTTTGACTATTTTGTTGGGTATTCATGCATGCAATTACCATCCTTCATTGCCACATTCATCACTATCTTCATCCATAGTCACCCATATTCAGTTAATAGTGCAAGAATAGAGAGATTGAGTTGAGTTTGAAAATCGGTTCCAAATTTTTCATTGAAGTGGAGGAGCAAAAGTCCCCGCGGACCATCATTTCAAGCAAGCATCGATTCTATACTCAGTTTATTTCTCATTCTTATAGTTTTCCCATGCTTTCTAGTATATATTTTTATGTGTTTTGTAGTTTAAACATGAATAGTGAGTAGTTTTATTTAGTTTAGGTGATAAACCCTGTTTAGTTGCTTTCATGAATTAAGTTTTGTTGGATTGAACAAGTATTAATCTAGTTTGAAGGCATTTTATTTAACATTTGATTATGTATGTTATTGTTTTTGACTGGCCGGCTATCAAAGATATGGATTTAGATTGTTGAGTGAAGTACCGAAAGAAGAAATTTGATAATCGAAAACCTTAGGTTTAAACTAATTATGAAATGAACTAGATATAACGAATTTTGTAATTAGGGGTCTTTTGATAATTCGATCTTTAACTTAGTTAAAATTTAATTAACTACGAAAGTAGGTGATTGATTTTACTAAGCAATTCGTTTCATAGCCAAAAGCTCGCTACGAAAGAAATTATGCGATTATTGTCCCTAAAATGTATCAAATTAGCGACATACGAGTTCAATCCACTTGATTAATTCATAGAGTGACTTTGGTTTATCCCCTGAACGTTTTCCCTCATTGATTTTGTCTTGTAAATTGTGTGATTTGTTGCTTTCTTTGCCATTAGAAGTATTAGAAGTATAATTAGATTAATCTAAACCAAAACTTGACCGACTTAGCGATTACATAGGAGACTAATTTGGTGCGTAGTTGAGCGAAGTTCCTGTGGGAACGACCTTGATACATACTTACACCTAACCCGTGCACTTGTGGCGTATCAAGTTTTGGGCGTCGATGGCGGCGACTTTGTCCCTAGCCACCACCGAACGAATACCCTTAGATCGACTAAGTCATTTCCTTTTGTTTGATTTTTCTGTTTGATCTCCCTTGGGTTTTTTTTTTTGGTCTTTTGCTAGGTCTTCCGAATGTGTATTCAAAATGCACCACAAGTCCAGTTTGATACGAAGATAGAGATAACCTTCCATTCATGGTGGAAGAGGCAAGGAATAGAGGAAACAAGAAGGAGACAAGAAGAAGCTAAGGAGAAGTTCACTCCCCTTTTCGCTAGAGGGGAAGGCATGAGAATGGCTAAATTCCCTACCGAAGACTACCACCATCACCACCTTCGATCAACTTACTAGTGCATTCTGGCGAAATACTTTCTGCCTAGCAAGTTGACGAGTTTGAAGAACCAAATCTCCACCTCCATTCAAGAGTGGGGAGAGACTTTCTATGATGCGTAGGAGAGGTTCAAGGACCTTTTGAGGTAATTCCCCCAACACGAATTCGAGCCTGTGGTGCCAATTCAAGCATTCTACAATGGAGTTGATGACAACTTGAGGGCAAATATCTTGGTGGCAGCATGAGGCAACATCATGAACAATACCGTGGACGAGCTTCATGCACTCATCAATAACAGCTTTATCTGCTAAATTAGATGCAAGTACTCAAAAGATGGAGAAAATGAGTGTGACTGCTCCCCCTCAAATTCAATGTGCATCTTGTCAATCTTATGAGCATGAGACCTTGTATTGTCCTAATGTGATGGCTAGCATTGATCCAAATGACCATGTAACCCGAACCATAGGCCACCCTTTGATCCATTCTCAAATGCTTACCACCTCGGTTTGAGGATTTCACTCGAACTTTTCTTATCGAAACAACAACCATTTGAGTGCCCCTTAAGGACAAAGACCCCCTGCCCCCGCTTTTCAAAGACCTCCCTAAGGACAAGCCCAACCTCAAACTACTCAAAAGCCTAGTTTAGAAGACATGGTAGACGTCATATTTCAATTCTAACAAAGGCAATTTAAGCACCAAAAGAAGCAAGATGAGGTTATTAAAGTTTTGGCTACTAGAGTTGACATGTTAACTATCGATAACCAAATGCTTGAAACCCAAACTGCCAAGCAAGCTAGTGCTTCGACCCACACTCCAGGATCACTTCCTGGACAACCTATCCCTAACCCTAGCGCCTGATACCAAGCCATAACTTTGAGAAGTAGGACATCATTGGGAGAGCCTAAGGGATAAAGGATTGACCCATGTTGTGATTGATGTACCTAATGATGTGGTTAGTGATGTTGTGAATAATGCTAAGAATATTGTTGTGAATGAGGAGGACTCTATTCCCTCTAATGAGACTTTGGTTGACGTGCATGTGAAAAATGATAAGGAGAATCCTAGTGATTCCCAAGAACTTTCCCAAAGGATTTATAAACCACCTTTACCATTCCCATGAAGAATGGCTAAGTCAAAACTTGACAAACAATTTGGAATATTTTTGGAAGTCTTTAAGAAATTTTAAATAAGCATACCCTTCACCGAGGCCTTGTCTCAGATTCCTACCTATGCCAAGTTTGTTTAAAATTTATCGAACAAAAGAAAGCTAGAAAAGCACGAGACTATGACTTTGAATGACCATTGTAGCGTTGGCGATCCAAAATAAGCTTCCACCCAAGCTTGAGGATCTTGGTAGCTTCACTATATATTTCTTGTGTTGTGGGTAATGTGTTCCTTAACCGTGCTTTGTGTGATTTGGGGTCTAGTGTGAATTCGATGCCACTTTGATTATTTGAAAAACTTGGAATGGGTGAGCTTATCGTTCTGTGAAATACCCTATGGGTATTCTTCAAGATGTCCCCATCAAGGTGGGGGGCATCTTGGTGCCTGTGGATTTTGTTGTGCTTGACATGGATCAGGATTTGCGCACCCCAATCATTCTTTGTAGGCCATTCATGGCCACCTCAGGGTATTGTGGGGATATGAAAAATGGCAAAATGACCTTTCATGTGGGGACTGATAAGATTGAGTTCAATGTGAATAATGCTTAAAAATTTCCTTCTATTTCCGAGATTGTAATTTTATTGATTCTATTGAAGGAATAGTGAGGGAATTTGAGTCTAACCCCTGGTCAAGTGATCTCGAGGTAGCTACTTATGCTAAGATGTTGGAGCCATCCCCACAAGTCCCACTGGGATTTGTCAAGAAGGAGGATCTCGAGATTGAAGAGGAGACTGAGCATCTTGAGAAGAGAGCTCTCGAGGTAGAAATGAAACCCCTTCCTTCTTCATTGAGATATGAGTTCCTTGGCCCAAATTCTACTTATCATGTGATTATGAAAGCAAATTTGAGTGAATCTGAAATTGCTTCTTTATTAGAAGTTTTAAGGTTGCATCAAAAGACCATATGATACACAATAGAAGACCTTAGGGGTATTCATCCTTCATTTTGCATGCATCGCATCCTCACAGAGGACAATTTTAAACCTTTCATAGAGCGCCAAAGGGGACTTAACCCTAACATGAAAGAGTTAGTTAAGAAAGGGGTCTTGAAATTGATGAAAGCCGGAATTATTTACACTATCTCTGATAGTGAATGGGTAAGCTTGGTTCATGTTGTACCCAAGAAACGAGAAATGACGGTGGTTAAAAATGAGAATAATGAGTTAATTCCCACAAGGACTGTCACGGGTTGGCGTATGTGTATTGACTATAGGAAATTGAATAAAGTCACCTGAAAAGACCATTTCTCGCTGCCCTTTGTTGACCAAATACTTAAAAGATTAGCTAAGAACTCCTACTTTAGCTATCTTGATGGATACACGGGGTTTTTCCAAAACCCTATCCACCCTAATCACCATGAAAAGACAACCTTTACATGTCCATATGGAGCATTTGCCTATAGGAGAATGTTTTTCGGGTTGTGTAATGCACCCACTACATTTCAAAGATGCATGATGGCTATTTTCTCTAAGTTTATAGATGATATTATGGAAGTTTTTATGGATGATTTTTCTATCTATGGCACTCCTTTTGATCATTGTTTACAAAATCTTAAAAAAGTGCTAAAAAGATGTAAAGAAGTTAACTTGGTTTTAAATTGGGAAAAGTGTCATTTTATAGCACAAGAAGGAGTTGTGCTAGGTCATGTGGTTTCTTCTAAGAGCATAGAGGTTGATGAAGCAAAGGTGGAGGTAATTGAAAAGTTACCACCACCTACTTCGGTAAAGAATGTGAGGAGTTTTCTTGGATACTTCGGTTTTCACCAGCGATTTATAAAAAATTTCTCGAAAATTGTAAAACCTCTCACTCATTTGCTCATCAAGGACGTGCCCTTTGAGTTTAATAAAGAATGTTTGAGTGCTTTTGACAGGTTAAAGAAAGCTTTGGTCACTGCCCCAAAAGTTCAAGCATCGGATGGGTTTTACCCTTCGAAGTGATGTGCGATGCAAGTGCGGTTGGGATTTTTTTGGGGAAAATGAAGGACAACAAGCCTTATATTATCTACTATGCTAGTAGAACATTGGATGGAGCCCAAGTCAACTACGCTACCACCGAGAAGGAATTCTTGGCGGTAGTCTTTTCCTTAGGCAAGTTTCACTCTTATCTCATCAATTCGAAGGTGATCGTTCACACGGATCATGCTTCTATTCGACATCTCATGACGAAGGCGGATTCGAAGCATCAACTCATTCGATGGGTTCTTTTGCTTCAAGAGTTTGACATCAAGATCCGCGACAAGCTCGAATTGCAAAATGTTGTGGCGGACCACCTTTCAAGGTTGCAACTTGAGGCATGTAGTGATGATGAAGAGCCCACGATCAATGTTTCCTTCCCACATAAGCAACTCTTTGCTCTTGCCCATCAAGCAACTCTTTAGTGTGTGGACTTTGTGAATTATCTCGTGTGTGGTGTCTTGCCCCCAGAGATGACATACCAACAAAGGAAGAAGTTCTTCTCTGATGTGAAGAGATATGTTTGGAAAGATCCCCTCCCTTACAAGCTATGTGGTGATGGGGTCTATAAGAGATGTTTTCCGGAAGAAGAGGTCCTAAGTGTGCTTCATCATTGCCATTCAACTACTTGTGGTAGGAACTTTAGTACCGACAAGATGATTGCCAAGGTACTCCAAGTCGGATTCTATTGGCCAACCTTCTCAAAAGATGCAAGGAATTATTTGTTTTCTTGTGATAAGTTCCAAAGGATGGGAAGCATTTCCAAGAGAAACGAAATGCCTCAAAAAGGGCATTATAGAGGTGGAGCTATTTGATGTGTGGGGGATCTACTTCATGGGTCCCTTTCCCCCTTCTCACTACAACCTCTACATCTTGGTTGCGGTGGATTATGTTTCGAAGTGGGGGGAAACCATTGCCATCCTTACTAATGATTCCAAGGTGGTGATCAAGTTCCTCAAAGAGAATATCTTAACAAGATTTGGAAATCCAAGGGCTTTATTGAGTGATAATGGCACTCACTTTTGCAAGGCTCTTTTGGCCAAGTATGGGGTTACTCACAAGGTTGCTACAACCTATCACCCCCAAACTAATGGCCAAGTTGAACTTTCCAATCGGGAAGTGAAGAGTATCTTGGGAAAGACCGTTAGTAGATCAAGGAAATATTTGTCACTCATGCTTGATGATGCATTATGGGCTTACTAAACTGCATTCAAGACTCTTTTGGGCATTACTCCATACCGGTTAGTCTTTGGAAAATCATGTAATTTACCGGTTGCGATGGAACACAAGGCTAATTAGGCCATCCAAACCCTCAACTTTGATCAAAAGTTGGTGGGAGAAAGTAGAATGTTACAACTCCAAGAGTTGGATGAGTTGAGGTTAGAGGCCTATGAAAGCTCTCGGATTTACAAGAAGAAGACAAAGAGTTGGCATGATAAGCACATCTTGAAGAAGAGGTTTGAAGAGGGGGTTGTGGTGCTTCTATTCAACTCAAGGTTGAAACTCTTTCCGGGCAAGTTGAAATCCCGATGGTCGGGTTCATTCCGGGTTTTGTAAGTCTTCCCTTATGGTGCGGTGGAGATATGGGATGAGCAAACCGGAGCGTTCAAAGTCAATAAGCAAAGACTTAAGTCCTATTTTGTGGGTCAAATGATTGAGCAAGGGAGTGTCATCCACCTAACGACCCCCGGTGTGGTTTAAGAGGTACTTTGACAATCATAGAACTTTAAACAAAGTCTTTTTGGGAGGCCACCCAAGTATTTTCCAATTTTATTTTTATTTTTAGGCTTTTTCTAGATTTTTCCTTATTTTTCTCTAATTTATTTTGATTTTCTAGGATTTTTTGGATTGTTATTTTATTTTTTTTCTTGAACTTTAGAAGTATTAGTTTTAGGAAGAAATAAAAAAGAGAGAAAGAAAAAATCTGAAATAAAAGAGAAGAGAGGAAAAATGAGCAAAAAAAAAGTAAAGAAAGGTTTTGAAAAAAAGAATAAAATAAAATAAGAAGTGGGGGGAAAAAATTAGAGAATGAGAAGAGAGAAAAAAAAAGAGAGGGAAGAAAAGAAGAGAAAATGGAAAATAATGAGGACAAAAGGAAGAAAAAAAAACAGAGGGAAATTAAAAACAAAAAAAGGAAAAATCAGGGAAAAGAAATAAGGCAAAAAGTGAAAATGAGAAGACGTAGCTGAAGAGGAGTCGAACCCACGTTCGGAGAGCTTCAGCAACGCCAATATAGATCGTGTTGACCCTGACACGACTCGTGTTGGTCTCCAAAGAGCAGAAAACAAGTAACATCCGTGTTGACCCTCAGTCATAATGCCACGGGTATTTCACCCATTTTGAACCCTTATCTTCTTTATTTTTTCAAAAGCACCCACGATTTCCCTCACTTTTCTCTTTTTCTTCAGCAGACCTAGCCTCCTCCTCTTCAAGCCCTCCTCCATACTCCATTCCTCCTTCAATCTTTACTCTCTTTCTCCTTCAATTCTTACCCAAATCACTTTATTTTCTTCCATTCTTCTTCTTTTTCCTTCCTCTTTCAAATCTCCACACCTTCAAACCACTTCCTTCCACTTCCATTTCACCCCCTTCATCCTCCATAACCAAAAACGTGTATTTTTCATCCCTCCTTCAAGCTCTTTTTCTCTATATTCAAGTGTATAAATGTTTGATTTTTCTAATTTCATTGTTTTTCTTTGTTTATTTTAGGGGGCATTTGGTAGGGACCCCAGGGAAATTTTTCTCGGGGGAAACTTTTCCATGGGAAAGATTTCCACGGGAAAAATTTCCCTTAGCCCCCCTAAGGGAAATTTTCCCTAGGAAAAAGTAGGAAATGGTGAGTCCACCGTAAAATTTTTCCCAAGTTCAACCTACATTCAAACATGGAAAAAATAAGTCAACTCGGAAAATTGACCATTTCTCCGTGGTTTTTGACCAACCAATCACACCCTTAGTTTTATTTACGATTTTAGTTTGAATTTTCATGTTTACTTGTATTGTATATCCACCATTGTTGTGATGTTTGAAGCTTTCAGAAGTGTTGTGTTTGGTGTATATGTAATATTTGTGTGTTCTAATTTAATTTTTCTATTTTAGTTTGTTAATTTTTGCTTAGTTTAACTATTTAGCTTGGTTGTTTGTATGTTTAGTCTAAATTAAAAGATGTAGTGTTTTGTTTAAGGTTTACACATGTTTAGGTTCGGCTTTAGGCCTAAATATCGCCTTTCAGCTTGCTATTTTTGCTCGATTCCGAGTCTTTTTCATCGTTTTTATTAGTTTTTTAGTTGTTTTGTAGGTTTTCGCACTTTTGGAGCAAAAGAAAGGAATATGGGCTAAATTGAGGCTTTTTAGGGAATCTCGAGCGATTTCCCGAGCCAAGCCAAGCCGAGGAGTAAAGCGGAGTCAATCCGGGAACTCTTTCCCTCATATTTGAAGCAAAGCAGGGGTGTAACACCCGCTAAAGCCCTTGTAGCGGGCGCCACAACCCAAGGAAGGGAGCAGAAAGGAAGAGGCAGGAGGGCGTCGCGCCTACTACGCTTGAGGTGACACCCCCTGTCGCCCGCTACCTCAGAGCTAAACACTAGTCCCTCAGCCTGGCCAGCAGGCTGTCACACCTGCGACATAGTGCGGAACTGGAATCGCTTGGGCGTATTTCTCTCGGTAGCACCCACTACCAATGAGGTCGCGCCCGCGACCTAATGTATTTTTGCGCTTTTTTTCGGCCAAAACAACAGTGTTTTGGGCAACAAATTGGCCTTGTACATATACTCCAAGGGACTATTTTAGCAGGGACTTTTACCATTTTTAGTTTTCATTCAAGTTTTAGAGAGAGATTAAGGTTTGATTAGTGTGATTTAGCTTGGATTAATCTAGGGTTTGGTGGATTTTGGTGTTGTATTCAAGATTTGAGGATTCAATCAATTGAGAGATTTTTGGATCACCATCTTCATTGCTTTTCTTTGTTCATTCCAGCATTTGATAAGTATTCTCTACTCTTGAAACTCCTCTTTACTTTGTTAATTGCTTTGTTTGTTTGATTAATTGTTTTACTTGCTTCTTGATGGCCTTTTAATTGCTTTGATTGAGTTTTGGTAGTTGGATGTTAGAAATCATGCTTAGGGCTGGATTTGATGTTTTTAACGTAGTTAGTATCATGGTTAGTGGCTAAAAACCCCATGGATTAGGGGGTAATTAAAGGGTGTAAATGGGTGATTAGGTTTGGGTTAGCAATTTTAGTGAGTAATTAGGTGGGAATTTCCCACTCCTTTCCTTCCCTCAAGTGGGATGTATTTGGGTCCGAAAGCTGCCGGATACATCAAACACTTGTCATGAAAGGTTGGAGTTGGGATAGTTAATGCTCACCCGTGATAGTGGAAGGAGGTTAACTACGGAATTCCATTTCATTAACCCTCCGGGTCCATGGTGGACTTTGAGGTAGTTAATCCGGACTATCCTCGAGAGAGGAAGCTTGGTGGGTGTTTTCTTACAGAATTGCCACTTGATTTCCCCCCTTGTTGCTCTCTTGTTGCAAAACCCATCTCCTTGTTTCCATTTGCATTTTGAAAAGCCTCCGAAGCCCATTGTTCCATCTTAACCGACCTTAGTTTTATTTGTTGCTTTGCGGTCCCCTTTTTAACCCATTTCCTTACCTTAGCGATCTTAACCTTCGCCTCGACCTAGATTCTTTGACCAAGGCCCCTCGCTCCCTGAGAAGAACGATAAAAACCGGTCTAACTAACCACTTGTACACAAAATGACGCCGTTGTCGGGGAGCCAGGCCCCTAGTTTTTGTTTCTTGGTTATAGGTTGTTTTGAGATTGCTTTTATGCTAGAAATTAGTTCGTCCTAATCCCAATGAATTTGATGCTTCTTTGTTTCTTTATTGGTACATGTAGGTTCGCCTTAATGTTCTATTGACAATCGTAGGAGGCTTCGAATCCCAATGGGTGAAGTTCAAGCTGATTCACCCCGTACCCTTCTATCATATGTCGTTCCCTCTTCGGGTACGGGAGCGAACCCGATCATCTTACCGCCATTACCACCAGACACGGTGTTCGAATTCAAACCGTGTCTACTTGAAGTTTCCGAAAGTAACACGTGTCTACTTGAACTCATACTTTCACCCAAAACACCCAACACTATTCTTCCAATTAACAAGACCAACATGTTTGGCAACCTACCTATCGCCAACCTACCCCCCAACCTCATGAACTCCAACCATCTTAAGAATCTACCAAGAGATATTGTTGAAGCAGATTGTGGCAAATCAAGAAAATGAAAAGGCTCGCCTAGCAAGTCTTGAGAACCAATATGCCCAATTTGCTCATCAAGAGTGCGCTCCTCAACCTATCCCTATCGAACCTCTATTTACCCCAATGGTGCTAGTAAATTATGTTGATCTACGGAGTGGGGAAGAGGTGGAAGAGCCTTCTTGGGTTAAGGAGAGTCTTTTGAAGGAAAAAGAAGAGAATGAGGTGGAGATAAACGAGGAGGAGAGAGTAATGGTTGAGGAAGCCAAGGGTGTAGAACAGAAGGTGTTGGATGAGGCGATGGAGGAAGAACAACAAGAAGAAGTCTTGGAAGAGAATGATCATGAATGCCGCGAAGGAGCAACTCACTCCCCACCAACTTCCAATTCCTCTCCCCAAATGGTTGTTTCAACACTTGATTAATGAAGAGCACCTTAACTTAAAGCTTGATACTCCAAGTGAGAAGCCATCTTTTGCGGGACCTTGTGTTGAAGACAATTCAGTGGTAACGGTTGTTCATGAGCATCAAGTGGCCTGGAGGCATACTTTCTTGAAGTTGAGCCCGATGATTGGGGTGAAAATAATCATCTCAAGGCATTATGTTCTGAACCAGATATATTTGGAGATGTATTTCAAGATAACCCCCTTAAGATCGTTTCGTTGAGGAGAGAAATCTCGTTGGATGAGGTTTACATTGAGGGTATAGAGATAAAAGAGATTGTTCTTAAGGGCTCGGAAATCGGAGAACCACTTGAAGAAAAACCCAAGTTGCTTTTTCATCCCCATTACCCAATCAAACCACCGGAGGTGATGGGGAGATGTTGGAAAAGGAGGAGGAAGTGACGTTGGAAGAAATTGAAGATATCATCATCTCCTCCCCACTCATGATCAACTAAACGACCGGAAGGACGGCTTAATTTGAGGTTGTCTAAAGACGGAAGGAGTTGGAGAGGGAGGAAAAAGAGGCGAATTTGGTGGAAGAAGCTGACAATGTTCCTCTCATGTGGACCACGTCTCTCTAGGATCAAACGAGTATTTGGGTCAAGCTAGGGACTTAAAACAAGCGCTCTGTGGGAGGCACCCCATAATTTTTGTTGATTTTCTTCTTAGTTTTAAGTTTTTCATTTTCTCTTTGCTTTATCTATTTTGTTCCTTTTCTTTCTTTTTGGTCTTTCTTGTTAGTATTCTTTAGGTTTTCTCTTTTTCTTGTCTTTTTTATTTTCTTTATTTCTTTCTTTTGTATTTTTGAGGTGTTAGTTTTAGGATCAAAACAAAAGTTTGAAAAAAAAGAGGAAAAAATGATGTGAAAAAGAGAAAAAGAGAAGGTGTTGAAAAATAAAGAATTGAAGTTGGGAGTGAAAGGAAAAGAAGAGTGAGCGAGTAATTTTTGAAAAGGAAATGATTGTTGAGGGAAAGATTGAGAGTTAGAGATTTTTGGAATTAAGTGTGAGGAAGTATAGAAGAATTGAGTTTAGAAGGAGGGAAGTTTAAGACTTTGAATATTTTGGAGTTGTTGGCACTTGTAAGGGAGTGTAACAGGCGCTACGCATTAGGTAGCACCCGCTACAAGCAGCAAACAGCAGCAGAGTGTCTCCTCCAGAAGCGCGTCGCACCTGCAACCACGTCTGTAGCACCCGTTACAGCTTTTCTCCAGAACGAAGTAGCGGCTGCGACGAAGAAGGTAGCTACCACGAGGAGTATCAGCACTTCCAATTCTCCATTTTGTCGCGCCTGGCATAGAGCCTTTAGCGCCCGCGACAGACACTGTTCAGTGACAGTTCTGCCCTAAAAATCCCGACCCCTCTTCCATTTTTCTCATTTCTTTTCTCACAAACTCGACTCCCTCTCTCACTCTAACCCCTAACACCCGCAACAAACTATCTCTCACACCCATTCATCTCTGTCAAACTTCAGTTCAATACTTCTCCTCCCTCCATTTTTGCATTTTCAGACCTCCATCCTTTCAAATTTTCGTCCCCTTCACTGTTGGGATCCCCAATTCGTCCAGAAACCAGTCCAAGTGTGTGAATGCAGCAAGCATTCGATTTTTGCTGTCACAAGTGAGGTAATCTTTGGTTTTGATGTGCGAAATTTGATTTCTTACTCACTTGTATTGTGTTTGGGTGTTGTTTTAATGCATTGTAATAGTCAGAATCCATACACACTTGCCATTGAGCCACTATGCACGAAAATCTCTCACTAATATCCTCTGAGATTTCAAGCATTCGCTGCTGCTGCAAATTCGTCTCCACAGACCACAGTTTGAGGTAATCATTTGCCATTGCTAGTCCATTCTGATTTTTCAACTCATTGGTGTGTTCTTGTGTTCGGAATTTTTTGAATTAGACTACATTGTGAGTTCATTCCATAATATCGCATCGTCGTATTTCACTCTAGTTCAATATCATGAGTAGAAGAAAGCGCTCACGCGTAAAAGAAGCCCCTCCACCACCATCACCACCACCGGAACCATCTTTTTCCGGGAGGGATCAATGTAGGGCTCAACCGGCTACTCTAATTCAGAGTAATCCAAGGGCTAAGGTTACTTCCGGGATGGTATTCATAAACAACGGTATTTGAAGCTCTAGGAAAGAAAAATCTGTGTACCCGATATTTATGATGCGGCAACAGTCAAAGCCATATTTTGCAAACCTAGTTTCCGGTACTTCATTCGAACTCTTGGATCGAAGGAATTTCTCAAAATTGATGAGTCGATTGTTGATCAACCTGTCCTCGAGTTCTTAAGCTCGTTATGGGTTTATAAGGATGGTCCAAGGAAGTTGAATTTGGGTATAGGGTTGCGAATCAGTAGAAGAAATGCACAATCAAGGATTTGTGTGAAACGTTGAGTCTACCTACAGATGGTAAGTTCTATGATCGGTGTGAAAACTTCGATGAGCAAGAAGCAATGAGGAAGTTGACATGTTGGACACGGGTGCATGTCGAATAAGGGGATGGACGAATAACGTATCATTGCCCCCGCAATTCAACAGCGAGGGACTTTTGCAATTTGTCTTTCCGCATTCTACATAGGATAATGACGAGTTCAGTATTCAGGTTAGACGATGGGCGACCAAATGTTCGGAAGGATGACATATTTATCATTTTCAATGTTGTTGGTGGTCGCCGAGTTAACACGGGGTCCTGCATTCTCCACTGTCTCCGAGAGATCAGCTCGGAAGGCCGGCCCACCACGATAGGTATGGGCCACATCATCTATCACTTTCTCTGACAGCAAGGATTTGGTGACTTCCTTGACAGGTGGACACCGAGGTATTTCCCGAACCCTATAGACATAGTGCGGCTGCAAAAGATGGACATCCTTGCCAAAGACCCAAACCATATCATCTACTTACACGGGCATGGTGAGAACAAAACTTTTATATATCTTGTCCCGGAGCAAGCCAAGGAATGGCTCGATATCACCAAACCCAACAATTGGCCGTGTGGCCAAGATTATGGTGGCTACCGGAAGGTTGGTGTCCCGGATGTGCCTGGAGAAGAAGAAGAAGAAGAAGAAGAAGAAGAAGAAGAAGAAGAAGAAGAAGAAGAAGAAGAAGAAGAAGAAGAAGAAGAAGAAGAAGAAGAAGAAGAAGAAGAAGAAGAAGAAGAGGAAGAAGAAGAAGAAGAAGAAGAAGAAGAAGAAGAAGAAGAAGAAGAAGAAGAAGAAGAAGAAGAAGAAGAAGAAGAAGAAGAAGAAGAAGAAGAAGAAGAAGAAGAAGAAGAAGGAGGAGGAGGAGGAGGAGGAGGAGGAGGAGGAGGAGGAGGAGGAGGAGGAGGAGGAGAAGAAGAAGGAGGGGGAGAAGAAGAAGGAGGGGGAGGAGGAAGAGGAGGAGGAGGAGGAGGAGGAGGAGAAGAAGAAGAAGAAGAAGAAGAAGAAGAAGAAGAAGAAGAAGAAGAAGAAGAAGAAGAAGAAGAAGAAGAAGAAGAAGAAGAAGAAGAAGAAGAAGAAGAAGAAGAAGAAGAAGAAGGAGGAGGAGGAGGAGGAGGAGGAGGAGGAGGAGGAGGAGGAGGAGGAGGAGGAGGAGACACTCAACCATGGGAAGCTTCACTTAGGCAACTCAGCTCTCAATTCGAGCAGATGAGAGTAGATTTTCGAGAGCAACGAACCTTACTCCTAGGTCAATACAATCTACTGGAGACCCAACAAGATTTGTTATGTGCCCAGCAATCTACGCTCAACGATGTGCACGCACATCTCCAACGGCACAAGGAGTACTTCCAACAACAAAACCAATACTAGCGCGATTGGGGTTACCACCACTACTCCGTAGCCGGCCACATCCCGGCATCGGACAATTATATAAACCCCCATTATCCCACCTATTTCCCTTATTATCCATATCCTCCACCAGGAGGATCCGAGCAGTGAATTGTAAGTGTCCCCACCCCCCACTTTACTCTCTTAATTGTTTTCATACACATTAATAATGTTAGATAAGTGTGGGGGGTCCTTTATAGGGAAGTTTAGGGAAATTTTTCGCTTTGTTTGGTTCTGTTGAGTTCCTTTTTCCCATAGTTTGGTTGTCTCGCATTTATCGCTTCACTTCTCTCTGGCATGTTCTTAGTTGCTTAAGTCGTGGTCCCTAGTTTTTCTTTAGTTCTTTAGTTAGCAGTGTCTTGTATATACTTTTGTTTTTCTTTTAATCTTTCATGTGAACACTCATACTTAGGATATTTTACTTGATTATCTCTAACCTAAAGTGTGATGTTCCTTGGATCGCGGATTGAGTTTGTTCTAATTGAAGACCTCAAGGTAACTTCTTTCCGCTCTCTTTGACATGTATATATTTTTACCCATGTTGCATGCTTGATTTTCTTTTTGGGTGGCGAGTCCCATTAAGTGTTTGTGTTGGGATTATATTGCTGTTAGAGTCGTGTGGGCTAGGGTCGCCACCACTTTTACTTGCTAGTTGTTTTTGTGTTTTTGTTTTTAGTAGGTTTTCTACCCTTCATGCGACACCTTTCCCATAATGAGGACATTGTGGCATTTTAAGTGTGGGGGGAGGGGAGATATTTATGTTTCAAGGGTAGACTACCTAGCATTTTTGTTTTTATTTTTCCTAGTTTTTGCTAAAATTTGAAAACATTTCGTGAAAAAAAAAAAGAGGGAAAAAAGGTTGTGAAAAACCCCTAAAGTGTTTCTTTTTCTTTTTGGTACAGATTTGCAGATTCAAGGGCAAAAAGTCGTGTTTAGGAGTATATTTGGCAAGACCAAGGGTACGACGGGCATCAACTACTGTTGATCAGACAGTGGTACAAATTTCAGCAAGAAACAAGCAGAGAACGGCCAGGCAGCGCCAACCACGGGCAGCCTGTGGTGACAGCCACGGACCGTAGTGGCTGCTATATCCTAGCTTTGGCGGTTATTTTTGCGGAGATAGAAGGGGAAGAGAAGAGAGGCGCCGTGGATCATTCATTTTGCGCAGAAAAAGAGAGAGCTTCTTGAGTAATTGATCATCAAAACACCTCCATCCTTCAAGAATCAATCCGAAGAATTTGAAGAATTGGGATTCGAGAGGAAGCGCACGACACTCGTGAAGTCTTTTCCGCCCGGAGATCGAGAGATTCTACGGAATTCTTCCTAGTGTTTGCTTTACTCTTCTTATATTTCTTTCTTAGTTCTAGAATTAATTATCATGTTTAGGACGTATTTCTTGTTTCCGATGAATATTTGTGAGTAGATTTGTTCTTTCTAGGGTATTATGAACCAACATTATGGTGTTTGATTAGAATGTTTTAGTTTGTACTTGAATTCTTAATTGAATCAATAAAAGGTTGCGTTTTTCATGCTTACGAATGTTCTTAAGGCCTTGGATGTTTGCAATTCTGAGATTAATTTGAGAAGTACCGAAAGGTGAATTAGGGGAATCTGACTACCAACCTGTCTACCTAGGCTTACGAAAGTTAAAAAAGGAGTAGTAAACTTGGGGATCGTTTGATAACCTGACTTTTTGAGACCTTCAATTCTGTTTAACCTGAAAGGCAGACGAAAGTTGTTGATTAGGTTAGTCAGGATAATTCTATTTAGCATCGAAAGGGCGATAGAATTTAGAGGTTATCGATTCTTGATTCGTTTGAGTTACTTTCTTGCGCATGCTTTAACTTGTCTTTTAGACCCTATTGTTAGGTGAGTAAAATCCTAGAAGCCTTCATCCATTGAACTACCTCAAGCTCAATTGTTCCTCTCGACCTTAGTTTTAGTTAGTTCGTTAGAAATCATTAAAAATCATCAAACCCGATTGGCTTAGCAATTAAGTAAAGGGATAGTTCATTGCGTTACTAGGATAAGTCCATGTGGGATCGACCTTGACATTGATACAATAGTACCCATGCGCTTGCGGCCCTGTCAGGAACCTTACCCTCGAGGTGCTTAGAACTTTTGAGGTTAATCATCGAACCCAGGATGGAAAGATTGAGTTCCAACTAGAAGAGAAATCCTATAGTCTGACTCTAGCTCGGTTTGCTTAAATCTTTTGTTTACCTAATGTTCCCGACCCTACTAAAAGAGATGTACCCCCTTCAGATGAGTGGAATCCGAATGAGTTTCGGAGATCCACCACGACTAGGAACGATTATGATCCTAGTAGGTCTAAATGTACCCACATCTGGAACCCTGTGTTACGTTATACTCAGCGTGTCCTAGCATGTGGTTTGTTCGGGAGGGGACATAACATGAATGTAGCGGCTTTAGCTAAATTCTATACGGTTTGAGGAATGTATGTTGAAAACCTGATGTGAACCCCGCCGCTCTTTTTGTCGTACATCTAGCTAGACTTACTTCTCGGACTAAGGGTGGCATTGTTGTGGGTGGTTTGATTACAATATTAGCTAGGCATTTTGGTTGGGATTTGGCTCGTCATGAGCGAGATAGGGTAGAGGATCCGATGACCTTAGATGGTAGGATTATTATAAGTGCAATGAAAATGTGCAAGTTAAGAGGGGAAGAAGTTTGGTGGGTTTACCCAAATAATGAAGTGATGAGGTTATCTCATCCGAATTTGACAATCCAAAACTCCTGAACATTCTTTTTCTCCCAAACATGCCCATTCCCGACCTTGTTCCTCCGCTGAATGCCCAAAAAGGCCAGGTCGCATTGGTGGCGAGAACAATTAAGGTGGTCCCCCCGCGTTTGATTTTCCAAATAATTTTAATTCTCTTCGAGCGGACCACGCCTCTCTTAAAACTTATTACGAAAACGAGTTTGCGTATTTCCGGTCCACCTCGGACCAACTTTTGCCAAACCAAACTCGCCTTTTTGAGAGGTTGGATGCCCAAGCTTCCAAGCAAGCACGCATGCTCGAAATAATGCAAGCGATGCGTGATTGGCAATTGAAGTGCCCGCACAACAATCTTTACCTAGCACCTCCTCCGCCGCAGTGACCATTTTTGTGCCTCCTTCGTGCTAGTTTCTTATTAATTTATGCATTGAGGACAATGCTTTGTCTAAGCATTGCGGGGTAGGGGGATAATCTAAAAAAATTGAGTCATCATCTTTGTGTATACAATTTTATTTTGATTTTCTTTAACTTTTTGTTCTTTTATTTTTTATTTTTAGTTTAGTTTTTAGTTTGAGTTTTCATTTCTAAAGGTTTCCTTTGTTGTATACTTGTTTTTCCCTTTTGATTTTCCTAATTTTTAGTATTTCATTTGTAAAATTCTTGCATTCACCTAGTTTTGCATTAGTTAGTTTTATCTTATTTTTTTATTTCTTTTCTTTCTTTAGTTTCTAGTTTCTTCTTTTCTAGTTTTTCATTTGCCTTTTGTTTTTAGTTTTTGAAAAAAATGAAAAAAATGAAAAATTCAGAAAATTCAGAAAAATAAAAAAAATAAAAAAATAAAAAATCGAAAAGAAGAAATTAAAAAGACCAGAAAAGATTAGGATAAGGTTAGGATTAGTGAATAACTCTTCCGGTGATGAATATAAGCTAGATAAGTTTTCTTTTAATTAGATTTAATCTTGAGTAACCCCTTTGTGAACAAGAGTGTTGAAAAGAGATTATGAAAACTTAGAGAGTTAAGAATTATACTTTGAAATGATCATTGATTACCTCTTCTATGATCTTTTGGAATATGTTTAGTACATATAGTTCTACTTGAGCTGAGTTTATTTGAGAGCTTTAACCCGTGAGACCATGAAGCCTGAATGACTAATTATTTTTATTAGTCTCATTTTCCATGTGTGACTTGTCCTTAGTTTCATTCACTAGAACTTGCAATGTATCTCTTTAAAACTGTATTTTTGCTTGTGTGTTGATAATATGATATAGGCATTCTTTTATATATATAAGCTACAAAGCCTTGGCCTATATCAAAAACCTTTAATTACTCTTTCTTTTGATTACCTATATCAAAAGCCTTGGCCTAATTTATAATTTCCTAACCTTAAGTCAATGCTTGTAGTGTTTTAGAGTGTAAAGTTGGGTTGAGTTGATTGTGGTGTGTTTGTAGTTTGGTTTTGTTGGGGATGTTGTGAAATTGAGAAATTCATGAAATTGCTCCCCATTATAGCTTGATATGAGTTGAGTTAGAGATTTATCTTACTTTGTATATATATTTGCTTTGAGTTGTTATTCATTTTGAATATGAGAAGAAAAAAAGAGGAAAAAAAATAAAGAAAAATAAAGAGAAATAAAGAAAATGAAAAACAAAAAAAGAAGTAAAGTAGTTTGTTATTTTGTTTTCTTTGATTTGAGGCGTTTTCCACTTAATTTTGGGGATGCTTTATTCTGAATGTAAGTGGGTGGTTGTTCTTATTGAATAATTTGATCAGGTTTAAAGCTCTACGCTTAGGCTTTCAGCTCCACTTTCCCAAATTATATTTCCACTTCTTACCCTTAACCTTCCCATTACAACCCATTTGAAAGTCCTCTTGATTATCATTGTGCATTGCATATTAGCAGTAGAGAATTGAAATTATTTGCAAGCTTATGGTATAATGTTACTTTGGATTGAGTATTGAGTGTACCTTCATCGATTTATTTATATTTAAACACATGAGAGGAGTGTTTCCACACTCTCTAAAGTGAGGAAGCTCTCTAATTACCTAGTTTCATTCTTATTGTGTGTTTGCCTGTTTCATTTGAGATTAGAGAGGGAGACTAGTTTGAACTTGATACGTATAGTTTTTGTAAATCTTTCTAAGGCTTCATTTTTTCTTGTATATAGACTTTCTTTCATACTTGGGCTATGCCTGATTAAGTTCGATTAATTGAATGTCTTATTAATGTTTTCCTGAGGAGATTTGTAAATAAATTTTCATTTTCCTTTGGAAACCTTTTTCTTGAGTCATTTTGTCTCGTTTATTTTATCTTTTTCGTTCTTGTCTTTATTTTCCATTTTATTTGTGAGTCTTACCTTGCTTAGGGACAAGCAAACATGGGGAGATTTGATGAATGTAATTGATATATGTGTGAACCTGGATGATTTGGTGTGTATTTGGGTGATTTTCGATATGTTTATATTATTTTATACCCAAATTTCTCACTTTATGCTTGGTTGGTATATTTTTAAAGGAAATTGAGGAGAAATGAAGATGAAAACCAAGTTGAAGTCAAGTATGTACATCCAAGGAGATCATAAGCTCAAAAATAGGAGAAGAAATCGACCCCAAAAGCCCAAACTAAGGCCCAACAACGTGAAAGAAGACTCATGAGCCCAACACGGGTGCTTAGAAGGCCAAAACGACCCGAGCTAGGGTCCAGAGAAGCAAAAAAGGAGTCCTTGGGAGCAACACAACCCGTGGCCAGGCAACAGGGGTCGTGTTGGGGTCAACACGAACTGTGTTGACCTGGTAAGGACCATGTTGATCCCAGTTTATTGCAAAATGCCATTTCAAGTCCCCATTATTGCTATATAATTGCGATTCTCGTTATTTTGTTGGGTATTCATGCCCGCAATTACTATCCTTCATTGCCACATTCATCACTATCTTCATCTATAATCACCCATATTCCATTGATAGTGCAAGAATATAGTGATTGAGTTGAGTTTGAAGATCGATTCCAAGTTTTCCATTGAAGTGGAGGAGCAAAAGTCCCAATATACCATCATTTCAAGCAAGGACCTATTCCATACTTAGTTTATTTCTTATTCTTATAGTTTTCCCACGCTTTCTAGTATAGATTTTTATGTGTTTTGTAGTTTAAACATGAATAGTGAGTAGTTTTATTTAGTTTAGGGGATAAACCCTGTTTATTGCTTTCATGAATTATGTTTTGTTGGATTGAACAAGTATTAATCTAGTTTGAATGCATTTTATTTAGCCTTTGGTTATGTATGTCATTGTTTTTGATTGGCCATCAAAGATACGGATTTAGATTGTTGAGTGAAGTACCGAAAGTAGAAATTCGATAATCGGAAACCTTATTATTAAACTAGTTATGAAATGAACTAGATATAAAGGATTTTGTAATTAGGGGTCTTTTGATAATTCGATCTTTAATTTAGGGTGTGTTTGGTTGGAATGATTTTCCCATTTTCCGGTGTCTGGTGACCGAAGAATGGAGAAAACTATTTCCCAAGAAAATGATTTTCCCTTACTCCTTTGTAAAGGGAAAATCATTTTCTCCCTCCTTCTCTCTCTTCTTTCGTTCTCTCTCACACACCAATTTGAATATTTCTCCCTCTTTGTCTCTCTCTCTCTCTCTCTCTCTCTCATCTTTCTTTCTCCACACCACTTTCTCTCATACACCCATTTTAATATCTTCTCTCTCTTTTTTCTTTCTTCCACCACTCTCTCTTCTGCACCCGTTTTAATATTTCTCTCTCTCTCTCTCTCTCTCTCTCTCTCTCTCTCTCTCTATCACTCTCTCTCATATACCTATTTTAATATTTCTCTCTCTCCACCACTTTCTTTCCTGCACCCTTTTTAATATCTATCTCTCTTTCTCTGATCTATCTATCTATCTATCTATCTATCTATCTATCTATCTATCTATCTATCTATCTATCTATCTATATCTTCTTTCTTTCTCTTCCTTTCCACCACTCTCTTTCACACACGCATTTTAATCTCTATCTTTTTATTGTCAAACAGGTGAAAATCGTTTTCCAAAAAAATCATTTTCCTCTGTACTTAACACAGGAAAATATTTAAAGAAAATCATTTTCAAAGAAAATGATTTTACAAGAAAAACTGTTTTCCTTTGCACCAAACACATCCTTAGTTAAAATTAAATTAACTACAAAAGTAGGTGATTGATTTTGCTAAGCAATTCATTTCATTGTTAAAAGCTTGCTACGATAGAATTAAATTATGTGATTATCATCCCTAAAATGTATCAAATTAGTTACATACGAGTTCAATCCACATGATTAATTCATAGAGTGACTTTGGCTTATCCCCTGAACGTTTTTCCTCATTGATTTTACCTTGTAAATTGTGTGATTTGTTGCTTTCTTTGCCATTAGAATTTATTAGAAGTAGAATTATATTAATCTAAACTAAACCCCGAACGATTTAGTGATTACATAGGAGACTAGTTTGATGTGTAGTTGAGAGAAGTTCCTGTGAGAACAACCTTGATACATACTTCCATCTAACCAGTGCACTTGCGGCGTATCAAGGAATTTGTGGAGTATGGTTTTGTTTTAATAAAGGGGTGACTAGGCCTGCCCGCTAATCTCTATTTGAGGAGTAACTAGCGTAAGCTTTAAGTTGTGAGTGCATGCTACTAAATCGTCCCTGACAATATGGCCCACCGATTGCACAATTTTCACCAATGTGAGATGCTAATTATTTTAACTAAGAATTATGGAGAATGTTTGATGTCTGACTTTTTGGATAGATTTTTTGAGAAAATGACTTTTTGGGGACTCTTTGGCTGTTTGACTATTCAAAAAACCAATTTGGAGTGTTTGGTGGGCTGGTGGATTGAAGTAGTTTTTACCCCCAAAAAACTATTTTGTAAAAAGTTACTAAGAGTAGCTTTTTGTAAATGGCTTTGGGCTATTTGGAATGTAAATTACCATGTTAACCAAACACTTCATAAAAATTATAAAAATTGTGATCCAAATTATTCAAGCTTGTTTCTTCTAATTTTTCTTCCATCTTCTACCAAAATCATCATCCAAATTATTTTGGTTGTTTATAGTGTAGATTACCATGTTGGTATTCGCAATGTTCAAATACAAAATATCTTTGCAATTAATAAAAACTTTAAAGTAAATTTGGGATAAATGTTTATAAAATATCAACATTAAATTGTAAAGGTAAATTGGGATACAAATTTTAGTCTTATTAATCAAGAAAATTTGGTAATTGATGAACAATTTAGTTATTAGCCTATTAATACAAATATGAATTTTTAGTGATTATTTGTTGAACTCTCAAATATGACAGAAAAAAACTAGAAATATGGAGGAAAAAACTGAAAGATGAATTAAGAAATCATAATGTAAAAAAATACTGAAAATAAAACTAAGGGTATAATTGGAAATTAAGCAAAAAGATCATACTACAAACAACCAACACTACCAAACATTTCTTACACAAATAGTTAATACAAGCAACTAACAAAAACAACTAACAAAACAACCAAAAAGTCAAACAGCTAACAAAATAACCAACAGCCAACAGCTGGTTGTCAAACACCCCCTTAAACAATAAACTATGTTGAGAACTCTTATAGTAACTACTTTAGCGCGTGACTTTACAAAATAATTCAGGGATACCTTAACTTTTTTTGCTAAAGATTTCCAGGTACTACTTCGAAGGAATCTGACCAAAATTCCATGGGGGATTCTTTTATTTTGGGTTTTGAGTAAAAAAGATTGTGCTTCCTAAATGCTCATATTTCTTCTTCTTCTTCTTCTTCTTCTTCTTCTTCTTCTTCTTCTTTCTCTAGCTAAACCTCCATAACCATCACCACCGTTCTCTCTCTCTCTCTCCCTTACACTTCTCTATCTTCTTCCTTGTGCTTCTTCTACTCCTCTTATCCTCTCCCTCCATCCCCAATCACTGACACCACGTCGCCAACCACCTACCCTTTGGCATCACTACCGCTACTCACTCTGTGACAATGTCGCATAATAAAATGGTTATCCAGCGTCATCCGTCGTGAGTTTCTCCCTTACTGGCATTGTTGCCTTTTGCTCCTGAGACTTTTTGCTTGGCATTGGATTGAAAAGTTCGGCTCCTCAAATAATTGATTTAGAAATTGTGTATGTTTTATGTCTTCAAATTTTCGTTGGTTTTTCTAAGGTAACAATTTCTAGGTTTATGTAAAAACTTCATTCATTTCGAGTATTTGATTTCGATTCATCTATCTTTGTCTTCTAGGTTAATGTTGCTAATTCATGTGATTTTGGTTTCATTCAATCTGTGTATGTCTCGTTCTTCTTCCGCTCTCCCAACTTTCTAGGTATCGTTGTGCAGTGTTGATTGTCAATTCTGGGTTGTGCTAGTTCGTTTCTAGGTACGTACAATTCAATGTTGATTTTCCTTATTGGGCTCAACTGATTCAAATCTACGTTTATGTTTGTTGAGTTCCTATTTGCTAGTTGTTTGCGTGAGTTGCTTGAAGGCCAACAATGGCCATGTTCTTTCCCCCCCTCTCCCTACTCTAATCTAACGGGTAACTAGATAGATGAATCGAAATCAAAACCCCTAAATCTACTCTTTTTCCCCTTGCTATTTCAGCAGGATCTGAGCAGACCTCAGAATCTGAAAGTTAATGTTCCTCATTTGTTTCTCCTTATCAATGAGAGTAGTATTCTGTATGCCCTTTGAAATTGCTTCTAAAACACTTCCAGCATCCTACTGTGCATTGTAACCTATAATTGTGAATGTCAAAGAAATTGTCTTTGTGCAAGCAGGGTCTACAAATATCATAAGAACCGCAAACAGGTCTACGAAATCATGTGTGCCCATGAATCCAACAACCAGGGTCTGAAGATGCTAAAATAATATAAGACTAGCCAAAAACCCAAAATGTGTTGTAAGTTCTAACAGTCTGCATATAAGTGAAAACAGAAAGGATTGTCATAAACGGATCAAGAAGGCAAACCATCCAACCCAGTTTCACCAAATGGACACTTGATGTCAGGTAGCTGACATTATATTGTGTGGAGTCAATTGCTCAACAACTGCAGTGACATTAGAGCTATACTGATGGAAGTATGGAAAACGACTGAAATAAAGTGAAGACGAAAACAAAAATATCAAAAAACCAAAGGGGACTTCCAACAAGATGGTTTCCTTGCTTATTAGGATCCCACAATCTTAGTCAAAGCAACATAACCAGATCCAGTAGCTTTGATCTATGGTCATACAAAGTCTCAAATCAAGAACTATCGAGAAAAATAAGGTGGCAAAGTGAGCCATGCTATTGTAAGAAAGTATTACGCCAGACATGGACAACAAACTATTACATGCTGAAGGAAGTATTTCCGTGTGAGCAGGCATCTCGAGTAATAATTTGATGTCTGAGGGGAATAATCACGAGATATAATTCGGCATATTCACAATCTAAACCTTATGGACATCCATTTGAATAAAATCATGTGAACAAGTGTTTTCATCTGTATATACAATAAAAAGATGCAATCAAACATTCTCATAAATGGTTGCATTTGAATGACGCAAAATAACAGATGCATTGTCTTCCCCCAAAGCAAAAGATAAATAGAACAATTTCAAGGGATCATATATCCATATCACTAAATGCACACAATATAACTTAGTCGCATACCTAAACATCACAAGAATAGCAATTAAGCATGCACTGTCTAGTCATCATCTTCGATATCCCAACTCAAGTCTTCATCATCATCAGCAGCACTTAATCGCTTCCGCAAATCTTCTCTGTTTGGGCTCTTACTCCGAGTAACTTTCTTTTCATCATCACTGCCAATATCTTCAATCTCATCCCAGCCCATGTCGTCCTCCTCTGTGGATGGTTGTGTTGATACAACTGAAATGTCACTATCTTTGCCAGACTCAACAGCCTCAGTCTTCACTTCCGGAACTATCTTACCCTTAAGCTTGTTTAATGCCTCATCAGTATTCGCTATAGAAGCCCCTTCACACTGTGATTCTTTGTTTGAAAGTTCCCCATCTGTTGATTCAACAGCAATGCTTTTTTCATTGCTTTCCACCTTGTTACTCGTCTCTGATTTCTCGACATGGGATTCTTCAACGACTTTATTCTCCGCTGCAATTTTCGTTTCATTACCTTGTTCCTGAGTATCACCACTCAGATTTTCAACCGACCCATCAACCTTATTCCCCTCCTGTTCCCCATCCCCATTCCCTTCTTCATCATCATCAACATCCCAACTCAATTCTTCCTCTTCCTCAGTTGAAATTGCCCTCTTTACCAACTTCTCCCTCATACTCTCAGCTTGTTTAAGCTTATGAATCCTATAAAAATATCTCTTCCAAAACACATCATGTTCCACATTGTTAGGGACAAACCTTTTATAAATACCCTCAATATTCCCATTCTCCTCCATCAAAACCTCAATTTCCTCCTTTTTGTCCTCAAGGTCAAACTCAGACACCCACTTATTATAATCAGCAACATCATCAGGTTCTTCAACAAAAGTATTCACATCAGACTGAATAGCCCTTAATTGGGAGTCAAATCTACTATACCTCCCAACAGAGCTAACCCTTTGTGCATTAGAATTACCAGTTACACTACCAGTAACATCATACCCATCATTAGAATCATTGTCATGAGCAATCAAAGAGTCTTTACCTTGAGAGATAATATCAGCAACAGCCAACCCGATTGAATCAATAGCCTGACCAACTGATTCCAAAGAAACTTGAGCCTTAGAAGCACCGATTTCAAGCGAGGAAGGCAACTCCTTAACAGCCTTGCTAGCAACTTCACGAAGAACTTCAGTCTCTTTCCTCAAACCCGACCCGAACTCCTCCAGATCACGGCGGTAAGTGTCGATCCAATCAGATTTAACCTGCAAAGTCTTCACCAATCCCCCAAAGCTCCAACCGGCAGATGGGGTTGCTGGGTTGGAAGTGGTTTCGGGCTCATCATCATCAGAGGTAGGTTGACGGGTTTGGGTCGGGTTTGAAGATGATGGTGAAGATTCATGGTCGGATGGAGGTGATGCCGGTGGATCTGGGTCGTCTGCGAATACAGCCTTGAAAAAGTTCATATTTTGGTTGTCAAATTTGAGAGGATGGGAAGAGAATTGGGATATTGGGGAAGTGAGATCGTCAAGGAGAAAGATGTGCCCGCGGACGTCGCTGTTACTCGTAAGGCGGAAGTGTGCGGGTAATGAACAAAATCCTCTGGAAAAAGCAATTAAGACTCACGAGATTAGGGATTATGCTCTGGAATCAGATTTTCATTTTTACTTCCAGTATGTTTCTTCATCTTTATTGTATCGTTATTAATTTATTTTTATCTTATCTATTTTTTACAGGTATTTTTATCTTATCTACTCTATATATAAAGAGGCTTGTTGAGGTTGAGGAACCAAAAATTGTTCGACATGAAATTACTTTTTTGCCCTTGAATATAATACTTCATTCGTTCTATATTAATTGTCATAATTTTGGTTTCAATGGTCTCAAAAGTCACTCTTTGATTGATAATTTCTTACATAATATGTTATTCACAATTACAATTGTATACTTTGATTGTATTTTTCGTTATAAATCTAATGGTGGTAATTTTATACAACAGCTCATTGTATATATTGAGGAATTTATGGTCAAAATTTTTGAAATTTTACTGCGTGATTTCCAAAGACGACAATTAATATAGAATGGAGGGAGTAGTAAGGGTGTGTCAAATTAATGGGTAAAAAATAGTCGAGTAAAAGTTAAATTTTAGTAATTATTGGTAACTATATCTCTTCTATATATAAAGAGTGCTTATTGAGGCCGGGGACGAAAAATTGTTTGACTTGAATTTACTTTTTTGACCTCGAATACAATAGTAAGGATGTGTCAAATTCATGAATAAAAAATAGTTGGGTAAAAGTTAAATTTTGGTAATTTTTTGTAATTTTTGGTAACTTTTATCAAATTTATCCTAATATATTAAAATTATTTTTTTATTTTTTAACTTTGATAATTTTTGATAAATTTAGATAATCGAATTTACTTTTTTGCCCTCTAATATAATAGTAAGTAAAGTAGTTAAAGTATAATAATAAACACCTTGCTTTATAGAATTATAGCTCGAGTTCACATAAAAATTTATCCTAATATTCTCCTTTTGTCAAATTTATATTTATTTTTTGATGTGTAGGTAAGTAGGAAAGTAAATAGGGTAAGGTAAGTTAACGTAAGGAAAGAGTTGATTGCGTAGTAGTTTATTTTGTAGCTTGTATTTACAATCGAATTTACTCTTTTAACCTTAAATATATTTATAACAAGCGGGTTAAATACGTGTCAAGTGTATATAAGACAAGGTAAATACGAGTCCGACATATTTCGGGTTCGGGTAAATACGAGTTAGGTGTATTTAGGGTTCAAGTAAATATGAGTTTAAGTGTATTTCGGGTTCGGGTCATGTATATTTCGGAATCGGGTAAATACGGGTTGGATATTATTTGACAATAAAAAAAATGCTCAAAGTCTTAGCATATGGCAATTTTTAAAGCAACAAAATTTTTATGAGTATGCAAACTAAATTAGTGTGCATTGTATTCGATAAATGAACATAGTATTACATATAAAATTATAAATACTTGTATTGTTGTTTGTAATTCTCCATACTTATTGAAATCCAAGGTAAAATAAAATATGATTAATAAAATATCTTTTATGTACATTTTTACACCAAATATATATGATAAAACTGTAATTTTTAACCCGTCCTACAATAATTAAGGAGTCTAACATCGATCAAATAAAACTTTATGTCCAAACCAATCAATTCTAGAAGTTGGTTAAATACGTGTCAATTATATATATTGATAAGGTAAATACGGGTCTGATATATTAAGGTTGCTTCGTTTCCATTTTTCAATTTCTTCTTTTCGATGTTCGGGTAAATACGAATTAGGTGTATTTCGAGATCAAGTAAATATGGGTTAAGTGAATTCCGGGTTCGGGTCAATACGAGTCAGGTATATTTTCCGATCCAAGTAAATGCGGGTTGGATATTATTTGACAATAGAAAACGCTAAGAGTCTTAACATATGCTCATTTTTAAATCATTATAGTTTTCATGAGTATGCAAACTAAATTAATGTACATTATTTTTGAAAATGAACATAATATTACATATAAAATTATAAATACTTCTATTACTGTTTGTGATTTTATATACTTATCAAAATCTAAGGTAAACTAAAATGTATTTAATATAATATATTTTATGTGCATTAGTACACTAAATATATATAAGAAAATTGTAAGATAGTTGGCGGGTGAGAAATGTGGAATAAAGTGGGTGGATAGGATAATGATTGAGAATCTAAGTCACATTATTGAAGTATATGAGTTTTTAAATATATAATTTATAATTTTTACTAAGGTATTGTGTGTAAGGCAAATCACATCAGTGACATTATTTATTAAATATATGAATTTTAAAATAAATATTATGTAAAATAGGTAAGGAACAATTAATAACGTAAAAAAAAAAGTGGAATAATGTAACTATGAATATTATAGATAAGATAAATTTATCACACACTACAAAAAAAATAGGGTCCTAACCCGTCCGTAGGACGGGACATATATCTAGTCTATTGAAAACAACTTTAATTAAAAAGAAAATATTGAAAAGAGTTTATTTTTATGTGTATGACTTAATTGGATTATATTTTTTTTTTTGGTATGTTCCTTTATTTTTATTGCATCCTTATGTATCTAATGTTTATTTATCCATTAAATAATTCAATCAATTGTATTAAAAATAATTTATTTTTTACATTTATTTATTATTAAATTAATAGTCCAATTTTATCTATGAGTTTATGGTGTGTTTAGTTCCCAAACTTTCCCGAAAAAGTTCATAAATTTTTCTAAGTAGACAAACTTTCCCATGTTTAATTGTGACAAATAGATGGGAAAATTTTAGTGTAAGACTTATTATTTAACTTTCAAGCTCAGTAAACAATTTCCTCCTAAGGGAAGTCATTCTTAGGAAAGATTTTGGAATATTTATTTTAAAAATCCCTAACTTTGGGGGGTTGTCGGTAGGAATATCCCAAACTTCATGTTTGAGTGAATACGACCCAAAGTTTGGGGGTGGTATTTGTGAATGTCCCAACACCGAGTCAAGTGAAGTTGGACTTGACGGAATTATGACGTGTACGCCGACAATTGCTTATGTGGCAAATTAGACTATATTTAACACATTTAATTGTCCACCTCATCTAATCATACACTTGTCCCTCACATTCTTTATTCCTGACCCCTTCTCTCTTCTCCAAATCCAACCTTCCCCGCTGAACTTTTAAACCCCCCGTGGGTGTCTCCCCTTTCATGATTTGAAGACCGGATGAGAAGAATTCCAAGGAGTTGTTGTACTGTTTGTTTGTTTGTTTGTTTACACATAAGTGGTGAACGATTGGTCACGAAGATGAAGAAAAGTGCAAGAATGTGAGGTTTTCTTTTTACTGTTTGATTACCCAACAATCCAATGGAAGAAAATAACAATTTAGGTTTGTGTGTGTGTGTGTGTGTTTTTTATGGTTGAGTTAGAAGCCTACCCTGCCACATAAGCAATTGCCGGTGTACACATCATAATTCTAGCAAGTCCAACTTCACTTGATTATGTGGTGGGACATTCACAAATACCACCCCTAAACTTTGGGCCATACTCACTCAAACATAAAGTTTGGGATATTTTCACTGACAACTCCCAAAGTTAGGGATTTTTTAAAATAAATATTCCAAAGTTTTTCCCATTAGAGTCTTTCCTAAGAAACACCAAACGCACCATTAGTTTTGTGTTAGACAAAACTTTTAGATTATTTATTTATATTGTATCTATCTATATCTATACTCATATAAAAAGAGAATAAGGAGTTGCATGTCCCAATTTCAATTTACAAAATTATCCTTGTAATATCAAAACTGGGACAAGCAAATCCCTAGTTAGCTTTTTATATAAGTATAGTCTATTATTGTTGTTGTGGTTGTTAATATTGTCGTCGTCGTCGTTATTACTATTACTATTACTATTACTAGTCCTAAATCCGTGCGATGCACAAAGTGTAACAAAATAGTTTTTTTAAAGGGGAGAAAATCATGAATAACTAATCGTCGATATATAATAAACAGTATGAAACATTGATGAAATTATTAAATGAAAAACATCACAATAAATTGTTCAAACAAAACATGTATTAGTCTCTGGTGAAATAAAAAATTTCCTAAAATGCAAACTAATGTTGACCACGACGAATTTCATCATGCACCTAAACTTGTTATCTGCTAAATATTTTAAAATTCAAATATTTAGCTTTGGTTTATTACTAAGAAGAAAACAAAAATAAAATTACGTGTAAACACTAAAACCTTACGAAATTTTGTTTGTGAAGATCCATTCAAACCACAACTGATGCTTGACATTTTATTAAGCTGAGCTAATTGCCTTCAAGATTAATCAACAAAATGGAAGTAGTTTATGACTTTAATTTCATCACTTATAATTTGAGAGTTGTATTAGGGAAGTCGTCATCATCACCCTCACCAAACCCCACAGTGTCGTCAGACAATGGTGATGCTGACGTACTTTATATCAGATGGGGAGACGACCTTAAAACTGCCAAGAAGCTTATCTCTATTGATGGGATAAATATAAAGAGTTATAATTGAAAAAAAAATCAAATATTGAAGGTCGTTATAACTGCAAAAATCAAGTGATAATAAAATCCTATATTGAAGGTGGTTATAACTGCAAAAATCAAGGGATAATAACTGCAAAGGTTTTAGAGTTTGATTTTGGGTAAAATACTGTATTTTTTATGGGCGGGAAAAGTGGTTATTAATTTTTATTTTTCTAAATTCTCATTGGCTAGAAAGACCGAAATTCACTAACAGCTCACGATCTCAAAATTCAAAGATACTACTTTTATATATTATTATTATTATTATTATTATTATTATTATTATTATTATTATTATTATTATTGTTACTAGTGTTTAACCCGTGCTATACACGGGTATATTAAAAAGTAAATGTTTAATAATTAAAAAACATTTATAATATAAGTGAATATAAAATTTATAATGGAAACCCATAGGTGTAAATTGTATAATATATATTATTAGTTACAATCTGTGTCTGATATAATCAAAGCTATAGTGGTGATAAATTTCATAAAGTGTTTATATTAAAAAATAGTCATTTATTATAATTTAACGTCATATAAACAATTATTATGTTTATAATTTATTGTTAAACATAAAGAAAAAAATTATAATTTTAAATTATAAACAAATTGTTATATATAAAAATAAAGAAAAAAAACATTATTTTCATAAATTATAGTTTATATAAAGATTATTATATATAGCTTATTGTTAATTTAAAGTCATATGAATTATAAAGAAAAAAATATAAATTATAAACAAATTATTTATATATAAACATAAATTATGTATACCAATTTTATAATTGTTTATATGACTTTAATATACCCGTGCATCAAACAATTATTGTTAAATTATAGTTTACATGACTTTAAATTTCGTAAAATGTTTATATAAACAATTATAAAATTGATGTACATAATTGATGTTTATTTTTTCTTTATAATTTCTTGTTAAACATATAAACACATAATATAATTTTACTGATATAAACAATTATTATATTTATGATGATTTATGAAATTGATATCCATAAAAACAATATCGGGTATAACCAAAGCAATTGCCTTGGAACAATGTAAAACAGTTAGAACAAAATGTAATTTTCTTTCGCACAGTCCCACAACCTTCTGTCATCAGGGACAAAACCATATCAAAGCTGCGCAATTGTAACACCCCAACCTTAATCACAGGGTTAAACTCTACTTAGAGAAGCTAAGCCCGCGATTAGCGCAGCGGAACACTTTTTAGGTTGAAGTGTCACCGCCGTCTCCCAAAAGAGACAAGGCAACAACACCAAAGAACTTCCAAAACCACAAGATAACTTACTAACTTAAGAACCTTCACATATAAAACTTATACAACCCTTGGATAAAGTATATAACTTAAACATAGCTTAAATACTAAAACAACTTCCAAAATTCTGCTCGCCCTTGCTAACCAATGATTTCCTTAGAGAACTACCTCAAGAGCCTTGAATTACTTTGGAACCGACTTGTCCTTGCCCTGGGAGCTCGAACCTCCTAAAACAAAACATTAAAACATTGCAAAAGGGTGAGTGGGGAAACACTCAGTACGTAAACCTCTAACACGTAAAACCGTTCGAAAACGGTTTTAGTGCCGACATTTAAATTCATTTTGAAAACGGGAAAGGGGATAAACATAAATAAACTGAATTGTTGCATATATATATATATATATATAAATAACTGGTATATGTATAAGACATGAATATAAATAACTGAAATGAACTTGTGATAATTAGAAATGAGCGGTATCCCTTACGATCGATGCCGAAGCACCTCACACACGCGCATGCCCAAACCGATCTAGATTTGGATTGGGTGATCATAGGCAATGACATCGCCGTGTCATTAGGACACTCTGATCAGGAGCATCTAAAAGTATAGGCTAGCACTTCACGTAACTAGCTAGAATATGATGGGGCGGGATCGCTTGAAAATAATTCAATATAAGATATTAGTTCATGATGTAGACATAATATCACAATGATAGTTGTGTTGAAGGATAAATAAAGAGTTAAAAGTTGGACAATTTCCGTACCTTGGGACGCTAAAGACCTTAAGGCGCGTTCGGCTTGGAGATGGCTTTCAAAACTTGTCAACTAAGATAAGAATAAATAAAAATGAAGAACCGAATAAGGTTCAAAATTAGCTTCATAAGTTTAGAAACTTAGTAATATAAATGAAATACTTTAGGAATAAAATTTCAGGTTTATATAAAAATAGAGTTTGAAGTGTAACTTGAGTTAGAAAAATCAGAATGACATAAAAGAGTACATTTCGGAATAGGGAAAATCATGATCTTGAATTTTGTCAACAGGCCGAAGGCTAAAAATGAGTGGAAGGGCTCCAAAGCGGCCCCGGACAGAACTGGAGTTTAGAAAACTTAGGATTTTCGGGTTGAGATGATATAGAGATGGTGAAGTTGGAAGGTGAAATCACAGAGTGAACTTGGACCTTGGAATGATGGCTCAGATTGATGAAGAATGGCCCTCAAAGATTGGAGATTAGAATGGAAATCATCGAACTCAAAGATGGCTTAAAGATGTGGTAATTGAGATGAGAGATGGTGAAATGTGAATAGATTGTAGGTTTCGGAATGTGGTTGAAAGATAAAGATTGAGTTGAGATGTGAGAGGATAGAGTCTTAGAGCTACTTATCGCTTGGAGGTTGATAAAATTAGATGAGAAACTTGGTTAAAAACAAAAACCTTGAGCTTTCATTGCTAATCTTAAGAAGAGAATTTAGAACTTAAATTTAATTTATAACTTCTATGAAAGAGACCTTTGGACATACTTAGATCTTCAACCCATGCTTTTCACTCTTAAACTTATACTCTTAAGATCATGTCATATATTCCTAACTTATCATATCTTAAAAACCTCTATTGAATGGATTTAAGACCCTTAGGATAGAATTTTACACAACCTAATCTGGGCAGAAACTTTGTTCTGGACAGCCCTACTTCCCGGGCTCGTAACTCACACTCCCGATATCGGATAACTACAAACCATACCTTTCCGGAAAGCTTGCAATGTGATCTAAAACTTTCATGTTCACCACAAAAATTAATAAAGTCTCCAACTGGACGGAAATCAGCCTTCAAGTTACTGACTCCAGAAACGTACTCAAATTCGTGTCGTTACGGTTTTGACCATATCCCGGCCCATACTAGTCGGAATTTCGAAATTCCAAAGCCTATGGTTAGCTAACACTTTGGGCTATCTCATGGAGTTAAAATCTGGCCTAATATCCCACTTTTAGGTCTCGGAAATTTTCCAGAAACTAACCAGAAACTTTATTTACCGAAATTTCAGTTTTTAACTTGATTTTTCACCCTTAATCATACTAAACATAACCGAATCTCACCTAAACTTTAATCCACCATATTTCCAGAATATAAACCTTGAAAATTAACTCATCAAGGACCTTAAAAACCACATGCATCCATGGGTTAAACATAAACTCAACATAAAAGACATATTCTTGAACTCTTGCATCAAAACCTCACTAATTTACCCAAATTAAACATAATAACACTTAATTCATAATCTTAAAACATAAACTCAGCCCTTGAATACTCAGAATCTTTCAAGAAATTCACATGCATTAACATATAATCATCATCCACCATGAATTCAACCATAAAACCTCATAAACACTTAGAAACATACATGCATACACTCAAAACTTAAACCCTAACTTAACCAATACAATTGTATACTTGGATTCACCATAAAAGAGAGTAAAAGAGATGAAAATTACAAAAGAAACATATATAAAACATGGATTTTCAGATTAGGGTTTAGAGAAACTGAAATTTGGGGTTTTGAGAGGTTACCTTTGAGGTTAAAAATTGGAGAAAACACAAGAGGGAGGAAGATGGGGTGCGACGGCCACCACGGCGGCGGCGAGGAGGCCGGCCGGCGCCGGAAAAAGTGGCAGCTGGGGTGGCTGTTGGTGCTCACCCGGTTGGAGGGAGAAAGAGGAAGATGCAAGCCTTTGAGAGTTATCTAATTTGAATGAGAATAAAATGACTTAAGCCCCTATTACTAATACATATATATCTCAACTTAACACTATCATCTAATTAAATTAAACACTAATAACAATTAAAATAAAACCTTAATTAAATAGTAATAGAATGATAACATTAGGATAAATATATTGTAATTGTTGTAGTAAATTGAAGTATTGAGTTTTGTAGGAAATAAAATATATTGATAATAATTTGGTAACATAAAAAAAATAAAATACAATGGAACTTGGATTAAAAATAATACAGTGGGTAAAATTACCACTTGAAATTATGTAAAGGAAATGTAATTTAAATAAATTAAAATTGGGACGGTAAAATATATATAGAAATCGAGGCGGATAATTATTAACCGTTTCTCGGTAAATAAATTTATAACACACATCATGTAACCTGAAATACTTTAACTCATTGAATGAATATGTAAAGTAAATTTGTTTTTAAGCCGATAATTCGACACCTTAGCCATCTCATGCACGAGACTTGACACCGATAACAATAAATAAATAAGTAAATGAATAAATAAATAAAGGTAAACGCGAAAAATTTATGACGCGATTTGGATAATTACGGTGATTTATAGATAATTAAACATGATTTTGGGGCGGGTTATTACAGCAATCAAGCTAGCAAAAATCAGTAAATCCTTTTACTAAATTGGATAACATTACAACAAAATTAAGATAGTAACATACAAAATTGCAATTGACGACATAAATGCATAAATTAATGATAATTACATACAATAATTCCATTTATGACACATCTCTCCTTGTGGCTTCAAAATTGAATCAAAATTATCGTTGTCTTGTAAGTAACCCTGCAATTATTGGAGCATAATTATAGTCTAACATGCCTAAACATTGAGAACAAACCTTGGAAAGCATGAAAAGATTATGCACATCGATCCATTATTGCATCTCCAATGCATGTTTATTAACATAAGAACCCCAACCAAAACTGCCACATCAAAAAAGCCTAGACACCCATTATCAACCTCTAGTTGACCATCATGCTATTGCTGCCGCTTCCATACAGTCGTCAATATCGTTGAAAACACATTTCTATCCCTATTGTGCAAAATCGAAAAAAAAAATAAAAAAACACAAAACTAAATCCACGAAAAAAATGAATGAAGAAGCATTAGTAATCCATGTAAATAATCATCATTAGTGCAAAGAGTTAAAAAAACAAAGGTACTCAACAAAGCAACAATAGTACAACACACATAGATAAAGAATATACTAACCTAATTAAAATGAGGATTATGCATTTTCACACAGTAGGGTATGGATGATATAGAAAATGAACTTGTAGTAGGGATCATATTGATAGTTGCCAACATGCACATGGTATAAAGATTGTGTTTTTATAGGTAGGTTTCGGTTTAGAGTTTTCATGATAGGTTAGAGACAGATACTAATAAGATTTTTACAATAGGTCGAGAGATAGAGTTCTAATTAGATTTGGATGAGAGGTAGAGTCCTAATTAGATTTGGGTGGGATTTAGACTCATAATTGGGTTGGGAAGTAGATTTCTAAATAGATAAAAGTAAACTCTTAATCTGATTAGAATTCTTGTTTATTATTTTTTCAAATCGATTTTTTTATTATTATTTCATGGGCGGAAATTTTTTACTGTATTTTTAAATCGATTTTTTTTTCCTTTAATATGATTGGTCGATAACCCTTAAAATCACTCTGGGTTGAGTATTTCAAATTTCAAATATATTATTTTTATATTATTATAGATATTGATTATAGATATTACTTTTATATTATTATAGATTATAGATTATGATTATTATTATTATTACTAGTCTTCAACCCGTGCGATGCACAGTGTATGATAAAATAAATATTATTTTTAACAAAAAAGAGCCTAATTATTATTGTACATATAAACTAAAACGACCACAACATAAATTATATAACTAAATTAAAAATATGAAAAGCTGTTTAAATAAAAATATATAAAATTAAAAATACATGTAGGTCAAGAGTTTAAGTTAAAAAACGTACAATGACAATCAAGATTTTAACTACACCAATCAAAATACATGTAGGTCAAAAGTTTAAGTAAAAAATATCGATGAATTTGAAAATAATATTGACAAATTTACATTGAACTTTATAATAATTATTGATGAATTTATTAAGAAAATTTTAACACTTTGGTAGACATAATTAGGTATTATATGGTGTACCATATAATTATTATTATAATTATAATAATAATAATAATAATTATTATTATTATTAATTAATTATTATTATTATTACTACTTTGCCAAAATAATTATTGATATTTGGACCAAAATAATTTAATACAGAGTCCAAAGCAGTTAAGGATTAGTGATACTTTCTGGTTTTTTAATTTTAAAATAAAATTCGGATTAAAAATAAAACAATTGAAATAGAAAAAGATAATAATTTTCTACGTTGTGATTGGCCAATTCCCCTACAATCACTCTCGTGACTCTATTTCGTGGGACCCACAATGATTTCTATTATAATATATAGATTACTACTTTGCCAAAATAATTATTGATATTTGGACCAAAATAATTTAATTTAGAGTCCAAAGCAGTTAAGGATTAGTGATACTTTCTAGTTTTTTTTTAATTTTAAAATAAAATTCGGATTAAAAATAAAATAATTGAAAATAGAAAAAAAAAATTTTCTACATTGTGATTGACCAATTCCCCTACAGTCACTCTCGTGACTCTATTTCGTGGGACCCACAATGATTTCTATTATAATATATAGATTATTACTTTGCCAAAATAATTATTGATATTTGGACCAAAATAATTTAATTCAATGTACAAAGCAGTTAAGGATTAGTGATACTTTCTGGTTTTTAAATTTTAAAATAAAATTCGGATTGAAAATAAAACAATTGAAAATAGAAAAAAATAATAATTTTCTACGTTGTGATTGTCGTGCGACGGCCATGGCGGTGGTGGGTGACACCGGCTAGTATATCCGACATTTGGTATTCTACACTCTAGAGGATTCAAAAGATCGAACTACAAGCGGCCTCCATCTACCAAGCATCAGGGATCAAGGTCGACAAATGATCAAGATCAAATACTCCAAAGTTTCCTGCACGTCAAGGTTAAAAACTACGACTGAGTTCTTCAACTCGACCTGCAATTTAGATCGAGATCAAGTGTCCGCACCCTTGGCTCATCCAAGTTCTAGGAGACCAAATCAGAGAACTACTTTATTGTCTATAATACAAAGATTATACCACATACATTCAAATATTAATACAAAAATTAAATTTATCAATTTTTCTCGTCTTTATTTATTTTAGACTAGATATTTGTGTTTATAATGTCACAAACTATCTTCCAGTCAGCATCATCAGTACGACTCCTCTTACTGTGCATGTTGCTGCTCGGCTCAGCATCTCCGACCGAAGAATCGCCACGCTGTCTCCCCAGCCAAAAAGGTGCAAACCTCCCAGACGAGTCTCTCAGCGACATGAAACTTGCTGATGTGTATGCTTTCCCAGGAGTTATCTCCCCGTAGGGCCCATTGCCGGCACGTCAGCCTATGATCCCTCAGCCCTCGATGTCTTCGGGTCGGTGGACTACTCGAGATATTAATCAAGTGGTTCAATGTAGGCGTTAGTGCTCTGGCTATCCGTATCCCCCGGCCCACTGAACGCATCAGGATGTGCACCATTCCCATGACCAGCTGCCTCACCCTGAGCTCACCGTGCAGATGCGGTCACACTACGATGGTGCGAGTTCCCGAACCCTATATTCTTACCCTTGCCTACCATTTTAGTTCGCCTGCAAAAAATATATTTAACATTGTCGTTGACATTTACAATAATAATATAATAATAAACCCTGAACCCTGAACCCTTAAGTTATTGTATGATTCAAACGTTTGTAGACAGGGAGTTAATTGGTTAACATTATTAAAAGCATGTTATTGAAAACAAAGTGCAAAAGTTTGTTGTTTTATATATCATGTCGGTGAGAAACAAGCTCTTATTTGATTTATTTTCCACATCTTATCAATATTATTTGTGATTGCATGAATACTTCTGGGTCCTATCACGAGGCTCTTGCCAGTAACTTCTCTGCTAAGCCTTTACGTGCGTATTTGCTGACATCCAATGTCGGACCGTATAATTACTTGAGCATTGATTCACAACATTGTCAACATCCAGACAAGGAGGGAGATTGATGACCAGAACAGCTTTGGAAGGAATCTTGGAAAGTGGGAATCTTAGACTATGTGGGTGACTGGGTGTTTAGGGGGAATAATTCCATGCTATTAAAATTTGAGAATGAATCACCAAAAATGGAAAGGTATAAGTGATGGAAAGGTAAGTCTCACAAGTCAAGAGATTCCAAATCCCTAAAAAGAATAACCCTGTTTTACTATCATATTGTAACGTTTGGAATCCTCTTGCGTTACAAGTTTTCAATTGAGTTTAATAGTGGCATGTCTGCAAAGTAACCTTTGTTTTCAAAGTCCATTTGGTTGAATTCTGGATTCTTGGCCTCCTTATATTGATAAATACATATTCCCAAGCACTTCATGTCACAAAAACAGGCCTCCTTTTTGGGAAATGATTTATCAGTATCAACAATTCCATAGGTCAAATGGGGTTCTCTTTAATCTTTTGCTTCGTGCTCCTTTATCTACATGGTATGTCTTGCTGAATCTTCTGTTTGGATAACATTTTTTCTATTTCATAGAACAAAATAACGAGTACAATATGGAAGTAATGTTGAAATTTTACTGAGACCTCAACATTTTCGCCCTCTTTCTTATTTATCATGTTGTATGTTTGGGTACATTGGTGTAGCCACCCTTCATTATTTGGTAATGTCTCTTCATCTTGGGTTCAATTTTCGCAGAAAAAATGTTAGTCGGTATGATTTCATGATGCTGTTGCTACATGTCTTCTCTGCAGATTTAACGAGTGGATTCACGGGAACATATGGAGTGAACTATGGAAGGATAGCTGATAATCTCCCTGCTCCAGAAAGCATAGTAACCCTTCTTACAGCAAACAAAATAAAGAATGTCAGAATTTACGACGCAGATCATGGTGTCCTAAGGGCTTTTAACGGCAGTGACATAGAAATAATCATAGGACTTGGGAATCAATACTTGAAAGACATTGCTGCGAGTCAGTACCGTGCTGTAGATTGGATAAAGGAAAACGTGGAGCCGTACCTCCCTGGTACCAAAATAGTTGGAATTGCGGTAGGCAATGAGGTTCTTGGCAGTTCTGGGGATCAAGACCTTTGGGAGGCCTTAGTTGGTGCCGTCGGAAATGTCTATGTCGCCCTCAACCTCCTCAACTTGACCCGCACTATTCAGATCTCTAGCCCTCATTCGGAAGCCGTTTTTGCTTCATCATTCCCTCCATCTGCAGGGGCATTTAAGGAAGAACTCCTGCCCTACATGAAGCCACTCTTGCAATTCTTTTGGGAAGTTGGCTCCCCTTTTTACATCAATGCTTACCCTTTCCTGGCCTATATGAGTGACCCGGAGCACATCGACATTCGTTATGCGCTTTTCAAGAAGAACCCTGGTGCTTATGATGCCAAGACAAAGATTCATTATCATAATATGTTTGACGCGCAGATTGACGCAGCTCATTTCGCCCTGGAGAAGCTCGGGTATGGTAGAATGGAGGTGATCGTTTCAGAGACTGGGTGGGCCTCCAAGGGAGATCCAAATGAAGCTGGTACAAGTGTGGAAAATGCCAGGACGTACAATTACAATCTGAAGAAGAAGCTTCTGAAGAAAAAAGGGACGCCGTATAGGCCTAAGATGATTGTGAAGGCTTATGTGTTTGCCCTGTTCAATGAGAATTCAAAGCCAGGGCCTACTTCTGAGAGGAACTTTGGGTTGTTTAAGCCAGACGGTAGCATTGCCTATGATATTGGCTTCCGTGGGCTTGTTCCTTCTTCAGCTCCTTTGTCTATGTTTTCCTTCAAGGTAACACCGTACCAGTTATGTTTCATGATGTTAATTAACTTCTTCAAATATTTGAAATTTATTTCCAATCCTTCCATGTTTGTCTAACATATGGGAAGTTATGAATTGCAGGGTATAACAAGTCGAGGCTGGTTAGATTCCTGTTTGTTGCTAGTCTTCACAGTTTGTGCTACCTCTTGGCTTCTGTAGTCCTCTTTGTTTTGTTTTGCAAATACTATCAAGGAGCTCACTAAATGTGTGCTAAAATGTATAGAGAGAACTAGGCCATGCATTTTTCTAGGTGTTAGATTTCCAAAATCAAATTGTATTCATTATTTATGACTATTGTTCAGGGCAATTCATGTTCCTAGTGAGATTGAGGTGAATTAATTAATTAGTTGGCTATATTTCAAAAGCTTCCTTTTGATGTCTTTGATTTTTTTCCTTTTTTTTGGTGGTCGCTGTTATTGCCCATTATAGAGTTTTTGGTTTTGGAGATATACGAGAGAAAACCTCAAACCCCTACTTAACCCCTAATTCCCTCTATCCCTTCCTAACGGTAGGGGTGGGTTTTAGCTCGATCCCTTGTAGTAATAATTTTGAAACACACTGTATACCAAATTACAAAATTAGTTAAGTAATATTTACATTTTGTTCGGTCATTAAGGAGTATTTGGTTAAGGGACACAAACTTCTCCATAATTTCAAATATAAATCAACCATTGTAAAACATTATTTTTCACAAGAAAACTTTCCCAATAAATTTTTAAAAAAAATGTTTTTCTTAAAATAAACCAAACTCACCGTTCCATGATCACTTCCAACTATTCCCTGAGTCGCGCTGTGTTTTGCCTATTTGTACTTCAATGCGCCTCTCTAATCTCTTCCTATGCTTGATGAACCTTTTTAGTTGTTGCCATGAAACATGAATTCAATCCTATCCAAAACCTTATTTATTCATTCATTTATTTATTTAATACTTTGATAAACATCTTGAATCAACTTATTTCTTGAATCAACATTTTTTTTAAACATTTTGCATTATATTTAATTTAAATTACTCTAAAAATTATATTCATGGACATTGAAATTGTTAAAAATTATATTTCATTAATTAAGAGTTGTTACCTCAAATAAATTATGTAAAACAATAGTGTTAATTTATTTGTTTTCATGAATATGGAATAATGCGTAAAATGTAGTTTTATTAGTATGATTAGGGAATAGATAATTTATTAATAGTATAAAAAATAATTATTGTGGTTACAATATATGAGTCATGACTGGATGGAAACATTTGTATTATATATAATGTATTTGTAGAAATAAATAATATGTTCGATAAATTTTTCGAAAATTTTCAATTAACAAAGAAAAACTATTCCCTAATATTTGAAATAAAAAATTTGATGTTAGAACATAAGATACAATCACTACTGAGTGAGGTGGAGGGAGAGGGAAGAGGGAAAAAAAGAATAAATAATAAGTTGCTCACCATTTACCTCATCTAGTGAGCAGCTCAACATCTGTGTTGTAAATATGTCGACATTGTCACTACTGGAAAACTTTGCACTTCCTCACTCTGTGCAGCTGTGCTGACTAAATATTATGTCAGCATTGAGCCAAATTTTGTCTCAGCGAAAATTCTACTTGCACAGAATTTGTGCCACCAAAAATTAAACAAAATCTGTCATGTCAAAACTTTACACTTTTTCGAAAAAAATATTAATTACAATGATTAATTTAGTTAATGAAAAAAAAAGAAACCCGAAAGTAGGCAACAGAATAAACTCCAGTAGCCTTGATGGAAATCAGCCCACGCTTATTTCCCTAGGCCCAATCAAGAAGGCGCAATTGAAGGTCCATCATACATATAGGGTCCTTCATCAAAGGACTTCAACCCATACAGGACCAATAGGGCATATTTGGTTCAACCACATCAAGTGGGCCAAAGAAGAAAAGCACAAGGTTGAACTACAAAGGCCCATTCATATGGTGTGTAGTTTATTTCAGGAGGATGTCCAAACATCCTAAAAGATGGGCCAAGTCACGCCAAGCCCAAGAGGAGCAAGCACACGTCAAATCAAGAATCCAAGTTCAATTTTATGATCTTGATTTTTGGATGTAATTTAATTAGTTATAGCTTAATTAGTTTTTTGTATGTTTCTTTTAATAGGCTAGATTAGGCGTGTAGTTTATCTTTTCTAGATAGAGATTGGCTATTTTGTAACTAATCCATCTTGGATTAGGAAAGCCAAAACCAACTAGGATAAGGTTAGTTATAACAAACTCCCCCTAGGATAAGGATTCCTAATCCAAGGGAGAGTAGGAGTATGTAGGCGTCTAAATAGAGGAATTCTCCTTGGCTTGCACGCCAATCAGGAGTCTCCTAGCTTAGAATAGCTTGGCTTCCACGCCAAGTAGGAGTACTAGTCCCTTAAGGACTCTCCTAGAATAAATAGCCTAGGCTTGTAATCAATTGAACAACCCAATTGAGAAATATGAATCAAGCTTTAAGCTTACCCTCTCGAGTGTTTGGATAAACCCTCACCCCCTATCTTCTATTCTATCTTGGTCTGACACCCAAGTGGTTAGGAAGAGCTTGACCCTAGGTTGCGGTCTAGGTCAATTTAGCCCTAGGTTGTCTATCTTGTGGATTCAGGATAGAAACCTAGCTCTATCCGTTCTTACCTTTCTATCAATATAGTTAAGGTAATTACCATGTGAGCTTTCTGTCAATACAGTTAAGTCTCATCAACCCTATATCCTACCCCCTATTCCCAACGCCACCTGCACCTCCTCAAAACCCCCCCAGAACTCGTCACCCATCTCCCTCAAACGCCACCTCCCCTCTCTCTCTTTCTCTCTCCATAACAGCTTCTCAACAAACTCTCTCTCTCATCCAACAACCTTTACCCTCTCCCTTCCATCAAACCTAACGCCAACTCCCTCTCCCTCTCTTCCCTCTTCACGTCATCCCCCTCCAAATACCATCCAAGAATCCTTCATCTCTGTCTTCCATTCAAGATTCAACCTTTCTTGAATCTTGAAACCACAAAAGCCCTCACGGCAAAACAACCTCCACAAAAAAACCCTAAATCCTGAGAGTCTCCCCCTTTCTTTCTCTCTTAATCTCGTGAATCACCCTTCCTTGTTGTTTGGTTACACGTGTTTCGTGTATTATTGGAATCAAGAACCTTTCTTGATTCGGTAATATATCAAAAGTGGCATCAGAGCTCTAGGTTAAGGTTGAGTGTAAACCAAACACGTAACCTTCTAATCCAAAAGCCTAACCTGCTAATCCACAGGTTTAACCTGCAATCCAAACATATAACCTTCAAACCTTCAGTACTAACCTACAACCCTAAACTCCACAAACACCCCAAACACATTCCCATCCCTACCCAACGTCAATTGGACGTTTCAAACCCCTACCATGGCACACAAATTGCTCTTCATGAGGAGGATCCTCAACAGTTCGATTGTTCTAGAAGACCAGCAACAACGAGAAGCTATCTTTCAGTCTCGTTGCACAATCAAGGGAAAGGTCTGCTCTTTGATGATTGATGGTGAAAGCAGCACCAATATGGCGTCAAGTACTATGGTGGACAAACTTCAGCTGGAAACGAGTCCCCATCCAAATCCCAACACCATCAAGTGGCTCAATCAGGGTGAAGGTTTACCAGTAACACAACGATGTTTGGTAAGCTTTTCCATTGGCAAATCTTTTCAAGAATCTTTATAGTGTGACGTTTTGCCTATGGATGCTTGTCATATTCTGCTTGGAAGACCATGGTTATTTGATAGGAGCATGATACATGATGGAAGAGCCAATACCTACACCTTCAGGCTCAACAACAAGAAAATCACCCTAGCTCCACTTAAAGTCTTCCAACCGTCCCCACCCAAGGAGAATGATTCAAATCTCGCCACTACTAAGACCACTAAATGCCCTGAGTTTAGTGAACACAAGGAGGTCATTATTACACCCTCTACCCTCGTGAAGTCAGCCGAAACGCACGCCCTCATCGTTCTTCACGAGAATTCAGCTGAAGGGACCTCATCCAGGTCCAGTCAACGTGAACTCCAACCTACAGGAGGTCACGTGAACCCTACTACCGATATAAAGGTTCGAAGTCTGGCAGTTCATCACGCCAGGGGCATCACCAGGGAGGAAATTGTTCATTCAAGTGCCCTAGTGATCACAACAAAGAAGGAAAACAACTTGGTTCAGATTCAGTTAGGAATTACTACTGCTCAGATCCCAAGAAGTCTATTTGTATGGTTAGTCACACCTTATGACCTAATCTATGTCCTTTCTATTATTATGAGACTTATAAATCAGGTTCTGAAGTCCTTCATCAACAAGTGTGTCATGGACACATTCATGCATAGCAAGAGTGAGAAAGGTCACATCTTTCACCTCCAATCTGTTTTGGAGACCTTAACTCACGTGAGGCCGCATGGTAATATGTCCAAGTGTTACTTCTTCATCAACAACATAGTCTCTCTTGGCTATGACCCTTCGACTGAAGTGATCAAGGTTGATGGAAGAAAAGTCAAAGCTATCAAGAAACGGCCTACTTCAATTAGTAAGCAAGATGTTCGAAGTTTCCCCAGCTTGGTTTCTTTCTATGAAAGAATTGTAAGGAATTGCAGTACTATTCTACGACCTATGGCTGAGTTATGGAAGTATAGGAAGTTATCATGGACACTAGCAACTCGGCAAGTGTTCGACATCATCAAGGAAAAACTCTGCACCGCACCTGTCCTTGCCCTACCTAGCTTTAATAAGAAGTTAGACGTCAAGTGTGATGCTTCGGGAGTTAGTATTGGAGTTGCTCTATCTTAGGAGGGTCGTCCCTTAGCTTATTACAGGGAGAAGTTCGGTGACCCTAGATTCATGGAAGACAATGGACACCAACTCTGCCCATACAATAAGAAGGTCTCTTTCAGTCCATCGAGTTTAAAGACAAATTCCTGGCAATCAAGGAAGAATGATGAAGTTCTATCTAACCTTGGTCTCACCTTTGGGGCCCCAAGGTTCATGGAAAATAATGGAGGGCAGCCTAAACCATTTAATCCACCGTTTCAACGCCAATCTACTGAAAAGTCCATGGTTCACGTGAAGGTCCTGATTCACGTGGAGATTATTGAAGAGTTCGTGATTCATGTGAAGGTCCTGATTCACATGGAAATTGCAGTTGGGCCAACCGAAGTCTTTAAACTTGAACCTCCAAGTTTGAGGACAAACTTCTTTCAACAAGGGGGGAATGATGGAAATCAGCCCACGCTTATTCCCCTAGGCCCAATCAAGAAGTCTCAATTGAAGGTCCATCATACATATAGGGTCCTTCATCAAAGGACTTCAACCCATACAGGACCAACAGGACATATTTGGTTCAACCACATCAAGTGGGCCAAACAAGAAAGGTACAAGGTTGAACTACAAAGGCCCATTCATATGGTGTGTAGTTTATTTCAGGAGGATGTCCAAACATCCTAAAAGATGGGCCAAGTCACGCCAAGCCCAAGAGGAGCAAGCACACGTCAAATCAAGAATCCAAGTTCAATTTTATGATCTTGATTTTTGGATGTAATTTAATTAGTTATAGCTTAATTAGTTTTTTGTATGTTTCTTTTAATAGGCTAGATTAGGCGTGTAGTTTATCTTTTCTAGATAGAGATTGGCTATTTTGTAACTAATCCATCTTGGATTAGGAAAGCCAAAACCAACTAGGATAAGGTTAGTTATAACAAACTCCCCCTAGGATAAGGATTCCTAATCCAAGGGAGAGTAGGAGTATGTAGGCGTCTAAATAGAGGAATTCTCCTTGGCTTGCACGCCAATCAGGAGTCTCCTAGCTTAGAATAGCTTGGCTTCCACGCCAAGTAGGAGTACTAGTCCCTTAAGGACTCTCCTAGTATAAATAGCCTAGGCTTGTAATCAACTGAACAACCCAGTTGAGAAATATGAATCAAGCTTTAAGCTTACCCCCTCGAGTGTTTGGATAAACCCTCACCCCTATCTTCTATTGTATCTTGGTCTGGCACCCAAGTGGTTAGGAAGAGCTTGACCTTAGGTTGCGGTCTAGGTCAAGTTAGCCCTAGGTTGTCTATCTTGTGGATTCAGGATAGAAACCTAGCTCTATCCGTTCTTACCTTTCTATCAATATAGTTAAGGTAATTACCTTGTGAGCTTTCTGTCAATACAGTTAAGTCACATCAACCCTATATCCTACCCCCTATTCCCAACACCACCTCCACCTCCTCAAAACCCCCCATAACTCTTCACCCATCTCCCTCCAACGCCACCTCCCCTCTCTCTCTTTCTCTCTCCATAACAACTTCTCAACAAACTCTCTCTCTCTCATCCAACAACCTTTACCCTCTCCCTTCCATCAAACCTAACGCCAACTCCCTCTCCCTCTCTTCCCTCTTCACGTCATCCCCCTCCAAATCCCATCCAAGAATCCTTCATCTCTCTCTTCTATTCAAGATTCAACATTTCTTGAATCTTGAAACCACAAAAGCCCTCACGGCAAAACAACCTCCACAAAAGAACCCTAAATCTCGAGTTTCAGATCAATTAGATGAGTAATCACAACTTTTTTAAGGTGCTTAAAACAGAGGTGATATTGAGTAATTGTATTTTGCTTTTGCCTAACTGCAAGTTTCAGATCAATTAGATGAGGCGGTTTGATGTTTATTTCATGGAGTTGGATAATTTAGGGATAAATATGTGGTGTTTGACTTTTGAGCAAGTAGACGAAACGATCTAGAGATGGCCGGAAGCAAGAGAGGTGGATTAGAGAGAGATGGTAGAGCCTTGAATTGTGTGGATTATGGAAAGGCCATAGAAACAAGAAGCATGAATGTAACTTTTTTTTCCTTTTGACAGAACCATTGCATTAATAATTTTTATAAAAAGGGTGACGTGGCAGATTCTGTAGATTTTCATTATTACAGACGGTGTAAGTGCTTGTTTAGCTTAGTTTTTTTAGAGTGTTATAGGAGTTAAAAAGAACAAATAAGGTCAAACAATATTTTTTTAGAAGCTAATAATTGTTTTCCAAAAAATAATTTTGGTCAAAAACAATTCTAAAAACAGAAGCAATAAATTGTTGCTTGTGCTTCCTACGAACTAATCACTACTCAATCTATGAAATTTTTTAGTGATTAGTTTCCATAATTTCGAATAAACATTATGATTATTATAAAGATAGCATTTAAATATTTTAATATTATATTAGAACCTTTAATATTATGTTGGACATTTTTATTATTTAATTCCTTTACAAATATGGTATTTACTACCTCCGTTTTGTTTTATCTGTCGCCTAGGGAATTGTCGCAAAAACTTTGACCGTCAATATGTTAATTTGTATAATGATTCATCATACAAAATTGATATCATTAGATTTGTAATAAAAAATACTATTAAAAAAGTATAATATTATATTTTTCTATAAAAGTTTTATATTAGAAATTATTGATTAAAAATTGGCACTGAAAACCGTAAATGACAGATAAAAAAGAACAGAGAGAGTAGTAAATTTTGATTTAAATATTTAATTTAAAGAATTGTATAACTAAGCAAGGGCATATATAGTTAAAATAATAATGATTATAACTATAACTATAACTATATGATTATAATTATTGTTATAATTAAAATATGATAAGCTATTTAAAAATTAATAAAAAGAGAAAAATGAAAATAATTATATGATAATTACTCCAGAAAATACATAATAATTTTTGAGATTAGGCTAAAAAATTAAATTTAGTAAAAGAATTATAACACTTAGTTTAGTAAAAACACTTATTTATTAGATTTTATAAAAACAATTTTTGGAGAAGCATTGACGTGTTTGGCCTAACTTATGAATAAGTGATTTTACTAAATTATAGTGCTTGACCTAACTTATGATATAAATATATATATATATATATATATATATATATATACTCGGGAACTCGCTTAAGAATAAGAAAGAGGAATCTCCTTTTTCGTCTTTGGTAAATTTACCAACGGCTCACAACCTCTCGACTTTGGTAAATTTACCAACGGCATATATATATATATATATATATATATATATATATATATATATATATATATATATAATATTTCTGGGCACAAAGGGTGGGGATCGAAATATGTGGATTCTAATGAGGGCATTTTGGGAAACTTATAATTGATTCTATTTAATTTTTTTAAAAAAATAATGTAATATTATTGTGTGTATTATTGTGTGTATATTTGCATTGATGTCTTAATTTCTTTTCCTTTTCCTTTTTTTCCATATGCACTATTCTATTTTCTTTATTTTTTTTACGGTTTTGCTAATCGTCGCCCTGAGGGCGATGGTTAAGAAAGAATCTTTGTCATTTTTTTAAATTTTAAAATCTTTCATAATCTAACATATATGATAAAAGATTACCTTTTCAATAAAATATATCTTATTATCTAATCAAATCTACATAAATCTTCCCATCACCTATTAGTTGATCTTTTCTAATTATTTTTAAATGCAATTTTGTTTTTGTAAAATAGCAAAAAAAAAATATCAACAAAATAGCATAAAAGTTTATTACACTACCAATGTATAGAAATAACGTGTGAACAAAGCATAAATATATTCTCATGAGTCCAATGTTGACCCCCTAATTGTACTTTAGTTTTACGTTAATACTCCCTCCGTTCTAAATTAATTGACGCATTGACTAAATTTTGACCATTAACTATTTACAAATTACAATTTACAATATAAAATTACATCCATTGTAATTTTTAGTAAAATATCTTTATAGTGACGGTAATTTCATATTGTAACTCATTATAATTTGGGAGTAATTAATAATTAAAATTTAAAGAAAATGTCAATTAATTTGAGACGGAGGGAGTATAAAGATTAAATGGTAAGATAATTATTGAACTCATACGAATATAATTTACTTGTTTTCATGTATTTATTTTCATAAATTGGTAATGTAATAAACTTTTTTCTATTTCCAAAACAGAATGCCTTTAAAAAAGTAGTTTTTTTTTTTGAAGCTAAGGACATGCATTTTATTGCGAAAAGACGAGATGATTATACCTAATTATCACACAAAGGGACGAAATGCACTACTAAAAATATGTGTATTACCAACCACTTTTTTCCAACCAATTTAAAATGGTTGGAAAAACCAACTATTTTAGCAACCATTTGATATTCCAACTATTTTTCAAAAAATTTAGTGGGAAAAATGGTTGAAAATTTCAACCAATTTTGCTAAAATTAGTTGGAAAATTTTCCTACCATCCCTTTTCCTACTATTTGAAATGGTTGGAAAATTAGTAATCCAACCATTTTTCCAACCATCTTCAAATAGTAGGAAAAAGGGTGGCAGGAAAATTTTCCAACCAATTTAGCAAAATTGGTTGGAATTTCCAACCATTTTTCCCACAAAATTTTTTGGAAAATAGTTGGAATATTAAATAGTTGCTAAAATGGTTGGTTTTTCCAACCATTTTAAATTGGTTGGTAATACACATATTTTTAGTAGTGATGGCCGCCAACCGCTTGAATTTTTTTCTAAAGTGTTAATTAGTTAATAATAAGATTATGTAAGATTATGTATGCTAGATTATGTATGTTAGATTAAAAGGTAATAGCAATATTTAGATTATGTAAGATTATGTATGTTAGATTATCACATAAATCTTATTATTAACTAATTAATACTTAGAAAAGATCAACTAATTAGGTGATGGGAAGATTTATGTAGATTTGATTAGATAATAAGGTATATTTTATTGAAAATGTAATCTTTTATCATATATATTAGATTATGAAAGATTTTAAAATTTAAAAAAATGACAAAGATTCTTTCTTAACCATCGCCCCCAGGGCGACGATTAGCAAAACCGTTAAACAAATAACAATTTATTTACATAATTAATGCGCTTTATCATAAATTAACTAAATTATTATAAATATATTTATATTGCATATAAGATGGGTGAAAAGTTTAATATTAATAAAAGTATGCTTTCTGTTATGAGATGGTTGGTTTGTTACATGTTACTCTCTATGTTTCATATTATTTGTCCTCTTGTTGATTGTCATGTTCTCCAATGTCAATCTTTGATTGATAAGTTTTCATCTAATATCTATTAACAATTGATATATTATACTTTTAAGATAGTATTTGTCATTACGAATCTAATGTTAGTAATTTTGTTTAACAAATCATTGTATATATAATTGAATTTCGTCTGTTAACGTTAGTTGACTTTGACTTTTCTATAATTGAATTTCCGGGGCGTTACAGAATGGTATCAGAGCTTTGGGTTGCGACCTGGTAGCTCCTAAGTGTCCCTTAGGTTTAGTTAGACCTTAGGATGCTACGTTCGGAGTGATGAGTGTAGGATGGGGGTATGGAATGTTTGTCTGTTTCTTGGATTTCTTATATGTTGTAAGTCTGTGCTTGATTATTTTATTTTTCATATGTTGGATTGTATATCGTCACCTTTGCTATGAGCATGAGACTTTAGCTCCTCTAAAAGACTTGAAACCCGAGGTGGGTACGGAATACAACCCCAAGGAGGGTCTGGAAGCAAAAGTAGACCTCCGATGAGAACTTGGAGGCTGAAGGAGAGCTTGACATACGAGGAGTAGTCGCTGGAAATTTTAGGTTGCAGAGAAGGTAGCCTCAATGAAAGACCGAGCCTTAGGATGAGGCTCTGGTAAAATTCAAGGTGGAAGCAGACTCCGAGGAGGACTCCGGGGATGAGTTGGACGATCCTGATTGGACCCCCATCGTGGTCCGCAGGAACCCTCTTTCGTATGAAAATACTCTAAGTAGAGTTAGTAAAGGAGTAGTGGAATTAGTCCCAAGTAGTAATACTTGCATGTAATTAGTTTTTGATTGTTTAAATTTATAACCGTGTGGTTTGTTGCTTTTGTTAACTTGTTAGGAGAGAATGAAACTTTATGTGATGCTCGGGTGCAAGAGATAGGAAATAATGAATTTCTTTTCTTGAGCTATTGTTATAATCTTATGAAAGTGAAAGGATGTTGGCAAATGATCAAGTGAAATGTGGAGTTAATTTCAAAGATGGAACCCTTGAATTTTGTTGCAAGTACCAAAGTGCTGAAATGTGATGCTATTAAATGCGATTAGAGTTAAAGTTATGTTTATGGTTCTGTTACTTGTCGAGTTCTTTTATGTTTTAGTCTAATAAGAGTAGTTTACTTCAGAATTCGTATTTACGTTGTGAGAATAAGAACCCTAGCAGTCTAAATCGACCCCTTTGAACCAGGATGTCGGACATATACGGTTCTCAACCCAACAACGATAATCGGAAGCGCCCGCAAGTTGCAGCCGAACAGCGCCCTCAAACCGCAACTGAACTGCGCCAACGTCTTCCTCACTTGATATCAGGGTCGAGTACAACAGCACCAGAGAACGACCTTGCTAGCCTGCTGATGATTGAGATGCTTAACAAGCACGAGGATCTTCTGAAGAGGGTGGTGGATCGACAAGGAGGAGAAAGGGAAGATAATCCCTCCACTCTTCTCCAAAGGTTTAATAGCTTTAACCCGCCCACTTATACAGGGGTAGCTGACCCCAAAGTATTTGAAGATTGGGTTAGAGAGATTGAAAAGATTTTCGACACAACCCGTTGTCCCGAGGAGCTACGGGTGGATTTTGCTGCATACCAACTGAAGAAAGAGGCCGATCTATGGTGGGCCAGTGTGAAGGAGATACGGACCGAACCGGGTTTTGATTGGAACCATTTTAAGGTTGTGCTGAAAGATCGGTTCTATCCTATGTCCCTTCAAAAGGCGAAAGAAAAGGAATTCATGGACTTACGCCAAGGAGAGCGTAGCGTGCTTGCTTACTCCACTAAATTCACCGAACTATCTTGGTTTGCACCTGCTCTTGTGTCTAGTGAACAACTGAGGATGGATCGTTTCTGGGATGGATTGAACTGCAAAATTCAGGATCGGATGTCATCACGTGAAATTCACGTCTTACCAGAATATGCTGAATGTTGCCCTCACTGTAGAAAGGGTAATGCACGACATGGAGCGACAACTTGGCATGCAAGGGCATAAGAGGAAAGAGTTGCCCCGTTTCAACCCACCTCAACCCTACCAAGAGAAGAGGTTCCGCCCCAACAATTGGCAAAGCAATCAGTCTTCAGGACGTACGCCCTCGAATGTCCCGACCTGCCGAAACTGTGGCCGACCTGGGCATTATGCTCGAGATTGTAGAACAAGGATTGTAAGGGGAGGATGCTTTAAGTGTGGAAGCCCCCAACATCACATAAGACACTGTCCCCAGTTGACCTCGGAGGGCTATGACAATGAAAGCAATGGAAATGATGGGAACGATGAAAACCAGAGAGCCTCACCTTTAAGTTATCAAGAACCTGGAAAGTAGAAGAGAAGATGACAGCAAGTAGCCTCACCTGTTTTACTCTTAAAGGTACGTCAAGTTTCGAGGACGAAACTTCTTTTAAGGAGGTAATGATGTAAAACCTCGAGTTTTAGGGAGAACGGAACCGTTAGTTTCCTTACCGAACCGTTAGGGTTAAGTTTAAGTTTCGAAACTTCTTTTAAGAAGGTAATGATGTAAAACCCCGAAAAATTCAAAAAGGTTGACCGTAACGTCGTTAATAAAGTAGGTTTGACTTCGTTATTTACTGTTGTTCGTGATGTGTTTATTTATGCTAACACTTGAGCTCGTAGGATCGTGAGGGACTAACAAGGGTATATCGGTAATTTCGTGGGTTTAGTATTATTAGTACTACTCTAATTATTACTAGTATTATTACTAATATTATTGTGTTTATCAAAAAAATTGTTATATGAATAATCGTTTGAATATTAATTGTTATGTGATTATTATTAATGCTATTATTATTAGCATTATTATTACTACTATTATTATTGTTATTAGTTATTTTCCAAAGATCTGATTTTTCTTATTGGGTTGGATTAGGATTAATAATAGACTAATTTGGCCTAATTATGTGTTTAGTATAAAAACCTCTCTCCTCTCAAAAACCCTAAACCTAACAATCAAACCCTAGCCTCCCATTCTCTCCCTTCCCTCCCTCTCTGCAACCGCCCAACCACACTACCGCCTGGCCGTTGGACTGGCCAGTGGTCGCCGGAGACCGCCCCTGCCACCACCGACGATCGCGCTCTCCTTTCTCTTTTTCTCTCTCTCTCTCTCCCTCCATTCGACTGCCTCTGCCGCGCCACCACCGACGACCGCGTCGTCTCCCGCCCAGACTGCCGACTCCGCCGCCCTCGCCGCTGCAACGCTCGACGTCGGCCGGCGACACACTGACCGAAAAGACGCAGAGTTGGCGTGAAGTTGCTGCTGTCCGAAGCCCAGCGACCACCTCCGACGAGCATCGACCGTCGACGTACACTGCCCTGCCCTGCCCTCGCCTGACGCCGCCGCCTGCACCGCCCAGAAACCCCCAGCCTGCCCTAACCCTACGTAAAACCCTAACCCTAAAAACCCTAACTGTTTTATCTTTTTTGTTTTGATATTTTTTCCTTTTCTTTTTCCTTTTTCTTTTCTTTTCTCTCTTAAGGAAAATTATATGTAATCTTGTTCTTAATTGTAATTATGTGTAATTTGTTTATTTGTTATATGTAATTTTATGTTGTAAATTGTAATTAGATTAGGTTGTAATAGTTGGTTATTAGGGTTAGAAGTGTTTCTTTATAGTCATTTATATTCTTTATGAATCATGTAGACCACCATATTATTATATGCACGAAATTGGAAGTTTAATATCTAGGTTAAATTCTCGATTAACAAATTAGGTTGTTTAAATAAGATTCAATCTTTGTTAGTAATTCACGTTTCTTGTTAAATCGTGATTCTTGAAAATTAATTAGGTTTCTTGTTAAATATTACATGTTCTTTAAGTCTTTCTTGATTCTTGAATTCTTGATTGAGTTTAGTAAAAGAATTAGTTGTTGAGATTCTTGATTAGTAACCACATGTATATTGTTCCTTATGTTTATATTTCCTAAGTCCTTCTTGAATCTTGATTAAAGAAACCCACATGTTATAACCACCTTTATTAATTCTTGAACCTTGTTTACGTGTTTTATGTTTTAAGAAATTATTATAGTTCTTGTACGACTTAAGTTTTATTAAAATTTTATTAAAGTGTTTTTTTTTAAAAAAAAAAATAAGTTTAATTCTACAAAGTTTAATGTTGGACCTTAGTTGGGTTGGACTATATACCTTTGACCCTAAGTTATTGTTTTTAAACCCAAATTAGAACCCCAAGACCGATTAGTAAAAGTTAGAACCGAAATAACTAATTTATTAAGAACCGGGATCGGGACAGTTTCGTTAGTGTCTAAAGATCGAGTCACCACGGCTATTGTAGTTACCTTTTGATCGAACCCTTTGGACTGGAGGTTCCCTTAGATGTTAGGAACCATAGGAATTTTACGGATCGAACGTTTGATTTGTATAGCCCGAGTTTTAACCGTTTTACCAGAACCTGTCAGAATTGGACCAATTGGGAAGATGGGTATTTTTAGAGTCCTTCGGGACTGAAATGGGCTTAGTCATCAACATAGAAGTTTTAGTAGACATCCCGAGGTTTCCGAAAAGTCCAGAACCAGACCCATAGAATGTTGGGAAGTCGAGTTGTGACCCGTTTTATGTGAACGTTACAATCTGTCCTCTGCTTGCTTTTATTTATGAAAATTGTTGAGTAAATTTTATGTGTGAACTTGTTAATATAATTCCTTGAGTGTGTTAAGTGTAAATCATAAGTGATAGGAACCTAAGTGTTCCTAGGGGATGGGTTAGGTAGTTGATAGTTAATACTAACTTCGTTACAACGCGTTTGATTAGATAATTATTCTTATTATAGGCCCGAGTTAGTGCGTGACGATAGTGAGCTCAAGTGTGTTCTCCTTATTGCTGTACTGTGACGTTATTCAGGTAATGTCTATGCTCTAATCCCCACCGGGATGCCCTTTAAATGTGTTTTAATGTTTTCTAATCTGTTTTGAGAATTGCATTCCGAAAGGGGACTTTTGTGGAAATGTGACCATCTGTTTTGGATAACTGTGCGTTTTATTTGTGATTATTGGCTTATGAGTTGAGAAATTATGATGGTCTTTTATAAGTAGTTTTGATACTCGTTTTGATAACCTGGGTTGGGTTTGACTTGAGGGTTGTGAGTTGAGTTTTGCATAAAATACTAATAATTCAAGTGAAATTTTAAGCGGGTTTATCTGGTCGTAGCCTGTGGTAGGCAAAAGGGGTCTGGGATCCTGGTCGTAGCCTGTGGTAGGCAAAGGGTCTGGGACCCTGGTCGTAGCCTGTGGTAGGCGGAAATGTGCTTGATATTCTGGTCGTAGCCTGTGGTAGGCGGAAATGTGCTTGATATTCTGGTCGTAGCCTGTGGTAGGCAAAGGGGGTCTGGGACCCTGGTCGTAGCCTGTGGTAGGCGGAAATGTGCTTGATATGCGGGTCGTAGCCTGTGGTAGGCAAAGTGCAGGACCACAGTCGTAGCCTGTGGTAGGCAGAGGATCTGGGATCCGGTATGATAATTGTTACTTTAAGGGATGTGGTATCCCGCCCGCATAATAAAATATGAATTGGTTGGGTGGAGGAAAAACAATTAAGGGATTAAAGGTTTGTGAAATGATTTGACTTGTTCCCTCTCCCTCAAATGAATTGAAATGAACTTAACTTGTTTTTAACGTTAGGGGTAGACATTATTGAGATTTCCCCCTCATTTTTGAAATGTTTTGTTTTCAGGTGAAGATCTAAATGCTGGGAATGGGAATTAGAAGTGAGGACGACGAGTCTAGAAGTCCTTGAATCTTTTTAGATTGTTTCGTTATGAAATCTTAAAGTTTTGTTTTAAGTTGTTAGTAGTTACCGTTAGCAGACAGTTGTGTTTTCCTTTCTCGCCTTGTACTCCTTCGGGGATACGGCAGTGACGCCCAAACTAAATTTGAAGTCTTCCGCTAAGTTTCGTCTGTTAACGTTAGTTGACTTTGACTTTTCTATAATTGAATTTCCGGGGCGTTACAGAATTATTAGAAAAAATACATTAAGTTGTTGGAAGGAAAAAAAAAAGGCCAATTGTATATTTCCCTTGCTTGTCCACGGATTGAGCTTGGGCACGCATCCACGTTCTGCTGAATGCCAAAATGGATGTCAACAACGTGATACATATGTTGGTAATGGGAAGGAGATTATTATGTCGATATTTTAAAGTGTGGTGATTTGTTAAAGAAAATGACCACTCTCCCCCGCACACTCGTAGGAAAAAGCATGAAACGAGAACCTCAAACCTAGAGGACATACCAATTGTTTGTTAACTTATACATTCAAGGTTTCATTTCTATTTTGTCTCAGAAAAACTACAAATTTCAAGATAGAGATGTAGGATTTTAGGAAAAGGATTTGTGGTATTATAAGAATTTAGCGTTAGATAAAATATGAATTGACTAACTTTGAGGTATAATTGAATCACTTTCTTAATTAAAGTTTAAAATCTTTCATATGCAAATTTGCATCTTCAGACAACAAACTAAAACTTATCATTAATTCCATGACTGGCCATCTACAGTTTATTATCCAAACAATAGAAATTGGATAGGGTAAACAGTTTCGAACTGTCAAAATTTATCCATGCAATCTATTTAACGATTATAAATAAAGGTTATATCCTGTGTTTACCACTACTGCACATACAACATACAACACTCGTGTAAGTGCTAAGTACCATTAATAAGTGTGCTAGAGAGCACACAACACCTTAGTGCAATTCAATGCTTCTAAGCATGGTTAGCTCGTTGCATGACCTATTTATTACGAAGGGAAATTATATTTAAATAATTTGAACTTTGGTCAGTCATCTTTGACTTAATAATATGAACTTTATATTTGTTTCTCAATAATCTGAACTTTAATCTTCTTGGATTCTAGTAGCATGTTACCGGGTTAAGTGAATAATAACTCGGTGGCGGGATGATGTGGCGCCAAAGTGGTGTATGTTGACCTTAGTTAATTGCCTAGTCATCTTTGACTTGCCACCTCACCCTCCCCATTTCTATTCTCTCTTCCAATCCCTTTCTCTCTTCTCCCTCTCCTCTCCTTTGATCTGCCCAAGTTCACACATGGCTATGGCTTCTCCTTCTCGTCTCCCATTTTCTCTCTCTAATCCATCCCCCTCCCTCTTTGCTCTTTCTCCATAACTATTATATCTACTTTCTTATTTGCAATGAAAAAGTACTTTCTTAGACTAAAAGATTGACATTTGGGATATTTATAACAATAATAACATTAATTTATTTTGCTAATAAGTTTTATATTTTAATTTTTAAATATTTAAATACATACTACCTCCGTCCCTAAATGAATGTTAATTTGACTAAACTTTGACCGTTGATTACTCATAGATTATAATCAGCTACAATATGAAATTACCACTATTAGAAAGATATTTCACTAAAAAATCCGATGGTGTTAATTTTATATTGTAACTCATTATAATTTATAAGGAATTTACGGTCAAAACTTAGTCAAAATGACTCTCATTTAGGGACGGATGTAGTAAGTATCACAATTTATGAGTAGGATGGCACTAAAAGCATTTAGATGTTTGTTTTCGAAACATAAAAATTATTTTTACGAGGTAAATTAAATAATCCAATCCATAATGCTCACATTACCGGGCAACTCAATGAATTTATTGTGGGGAAAAATATTGGGAACGAAAATATTAAAACTCAATACCTAAGCTCAACCTTCTACTTTACAATTATCGATATTCCTCTAAAAAGGAATGCTCCACTTTCATCTAAATATCATACCCAAATACATAAAAATGTAAAGTGAAGTACTTAACGATTAAGATAGCTACATCTTAGATAGGAAAAAAAATATATTATTGGTGCGAATACCCTCATAGAGTCATAGTGGCCTGGAGCTTTCAGGTCAAGGACCTTTCATAAGAAACACTACTTAAAATATTGCAACATTCATCTAAATAATAATAATAATAATGAAATAGTCACGTTGCTATGTGAAACGTACTTTTCAAACATAATCTTTATTCTTTAAAAAGTACCAATAATTGGATATGTGATCAAAAAATATATAGCAATTCGATAGATTTTCCTTGCATTGGAGGCCACAATTAGATCACAGTTTCACGGCCATGTACAGGGATGACAATGGGCAGATTTTGATAGGATTCATTTGGATTCATATTATTACTTATATTTTAATTGGACTCATATTCTTTGAATCTTTTCTGGAAAAACCTATATTCTTATCCATATTTTTTACTGGATCCATATCCTAACCCATATCATTTATTTTCGGTGTTTAAATTGAACTTTTATCGCGTATTAATTAGTAAACATGCAAAATTTTTGCTGAAAATCTACAAATGTCAAACTTTCAATCTCAAAAATAATCCAAAGTAGTCATATAATCCCAAATTCCAACAAAACAAACACAAATTTATCGTAAAAAACAAATAATAACTTAAGTGTTAACAAAAAGGTAATTTGTTTTTACTTATTATATATATATATATATATATATATATAAAACATAGCGGATCTGGGTAAGGATCTGGGTCTTGCCCTTGGACCCAGATCCATATCCGGTTTCGACCATTTGACCCATATATATATCCTTACTCATATCCTCTAGGTCTAAAATTTGTGGACCCATATCCTTAAAAATGGATCTGGGTCCGCGGATCTAGGCAGGGTCCAAGACCCATTGCCATCCCTAGCCATGTATAGTCTCATATTTTAATGTTTAAAATCTTATAAATAGAATGTTCAATCTTAAATATACAATTTACAAAATCTTAATATATGTACATGTTCAAAAATTTATATATACAATATTCAAAAATTTATGTATACTACTATTGCTTTGAAAAATATTATATATCATGTTTAAAATACAATTACATAAAAAATATTTATTTGTTAATAGGATGTTCAAAACGTTTTATCCTATCATGTTCACATAAAATATAAGATGTCCACAAACAACTTATAATTAAACTATATAACTAAATTGAATAAATTAAAGTTAATTAGGATTATAAAGTAACATGATTGCATGCTTACTATCTAATTAAGAAATGTCTTGAAAAAGTTCAAGTTAGGACAATTTTAATGTCTAATAAAATTAGCAAATTCAAACCCTGTTTGATTATTAACGAGTGCTTAGACCCGTGCGTTGCATGAGGCAAGAATAAAACACACATTGTTTCGAGCATAATTTATAAAAGTGTATATAACTACAATGACTGTACATATAAATTTTTTTAATGGTTTTCAACAATATAATGATCTAATTTGAAATATATACGTAAATGTGTGTGTTAGTTACGCTTCTTTAAAAATCATATCATTAACAAAAACTAATAATACTTTCAGATAATTTATCTATGTATTGAATTATAATAGTTTAATGCCTTGGAATTTAGCAACAATAAAATTGTTAATAGCAACGCAGAAGGCAAAAAACATGTTTATTTTTACTACACTTCTAAAATGTTAATAGAATCTAAAGAATCCATTCGGCAATGACACATATATATAATGTGGTTTATTACTTTTCTTAAGCAAGAGAGGAAATGTTTGTTGACAATTCATGATGAGCGTACAAAAGTTTTTTTATTAAACTTTGTAATTTAACAATTATTTCAATTATAAATAAAATTAAAATTTATAGTTATTAAATAAAATGATATATTTATATTAATGTAAATTCCGTTAAAATTAATATTTCATAGAATTTTAAAAAAATGTATCAAATATTATTGAATCTAGACTATGTTTTTCTCTTAGCTTGTTTGTAACGTAGTAATGTACATAAAATGTAAATAATTTCAAGAGACAAATAAGAGAATAAAGAATATTATTCCGCACTATAAATTATGTCATCTATATATATTTCAACTTACCACGAATTTTTTTTTGTTTTTGAAAAAGAACTTAGAAATCTTCATACTGCACCTATATTATTCGTAAACTTTTAATATAAAAAATAGTTAGAATCCAAATTGCACAAATAAAGAAAAACTATTAACATAATTTAGAACAACAATATATTTTAGAAATGTAAAATACAAAAAGTTAGATAGATATTCATCCCATATAGGTTACTTAAAAGAAATGTTTAATAAGATATTATAAATGCAATCATCTTACACTATTCAACAACTCTTGATAATTTTTTTGAAAGTGTCAACCAAAATTTTGTACCTGCACAAACCAAAACTCAATTATAAGAAAAAGAAGTTTAAAATAAATAAATAAATAAATAAGAAATTTATGCAAATGTATGAGTAAAAATATATATATGCAAACACTATTTTTGACACCACATCTTGCTCAAACGTTTTGAGAGTTGGATTATAAATTGGTAAATAAGAATATATCTATGTATTGAGTCATATATAAAGGGGAAAGTATAGCAAAGAGCAATGGAAGAATAGGTTACAAAATTAATATGAAAAGAAATTAAAGACAATAAATATGACAATGAATGGAGCATGAAGAGAGAACGACTAAGAGCCTGTTTGGAGAGGTTTCAGGAATGGGATGGGAATGGAATTAGAATCCTGGAGGGTTGGGAATGGAATTAGAATCTTGGAGTGAAGTTGTTTGGAGAAAAACTGGAATGGACTCTAATTACATTCCCACTGTTTGGTGAGCAGTTATGGAATGGAATCAAGTCTGTTTTTATTTTTTACTCATTATATGTATTGTAGGATATATTATTGTGAAACAATTTGATATTTTGATTAATTGTAATTGGCTTTTTTCAATTTTTAATAGTTAATCATTATAATACATACTTTTGAGCTTTTAATTTTTATTTGTACTATGAAATATATTCGTGATTAATAATTAATAATTACAATGATTTTTAATTGTATGTATATAATGGAATTTTGTTATTACTATGTAAGCAACATAATAATTTTTGTTTGTTTAATTATAATACATTTATTTTTATCAATCGACCTACATAAAGTAACATGTATGTAAATAATATCTTACATTACATAAAACATGACATCTAAAAACAAATTACATCATCAAAATATTTTCATGTTCACCTTGTAATTACATCACCAAAATATTTTCATGTTCACCTTGCAATTACATCACCAAAATATTTCTCTCTCTTAAGGTTCATGTTCACCTTGCAATTACACCACCAAAATATCAAAATCATCATAAGTTTCATGTTCACCTTGCATTACACCACCAAAATATTTCACCATCTTAACATCAAAGATAGTCTGCTATTGATAACAAAGCATGTCCTAACGAGATGGGTATATATTTGAATGAATAAGGCTAAGGAGGAACTCTTTCTTAAATTCATCACCATCGCAGTCATAAAAGGCGGTAAGGTTATTATCATCAGATCTCAAGACTTTAAATGCCTGAACTGCTTCAACTTGTGTGAGCCCCGGGACTTGCATAACGTCATGTTGCAACCTCTTCTTTTTCTCCTTCATATCTTTTTCTTCATCAATAATCATTTGCTCATGTTCTTTAGTAACAGCAAATGCACTTGCAATTGTTTCCAGATGAGCATGCATACCACCAATAGCGTTAGTGATATTGTTAGAAGCATAAGATATTGTGGAAGATAAGTCAATAACCTCTGGCACTTTTCTTTTACCCCTGCTTGTTGAACCTTTTTCTTTCCTTGATTTCTTTGTAGCTTGAGGGGATGGTTGCGCTAAATGAACCGACTCATCGTCCTCAATATCTTCATTGCCATCTTTGTCAAGATCAATGGTCTCATCATTGTTGCGCAAGCCAGTCACAGCTTCCGGGAAATCCTCAGTATTACTTCCATTAGCTCTATCAGCACCAAAAACCTTCTCCAGGTCATCAAAATATGGAAAAGGAGTTCTCCATAATCCTTTTGCAGTTTTGTGATCCTACAAAAACAATACTAAATATTAACTCATTGTAAAATAGAAGACTAAAATGTACCGAAAGTATATTTTACTTTAAGAAACTCATCATAGGATTGTCTTTCACACATAATCGTTTTGGTGGCCTCATTCCAAGTAAACCCTGATCTCCGAAGCATCTCACAGATCACATTATACTTATCCCTAAACCACTTCGTCTTTGATTCAATATGAGGGGTCGCCTTAAACCCACTTCCAGGCAACTTTTCTTGCATCATGCTCTCTAATTTTGCCAAATATCCTCCCTTGAAGTTTCCCTCCCCTTTCCATTTAGAATCAGTACTCAACTCCAATAATGCATTAATAAGGGCAGCCTCTTCTTCCTCAGTCCAACGACGTTTGTTTTTTCCTCTCCCTTGTTCACAATTTTGGCTTACTTCCATCATACTTGCACCATCATGAGAAGTTTGGCTAAATTCCATCCTGTTCATACATAAACCAATACAGAAAATAATAACATTATAAATTGACAAGTAGCTTTAAAAGCGCCCAACACAAATCATAATTTAAATTGACTATATCAACAATGAAAACATCAACTATTAAAAATACACAACTCACTAAGTAAAAATACAATACAATTTAGTTTAAAAGGTGTCATACGACATACAACATACACCATAGCAACAATTCAAAGGAAATACAACACACAAGATTACAACTTATCAATTCCGACTTGGCGTAGCCCGCGAATTATTGAATAAGAAAATACAACACACTCGATTACAACTTATTCATTCCTATTTGGTCTAGCTCGCCAATTATTGAATAATGTTTCAGCTAAATTACTTCGAAAAAGTGTCCATGCATCGGAGGTTTCAACGTGAGTCACATATTCAACTTCCTCATCACTATCATAGTCGTCATCATCATCATCATCACTTTCATCTTCTTCATCTTCAAACACCACCTCCTGATCTGTTGGCATATACTTGCGAAGTAGGTTATGCAATAGAACACATGCTAGAACTATGCGACCTTGGGTCCGTATAGGAAAAAAGGAGGGACATCTAAGGATACCCCATCGTCCCTTTAATAATCCAAAGCATCGCTCTATTACATTCCTAGCTTTTGAATGTTTCATGTTGAAAAACTCTTCAGCACTTACAGGTTGGTGATCTCCCCACTCTTTCAAGTGATAACGATGACCTCTATATGGTGCTAAGAATCCCTCACAATTAGTGTATCCAGCATCTACCAAATAGTATGTACCTTGACATTTGTTATGAAGAGAAGTTATTTATGATTATTGATGATCTTATAATACTGAAAATTATGTATATTGTAATGACTATTACCTTGAGGAACTTTTAAACCATTGGGCCTAGAAAGTGCATCTCGAAGGACTCGTCCATCATGTGCAGATCCTTCCCAACCAGGAAGTACATAAGTAAATTCCATGTTAGGATTGCATGCTCCTAACACATTCATAGCAAGAGTTCCCTTCCTAGTTCGATACCTGGGTCTATCCTCGGCACGCACATGGACAGGGATGTATGTACCATCTAAGGCTCCTATGCAATTCTACAAAACAACATATACGACTTTTAAGTCACACTATAGTTAGCTTTACTAAGAATACAATTATATAAGTTGCATTACCTTAAAACATTTCCATCTACTGTCCTCAGAATCTTCACTTATCGGGATAGGCTTTTTGATCAACTCCATGTGTAACTTCAAAACCACAAGAAGACATTGATGGAAGTTTCTACTCACACTTTCACCACTCCGATAAAAATAAGTCCCTATTGTCCTATTTTTGAACTTATGAGCTAATGTGTATAAAAACATGGCAACAATCTCTTCCAATGACATATATCTCGAACTAGCTAAGCCTCCAATATCTCTCAGCATTTCACATAGTATATAAAATGTACGCCTATTCATACGAAGTTGGCTCTTACAAACAACATCACTATCTTTGATTAATGTATTCAAGTTCACTAATCTACGTCGCTTTTTTTCCCTATAGGATAATGTAAACTTTTGTTTTTCATTGATAGCAATCATCATCATCAGCCACATCCAAGCCATCAAAGTAACCGCGTTTATAATAACTATAACCAAGATGAGTACTTGCATTTGTACTCTCTTCTTCCTTCTCACTTCCATTAAACGACGGGATGGGGCCATATTCTGTTTTAAATCATGTTCAATTATACATCATAATCTAATATCTAATAATATATTAAAAATTGAAGGCAACCAATGTAAAAACCAAATAATGGGTAGTGGAAAGATACAACAATTCTCATGACAAATGGATAATGCTAATCAAATTTAGCCCAAATTATTCATCACCAAAGAAGGTGCCATGAAGGCACAATAACTTACTATAACCAGGAGCAACATAGCACAAGATTTAAGTAAAAACCAAATTATACATCATAGTCTAAATACATGGCATCCTATTAAAGTCCCTCCTGCACAACTCCACACTTGAACACCCCACCCCACCACATGAATGCACAAATCAGAAGCAATGCACACTGAAGAACGGAAGCCTACAAAATCCAACATCAATATTCTGGAACCAAATTTAGAATTACATAGGAGCCTTACATGTTTTTACTTAATTTTGTGCACACTGAAAAACAACATATTCAGTTTAATAATGTTCAATTAAGAAACGAAATTAAGTAAAAACTAAATTTAGATTACAAATCATTATCAATTAAGTGAAAGAAATGAAATTTTCTGGAAGAAAATAAACTGAATAAATTTCCGATTGTGGCAAAATTCCTCAAATATAAGTATGAACTACAACAACAATATCCCACACAACAACACTACAACAAGTTCCTCAGATTTAGGGTAGAAGGGAAAAAATTCCTCAGATCTGGAATATCCCCATATTAGAAATCCCACACAACAACAAGTAGAAAACCCTAACCCTAAACAAATTCCACAGATTACCTGGACGCGAGCAAATTCCACACAACAACAGCAGAAGAATATTTAGAAAAATCTTACCTGGATGCGAGCAGGTTCTCTCGGAGGGTGTGCAGCGGCGAGGCAGCGGTGAGGCGGCGGCTCTGGGTGGTGGTGAGGCGGCACTGGGCGGAGGTGAGGCGGGCTGGAAGCAGCGGCGTTGCTACGTCTTCTCTCTCTGTTAGGGCTTGTGGGTTGAGAGCAGATGAGAGTATACAGATATCCCTTAGGGATAGAATTTGATTCCCCCCAATTATGGGAGGTATCTAATTCCTCCCATTTGGGAGGAATAACAATTCCTATGGAATAGCAATTCCATTCCATTTTATGTTCTCCAAACAGGTAAAAAAGGAATAGCATTCCATTCCACCCTAATCCCATTCCTTTTTATCTCACCAAACACACCCTAATTGCATTATTAATGGTTTGACTCTTTAATTGTTTGCATTTGAAACTTTAGGAGTAAAGATTCTGCATTTTCTTTTTTCTTCTTTTAGAAAATTACTAGGCTTCAACCCGTGCAATGCACGGAACGAACTCAATTAGCTACTTTTGAAATTTTATAAAAGTCGTTGATAAGTAATTGTCCATACAAATAAACCAAACGAAGTATTAATAAAATTGTTATATCAAAAAACATCATGATAAATTGTTCCGACAAAACATGTAATTCAACAATAGAAAATTTCCTAAAATGTGAATGAACGTCGACCATGGTGAATTGCATGATGCATCATTCTTCCTTACATCGACCTGGAATTTTAAATTATCGTATAAGTAGTGATAAAATTTTATGAAACAAACTATACATATGAAAGTGAAAGTGTGAAAGGTGTGTACCCTTTGTACCAGAAGGTGTTGCGCATGTTAAAAAGTTCTTCATACCAATCCTCAGAACATGGGACGATAAGCCGAAATGGACTACGCAACACATCAGTCGCGACCCTCCCATCGGGACCTGGAGGATATATGATGAATCACCATGACTTGTTGTGTTGTTGCTGATGCAAATCTATATAAGCCGCCATGGTTAGATCCGGTTCAGGTTGTACGAAATAATAGTAAATAAATTAGGTAATTATTATCAGGAAACAGTGTTAAAATTTTATAAGAAATGCAATTCGTGCTATAACCTGTGTGGCATAGGCATCCAAATCTTGTTTGTTACTGTGCAACAATATCTGTGCACCTTCATGGAAAACGGTGAATGATTAATATCCCTAAACCACAAAAATCCCACAGGTTTAATTTGTGATTATATAGTTTTAAGCTAAGGATTTAGAAGTGTATAAAGTACATACTAGAATTGGATCTTTTTTTAAGGAAAAAAATATTAGACATAAAATTGAAGGCTTTGTTTTTGCATATATATATATATATATATATATATATATATATATATATATATATATTGTTTATCAAAAGTCATTGTTAAGATTTGTAATTAACAGTGTGTGTTCGTTGATGTTTGCAAACTTGGTCTGTTTTTTGTTTTAAAATCAATTTTTTAATTATTTTGTCAGAAGTTTAATGAGAAATAGTTTGTAACTTTTAATTAGAAAATCAGTTTTTTACTTATTCAAAATTTGCTTGCTAGAAATTGTGAACTCTATACAATATCCTTAAACCCTAAAAATCAGTTTTATCTTTATCTTCTTTTTGGGATTTATTTCAGAATGTATTTTTTTAAAATCAGGTTTTGGTTCAATTTAACTTCTTTTTAAGATTATTTGCATTGGTCAGTTTTTGTTATTGATGTTAAGTCGTCTTTATCTCAGTATTGTAATTAACATAGACATCTTATATAAAAGCTAAAATTTTATTAATATCCCTAAACCCTAAAAACTCATCTGACATCTTATCTAAAAGCTAAAATTTGATTAATATCCCTAAACCACAAAAATCCTTTATTTGTGATTATATAGTTTTAAGCTAAGGATTAGGAAGTGTATAAAGTACACAGAATTGGATCTTTTTTTAAGGAAAAAATATTAGACATAAAATTGAAGGCTTTGTTTTTGCATATATATATATATATATATATATATATATATATATATATATTGTTTATCAAAAGTCATTGTTAAGATTTGTAATTAATTGTGTTCGTTGATGTTTGCAAACTTGATCTGTTTTTAGTTTTAAAATCAGTTTTTTAATTATTTTGTTAGAAGTTTTATTAAAAATAGTTTGTAACTTTTAATTAGAAAATCAGTTTTTTACTTATTCAATATTTGCTTGCTAGAAATTGTGAATTCTATACAATATCCCTAAACCCTAAAAATAAGTTTTATTTTTATCTTCTTTTTGGGATTTATTTCAGAATGTATTTTTTTAAAATCAGTTTTTGGTTCAATTTAACTTCTTTTTAAGATTATTTGCATTGGTCAGTTTTTGTTATTGATGTTAAGTCGTCTTTATCTCAGTATTGTAATTAACATAGACATCTTATATAAAAGCTAAAATTTTATTAATATCCCTAAACCCTAAAAACTCATCTGACATCTTATCTAAAAGCTAAAATTTGATTAATATCCCTAAACCACAAAAATCCTTTATTTGTGATTATATAGTTTTAAGCTAAGGATTAGGAAGTGTATAAAGTACACAGAATTGGATCTTTTTTTAAGGAAAAAATATTAGACATAAAATTGAAGGCTTTGTTTTTGCATATATATATATATATATATATATATATATATATATATATATATATATATATATATATAGATATATATATATATTGTTTATCAAAAGTCATTGTTAAGATTTGTATTGTGTTCGTTGATGTTTGCAAACTTGATCTGTTTTTAGTTTTAAAATCAGTTTTTTAATTATTTTGTTAGAAGTTTTATTAAAAATAGTTTGTAACTTTTAATTAGAAAATCAGTTTTTTACTTATTCAAAATTTGCTTGCTAGAAATTGTGAATTCTATACAATATCCCTAAACCCTAAAAATAAGTTTTATCTTTATCTTCTTTTTGGGATTTATTTCAGAATGTATTTTTTTAAAATCAGTTTTTGGTTCAATTTAACTTCTTTTTAAGATTATTTGCATTGGTCAGTTTTTGTTATTGGTGTTAAGTCGTCTTTATCTCAGTATTGCAATTAACATAGGCATCTTATATAAAAGCTACAATTTTATTAATATCCCTAAACCCTAAAAACTCATATGGTTTAATTTGCGATTATATACTTTTTAAGCTTTTAAGCAACTAATGACTTATTATTTAAGATTAAAAGTAGACTTTCTAAGATGAACATATTGACTTAGATGGTCTTATCAATATATATACCATTATACATATTTTGACTCAATTTTCAGTCTTGTATGTTATTGCCTGTATATGCAACTAAAACAATCTAAGTTTGATAGAGATGTGCTTTCCTTGTTTTTTTAATATGGTAACAATTTGTTACTGGTATTTTCATGCCTTTGGATATATTGGTTTCTTTTTTTTGGAGGCTATCAAGTTGGTGGACGCGATAGAGATTTAGGCAGTTTGGTTTGTGTATGTAATTTTAATGATGTAACAATTGTGATGTATGCATTTTCTTTTGTAATTCTATTGTAATATGGGGAGTGGACTTGTAAATAATGGTGTGGTGGGTAAGGGGGCTACAGACTGGGGGGAGGACCCTATGGGTTCTGTGCTGATGGTTCAAGCATTCTGTTGTTGGCTTCGAATTGGAGCTACATGACAATCGTTTCTCAATTGTGAAGGTAAGTATGTCTATCTAATTTACTTTGGAAGGTTCAGTGCAATGAAATAAATAAAGGTACAATGTGATGAAATAAACGAAGAAGGATAAAAAGTGGAGATTAAAAATTAAATGAAATACTCAAAGGTGAAAGCGAGTATAGTGAATGCGATTAAACAAAGGTATATGTGACTTACCTTAATGACGATAACTTGAATGTATGAAGTGCTAATAGTAATTAATTATATCAAGAATGGCGATGTCAATTGAATTTGCATAATTCAAAGTAGTTTTTGAATATGTCAATTACAATGAATGCAATCAATGTAGAACCCAATAGGTTTTAATATTTATATAATAACGACTTGAAACTTAACTTAAAGAGAGTATGAAAAGTGAATGTCAATAATCAATTGAGACGAATATGGTGAAGATCAATTGTGATTCTCTCTTACTTGTGAAAGTATTGTATTTATATGTTTTGAAAAAAGTAATGAACATGATTGACCTAGCCGCAGTTGCATTGGATTTTTTAGTGATTAGTTGATATATGGAACAGTTGTAAACGTTATCAAAGTCCAAAGCCGTATGGGATTTGTAATAGGTTTTTTTTAATTCTAAATAAAATTAAATTCAAAACAGTTATGGAACAAATGTAATTGGTGTCAGAGTCCCAAATAACTTAAGTTTATAATAAAATCCGACTGAAAATAAAATAAAAAAATTATTAAAAATTGGGTCCTTTTTTTCTTAATTACGATTGGTTGAGAATCCTTGAAACACTCTCGTTGCAGTATTTGCTGGGCCCCACATAGATTGCCATTATAAGTATATAGATTAGATATTGCTTTTTTTTAGGTTTTAATATTATTTTAATTTTTAACACTTATTGTTAAAAAAATATTTTTTTGTCACTGAATATATTTTTCAGTTACACAATCCTATTTTAGTAATCCTATTGAAGGTTGTTTATAATTTTATATTATCACTATCTATTAAATAATGATCAATAAAACTCACAATTCTTATTCAAATATATATTTGCATATATAATGCTTGTTATTTTATTATTTAGATTATTTTTTACGATAAAGGATGATCACTTTGTTAGTTATTTTTTTGTTACTTATTGTATATGGAATGTAGATGGTCCTTTTATATATATTTATGTTATTATATTTTTAAATTAGTTAATGCTATTTATTATTAGTTGTAACTCATTCTATTAATCATTATGTATAAAGTAATTTTTTTTAAAAAAATTAAAATACCAATTGTTGTAACTTTCCAGAAATACCCTCAATGAAACTTATATATTTTGATCCCCACCCTTTGTACCCAGAAACATATATATATATATATATATATATGTGTGTGTGTGTGTGTGTGTGTGTGTGTGTGTGTGTGTGTGTGTGATATGATATGATATGATATGATATGATATGATATGAGTAGGACACATGCAATTGGTGAACCCAAACCCAAATTTGAATGTTCGACGTTAGAACCCAAATGTCTGATGTTCGGACACAATTGTTTTGATGTTTGAATTTGTGATACAATTTTTTAACAATGTCACTGAAATTATGTGTGACCTGACCCGTTTAGTACCTAACCATCTAAGTATTTTCAAAAATATTTATTGATTAAATGGAAAAATTATCGAAAATACTTATTGATTAAATGGAAAAATTATCTAAAACAAAGTTTTCTCATGTTCGAAAATGATTGTCTGATTGATCAAATTTGTTTGAACTTTAATTGTCTTCAAAATTTGGACAACCCAAACCTTAATTATCAAACCCGAACCGTACTCTATTTAAATGTGAACATGGACGATAATCTGAATTTAAAATTTGGGCAAAAATAAGTGACCATATCTCATTTGCTTCAGATCGAGTAAATACAGTTATCGAGTCAAATGAATTTTTGTCAGCCTAGTCGATGCAATTCCATGTCTGGTAAGCAATCAGTAGCTTCACCAAATAGATGATTATCAGCTTAGGCCATGATCTATCAGCGAGTAATTAAGTAAAAAAGGGTAAGTAAATTTTGGTAGGTTTGAGTAGTTTATGCAGAAGTAGATAATGAGATTTTTTTAGAACTAGAAAACTTATGAAAGTTTAGGTAGAAAAGTAGAATGAGCATAAGTAAAAAAAAAATTTGTAAATAGTTTACCTTACAAACAATAAGGTCTTAGTAAATAACCTTTCATAAAAGTTTAAATCTTGGTGGACGCAAAAGCATTTGGTTTGAGTGAAAATTGTTGGATTATATATGTGGATAATAATTATTATGAACACTTTAATATACGTTGTCCTAACCGATAAAAGTGAGTGGTTCACAGGTTCCTTAAGAGTAACTTGGAATTTAACGAAAGCTAGTCAACATGTAGGTTCCAAAACATGAACTAGTTAAACGGGTAAAGGTGATGTTTCTAAAATTCAAAAACCCATCCTAGCGAGAAAGGGTAATGTTCCCAAAACTGTTACCCTAATCGATGTCTTGAACCTATCAGAAAGGCTGAAGTCCTAGAAATATAGACCAATCTTGTTTGTCACTATGAGGTTGACATGTCAAAACAACAACTTCTAGTTTGGATCCCACTTCCGTGATGTCTGTAGAGATCTAAAAGTAGGCGGTCACATATATATGGTTGTACAATTTGTAGAGAGGTTGATACGTTTATAAGTCTTGGTATAAGTTTACATTTGGGGTATATTTTGTTGGAAGGAAAATCATTTATGAGAAAATGGTTTTCCAAGGAAAATAACTTTCCATGTCAAACTTTCCCCTAGTTTGGTATAGGAGACCAGTCATTTTTCCGAAAATGATGATATAAGTCGATAAGTGGCAATACATCTTACAGATGTAAATATTTGAATCTCGAAATTCATATTTGAGCTTTTTTCACTTCAACGCATCATATCATATATAAAGTTTCGATTCAAATATGTAAATTTAATTTTGTTTTAAAGTTTTAGTTAGTTTTAGCGGCAAAATACGTTGGTATATGTGGCGATATATGCTACCTGATAATAACATTGTTAGCTCAAAATTTGTATTTGCGCTTTTTTCAATCAATTCTATCGTATTATAAAGTTTTGAGCCAAAACATTGAAATTGTATTTTACTCTTAAGTTTCGGTCAAACTTAACAGTAAAAAAATATCGACATAAGTGATAATATATGCTATAAAGAAAATATTTGAAGCCTGAAATTCATATTTAAACGTTTTTTTTATCCATCCTATCATATCACAATGTTTCGATTTAACAGTTAAATTTTAATTTTGCTTTAAAATTTCAGTTAGTTTTAGTAGCAAAAAATAGTGACATATGTGGCAATATATGTTATCCGATAATAAAATTTTTAGCTCAAAATTCATATCTGAGCTTTTTTTAATCAATTCTATCGTATTATAAAGTTTGAGCTGAACATTTGAAATTGAATTTTACTTTTAAGTTTAAGTTAGATTTAGAAACAAAACATGTCAACATAAGTGGTGATATATGTCACAATTGAAAATATTGGATCCCAAAATTCATATTTGAGTTATTTTTACTTCATCCTATCATAATAGAAAGTTTCAATGCAACTAGTTAAATTTGAATTTTGCTTTAAATTTTAAGTTAGTTTTAGCAGCAAAAAATGTTGGTATATGGGTCATTATGTGTCACCACACCAGATAATAATATTTTGAGCTCAAAAGTCATATTTGAACTATTTCTAATCAATTCTATCGTATTACAAAATTTTGAGTCAAACCGTTGAAGTTGAATTTTGTCTTTAAATTTCAATTAGATTTAGCAGTGAAAAATGTCAACAGTAGTCACCATGTTGTAAAATAAAAATCCATAGTGAAAATTTCTTATCTATAATACGATCAACCCTATTGTATTATAAAGTTTCTTTCGAAAATGGATTGAACATTCAAAGGTAGAAAATATTTTTATTAGGTTGAACAAAGAAAGTCAATTTCCTTCCTTTATGAAAAAATGGTACTCTTTCAGAACGGTGTGGTAGGACACATACATATTTTTTAATGAATAGGTACTCTAGAACTTAAACCGAAATCTCAAATACCAATGATTTTTCCTAAATGTTAGAAACTTTTTTAACCATACTGTCATGGAAATACAAAAATTTATCCTAAGTTAAGCCCTATTCTTTGAATAGGTTATACTAATCTATCCAATTCAATCCTAATTTATCCTAATTTATCTATACCTTACACAATTCCTCAAAAAACATCCTCTCTAAAATTAAAGTACAATTCATCATAAAAACATCATAACTTATCCAAACCAATTAAATCAAATCCATCCAAATTTAATTTTAATCAATCTAAAGACCATAGCCTTAAAAAGATAAGGTTTCAAATTTTTAAGTATCATAACCTGCCAATCCCTGCACGTAAAATTAACTAATACGAGTAATTACTTAGGTGAGATAGACACAAAAATAAATAATAATAATAATAAGAATGAGTAGCTTCTGATTGTCTAGCTTGTCATTGTTAGCTGCACTTTTCTTTTTTTTTTTTTTTTTTTAGAATACAGAATAAAAGCTTGCACTAAAGTGAATTGTAGGTATCCAATGACAGCAACTTCCATAAATAGTAAACCAATTATGTTGAACTAAAATCCAACAAACATTGATTATTCTTATTGGCACCATCTTCCAAACACTACCTAATTTTACACCAAAATATCTAACCACATGAAGCAAAGATATTACACCACAACCATAATTCGTCACAGTAAAATACAACAAATTAAAAAGGAAAAAAAAGAAGAGAAAACATTAGGCCGGCCAGATTGAATTTTCATCGGGAATCAAGGTGCACCGGCACCCCAACAGGGCTAGCGGGGTCAGGCCCACTACTACTACTACTACTACTACTACTACTGTCACTCTCGCCGGAGCTGAGAACCTCAACGATCCCTTCACTGATCTGGTCAAGTGCCAGCACAATCCCCATTGCAAAGGCCGCATCAAACCCCGGCTTGACCAGCAGTGAGAATACGTCCTTCCCAAGCACCACGTTTGCCGATGCATCCACTTTTCTTCGGATTTCTCCCACCACTTCCCTTGTCACCGAATCATAAATCGTGCAACTTCGGTTGGCAAAGGACCCTTCTATATGGTACTCTTCACCTGGACTCGTGTACATCTCTACTGTCACTCCTGACCGTCCGATTATTGATGATCTCCGAACGCTGAAGATTGGCTTTGATCCTTCTGTTTTCTCCCCTAGATACCCTTCCCATCTATTGTGCAAGCTTGGCCTCTGCATTGATATAAATTTGTTTAATTTAATAGAAGTTATGATTCTGTACGTGTTTACCCAGATTGTAAGGTATTCGGTATTCCATCACCGACACCAGATTGTTTAATCATTTCTTTACCGTTGGTTTAAGATTTTATTATTCTTTGTTACTTGAAAGTAAAGGACCTGAGATCTTCATCAAAGATACACTCCCGTTCACAAGAAAGAATCTTTTATAAACGAATTAACTAATCATAATATAGCTACGCATTTAACTAACACAATGTAAAGGATTTCAAGGAAGAAATTCAATTTGTGTAACCATAAAAGTAAGAAACAAAATTCTAGTATGTATTTATTTAAACTTAGATTAGAAACAAGTTTTAATTCATTTAATTTTAAATAAGAGACAGTCATAATTTTCACCAAGTATGAAATCAACATATCCTCCTACTAAATGAACTTGGATAACTAGTACGACTTCAAATAAGTTATCTAGAAGATTGCGTAAAGGTAGGAATCAATTCCGTTCTCTAAAAGTTTAATTTGCTATTACAAGTGAATCAAGTTTAACACCAAAACAGAAAAATTCCGGATAAGAGGACAGGTATTAAAGAGGGAAACATCGATCATATCCTAGAAAGTTTGAATATGGACCATCTCATACACAACATTCCAAAGAAGCCAAGGCTAGCGATTTCCTGCTCCACTAAAAATAAAATAATATTTACCCAAAAATCAGTTACCCATACAGTGGAGTTGATCTTATCTTTGAGGTATCTGCTAGGAGCAAGCACCACGTATTATTTACAATAGAAATCATTAATTTCCCCCATTAATTAAATTTGGATCTATCCTTTCTCTTATTTATTTTTCTAATTGACACATACTTTCAAAAGGAAAAGGCGGTCCAAATCTCAGCATAGCATGTAGTGTAGCAACAGGGTTGACTCATGAGGCTCACCGAGTTCAAACGAAGGATTGGTGAGCAAATCACATTCTTGCTACAAATCCAACCACAAAAAAAGCAAACGAAAATCACAACACGACTCAATGAGTGAACTCGGGGAGGAAGGTAAGTAAATATGTACCTTGCGGCGGACAGTGAGAAGGCAGTGGCCGGAGGCATCCATGAGGACGAGTTCATCCTTGTCACGCCACTCAGGGCCATACGTGTCGACTCGGAAGACGAGTTGTCCGTTGGAATCATACACGGTAAACCCATCCCCAGTGTAAAACAAAGAGGTTTTACACACAGTCAGATGGGTCTCTTTCTCATAACTATACCCCCTTTCTCCAACCTTCATCTTTCTTCTCCTGAATCAGGCACGTACGTTGTTGCTGCTAATTATCTGATACCCAACTTAATTCAACACTCTTTTAATTAAAGAGGAGAGAGAAAGTAGGGATAATGTGAAGGCAAAGTGATTGAGTTTATGAAGATGAGCGATTGGTGGAACGTTGAAGGAAAGCTGGAGACAGAGATCCAAGCCTTGATGTGAGTTCCGGGTTGCCTTGGTGTCCTATTTGTACGCCAGCAAATTATTAAAATATAAAAAAGGACCATACAATTAAAGAAATTTGTTGTGGAGGGTATTTTTTTAATTGATTTAATATTTATTATATTTTAATATTATTTTTTGCATTTTTACAATTAATTATTAACTAGTTTTTGGCTCATTCTTCCAAATGGGTGTAAATTTAGGTTATATAGATGTGGAAATTATATATAAAAAAAAGATTTCACATACAAAGATATTAATAAGTATAATTGGAAGAAATATAATAGTTGGAAGGCAAAATAATGTAACACACTAAAGAAAAGTTGTTGAAATTACAATTAAATTTAAGTAAAACTAAAATTTAGACATTTGAAGCATAATGGAATATAAGCATTGTTAAAATTGTAAGGGAAACAAAGCTTCACTTCTTTTTTTTATATTTAAAAAAAAGAAGGAAAGAGAGCTTCACAAATCATGCTTCGTTCTTTTTTTGGTAGGTTGTAGTATGCTAGATGGTAAAATTATTACTTTACCACAACCTACTTCATTTTTTTATTTTTACCATACTTGACCATACTTTATTAGAATGATTATTAATATATTTTTTTACTTTTCTTTCTCTCCTCCTCTATACATCACATTCTAAAATTATTACTTTACCATCTATTATGTTGGAAAAATAGAAATAAAGTAATCTCCACCATTTCCTTGTATTTGCAGAAAAGAAATGATGTATGTTGTATCATGTTCTACAAACACCTAGAAACGGCAAGAAAATGATATAACTGCATCCAGTTAAATATTATTTTTCATCTCTGAAAATCATGGAGTTAAATATAAAAAAGTTTAACCAAAAATTCTTCCTATACACAATTATTTGCTAAAAAGGTTATTATAATAATTATAACAAAAAACATTATTATAAAAGTAATAATATTACAACTGTTAATAAAATATTACAAAGAAATTTTCAATTAAAAAATATTGAAATACACGACAGTTAATTAAGGACAAATAATATGAATGGAGTCAAGATTATATAACAAATTCTTAATAAAAGGGATCAATAATATATTTTTTTTTATAATTTGCGGCCAAAAGACCCTTGTAATCAAAAGAAAAGTTGGGCCTTAAAACTAAGGCAAACAGCAGGCAACAAGAACAGCCGGTAAATAGCAACTAGAAATTCCTCTACAACAGAAGAGAAAACCCAACGAAGAGAACCAACTCCTAAAACATAAGGTCAAACTATAAGTAGCTCATCGAACAATGCAAGATGACCAATCCTTGCAAGATAGCCCACTGAGATTGAGTGGAATCCAACCCAGCTGATAGACCAAGGACAAAACCCACCATGTGTATCAGCAACATGTGTTATCAAGCTGAACAAATATCAAAGGGAGCTTGCTGAACCAAAATTACCACCATAAAGGGCCACCAACCCCACCATGAACTTACCCCAAATCTATTCTGAAGCTTGCAAGACAATTCCTCATTCTTTTGTGTAAAGCATCATCTAGATGAGCTTATTCTGAAGAGCAAACAACCGAGCCATAGAGCTCTCAATGAGAAAGCAGCTCAACACAATTTCACACACCTAAACAGAAGCATTGAGCCATAGAGCTCTCTTTCAGAAGCTGAATTATATGACAAGAGATGAGACAACCCAGCTAGATGTGACCTTAGTAGTTGTGAGCCTTCTGCCAAAATGCCCCACAATCTCAAATAGATAAATAAACCCAGATGCAGAATTACTACAACCTGCAAACAACAGCCAACTTGGAAGGCTATCAGCATCAACACAACTAAAACCCACAGCACACATAACCTCACTCAAGCATCAAATTCACATGCTTGCAATCTCCACACATTTTCTTTTTTCCTTCCTTCTTCCTTTTTGTCCACCCCAAACACTGAAATGACGATGTAACTACTTCAGATTAAAGAGGGACTATTTAAAACTTTCCAAAGCCCCGAAGCCTCCCACAAAATGCACAACTAAACTTTTCTTTACCGATGCACATCTTCATACGAAGTTATCAAGAGCTTTCCAGATGAGTTTCTTCTTCTTTCACTTTCCTTGACCTTTTTCCTCTTCTTAGCCGAAAGCTTCCCTTCCAAATGCTTCTTGGCATTGCAGTTTTTCTTAGCTCGCATAAAACCACTGCTTTTTCCAAATTCGATCGTCTTTTCAGCTATATAAACTCTTGCTTTCACAATGGATTCATTGTCAGAAAAGAAGGAACAGGAGTCATCAAAACCATGATCAACATCTAATAATCCTTGAGCCGTGGGGGAAGGTAGAATAGCCACATCACCTTCTGAATGTTGATTTGAATCAATAACAATTTCTACTGACTTTTCAATCCCAAATGCAACATCATTTTCCAAAACAGCTGCAGCAATAATGAGATCTTGATCATTTATTACTGGCACAATTGCCAGAGAAGGAGGGACTTCTGATTCATTTGCAAGTTGAAGTCGATTTAATTCCTCATTATGACTCTCAACTACATCGTTCCACGCTTGTACACTCAAAGCTTGAATTAACTCACCCTTCAAAGCATTGGTTTGATCATTTAACCTCTTTACCTCCTCAATGTACCCAGAGCTGGAAAGTTGTTTTAATAAATCTAGGGAGCAACCGCTTGGACTTCCATCATTACTGTTTGACTGCCGGAGAGACTTGCCATCCTTTTGAGCACATCTTCCGGAAAATATCGGAGATACTGATATATTGTTGTTACTGCCCTGAATGTCATCATCACCTCCATCACTATCACTAGAGATGTTGCAATCGGATGCCCTGTTCTTGTATTGATCATGAACAATTGATGGAGGAATTGGATTTGAACTGACTTCCCGAATAAATATTTTGAATGCACAATCTTGGATGTCAAGAACAAGTTCGCCATCAATTTGCTTGAAAATATCAGTTTGAATGAGGGCCCTCATGACTTCAAACTGATTGGTTGAGGAGATGCATCTGGCTAGGGACAGTAGATGGCCCCAAGGCATAGTGCATTTCTGAAAATTCTCCCACATCCAGCCATGAGGGGGAATGCCGAGAATATCAACCCAGACTCTTCGAGAGTCAGCAGCTTCGAAAATTGACCATGGCTTAATATCTGAGAACCAGTCATTTAGCTCCATTGGATTCGCCTTTGCTTCTTCCATTTCTTGAACAGAGGCAAAAGTGAGAAGAAACTTGACACTGCTGAGCGCAGTTAACTTTGAGAAAGAGCCAAAATTATCCCTAATTAGAGAGGCTAATGACTCAATTTCTCTGGGAACACTGGAAGTGCACACTAGACTCCTTGTAAGCCACTCCACAAAGTCTTCATTGATGTCGCCTTTAACTTTGTAAGTAACTTGCTCAGACTTATCCCTGCCTGAGGAGACAACACACTTAGGAACCCAAACAAGCTTACTTTTCCTTCCTCCTGTCCTCTCTTCAGCCTAGTCAACAATAATCCTCTGCCCCCTGACAAAAGATTTGTGCAGTTGATTGATGCATAATTTCGCTTCCTGCCTCCTCCATACCTCTACAAACCCAAAATTCTACTTTAACGACCTACGATTGATGATAATCGCAGACTTGACATCTGCAAATCTTCGGAAGATACCTCCAAGGCCAAACCTATCAAGGTCTTTAGGAAGGTTGCCTACAAAAATCCTTGAACCATCATTCCATCCCCGACCCCGACCCCTACCCGTATCTCCCTCTTCACTTTCTCTCACCTCACGCACCATCCCCCTCGGCTCAAAAGATCCACCAAAAAAGGGATCAATAATATGAAACCATGGAGTATCAAATCTCTTCGGTGCCATGCTAAATAAACACATACAAATCAGGCTCTAACCAAATTACTCTATTATATGTACATCTTTTTTTTCTTTTTTTCTTTTGCAAATATATGTCAAAGCTCAGAGAAACAAAGAGTAAAAGAGAAGAAAACTAAGGTATTATTTACCAAAGGTTCTACCAAAAACAGGAAGGAGACCTAAACTATTTATACAAGACTATAATGAAGAAAAGAACAGAAGAATAAAACGGTTACAACTGATTCTTTAAACTAATCAAGAATTATGTTGGATGAGGAGCTTCTCACATCTTGATGTCACACAGCATTATACCCACACAGCTCCACACCCCCCCCCTCAAGGTGGAGTGGGAGGAGTATCGACCAAACCAAGCCTTGAAGATAGTAGATTGTGTTGAAACTCCCCCAAGGCCTTAGTCATGATATCCGCCAACTGATTCTGACTAGAGACATGAGACGTCTGAATCAGCCCATCTTGTATTTTGTCCCGAATATAGTGACAATCGATACGAATGTGTTTGGTTCTTTCGTGAAAAACCGGATTGGCGGCAATGTGTTGTGCCGCTTTGTTGTCACAAAAGAGCGAGATTGGCATGTGACAGGGAATGTGAAAATCAGCAAGTAATTGGGTGATCCATTCAATTTCCGAAACAATGGCTGACATAGCCCTGTACTCGGCTTCTGCGGAAGACTTTGAAACAGTTTTTTGTTTCTTAGTTTTCCAAGAAATGAGAGAATCCCCAAGAAAAATACAATAACCAGTTAACGATCTTGCTGAAAACTGACAGCTACCCCAGTCGGCATCAGAGTAAGCAGTTACTTCCAAGGAATTGTTGCTGGGATAAAAGAGGCCCTTGTTGATGGTGTGCTTGAGATATTTGAGGACGTGTAAAGCAGCTGAATAATGAACATCAGTTGGTTGCTTTAAAAACTGACTGAGATGTTGAACGGAATAACTTATATCAGGCCTTGTCAAAGTCAAGAATAATAATCTGCCAATAAGCCTCCTATATGGTGACGGATCAAGGAGAGGAATTCCTGTGTCGATTGATAGTCTCAAACCACGTGGAAGAGGAAATTTTGCGGGCTTTGATGCAGTAAGACCTGAGTCAGAAAGCAAATCAAAAATAAATTTTCTTTGGTTTAAAAAGGTTCCCTGAGAAGACCTTGCTATTTCTATGCCAAGGAAATATCGAGCAAGGCCTAAGTCTTTGATAGTGAAGCTTGCATGAAGACTTCACTTGAGATGGACAATCCCCTGTAATGAGCAAATCATCAACGTACACTAAGATATAAATGAAACCAGCAGGAGAATTTTTAGAGAAAAGAGAATAATCATTGTAAGAATGAGTGAATCCTTGTTGTAAGAGGAACTTGGTAAGTTCTAAGTTCCATTGTCTGGAGGCTTGCTTCAGCCCATACAAGGAACGAACCAATTTGCAAACCTGGCCAGGCTGAGCTTTATGATAACCTTTTGGAGGTATCATGTAGACCTCTTCATCGATATACCCATGTAGAAAGGCGTTGTTGATGTCTAATTGGTGTAAGTCCCATGCTTTAGCGGTAGCAAAAGCAATGAAAAAACGAACAGTGCCTAATTTAGCTACGGGAGAGAAAGTATATTTGTAATCTTTATCCTTTATTTGCAAAAAACCCCGGACAACGAGCCTGGCTTTATATCTTTCTACGGAACCGTCAGATTTGAATTTGGTCTTGTAGACCCATTTTGAGGTAAGCGCTTGTTTTCTTGGAGGTAGGGTAGTAAGCTCCCAAGTACCATTGGTTTCCAAAGCTTCTAGCTCTTTATTCATCGCAGCTATCCACTCTGGATGTTTTTGAGCTTCAGAGAAGGAAGATGGTTCAAATGTGCTAAGAAGCTGATGAAGAAGCAATGTAGGACTGAGATAGGTGAGAAAGATCGTTAGTAGACAGTAAAGGGTGTTTGACATAAGAGGAAAAACTTTGAGATTGAGAAGAGGAAGAGTTAGAAGGTTTATCATGTCTGCTGGTAGGTTGAGAATAATCTTGCAACCAAAACGGAGGATGTTTGCTCCTGGTAGATCGTCTGAGAGGGACATTATTTTCAACAGTCGTGGTATCATCAGAGTTAGTAGAGACAAAATTGTGAGTTGAATCTGAATCTAATGTACTCTTATCGTCAATATTTGCTGAAACGATATTTAGATCTAATTGTGTTGTAGGTAGAGAGATTGAATCTGAAACTACTTGTTCATTAATGTCTATTGGAACGAAGTCAGGGGTAGGAATAGCAAGAGCAGAATCTGATGTTGTATCTGGAATCGTGTGCATATTGGAATTAATAGAATCATCATACACACAGGTCTGCCAGGGGTGATTGGTCCAATCTGACTCAAAATTTTTATCAGGAGAGTTGGTCTTGTTGTTTTCTTTATAAGGAAATCTATTTTCTTGAAAAACGACATCTCGGCTATGAAAATTTTTGTGGGAAGCCAAGTCATATAGTTTATAGCCCTTAAGGCCAACAGTATAACCAAGAAATATGCACTTAATGGCTCTTACATCAAACTTATCTTTACGGCCAAAATTTACAGAATAGCACAGACAACTGATAGTTTTTAGAGCATTCAGGTCAGGAGCACGCCCAAAGAGCATTTCAAAAGGACTTTTCCAGTTCAATTTTGCGACGGGTAATCTATTGATGATATAAGTGGCAGCAAGCACACATTCTCCCCAAAAATGTTTGGGTAAATTAGCATGAAAGCGTAAAGCTCTGGCGGTTTCTAATAAGTGTCGGTGTTTTCTTTCCACAGTCCCATTTTGTTGAGGTGTGTAGACCATAGATCGTTGGTGAACAATACCTTTTTCAGCAAATAAACTAGAGCAATTACGATTTAAAAATTCAGTACCATTATCACTACGAATTATACAAACTTGGGCATTAAACTGAGTAGAAACCATTGACAAGTACTGAGAAAGAACAATATGCACAACAGATTTATTGTCAAGAAGATAGGTCCAAGTTGTTTTAGTATAATCATCTACAAGGGTGACAAAATAATTTGAACCATCTATATTTGAAGTCTTGTAAGGTCCCCAAAGATCAACATGAATTAATGAGAAGGGTTTATTAGATTGGGATACACTTCTGTCAAAAGATAATCTATGAGCCTTTGCCAGGATACAAGTTTCACAAAAAAAATCTTTAGTAATTAAGTTTTTACAACCAGGTATATGCAACATTTTTGAGACAGAGGTATGCCCCAAGCGAGCGTGTAAAAGATGAAAAGAGGTTACAGATTTGTCGGAAGTCTCAGATGTTGTTGTTGAAAAGCCAGAGGACCCAACAGCAGCAATAGTTGGAGCAGTGGGACTGAATTGTAACAATCGATGAAGGGAGTATGAGGCGGGACTTCCTTAGTCGAAAGATCCTGAAAAAAGCAAACATGAGGGTAAACGTGTAAGCATAGGTTTTGATCATTTAGGAGTTTTAACACAGAGAGCAAATTAAACTTGAACTCTGGGATGTACAAAACTCCCTGAAGAGTTATCTTATGATTTAGATGAACTTTCCCAGCTGTAACAACTTGCTTAACAGATCCATCTGGCAACACTACTTGAACAGGCTTAGCAAGAGTAACAATATCATGAAATAAAGACAGATTGAAGCTCATGTGATCACTTGCCCCCGTGTCAATAATCCAAGAACTATGAAAAGAACTTTGGACATTGCCACAAACAACAGTAGGGGCAAGATTACCTGAACATTGTTGGGTGCCAGCAAATTGTGCCTTGCTTGTGGAAGGTTTGTTCTGGTTTATCAGTGCTACTTGTTGGGCCAAGGCTTGCAAAAACTCACTGTCGAATTGAGGAAAGGTAGCAGGAGAGGTGTCTAGAGGAGTGTCGGATGCTACATTGGCAGCTACCCTGGAATCATTCGATTTGACCTTGCCATTTCTTGGTCCTTGATACCAATCGGGGTACCCTACCAACAAGAAACACTGATCCTCGGTATGACCGGATTTTTGACAGTGATTGCAAAAGCGCTTGGACTTGGTGTTCTTGGAGTCCTTCTTGAAACGAGAGGAACTCTTGGCAAGAAGCGCCTCCTGAACGTTTGTATCATTTTCTGCATTTGGTTCAGACTTGTTAGTATAACCGGAAAAGTCTCTAGGAATGTGAAGACCTCCAGTAATTTGTCTCTGTCTTTCCACTCTTTGTATCATGTTGAAGGCTTTGTTGAGAGTAGGTAAGGGTTCCAGAGACAATATTTGTCCTCTAACAACTTCATAATCATCATTCAAATGCATGAGGAAATGCATTAGCTTATCCCTTTGTTCATTCTCGTAAACTTGCTTGATAGAAGGACAAGTTTTAGGGCAGGTGCACACGGGGATATCAGACATCTCAGCAATTTCATCCCACACCTTCTTGAGTTTAGTGAAGTAAATGGCAACATAATCGTTCTGTTGATGTAGGTCGTTTAGCTCTTTCTTCAACTTGAACAGGAGAGGGCCATTGGTCTGACCGAATCTTTCAACAAGCTCTTCCCACAATTCCTTAGCAGAGGCAACATACAAGAAGGCATCAGAAATGTCAGGAATCATAGCAAATAACAGCCAACTTACAACCATAGTGTCGACTTTGATCCATTGGCTGTAATTGGTAGAATCCGCAGCAGGTTTAGCACACTTCCCTGTGATGAAGCCGAGTTTTTCTTTGGTTTGAAGACCAATCTTTATCGATCTACTTCACTTTTGGAAGTTAGACCCGGTGAATTTCAGATTGGTAATCGGCATAGACGGGTGATCAGAAGGTTGTAAATGTAGGGGATCATTGTTGTAGTTGTTCTCAATTTTGGAACCACTCGTAGCTTCACTTTCAGACGACATGGCAGATACGTGGAGGAGAAATCAAGGATAATCTTGATCGAAATCTCTCAGGTAAGCAAGAGCTCGATTGTTTACAATTTGAGCAGCGGAAAGAAGGGTTCAGGAGCAACGACGCTCTGATACCATGTCAAGGCTCAGAGAAACAAAGAGTAAAAGAGGAGAAAACTAAGGTATTATTTACCAAAGGTTCTACCAAAAACAGGAAGGAGACCTAAACTATTTATACAAGACTATAATGAAGAAAAGAACAGAAGAATAAAACGGTTACAACTGATTCTTTAAACTAATCAAGAATTATGTTGGATGAGGAGCTTCTCACATCTTGATGTCACACAGCATTATACCCACACAGCTCCACATATAGATTTATAAAATAGTATAATATATATCACTTTCATACATTACTGACTTCTAAAATTTAATTGAAGATGGATTATATAAAAATTAATTCTTACAAAATATAAAAAATAAGATAGTGAATATGACAAATATCATTGTGAATGTGTAGTAATATGCATTATATCATTGTTAACTAAAATACACACATATATATATGATTTCTCATATACACAAAATGTGTATCATGTTTTCATAAATCATATTCAAATGATATTTTTGTGGCCATATGATTTCTCATCGACAAACTGGTTTTTATATAATTCATTTCCGATTCAATTATGTATTTCTCTATCAATAATATATAATAATATAAATTTAAACTAAAATAAGATAATTAATAAGTATTTGGTCGAAAACTCGTGTTATTTTTCAAGTAATGGGGACCCAGAATCGCTGGACATTGCCACATTGGTAGCGATGCAGACGTTTGTAGGACTACTACTACTACCGATGGTGGGTCACGCTCATATCGAGTGGAAATCGAATACGTTGTAGTAACCGGTAACCTTTCTTTTTTTTTTTTATTATTTGTTTTTCCTTTCCTCCGACTTCCCAGCACTGGCCTTTGAACGTGCTCTATCTAAATCAGCTAAAAAGAAAATGTTGCGGAGTACAGTATTAAAGTACTTTTTCAATATAGGTTTCTACCGTTCTACGTAAGAGCTATTTGACTTTGACCATTAGTTAATCAATAAGTTACTTTGGGGTACCCTAAATTTTGGTGAAATATTTTTCTGGTACCCCAACTTTTAAAAACTAATTTTGGGGTACTCTAACTTTTAGAATTAGAAATAATTAGGTGAATTTCTGGCCAATGATTTGAATTCACCGGTGAGTTTTAGGCGGGAAATCGATTAAGTGTTTTTGTGGATGAAAATGCCCTTTGTTTTCATGGACGAAAATGATTTCAATCAATCGAAGTTTCGCCGGAAATTCAGCTAGTAATTTCTAATCCTAAAAGTAAGGGTACCCTAAAATTAGTTTTGAAAAGTTAATGTACCAAAAAATTGTTTCTTCAAAAGTTAGGGTACCTCTAAGTAATTTTTTGTTAATTAAGCATAGATTCATAATCTTTAAAAGTCAAATAAACAATGTGAGAAATCAAGGATGAAATTTAATGTGCAATAAGCTTCCATTTATTTCACCATTTCTTTAATAAAAATTTTAATCTATTAGCTAATACACATTCGCCCCGTTTTCTTTGTCACCCTAGCTAAATTTGGAAAATTAATTAATGCATACTGGAAATTAGGTGAAACATATATAACTTGTCTAATTTACCCCTACATTAATTGAAAATAATAATTGTTGAAATTGTAAATAGTGATAGATAAATTTATTAATTAAGGCCCCGTTCTTTTATACATTTGGTTGCGGTGCGGTGTAGTGTAGTGGAAATTTTTTGAAAATTGTAGTGGGCTGGGAAAGTTGTGGGGGAGTGTTAAAGGTTGTGGTGGATTGTGAAATGTTATGGTGTAAATTATTATAAGTGAGTTGGTATATTTGAAATTGTAATTGGAAAAAGTGAGATGAAATTTTTTTATTGAAATGGTAGATTGTGCTGGGTTGTGGTGAAATATGGAAAGTTGTGGTGCGGTATGGAACCACAACCAACTAATCACATAAAAGAACGGGGCCTAAAGGTAAAAACAGAATGACAGTCGTTGGAATTTTAAATGTGACAAACAAATTAGGATAAATGAGTTAGTTAAAATGACAAACATTCTGGGACAGAGGTAGCATTTCTGTTCGTTTTTATCTTACTTTTTAATTAAATTTTCTCATTTTATGTTGTCTATCACTTTATAATTTCAACAATACATTAATTACCATTACATCAACTCCTTTGATTAGCCAACAAGATCCCACTGGAGTTGAGATAAAGGAACACCACCTAACCTCTGAAGAGACCACTCCCAATACCCATAAACAAAATGGATAAAGATAAGAGAAATTTGTGGAAGGGTTTTCAAACACACATACTCCATTACATCAATATTAAAAATGTTCATCAGCTAGGGTTCTAAAAATTGGCTCAAAATAATCCGAAGTCGGAGGTTATTGGCTCAAAATAATCCAAACTCACTTTTTGGCTGAAAATAATCCAAACATTTAACCTATTTACTCGGACTAAATCGAAATCGATTTCCAGTGTCGGAATTCCGACTGGTCAACTTATGTAGACACCAGTCAGCATAAATTCAAAACCAAAATCAATTAAAGAAACACATGCTCAGGCTTCCCAGTCAGAATTTCGACGCCAGAAATCGATTTCGGTTTAGTCCGAGTAAATAGGTTAAAAGTTTGGATTATTTTCAGCCAAAAAGTGAGTTTGGATTATTTTCAGCCAATGACCTCCGACTTCGGATTATTTTGAGCCAAAAACCCTCTAAAAAATGGTTACGTATATAAGGAAGAGGAGATGGTCCGAAAATACACGCAGAAAATAAGATATGTCACGTCCATGTCGTGTTGGTGCCACGCCCGTGTCAGGCATTGGCGCGGCAGATACAAGTTGTGTCGTCGCCCTTGCTTGCGGAAGTGGACAACAAAACCCGAGGCTTGTCACGGTTGCGACAAAGCAAGTCGCACCCGTGATAGGGCGTTATGTACGTGACACGGATTGTGTCAGGATGATATAGTTTGTATTAGCTCCTATTGTCTTCTGATTTTTGTTCATGTGAGGGGCATGATCATGTTGAGTGTTGATATGGCCGTGTCTCGAGTCTTCCTTGTCCTTTTTGGTCCTCTTCGGTCCTATTTCCTCCCGGTTTTTCCCTTGATGCTTCATGAACCTGATCCTGGTCCTTATGAAAAGACTAAGATGCCCCTTTGTTCCTAGAAACAGATGATTTTAATTAGGTTTCAAAAGCGATCTAAGCTTGACTTGGTAGAAAATAAGCTTGGACCCACCTTTGTTATTTTCTCCGATGCCATGTACCATCGAGAAATATGGATCAACTTTGAAGCTTAATTTCAAACGCCAAAAATACTTGATTCCTTCTCTTTGTAGTTTTTGTATACGTTGGACAAGGAGTACCTTGCACTTCTGTTCCAAGGCAGGATAAACCAAGACGTATGGATGTCTACTATTCAAGCTAGTGTATTCGCCCATCTAAATTTTAGTTTCATGGCTTTAAACTAGTCTTGCTTAGCATTACATAAAGTTTTTGAGATGTAATTCTAATCATGTTTTACAAGTTTACACTTTAGCTTTGATTGATCCTCGTGAATAAAAATACATAAGTTTAGGTTCATGTTGACCTATGATTTCAGCTATTTAAACAACAAATAAGTGGTCATTTATAGACTTGTAGTACGTTGTATATAGAGGTTTTGAGATGTAATTCAAATCATGCTTTAATTTACAAGTTTGGCACTTTAGGGATTACTTGATTTTCTATATTGTGGGTGAGTTGGTTGAAGTTCTTAAACCTTGATATTGTGTTTGGGAGGTCGAGTGAAATTTCATGTAAGCGCAAGCCTTGGATAAGACGCCTTTGTCGCTGTTGCATTGCAAATATAAGGTACACTTTAATTTCTTGCAATTGATGGTGGCAGAGATGTCATTGGTGTTGGAGTAGTCAATCTTTGGATGTTGACATAGTTGTCTTAATATGTATACACATATACTCTGCAATTTACTCTTCACTCTTCTATGAATATTGGTACACTATGTAGACGCGCTATTTTGAAACATCTCAATAGTGTATTCAAAGATTATGAGAGGTTGTTGCGATGCATGAACTGGGGAAATATTTCCCCTCTGCCAGTAGGCTTGTGTTGTCCATGTTCTTTGAATTGGATGAGTTACTTTCAAATTAGGATAATTAAATTTGAATAAGTTATGATAAATTATGATGTTTTTTTGGATAATTGTGTTTTTAGAGTGAATTTTTTTTCGGGGAATTGTATTAGGTTGGGATAAGTTATAAGTTTAAGTTAAGAGAGTTATAACCAACCTAACAAAAGAACGGAGGAATTTAGAAGGGGGGAGGGGGGAGTGTGCAGTGCAGGGGTCAGTTAGAGAAAAGCGATCAAGTAACATATTTGGGATTGTTGAATACTTTCGACAAATAATTAAACTATTATAAAATATGCAAATTAGTATATTAAAATTTATTTTCTTACTAATTCCTTTTTAAATTTATATCACTTTATGTGATACCTACCTCCTATAATATTCTTTGTTCATTTAATGCTTTGAAAGCCAATGTCATACAATAATTTAGAACTTTTTGTCAAAAATTTTTCTTTGACGAAACTTTTTCTATAAAATAATCAATTTAGTTAACTTTTCATAAAAACACATCAACTAATATTACAGTTGTAACCTACAATAAAAATTATAGTTTATATTTATTATATTTTGTAATATAATTTTGTAATTAATGATAATTCGCATGAATGTAAGCATTATTATATACATTAATGATAATTTGATACTCCCTCCTTCCCATTTTATTTGTCACTTAAGACATGATTCACAAAACCAATAAAACTTCCAATTTGCATTAATTTGCATTTTTGGAAATGAGAAAAAGTTGAATAAAATGGTGAATAAAAAAGAAAAATGGTGAATAATAAAGAAAAATGGTGAAAAAAGAGAAAATTTGAAAAACAAGATGTATAATTTGATAAATTAGTAATTAATGTGTTATTGGAATTGTAAGCTGACAGATATTATGGGAAAAAAGAAAGTTAGTTAAAGTGACAGATAATATGGGAAGGAGGGAGTATTCTATTAAAGTAATTTTTGTATAATTGAAATAAACTATAAATAATTAATGATAGAGATTGTTTATTAATGCATTATTTAATTCAGATTTGTAGTAATTGTAGGTTAGAATTTATAGTAATTGTAGGTTAGAATTTAATAAAAGGGTGCATATATATTTATACAAATTAATCAATGATATTTTAGTGTTTGCAATCAAAATACATTCGAACAAAATGAAAAGGCGCATATTAACATATTGCAAAATCATCTATTAGGCTGAAAAACCTATTTGAAAAAGATATTTACTTAATAACAAAGACAATTATTTTGCTGGTCAAACAGCCAAACCGCTTTAAGAAGCTATGAAGTATTTCTTAGAAATAAATCATTTGCGTAACACACCGTTAGAATCAAAAGAAATATTTCATTATTTTCCACATGTGAAGTAAAGTATAAGAATATCAAATCCAGTTTGTTCATTTCAAATATTGTCTCCAAAGATCAAGTTAATTAAGGTTTTCAAATCACGCTTTATCTTTTGCCCATGATAAATCAACAATATAAGGTATACCTTTTATTTTTTGATGGCAACAAAATAAGGGACTTTAATCTATTCTAATAGAAATTAATCAGTACCACCCCTTCTCAAGAGAAGGGCAAGTCTTTTTGAAGAAAAAGATAATATTCCACCCGACCTACTCACTGGGAAAGGGAAAAAAAAAAAGTAAACGAAAGGAAAAGGGGGATTTTTGGTGAAAAATGCATGTATTTCTGCAAGGAAGACTTTCATGGGTCCAAATAACATCAAATTACAAGCTGGCCATATTCAAAGATTATTCCAAACCAAATCAGCAATTAAAGTAAGCGGCTCCAACGACTATGAGAATTTCATGCACAATAAAATCAAACCCCTTCTTTTAAGAAATTGTCCACATTTTAGGGTCAACACCCTAAACCCTATCTGCCGGACTGCTTCCGTCTTTATCCATTTCCATCCATTTCTTCTATCCAGCGTTCCAGCATTACAATTTTAATTTTAATTAACATAGGCGGATCTACATTGAGGTGAGGGGTGTTAATGGATACGTACCCTTACCCCAATAAAAATGCGTGATTTTCTAATATAATTGGGAGAAAAGTTTCTTAGTTAGAGTAAGTGGACCCTTAAAAAAAAAAATCTCAAACAATATAATATGGATGTCCAATTTAACATCAACTCAAAATCTTACAACACTACATAATTATTTTTAAAAAATGTACGTCAACATCTATTTTCTATTTTCAATTTTCAATTTTCTCGCCCATGCAAACTCTCTCTTCTATCTTTTTCTCCCTCTCTATCTTACTTACAGGAGCTCCTAGTAATTGTTTCCTATTAATTGCTTCACGGATATAATGAGCAGACGATTTTAGGTGCGTCGAGTTAAAAGTTTAAAATGTTATTCTACTTTGCGAGGGAAATTTAAATGTTAAAGATAATCGTCAAACGAATTTAATTTGTGCAAGCATGTTGCATGCTAATTTATTTTTCATTATTCAGACACATGATTTCAGATTAAAGATATTGATTCTATCAGGAAAAAAAGATTAAAGATATTGATGAATATCTAGGGTTTAAACTGGTAGTTGACTTATGTCTTAGGCCCAACTCTTTCAAATTCAAGTGTATAGGAAAATATCTAATTAATTTAAAATTTTAATTTATTCGATTGATATATTTATATGATCGATGATGTGAAATTTTATTAAGCTTGTATCTATGTCATTAAATTTTTATTTTTATCTTTATTTTCGTTTTTTGAAATGTAATTTTTTTTTTGTAAAAGTACTTATAAATAATAAATATATTAAACACCCAAAGTTAAAAGTTTAGATCCACCACTTATTACACCTTACCTTTTCAATTTAGCTAGAAATGATTCTACCAACTTAGATACTCCTTTTCTCAGTCTAATTTTTTTTTCTAGAAAATTTATCTTATTTAATTATATATCTAGAAATATTGAATGCTTAGAAAATTTATCTTTACTTAATCATATACTGTTGTCAGAAATCTTAAATGCTTAAAAAATTTTACGGTAATTGCACTCAATTTTCAAGTATTACTAACTCCGTCCCATGTTGTTTGTCCATCCAACTATATTTAAAAGTCCAATGGTCATGGGAAATGGGGTGAAAAATGTGTAATGTACCACAATTGCCCTTACTTTTCTCATGTGAAGAAAAATAAAAAAGAAACAAAAGAGTATTTATTAGGGGTATAATAGGAATTACAATCATTGCAATTATAAAATGGACAAACATTTTGGGACAAAGGAGTTAGGTAGACGGACAAACAATTTGGGACGGAGGTAGTAGTAGGCTAGCTAGTAACGTTTCCAAGGTTCTTGGAATTAATGTCATGTTCATATCACTCAACTGTATAAGCACATACTCCCTCCATTTATTATGTTATGCCTCAATAAGAGTAATACATAATAGTCGAAGTAAAATTATAACGCTCCAAAAATTCAATTATGAAAACGTCAAAGTCAAACTAACGTTAATAGCGGAAGACTCATTTTTTCTTTTTATTAATTTGGGCGTTACTACCGCACCTCCAAAGAGATGCAAGGCAAGAACAGAGATAAACAAAACAAACTACGAACATCAAATTTATAACTAAACATCATCTCAGTTCAACAACATTAAGAAACTACTAAAAGGTTTCAAGTCTGATCATAACAATTAAACTCTTTATTCAAAGCTACGTCCTCATTGCTAGTGCCCGTTCCCATCACATAACTAACTATCAAAACAGTTAAAAGATCATTTCAAATCATTTAGGGGAGGGGAACAAGTCAAACCTTTTCACAACTCATTTGAATCTCAACCCAAAAATAACATAGTTAAGAAATAACAGAACTTAGAAACAACAGTACAAGCTTTCAACTCAGAAAAACACAACGTTCCAGAAAACTCAATTGACCTTTCAATCTCAGAATCAGACATCAGAAATTAGAACAGAGTAATCCTTTCCCTAGAAAACAATCAGAATTTTATTATGCGGGCGGAATTGGCCTATCCCTAGAATATCAGAACTCAGAATCAGAACATGATCTCAAATCCTCAAAATCAGAATATGGATGGCCAGTCCCAGAAACAGAAACAGAATCACACTTGTGCTTACTCAATCTCAGAAACATATCGGGACTCCCCGATCTCTTGATAACTCCCCTGCAGGAACAAACCCTGGTCTTTGGGTCGTTACCCGCAACCCGCTTATGGTTTCACTTTGGTTATTAGTATCTCATGAAGTTCAGACGTTAAACTTAAAACAAAAACCCAACCCAGTTTCCAAAATCGACAGAATAAAACTCAGAGTTTAAAAGACTGTCACATTTTACTCAACTCAGAAAAGAACTCATAGACATCCAAATCAGACAATCAAAATTCACAAAAAATCCCCGTGCGGGATGCACGCTTCATAAAACATATTAAAATCACAAAAACAAAATAAAACAGCATCCCAATGGGGATTAGGACATAGATATTACCTGAACAGCTTCTCTTTACTGCAACACTTACACATGGGAGCTACTACTTCGTCGTCTCGTTCGGACCTAGGATTCGAATATAAACTTCTATAATTAATACTTTCTACGATAATTAGTTACTCACGAATCCAACCCTACCCCCAACCTTAATACCTACTCTTATAGTTACTTAGCCATGTAACGAGCAAAACTACCATGGAATCACGAACATCACAACACACCTTTTCTAAAAGAATATTAATAAAATCGATACAACACGTTTAAAGTAATAAACTATATTGCCATGACAATATTGACATTAAAATAAGGTCTCAAACTTAAACTCATATCACCTCATAACATCATAAAAACTCCTCCACAACCTTAAGACATTTTAAAACTTTCTTTAAGACCTAATCAGCAACAGTTAATCATCATAAACTCTAGATATGAAAAACCTTGCATGCTACTATTCATAAAACACAAATACAAGCCATAATAATTCCAAATGCTTACCCTAGGGTCCCATTTACTCCCATATTCATACCTTATTATTCAAACACTTCAACCATGGTTCCTAACATGTTTCTAGGGTCTCAAAACAACCATGCATAAACCTCACTTTTAGTAACATAAACCTAATATAAACATTTATGAACATAACATTCAATCTATACTAACACAACTTACTCAAAACCAACCAAGGTTCCAACTTTATTAATCTAAATACTTAAACCAACTCCTAATCATGCTTCTAAGGTCTTAAACAATCATGTTTCATCATATTAGAAAATAAAATCCTATCACAACACCCATGAATATAACATAAAAACATAGTAACTTTAACATGCCCAAAAATCCAACTTAGGCTCCAACCTCATTATTTCCACCATTTAAGCACACTCCTATCATGTTTCTACAACTCTTAAAAGAACCACCCATTTCATATTTTAACATTCAAAATACTAACACAACATTAAGGACATGCTCAATAATAATAAACGTAACTTATCATTTCTAAAACTCAAGCAGGACTTATTCAAGAAACTTTCATATAAACTTAGCAAAGACAGTAAAGAACACATTTGAGGTTTAACATGCTTTAAACAACAATGGTTTCACGTAGGTTTGTCACATATAAACCCTAGAATCTAACCCATCATCCAAAACAAAGATTTACTCTTTATGATTCTAATCATGCATCAACAAAGCTACACTAACAAACATGATTCTTACTATTCTTAGCATTCCAAGCATCACATGAACATTACTAAAAACATATATAAATGAACTCAATCAAACAGAGGAGAAGAAACAAGGAACAACAACAATAGAGAGGGGGTTTTAGAGAATTATACTCGACGAGAGGGGACAACCAGAGGGTAGCAATGCTGGCGGTGGAGCTGGGTCGACAGTAGGTGGCGGCAGCAGCTCCGGCGGTCGTCGGCGTCGCCAGCAACGTGGTCGACAGTAGTTCGGCGGCTTCGGGAAAAACAAAGGAGGGAGGTTTCTGGATGGTGATCAGAAGGGTTAGCGAAGGTGGTGCGGTAGAGGTCGGTGCTGAGGGCGTCCCCAAAGTTGATGGCGTCGTCGGTTGCAAGCGGAGGTAAGGGTGGCGTCAGAAATGGCGGCGGAAAGAGGTGACAGTCGGTGTTTTGGGCAACACAAACAGGGGTTTTCAGGGTGAGTTTCGGTGGGTTTTGTGACGTGCTTGGGCGGCGGAGATGCCCGAAAATGACTCAGTGGTGATCGGAATAGGGCGGGGTGGCGATCAGCGATGAAAAGGGGGAGGAAGGAGGGTGGTAGGAGGTGGTGCAAGGTGGTGGCGTGGGTGGTGTGCTGCGTCGAGGTGCACAATGGGAAAGAGAAGAAGAGAATAAGGGGGGAGGAGAGCGAAGAATATTATAACAACTTTGCGGCTGAAGTGATATATTACAGTTTGTTTGTATTGGAGGTTAAAGGAGGGGAGGGGAAGGGAAGGGAGGGGAACACTTAACCCCCATTCCCCTCCGTTCCCCTCCATTTTCTTAACCCTCAAAATGAAGGGGAATGAGGGGGAAGGGAAGAATTTTAACACTTGCCCTCCATTCCCCTTGTTAATAAATCCAAACAAGGTTAACCCTAATCACCTCCCTTCCCTTCCCCTTCCCTCCATTACCTTACCCTCCTTTCCCCTCCCTTCCCCCTCCTAAATTGAATCCAAACACACTATTAGGGTATTTTACAAAGGGTAGGGGTCTAAATAGGGTATTTATAGAGGGAGAATTTAGGGTAAAATCCACGTTATAACAAATCACATAAATAAACGGGAAATAACGCACGTCAGGAATTTTAACGGTAATAATAATAGCATTTTTCGGGGTTTTACAAAAATTAAATTGACTACTAGATATCAACATAAACTAATGCAAGATTAAAGGAACAAGAATTTAACGTGAAATTCCAATCAGGAAAAACCACAGGTGACACAACTTCTACTTTTTTTTTTATAAGTAGTGGCCAAGCAAGCTCTTTTATTCAATCAAAATGAGTTCCAAGAAGCACTCAAAGAGTAAAAGCTCAAAGATCAACAAATATCAAGAGAAGCTATTACAATCACCACATTTGAATATGCCATCGCAGCAAAGTGCAACAACTGTAGACAATAAAAATAGAAGCCTGGGTAAGCCTGACATGCTCAAGCACCACATCTGAATGTCACTGAAAGATGGAAGGAATTTGGTGAAAGTTCATAGCAAACTGCTCTACTGAATAGGTGTGTGAATCTTTCCAAGCAATGAACCAAAGGCAAACCCTCCATTTGATATTGTGCAGAACCATCTCCTTGTTTCTTTCCACTTGATCAAAAATTAATGCATTTCTATGACTCCAAATAGACCAAATTACAGCAAAAAAGGATGCCAACCATAAGCATGTCCTCAAATAGACACAACTTCTACTATTGGTAGAGATTGCAAAGAATGATCTTTTCCCAAGATCGACTCAAATAGAGAACAACAACTCACACAAACTCTCACTAAATTGGAATATGAAGTTTCTAAATACACCTCGTCCCATGGGAGATGTCCTCAAGATTGGTCGCACCAAATAAGGTGATTGAACTCCCTAGTTATAATGAACAACTCCCTCCAAACCTACTTTGACACCCACTCCAATTAGATTTAAAACCCCACATAATAAGGAAACCCAACATAATAAGGAAACTTAAATAATATCATAATACAATTAGGAATCAAGTGATTGCGGAGTTAAGAAATTTGGTGATTTTAGAACACTTTTCTAACATTTTAGTTGATGTTTTAGATGATTGGTGTAAAATCAGGGTTGTAAAAATATATAGGGTACTCCCTCCCTTCTATACTATTTGTCACTTAGTTGACTTTCACAGTTTTTAATGTCATTTTTTGGCAGATAATTGCTCATAATATTTTTTGATGACTGCAATATTATACTTTTGGGTTACTATGTTTCATTACAAATATAATGATAATAACTTTATATAACAAATCATTGTAAATATCGATACATTAGTAGTCAAAGTTTTTAAAGTTTTATTAGCATCATTTTCAAGTCAACAAATCATATGAAATAGAGGGAGTAGTTATTAGGAAAAATATTTAAATATATTTAATTAAAATTAAATTTAGATATATTATTCAATGAATGCTGGCCAAAATAAAATTAAAAAAATGTAAGACAATTTTATGGTTTTGGGAATATAGTTGTCATGGTAATTTCCACGATCACCTGTTCTTTGGATTGGATAAAATGAGGTTTAGATATATTGGATTGCACTGGATTTGATTCTTTTTTAGGGAATTGTGTTTTTATTGGGGATGCTTTTTTAGGGAATTGTGTAAGGTTTGGAAATATGATATATCAATTTTATTTATTTTTGAAAATTACAAAGTTTTAGTTTTTTAAATTGTGAAAATCATGTATGACTAATTAAAAATAATATTTTTTTTCTGTTTGTTAATCGTGAAGTAGGAAGGATATGTGATGAAAATTTTTCCTAAAGCACCGACCTCCAACTTTTTGGCCGATCATATTTTCCGCCGGAATGTAGATGGAGTTGCAGCCACCACGAGATAGAGTCTGACACAACCCCACTAGTGTACAATCCATCTGCGCCATGTCATCGCCACCGTGCAAATCATATGTTTCCCATGGCAGACTTATTACCCGACTACTGCCAACAATTGTAATCTCCGCTGTTCGATCTCCGTTAAATCAGTAACCTTTGGTCGGCGGTCGTTGCAAGTAATCGTGGAAACGTGAATCGGAAGTTCGTGTATATTAATTTCCAGGTTTACTTTATAACCGTGATAATTATGAAAAGAATTCTGAACAAAGGAGTTTGGCTGGATAGGTACTTCTCTTCATAGTATACCAATGGTCAGAGGCTAGTTATGTTGTTTGTTTTCCTGATAATTTGTAACACTGGTTTGTATATTTTGTTAGTTTTAAAAATTTTATTTTTTTTCGTTTACAATAATTTGATGTGATGGCTAGTGGGGCATTTTTAAAATTTTTAATCTTTTAAATATAGATTGTTTCAAATGCGAGTTCTAATATAATTCAAACCCTATTCTTTTCTACGGTTTGTCCTTGGTGGTTATGTCCAAATTTGGTCAAATATGTTTTTTTTAGTTGTTAAATTGTGGTTAGTGTTGCTATGTCAATGTTTTATTTTGTTTCAATTGATTCCTACATGTTATCCAACTCATATACTTTTTTGTTTTCTGAACCATCCAATTCATATATATTTATAAATGTCATAAGTCATTCACAATAATTTGATATGGTGGCCGGTGGGGTAATTTTTTAATTTCTTTTCTTTAAACATACAATATCTATTGTTCTAAATAACTTTTTACCACAGGAAAAACAAAAAGAATCAACGACATGTTAACCACAGGGAAACCTTCTCTCAAGGCGTCTCCCTAAGTTGTTCACGTGCACGATAAAAGAAAAGTATTAAACCAAGAATTACTGTTAATTTTTGTATTTAGGTTCCCATGTCATTTTTACCCACTTTAGGATGCTTGCCAAATTCAAATAATATTGGCAGTAGGAATACCTAAGCCTTTAGGAGTTAGTTTCCTTGTCCTACTTGATCTTGGTTTCTTGTATCTGTGGAACTATCTCAACCAAAAGCTTAAGCTGATGGTTGAAACCCCAAGAATGGCTTTATACTCTAACACGCCCCCTCACGCGAATGCCCTTTGGCCTTGAAGCGTGGATGCTGCAAAGACCCTCTTTACCTTGCGCAATTACATATGGGGGGTGTTGGGATTCGAACCTAAGACCTCTTGTTTATTGGTTTGGCTCTGATACCATGTGGAACCATTTCAACCAAAAGTTTAAGCTGATGGTTGAAGCCCCAAGAATGGTTTTATACTTTAACAGTATCAAGATCGAGGATATATTTAGTCTCTTCATGTTGTACAACAAGAGGCAAGAAAAAATATACAAGAATTCAATTCTCAATCAATTTTCTTTTTTCATCTCACACACAATTTTTACATGGTATCAGAGCCAAGTCAACATGACTACTAAACTTGTAATTAATAATACCCATCGATACTACATTCATCCTTCTGATGCATCGAGAGCTATAATCACAACTATCTTTTTCAATGGAGAAAACTACGATGTTTGGGAGAAAGCAGTCATGACAGCCCTCGTGTCAAGGAACAAACTTGGGTTTGTTGATTGAACTTTCACTCTCAAAGACGATGCCATGCAAGGGGAGAAACATTCATGGGCTATGGTGAACGCCACCATATGCTCTTGTTTAATCAATGTGATTCATGACAAGATCATGCCTTCAATTTCTTATGCCAATGAAGTGAAAAAAATGTGGGATGATTTGAAGAAGTGGTACGGCACATCGAATTACCAAAGAAACATCATTTAAAATCCAAAATTGCTAATTGGAAGCAAACAGAAGGTATGTCTGTTGTGGATTATTACTCGAATCTTGTAGGATTACAAAGTGATCTTGAGGATGTAACAACTCATCATATGTGCACTTCAAGGAATCGCAAGTGTGAGATTGGTAAGTATCTGATATGTGGGAGTTCTTGGATAAAAATGTCACTGAAATTTGTAAAAATTGCAATTTTGCCACTCGAAAAAAACATGTAATGAAAGTGCCATTAATTTATGTTAACTGTGAAAAAAATGCCGCTTTACTGGTTTATGACTTGTTTTAGCCGGTTAAAGACAGGTGAAAGGTGTTTAATATTTTAATTAGCTATTAAGTTCCCCCCTAAGTACCTACCCAAATTAATTACTCACCCAAAATAATAACCCACCCGAATTGTTTTACAGCTTAAACTCACTGCCCCCCCCCCCATCTTCTTCTTCCTCAACTCTCTTCTTCAATCTCCCTGCTTTGGATTTTTGGATATTTGGTTGGGTGACTTGTTCTTGTTAGTCATCAAGACATCCTTTACCTTGGCAATTTCCTTGCTCATTAGATTGGCCTTTGCTTGCCTCAAAAGAACCAATTGTGAGGGTAGTTCTAGGTGAGTTTTATGTAGATTTCAAAGTGGAAGAGCAAGAGTAATATAAAACAGAATCCTTCTTGTCAAACAGAGGATTAGATTACCAAAGTTTGGTCGGGTGAATGTTGAGTTGCTGAAAATGATGAAGTTAGGTTAGTTATGGCGGAAGGATTAATGGATGGAATCTGTTGGAAATTGAAACAGATGAAGTTAGGTTTGTTCTATGTACTGATGCTTCATTGCTGAGAACTCTGTACCTCATATTCTGCACTTCCCATCAGTTGTAAACCATTCCAATTTGATTCATCTTACAATGGAATAGATAAAACTAGTCTCTATTTTTTCAATTTGTTGGAAATATGGTTAATACATATTTTGTACTTCCCACATTTGCAATAAAAAAAATCAGGTTCTTTTCACATGTACAATCACAGCAAGCCCTAGCAGGGGTGTTCCCAACAGAGGAAAAAGAGGCAGCCATTGATGTTTTTAGTGTGAAACTAGGGTTTTTCGGATAGAAAATTGAAGAACTTAACTGAAAGCCCTAATTTTTTTTGGCCCAAAAATGAAGAAAGAGTTGAGCAAGAGAAAGGGATATGCAGAACAAAGCAGGAGAGATTGAAGAGGAGAGTTGAGGAAGAAGAAGATGAAGTGTCTGGGTGGGAGGGGGGGCAGTAATTTTAAGCTGTAAAAAAATTTGGGTGGGTTATTATTTTAGGTGGGTAATTACTTTGGGTAGGTACTTAGGGGGGAATTTAATAGCTAATCAAAACATTAAACACCCTTCACCTGTCTGTAACCGACTAAAACAAGTCATAAACCGGTAAAGTGACATTTTTGTCACTGTTAACATAAATTAATGACACTTTCATAACATATTTTTTCGGGTGATAAAATTGAAATTTTTGCAAAGTTCAATGGCATTTTTATCCAAGAACTCAATCTGTGGCGCCGAAGAGGAGAAGGCCCATCAATTTCTAATGGGGTTGAATGCTGACAAGTTCAAGACGGTTCGGGGCCTGTTAGAGAAAAAGTGAGTAGCAAGGTAAGAGCGGAAGCGAATAATAGAATCGAAAACGAGATGACGGATATTACGACAAAATTTAGGAACGAAAAATAAGCGATAAAATCAAACACCGGAACTACGTGGGAAACCGAAGAATTCGGAGAAAAACCCACGGACGGCGACAGCCAGAAAATAATCCACTATGACAAAGGAGGAGTACAACCTGATCACTATCACAGGGTGTGATGCGATTCACAAAGGAGATTACAATAACAATCTCTCAACTCTCAACTCACAATCTCTCAGGATACACTGGGGAAAATATTGGTGAGACCCCTTTTCTCTCTCTCTAACTCTCTGTGTTTACCGATGTGTTTGGTGGAGAAACAAGCACCCTATTTATAGGGAAAACTCCCTATAACCTAACTTGACTCCCACTCCAATTAGATTTAGAATCTAATACAATTAGGAAACCCAACATAATAAGGAAACCAAAATAATATCCTAATACAATTAGGAAACAAATAATTGTGAGATTAAGAGATTTGGTGATTTTAGGACACTTTCCTAACAAACTCCACCTTGGACTAAAGTCAACGAATCATCGGTCCAGATAAACATCTTAACTGTCGCCATCAACACGCCCCTCCGCAGGGCGTGGCCCCGCAGGGCTCTCACATGCTTAGAACACTAACTAAGTCCAAACAATGTTCGAACTTAGCTATAGATAGAGGCTTGGTTAACATGTCTGCAGGATTATCAGAAGTATGCACCTTCTTCACCACGATTTCTCCTGCAGCAACTGTATCTCTGATGAAGTGATACCTGACGCTTATATGTTTGGTCTTCGAATGATAAGTGTCATTCTTTGTCAAATATATAGCACTCTGAGTGTCTGAATAAACCACAGTCTCGCTCTGTGGTACTCTAAGCTCCATGACCAATCCCCTCAACCAGATGGCCTCCTTCACTCCTTCCGTTGCAGCAATATATTCAGCCTCTGTAGTAGACAGGACTGCTATAGATTGAAGTGAAGCTTTCCAAGATATTTCTCCTCCACACATGACGAACACATACCCTGATATTGAGCGTCTCCTATCCAGATCTCCACCATAATCAGCATCAACATAACCTACAACATCAGACGTTGCAGCACTACCTCTATCATACAGGATGCCCTTCTCCAAAGTACCCTTCACATAGCGAAGGATCCACTTCACTCCTTCCCAACGCTCCTTCCCTGGATTCTGCATATATCTACTCACCACACTAACTGCATGGGACAGGTCAGGTCTATTGCACACCATAGCATACATCAAACTACCAACTGCACTAGCATAGGGAATATTAGACATCCTCCTTACCTCCAAATCAGATTTAGGACAGTTCTCACCAGACAACTTGAAGTATGCAGCTAAGGGAGTTGAAACTGCTTTACAGTTCCTCATGTTGAACCTGTCCAACACCTTCTCCAGATATTTCTTCTGAGACAAGAACAACTTCCTTGCCTTTCTATCTCTTTGGATCTCCATACCCAAAATCTTCTTCGCCGCTCCGAGGTCTTTCATCTCAAACTCTTGATTGAGTTGAGATTTCAGCTTCTTTATAAGTGACATGTCCCTGGAGGCAATCAACATGTCATCAACATACAATAATAAATAAATAAAAGACCTTTCTTCAAATTGTCTGTAGTACACACAGTTGTCATAGTGGCTTCTTGTGTACCCTTGCCCTATCATAAAGGTATCAAACCTTTTGTACCACTGTCTGGGTGCTTGTTTAAGTCCATACAAGGACTTCCTCAATCTGCATACCTGTTCCTGTTTACCAGGAACGATGAAACCCTCTGGCTGCCTCATATATATTTCCTCCTCCAACTCGCCATGGAGGAAAGCTGTCTTGACATCAAGTTGCTCCAACTCCAAATCAAATAGAGTAACAAAGGCAAGCAAGGTGCGGATCGACGTATGCCTCACGACTGGCGAGAATACTTCGTTGTAGTCGATTCTTTCTTTCTGGTTGCAACCCCTTACCACTAATCTGGCCTTCCACCTTGCACTTTCTACACCGGGGATACCTTCCTTTCTTTTGTACACCCACTTCGCAGTAAGAGCTCGTCGCCCTTTAGGCAACTCACATAGCTCCCATGTATGATTTTTCTGCAGACTCTCTATCTCCTCTTTCATAGCTTTTATCCAGTTTGAGGCACTCGGACAGGAAATGGCCTCCTGATAGGTATAAGGTTCGGCAACTTCAGGAGTCTCCTCTGCAACACTCAGCGCATAAGCAATCATAGCATCATCTTCTTCAGTATATCGCGCTGGTCTCCTGATCTCCCTCCTGGGACGATCTCTAGCAATGCATGGTTGTTCCTCCACCTGAGGGACATTCGTCTCAATCTCAGGTTCATCAACCTGAGTTGGTTCAGGAGCATCATCAGTAGTTTGCTCCTTATTGCAGGTTCCAGCAGCTCCACCTTGAGCCTGCTCCACCTCGAACACCATTCTTTCTGCATCCTTCTCCTGATTTCCTGCATCATCAGAAGTACCGGTAGATTCCATTCTAGATAACATAGCAGTTTCATTAAAGGTTACATCTCTAGATTGAATAACTTTCTTCAAATCAGGACACCACATTCTATATCCCTTAGACTCAGACCCGTAACCTAGAAACATGCATTTAACATCCCTGGGAGACAACTTCCCATCATTCACATGGACATATACAGGACATCCAAAAATTCTCAAATTAGAATAATTAACTGGATTACCTGTCCATACTTCCTCTGGAATCTGGTATTCGATAGAGGCATGAGGTGATATGTTCAGCAGGTAGCAGGCAGTAGATATCACCTCTGCCCAGAACGATTTGTTCTTCCAAAGCCTTGCATTCGAGAGCATGCAGCGGGCTTTCTCCAGGAGTGTCCTGTTGATTCTCTCGGCTATCCCGTTTTGCTGAGGCTTACCCACAAAGGTTCGATGCCTTGCAATCTCATGCTCCTCGCAGAATTCAGTAAATTCAGAATCAACAAACTCCAACCCATTGTCAGTTTTGAGTTTCTTAATTTTCCTGCCTGTTTGGTTTTCCACCAAAGTGTAACCACCCGCCCTAAACCCGTACTAATTAAGACCTTAATTACGGTAATTAGCTAAAATACGCTAATAAAATTTTTTCTATTTTCACGACATGAATATTATTATTGTGGTTATTGCGGTTGTTACTTCTATTATTTATTTATTTATGCGTGACAGGTCTCGAGCAAGGCGATAGCTAAATGGGTTGAATTTATGTTACCTCGGATTTAAAGTTATAAATATTATTATAAGTGTATGAATATTTTTACGATGCGTTATATAATTTATTTTATGGTTCTCAATTTTACGTTTTTAAACCGAAGAAGGTTATATTAATTTCAATTCCGTTTCTTTTACGATTTATATTATCCAACCTTCCTAAGTACATTTTATTGCTAAATTCATTTTATTAATATGTCCTACCAATTTATTTTATGTGGTTTAGTACTAGTTAATTTTACCCAATTTATTTCCAAGTAATTTTATTTAATTTATGCTAAACTATTTTATCAAGTTTTATGTTAATTAATTTTATCTAGTTTATTACCAATTATTTACCTAGCTAATTTTTAAGTACATGATTGATTTAGTTTAATTACTAATTAGGTGATAAGTTAATTAAGGGAGTGTTTTTTTTATATATACAAGGGGGGGGGGGGGTCATAAGGATTTTTGTTTTCATTTCTCAAATCAGATTTTACTCCAACACTTCCCTCTCCTCCCTCCTCCTCTCTTCTCCAGCCAGCCACGCCCTCCTGTCAGGGCGTTTTCGTGGCGGCGTGCCAGCGTGGCTCAGAGGTGGCCGAGCCACCCTCCTTCCCTCCTCTCTTGTTTTCTTCTCCAATTTCTCCTCCAAGTGGTATAATATCCAAACCCTAACTCAAACTTTTATATTCTTAATATGATTTTCATGTTTAAATTGTGTATCTTTGATGTTTTTCATCTCTTTTAAGGTTCTTAAGCATGAATTTGTATTGTGGTTGGATTAGGGTTTGATTTTGAGTTGTAACATGTGAGTTTGGGGTTGATTTTAAGTGTTTAAGTGTTGTATTGTTGTTGAATGTTTGAAATAGTTTTTGCATGTGAGTTTTAAGGTCTTGATTGAGCAAGATTAAGTGTTTAACTTCTGGAAAATTGATGGATGATAGCTAATTTGAAGTTTAATTGAGTTTTATTGCAAATTAGTGGTAAGAAGACACATGCATGTTGGCCATATAAGTTTCTGTCTGGAATCAGAATAATACAGAGGACTAAAAGTATGTGTTTAGCCCAGTTTTTTACTTAAAAAGATAGCTTAAATCATTGTCTAACTATGGGCTTTGGAATTTCGAGAATCCGGTATGTGTAGCTCGAGTTATGAGCGAAACCGTGAAGGGGTGCGAATTGTATACGAATCTGAGTCATTAGCTTGAGGACAATTTTTCGTCCATTTAGAGACTTTATTGGTTCCCGTGGTAAACATAAAAGTTTTAGGTGACGTTTTAAGCTTTCCGGAAATGTATGGTTTGCGTTCATCCGATATCGAGAGTGGATGTTATAGGGTCGAGACTGAAGGTTATCATTTGAGTTTCTGCCCAGAAAATTCTTTAGTAAATTTGGAATTTTGTGAACCAATTTCAATCATTAAGGGATCCTTTTAGTTTGGAGACTCTTGGGTCAATATTAGGATGTTCAAGAAGTGTTTTCTAAGTTGAAAATACTATCTTTTGGAGTTTAATGTTATTTATCAAGTTATGTCTTTTTAGCTAAGTTGAGAAGTTTAAGTTATATAATAGAAATCGACTCTAAGTTGGAAGTTTGGAATGTTCCATTAGTCGAAGAGTTCTTTGAACCTCAATAATCATAGGATATATTCCTTCTCTAATGCATAATTCTAATTCACCTTTCAAACACTTCCAAAATCCATTAATCCATCGTTATAAATTCTTCTTCGTCGCTTGACGATATATCCGGAAAATCAAGAACTCTCTAATTTCCATTCTAGCCTTTCATTCCTTAATTCTCCATATTCCATCAATATGATCTCTTCAAATCATTCTATAAGTTAAGCTATTCATCGTTTACTTCCAAGCCTTTATGAGTTTCGTATCAAAAGATCAAACCGAAAGTTTTAGTTTCCAAATTACAGCTTCTGTTTCTGTCCGGGCTGTTTTTCAAGTCATTCCCTTCATTTTTGGACCTCGGTCTTGTTGACAAAGTTGTAGAACTTAATTTTCCCTATTCTGAGAAGTACTCGTTTGTTTAATTCCGAGTTTCCTAGCTAGAGTTATGTTGAAAACTTTATTTCTAAAAACCTGAAATTTTCCTTCTAATCTATTTCATTCTTAAATTCTTATTTTACTTAACATTTGTAACTCACTAAGAACCCTCTTTGGTTCTCAACTTCTACACTTCCTATTATAGCTCCCAAGTCAAAGGCAAAGACAAAGACAAGCAGAAGTAGTTCCTTTCATCCTTGCAAGGTAGTTTTATATGGCGGAGTTGGCCGAACCTCGATGGTCTTCGTGGGTTTAAAGACCAAATCATGTTTTGGAAGGTTTAATGTGTGTTTTGATGGTTGTATTAAAGTATTATTTCAATGTTTGGGTGAGTGTCATGTATGGGGTTTAAGTGTAAGTTTATTTGATGGTTTTTGTTGGTTGTGTGTTGGTGATGAGTGTCTGCCTTGTCCTTAGTGGGACGGCGGTAATACCTCAACCCGTGTTTTTCCGCTGCGCTATTCACAGGTCTTACAAGTAATTAATGGTAATCTTGTTTTTATGGGTGTTGGGGTGTTATAGTTGTGGTATCAGAGCGGAGTTATAAGAAGTGTTTAGGAAATTAGAAGTTCATGGGAAGTATGACTTGAGTATGTGAAGTTTGGGATATTATGTGTGGTTTATGTGTCCTTTATGGACTTATTTTGCGGATGTGTGAATTGGTTAGTTGTATGATGAGCTTGAAGCTCCAAGTGGATATATATATGGTGTATGAGTTTCCTTGCAGGTTTGAAGATATGTAAAATTTGGGATAGTTTAATTTATAGGGAAAGTGCTGCCGAAAATTTCTCCAGAATTTATAGAGCTTTAGTAGAAAAATCTAAGGAAGTTAAAGTACAAATTGCAAGTAATCTAATAGTTTGGTACCGGTGAAGCTTGCTAAGTGTTCTTGAGACTATGAGGCATGTTAAATTAGTCCCTAAAGGAGAAGTTGTAAACATCCAAGGAAAAGTTTATGAATCCAATTCCAAGTGGGATTGTTGTAAGGCGCAAATGAGGTGCAAAGTGCTTGATATTGGTGTATATTGAAATGTTTTAAAGCATCTATATGATATAAATGAATAGTAACCCTCTTTCCAACCTATTCGCGATGTTTATGGAACCCACGACAAATATTCAAGTCCATTTCAAGATGTTTATGACGGCCATTATACAAGCTAACCACACCTCTTTTAAGGCTTTTCGTTCACGGTTAATCCAACAGCAAGTTTCGGGGACGAAACTTTTTTTTAAGGGGGGATGGTGTAACGACCCGCCCTTAACCCGTACTAATTAAGACCTTAATTACGGTAATTAGCTAAAATACGCTAATAAAATTTTTTCTATTTTCACGACATGAATATTATTATTGTGGTTATTGCGGTTGTTACTTCTATTATTTATTTATTTATGCATCACAGGTCTCGAGCAAGGCGATGGCTAAATGAGTTGAATTTATGTTACCTCGGATTTAAAGTTATAAATATTATTATGAGTTTATGAATATTTTTACGATGCGTTATATAATTTATTTTATGGTTCTCAATTTTACGTTTTTAAACCGAAGAAAGTTATATTAATTTCAATTCCGTTTCTTTTACGATTTATATTATCCAACCTTCCTAAGTACATTTTATTGCTAAATTCATTTTATTAATATGTCCTACCAATTTATTTTATGTGGTTTAGTACTAGTTAATTTTACCCAATTTATTCCCAAGTAATTTTATTTAATTTATGCTAAACTATTTTATCAAGTTTTATGTTAATTAATTTTATCTAGTTTATTACCAATTATTTTACCTAGCTAATTTTTAAGTACATGATTGATTTAGTTTAATTAGTAATTAGATGATAAGTTAATTAAGGGAGTGTTTTTTTATATATACAAAGGGGGGGGGGGGTCGTAAGGCCTTTTGTTTTCATTTCTCAAATCAGATTTTACTCCAACACTTCCCTCTCCTCCCTCCTCCTCTCTTCTCCAGCCAGCCACGCCCCCCCTGTCCGGGCGTTTTCCGGCGACCGGCCGGCGGCCAGCCGGCGGCTCAGAGGTGGCCGAGCCACCCTCCTTCCCTCCTCTCTTGTTTTCTTCTCCAATTTCTCCTCCAAGTGGTATAATATCCAAACCCTAACTCAAACTTTTATATTCCTAATCTGATTTTCATGTTTAAATTGTGTATCTTTGATGTTTTTCATCTCTTTTAAGGTTCTTAAGCATGAATTTGTATTGTGGTTGGATTAGGGTTTGATTTTGAGTTGTAACATGTGAGTTTGGGGTTGATTTTAAGTGTTTAAGTGTTGTATTGTTGTTGAATGTTTGAAATAGTTTTTGCATGTGAGTTTTAAGGTCTTGATTGAGCAAGATTAAGTGTTTAACTTCTGGAAAATTGATGGATGATAGCTAAATTGAAGTTTAATTGAGTTTTATTGCAAATTAGTGGTAAGAAGACACATGCATGTTGTTTTTGATGGCCATATAAGTTTCTGTCTGGAATCAGAATAATACAGAGGACTAAAATTATGAGTTTAGCCCAGATTTTTACTTAAAAAGATAGCTTAAATCATTGTTTAACTATGGGCTTTGGAATTTCGAGAATCCGGTATGTGTAGATCGAGTTATGAGCGAAACCGTGAAGGGGTGCGAATTGTATACGAATCTGAGTCAGTAGCTTGAGGACAATTTTTCGTCCATTTAGAGACTTTATTGGTTCCCGTGGTAAACATAAAAGTTTTAGGTGACGTTTTAAGCTTTCCGGAAATGTATGGTTTGCGTTCATCCGATATCGGGAGTGGATGTTATAGGGTCGAGACTGAAGGTTATCATTTGAGTTTCTGCCCAGAAAATTCTTTTGTAAATTTGGAATTTTGTGAACCAATTTCAATCATTAAGGGATCCTTTTAGTTTGGAGACTCTTGGGTCAATATTAGGATGTTCAAGAAGTGTTTTCTAAGTTGAAAATACTATCTTTTGGAGTTTAATGTTATTTATCAAGTTATGTCTTTTTAGCTAAGTTGAGAAGTTTAAGTTATATAATAGAAATCGACGCTAAGTTGGAAGTTTGGAATGTTCCATTAGTCGAAGAGTTCTTTGAACCTCAATAATCATAGGATATATTCCTTCTCTAATGCATAATTCTAATTCACCTTTCAAACACTTCCAAAATCCATTAATCCATCGTTATAAATTCTTCTTCGTCGCTTGACGATATATCCGAAAAATCAAGAACTCTCTAATTTCCATTCTAGCCTTTCATTCCTTAATTCTCCATATTCCATCAATATGATCTCTTCAAATCATTCTATAAGTTAAGCTATTCATCGTTTACTTCCAAGCCTTTATGAGTTTCGTATCAAAAGATCAAACCAAAAGTTTTAGTTTCCAAATTACAACTTCTGTTTCTGTCCGGGCTGTTTTTCAAGTCCTTCCCTTCATTTTTGGACCTCGGTCTTGTTGACAAAGTTGTAGAACTTAATTTTCCCTATTCCGAGAAGTAATCGTTTGTTTAATTCCGAGTTTCCAAGCTAGAGTTATGTTGAAAACTTTATTTCTAAAAACCTGAAATTTTCCTTCTAATCTATTTCATTCTTAAATTCTTATTTTACTTAACATTTGTAACTCACTAAGAACCCTCTTTGGTTCTCAATTTCTACACTTCCTATTATAGCTCCCAAGTCAAAGGCAAAGACAAAGACAAGCAGAAGTAGTTCCTTTGACCCTTGCAAGGTAGTTTTATATGGCGAAGTTGGCCGAACCTCGATGGTCTTTGTGGGTTTAAAGACCAAATCATGTTTTGGAAGGTTTAATGTGTGTTTTGATGGTTGTATTAAAGTATTATTTAATTGTTTGGGTGAGTGTCATGTATCGGGTTTAAGTGTAAGTTTATTTGATGGTTTGTGTTGGTTGTGTGTTGGTGATGAGTGTGTGCCTTGTCCTTAGTGGGACGGCGGTAATATCTTAACCCGTGTTTTTCCGCTGTGCTATTCACAAGTGTTACAAGTAATTAATGGTAATCTTGTGTTTATGGGTGTTGGGGTGTTACACAAAGCTTTGAACTTCTTGAAATATGAGAATGTCTCATTCTTGTGCCGCAGGAAATAAACCCAAATCTTCCTCGAGAAGTCATCCACGAATGTCAACATGTAGCGCTTGCCACCTAGTGATGGCACTCTAGCAGGACCCCAAAGATCTGAATGAATATAATCAAGGATCCCTGCTGTTGTATGTTTAGCCCTTGAAAAGCTAACCCTCTTATGTTTCCCGTAGACACAGTGATCGCAAAACTCCAACTTGCCGATCTTTGCGCCTTCAAGATATCCCTTCTTGCTCAACATTGACATTCTCTTCTCGCCCATGTGGCCTAGTCTCATGTGCCACGCGATTTTGTCTTTCGGACTCATCAAGATTTAGGATCACGCTCCAGATCCATCCATCAGTAGACCCTGCAGGATGTATAGACTGCCCTTCATGATTCCCTTCATAAGAACCATGGAACCCCTGCACACTTTCAAAACACCATCTTCTCCTTTGTACCTGCAGCCGTTAGCTTCAAGAGTACCCAAAGAAATTAAATTTCGAGTCATGTTAGGGATATGACGAACCTCCTTGAGAGTTCTAACGATGCCATCATGAGTCTTGATTTTGATGCTGCCGATTCCTGCAACCTTGCAGGCTGTGTCGTTACCCATGACTACGACTCCGGTGTCAACACTCTCATAAGACTCGAACCAATCCTTATGAGGACACATATGATAGGTGCACCCCGTGTCAATAACCCATTCATCCCTAGCTATCCTACTCGATGTGGTAGCCAAGGCATCATCCGTAACTACAAAACCATCACCATCTGACTCGGACTCTACACAGTTTGAGGTACCAGGTTTGGTGTGGTTATCCTTATTCTCCTGCTTCTGGTCTCTCTGTTTTGCCCAACAGTCTCTCTCTATATGCCCCATCTTACTACAATAGTTACACTTCTTATTCTTGTGAGGATTCCAAGACTTTGAACGGTGTTTAGACCTCCCTCTAGACCCGTTTCCCTTACGTTCAGTATTTCTACCCCTTACAACCATAGCATCACCACCCTGGTCATCACCATCGGTATCAAGTTTCTCCTTAGACAGTAAACTAGCCTTTACTTCACTAAGGTTAAGGTCACCACGATTCCCATACAACATGATTTCCTTAAATTGTTTATGTGATGCAGGTAGGGACAGAATTAAATGAAAAGCCTTATCCTCATCAGTGTGTTTTATATCCATTGATTCCAATTCAGTAATAATAGAATCAAATTCACTAAGATGTGCCTGAATAGAAGTACCTTGGGACATCTTCAGCCTGTAAAATTTCTCCTTGATTCGGTACTTGTTTGCACGACTCTTCGACATGTACAGCTCTTCCAGTTTGGTCCAGAGTTCCCGAGGTTTCTCGATATGCATCACCTCTCTCTGAATGTGCTCCGCCAAGCACAACTGAATCCCTGCCAGAGTCTTATCTTCAAGCTTCTTCCACTTCCTTGGAGTCAGATTCCCTTTGATATCCTTCTGGAGTCGTTTGAACTCATCATCGCTCATTGTCGCATCAGTCTTCGTGTCGGGATACTCAATCACATCCCATAACCCGTGCTGAATCAGGACCGCCTTCATCTGCAGTCTCCACATAGTAAAACTCCTCGTTCCATCAAATTTTGGAATATCGAACTTCATGATTGAAGTCATCTCCACCTTGCTCTGATACCACTTGTTAGAAAAAAGTGAGTAGCAAGGTAACAGCGGAAGCGAATAATAGAATCGAAAACGAGATGACGGATATTACGACAAAATTTAGGAACGAAAAATAAGCGAGAAAATCAAACACCGGAACTACGTGGGAAACCGAAGAATTCGGAGAAAAACTCACGGACGGCGACAGCCAGAAAATAATCCACTGTGAGAAAGGAGGAGTACAACCTGATCACTATCACAGGGTGTGATGCGATCCACAAAGGAGATTACAATAACAATCTCTTAACTCTCAACTCACAATCTCTCAGGATACACTGGGGAAAATATTGGTGAGACCCCTTTTCTCTCTCAATATTTTCTCTCTCTCTAACTCTCTGTGTTTACCGATGTGTTTTGGTGGAGAAACAAGCACCCTATTTATAGGGAAAACTCCCTATAACCTAACTTGACTCCCACTCCAATTAGATTTAGAATCTAATACAATTAGGAAACCCAACATAATAAGGAAACCTAAATAATATCCTAATACAATTAGGAAACAAATAATTATGAGATCAAGAGATTTGGTGATTTTAGGACACTTTCCTAACAGGGCCATATATTGGCGATGAAACCACTACCTGATCTGGATTATATCTTCAACCTTGTGAGAGAAGAAAAGAGCCACCATGAATTCGTAAGGAACATCGAGTACAGAAACCCAGTGGCAGCCCTCGCAGCCCAGACAAAATCAAGCATACAGACCCACAGATCTTCGTGTACTAACTCCAGCAAGGTCGGTCATGAGGAGGCAAACTGCTGGGAAACAGTGGGCTACCTGGAAAATTGCCCGACGCGAGGCAATGGACTGGGTGGTAGAGCCTGGCATGGTGGTCGAGGTGGTCGCATTGGTGGCGAAGGCATGAGTGGAGGAATTGAAGGAGCCTACGCTTCCTCCTTTTGAGAATACTCCTTTACCAATAATCAAGTTCAAAAAATACTTGCTTTTATTGAAATTGCTAATCCTACCAAAAACCTGACAGGTGAGCCACCGTGGCTAATTGACAGTGGAGCCTCAATCCACATGACCGATAGTGAAAATTTCTTGACTAATCTGGTAGATATTCAACTTGTGCAAATTGATTTACCCAATGGTACAAAGACCATAGCCAAGAAGCATGGAAAAGCCATAATGAACGATCTGACTACATGACACATTGTTTGTTCCAAATCTGAGATGCAATTTGTTGTCAGTTTATCGTATATGTCGAGATTTTAAGAGCATAGTAACATTTAATGAGCAAGTTTGTGTTTTACAGGACTGCACTTCAAAGATTCCAATTGGTAAAGGTGAGCAAAGAGACGGGTTTTACTACTTGACGAGGACACTGGAGAAGGCAAATCAAGCCAATACAGTTAAAACGAGTCGATTATGGCACCAATGTATGGGTCATCCCTCTATGAATGTAATGTCAATGCTTTTTGGATAGTTGGATTGTGATAGTATTTGCAAGATGAATAATGAAGCATGTGAAGTTTGGTATCGTGTCAAACAAGCCAGGAGTCCATTTTGCTTAAGTGAAAGTGGTGCTGCAACGTTATTTGAAATTATTCGTTGTGATATTTGGGGCCCTTATAAGATGACCTCCTTATGTGGTGCACGTTACTTTCTTATAATGGTTGATGATTTTAGTAGCGGTACTTGGGTCTATTTAATGCATGATAAAGGTCAAATTAAACAATTACTCAAAAAATTTATTATCATGATAAGGACCAATTTGGAAAGACCGTGAAAATTCTAGAAGTGATAATGGGTTGGAGTTTAAATCTGAGCCTATGAATGAAATTTTAGCTCAAAATAATCCAAAGTCGAAGGTCATTGGCTAAAAATAGTGCAAACTCACTTTTTGGCTGAAATAATCCAAACTTTTAACCTATTTACTCAGACTAAACCGAAATTGATTATCGACGTCGGAATGCTGACTGGGCAGCCTGAGCACGTGTTTCGTTAATTGATTTTATTTTGAATTTTTTTTAAGCTTCCGTAGACCCCAACTCACTTAAACTAATTATAATGACATGACAATGAATTAAAAATAAAAACACTTTATCATAATAAATTTAGTCTTCCAACCCCAAAATTTTAAACTTTGACCCAACCTAACAATTTGCCTTTTTTCTAATTCCTCTCAGTCTTCTCTCTCCTTCTTCGTTATCTTCTATAGACCCTAGTCAGCATTCCGAAGCCGAAAATCGATTTCGGTTTAGTCCGAGTAAATAGGTTAAAAGTTTGGATTATTTTCAGCCAATGACGTCCGACTTCGAATTATTTTGAGCCAAAAACCCTATTCTTAATGTCCCTCGTGCCCTAAGATTTCAAGCTAACCTACCTTTGGATTTTTGGGGCGAATGTGTTTTAACTGCTATTTATTTGATAAATCGCATACCAAGCATACTTTTGAGAGGCAAAACACCCATATGAGATGATACATGGAAAGACGCCAAATTATAATCTTTTTAAAGTTTTTGGTTGTTTATGTTTCGCCAAAAGTATCTAGAGTCAAGACAAGTTTGCCTCTTGGAGTCGGAGGTGTGTTTTTGTTGGATATTCTATTGGAAAGAAGGCATGGAAAGTTTAAGATCCAGAGACTCATGAGTTTTTGGAAAATCGTGATGTTGATTTTGTTGAAGACATATTCCCCCTTTGCGAAAAAAATCTAAACTCGTGACCAACCAACAATTGACACACAACAAAATAAATGTGTTGAGTTTGATGTACATAAGGCAAGAAGGCCTGGAGAAGAAAATATACGAGCAAGTCAGGAAGAAGGTCCATGTGAAATTGAAGTGGTACATGAAGACAAGTGTGAGGAGGATCAAGGTGAGTCATTGGTTGAACCCAACAACACATTGGTAGACCAAGATGAATTTGGAGCCAGGGGAAGTCATGTAGCCATAAGTGAAGAACATGGGTTTGTGTCTCCACAACATTCCAGTAACAATGCAGGTACCAATTTTCAATGTGGCCATCGCTCCAAGAAGACTCTTGCTCGATTGAATGACTATATTTGTTACAATGCTCTTGAAAAAAACCCCGTCTCCACAACTAACCTCTGTCAAAAAGAATCTTTAGTTATACACTATCCTTTACACAATTATGTTACTTGTACAAAATTTTCTGCTTCACCCATGCAAGGCCATTTTTTGGCCAGTATCATGAAGGTTCAGGAGCATAGATTTTATCATGAAGCAGTAAAAAAAACAGAAAGTGATGAGATGCCATGAATGAAGAGATCGAAGCCCTTCAAAGAACAGATACATGGGAGATTGTAGATTTGCCTCCAAACAAAAATCCATTGGTTGTAAATGGGTCTTCAAAGTCAAGTACAACTCTGATGGTTCTATCCAACACTACAAGGCTTGATTACTTAATTATACGAGGGGATCATCATGAAGAAGGTATTGATTATAATGAAACTTTTGCACCTATTGCCAAATCACCAGTGTGCATTGTTTTCTCTCCGTAGCTATTGCAAAAGGGGGACAGTTATATCAACTTGATGTAAATAATGCCTTTTTGCATGGAGATCTAAACGACGAAGTCTACATTAAATTGCCCCCCAGGTATTCTGCCTCCACTCCAGCTAAATTTTGTAACTTGAAAAAGTCTTTCTATGGACTTAAGCAGGACCCTAGACAATGGTTTGCAAAACTCTCGTCAAAACTTTGTGGGTATGGATTTGTCAAGTCATAGGCAGATTATTCATTATTTACATATAAAAAAGGAGGTGTTTTTATGGCTGTTTTAGTCTATGTTGATGACACCGTTCTAGCAATTAATAATTCCCAAGCCTGCCAACAGTTCAAGGAATATCTTTATCAATGTTTCAGTATAAAGGATTTAGGGTCTTTGAAATATTTTCTGGGTATTGAAGTGGCCAAGGGCCACAAAGGACTTTCTCTATGCCAACGAAAGTATGCACTAGACATAGTTGACGGATGCAAGTTAATGGGTGCTAAACCTACAACCTTACCTATGGAGCAAAATCACAAGCTTGCTCTTGCAAAAGGGAAAGATATGGAAAATCCAACCTCCTATCGTCGTCTCGTTGTAAGGTTAATTTTTCTAACGATCACCAGACCTGATATTGTCTATGTTGTGCACATCTTGTCTCAATTCATGCAAACACCAAACGATGAACACATGGAAGCTGCACTTAGGGTTTTCCGCTACATCAAAGGCTTCACTGGTCAAGGACTTCTCTTAGCTAAAGAATCCGACCTGAAGATGGTTGGATATTGTGACTCAGATTGGGGGCTTGTCCTATTTCTAGACGATCCTTAATTGGGTATTTAATTACTCTTGGAAATTCTCCTGTTTCTTGGAAAACTAAAAAGTAGTCTACTATATCTTGTTCATACGCAAAAGTTGAATATCTATCCATGGCAGTTGCAACTAGTGAACTGATATGGATACGAAATTTCTTGGTTGCCTCAAGGGTGTACTTCGACTCACCTGTGCAACAACATTGTGATAATCAAGCAGCGCTGCACATTGCATCTAATCCAGTGTATCATGAGTGTACCAAACACATTGAGATGGATTGCCATTTTGTTCGTGACAAAGTTGAAGGAGGATTACTACATCTACTCAAGATTCATACTACGGAGCAACCGACTGACATTTTCACCAAGGTACTTAGTTGTGACCAATTCTAATACTTGAAGTCCAAGTTGGGCATTCTTGATCTCCATGCTCCAACTTGAGGGGGAGTATTAAACCAAGAATTACTGTTACTTTTTGTATTTAGGTTTCCATCTCATTTTAATCCGCTTTGGGATTCTTACTAAATTCAAATAATATTGGCAGTATGAATACCTAATCCTTTAGGAGTTAGTTTCTTTGTCCTACTTGATCTTGGTTTCTTGTATCAAGAGGCTATATACAGTCTCTTCACGTTGTACAACAAGAGGCAACAAAAAAAGATACAAGAATGGAATTTTCAATCAATTTTCTTTTTTCATCTCACACATAATTTTTACAAAAAGTCCAAAGCCAGGCTACATAGTATCAAAGGAATTTAAAGAATGCCCAAGCTTAGCTATCCAGTCAGCCGCTACGTTCGCTTCCCGGAAGATGTGACCAATAGAGTAATCTTCTAATTTTAGTAAGAATTTTTTTTTTTATCTCTGACAATCATATCAATATGCCATGGTGTGTTGACACAATCCTTGATAGCCTAGATAAGGATGAGGCTATCTCGTTCAATCTGGATTTTTTTGAGACCTTCTTGGATTCAATCTTTTATTTATTTTAGTGGATTCCTACATCAAGCGTGTTTCACCTGGGAGCAGTGCTGGATCTAGACAACTTTGTTAGGGGCATACAATTAATATTAACTAAAATTCATTAATTAAGGAGTGATATTATTCAAATATTTTCTTTATGATTTTTCGACTTATTTTCAATTCGTTGGCAAAAATAATAAGTTAGACCAAAAAAAATGGAAAAATAATATTAATAGACCTCAAAAAAAATAGTGACAAACTAGCTTAAATGGAGAAATATTAACATTGGACGCTAATATACATGAAATACTTTGGGAGTGTTGGATAATAATGCATCGAACTTTTTTTCGACAATAATATACTGTACTTTGGGTGGCGTTGGACAATAATTTTGTCGCCCGTGGGTTTTTCTCCGAGTTCTTCGGTTTCCCACGTAACAATACTGTCTCACCCATATATTTCTGTTCTTGCCTCTTTATTATTATCCTTGATTTCCATAATCATCTTGATATTTCTTTCTGCTGCATATATTGCTCTATTTTACACCCTAACAAGTGGCTAACAACTGGCAATAAATCTGAATCCGATCCCAACAAATGGTATCAGTGCTAGGTCCAATGAGATTCGGATTCTGCCAGAGTCAGGTTAAATTCCTTCAAAAGCCGGGTACAACCAAATTCAGTAAAATTTCTATCCTACCAGAGTTAGGTGAAATTCCTTCAGAGCCGGGTACAACCATATTCAATAAAATTCTAATCCTGCCGGAGTCAAGTCCAATTCCTTCAGAGCTGGGTTCAATCAATTTCAGGATGAAGTCAGAATTTGGTTATTAGATCCGGGGTGATAGAGTGTTGTTAATATGATGACGTCGAGAAGTTTGTTGGCAAGATAAATTTCAGGGTTCTTTGACAGTAATCAATGAATTTTCTCTGAGTTCTTCGGTTTTCCACGTAAAAATACTGTCTCACCCATATATCTTTGTTCTTACCTCTTTATTATTATCCTCGATTTCCATAATCATCCTGATATTTCTTTCCGCTGCAGATATTGCTCTATTTTACACCCTAACAAGTGGCTAACAATTGGCAACAAATCTGAATCTGATCCTAACATCACGTGTTTGGTATACAGGAAAATGATTTTCCCGGAAAACGATTTTCATATGTTTGACAATAAGGAGACATATATTAAAATGTGTGTGTGAGAGTGAGTGGTGGAAAGGGAGAGGGCGAGAGGAAGAAAAGATAGAGATAGATAGAGAGAGAGAGAGAGAGAGAGAGAGAGAGAGAGAGAGACAGAGAGAGAGAACAATATTAAAATGGGTGCAGGAGAGAGAATGATGGAAGAGAGAAAAATGAGTGTGAGAGCGAGAGAGAGAGAGAGAGAGAGATAGAGAAGATATTAAAACGGATGTATGAAAGAGAGCGGTGGAGAGAGAAGATCAGAGAAAAATATTCAAATCGGTGTGTGCGAGAGAATGGACAAGAGAGAGAAAGAAGGGAGAGAGAAATAGAGAAGAGAGAGAGAGAGAGAGAGAGAGAGAGAGAGAGAGAGAGAGTAGGGGAGAGAGGGAAAAAATCGTTTTCATTAGGTTGGAGTCAAGAAAATAATTTACAAAAGGGCTGGGGAAAATCATTTTCTTGGAAAATAGTTTTCTCGATTTTTTGGTTACAAAACACCGAAAAATGGGAAAATCACCCAACCAAACACACCCTTTAAGAAAATTATACTATTAGATGAGGGAAAATGTAGATTAGTAGGGTTTTTTTTTAATAAAATAAAATAAAATTCTCTTGCAATTGCTAATATGACATTAATTTATTAAAGATTTTAATTTTTTAACTCACGTAGGACCACCATTGAGTCTGCTACCACCGAATTTGTTTTTGGTACATTATTGTCCAACACCTCCTCCAAGTACAATATATTATTGTCCAACAAAAAAATTTGGTGCATTATTGTACAACACCCTCAAAGTACAGTATATTAACGTCCCATATCCCTTTAATTAAAGACAAGTTTCAAAATAAATTTTCTAATATTTTGTAAGAATTCAACCTCTCTGTAAATCTTAGTTTATGTGGGTAAGACAACTAACTTAACTCAAACATGCTCTTTCCTTTTCTATCCTATCATATCCTATCCTAACTTAACTAACTTAACTCAAACCTAACACGACAAAAGAATAGGGCCATAATATCAAATTCAACTCCTTTCAAAATTATTTTCCTCCAGTTTTTTTTTGAGATTAGGAGTGTTCATAGACAGTCTTGATGTATATGGGGATTCGCCTATGCCTGGGAGGTTGGATTCCTACATGTTATATGACTCATACACGTACTGGCCCTGTTTGGCAATTAGCTATTGGCTATTAGTTATTTTACTTAACTATTGTCATTAGTTGTTTGTAGAAAAATGTTTGGTAAAATTAACTATTTGTGAAAATATGAGCGTTGAATTTCCATTTATGCCCATAGAAAGATAATTATTTTCAATATATTTTTACAAGTGTTAATTTCAAAATGAATCACAAATTTGATGTATTTTAGGATCGTAATGTTGCCACGATATTGTTCTATGGAAGCGGGCGGGCTCTTATTCGGCCCGGGTTTTTTTGATGTACTCATTTTTTGGGATATTGGATCATAATATATTCACCTTTATTATTGAATACTAATATACCGACCTTTATACCTAGGTGATTTTAATGTACTTACGATGACTTAAGTGGTGGTGAACCGGTCTCAAGGATAATATGACAGGCAATGGAAACTTCCCAAGACCCATGAGGAACCAATACAAACCCACTTAAGTTATCCTTGAGACCGATTCACCACCATTAAAGTCATGGCCAGTAAGTACATTAAAATCCACTAACTATAGCGGACGATATATTAATATTTAGTAATAAAAGTGAGTATATTACGATCCAATACCCCAAAATATGGATATATTATGATCCTAAAATCCATTTGTAATTATGAAATATGTTGACTTTAGTATAAGTTTGTAATATTTAATATTTCATAGTAATTATTATTGAATATCAACTTTATTTTTTTCTTAATACTTTTTTTTTTTGTGACCACTGCCGTACACAAAATAAAGTTGGGATCAATTTTTATACAGTAAACACTAAAGGGACACGAACCTATGGCCATTGGTAGAATAAGAAGTGGTACCCCAGCTGTGAGGCAGTCTGGAGCAATTGCTTCCCCAGAGAAATCCTTGGTATCCAAGGTCATGGATTTGATGTTTGGTGTCTAGGCAATATATCTGAACCCTCCGCAGTATGCCTTTCGCACTTGTGCTCTTCAGGGACTTGTTTGAATACGTGGATGCCTTACTATCCCGTCCAAGGGTATTTTCTTGACAAGCAATGCACATATTTAGTCACAGCGGCACCAATTTGCAACTCAACATTCATCATGAGCAATGAAGTTGGGGTTCAATCTGGGAGGATTTTGATTTCCATACAACCAACGCCTTAGTTAAATGTTATGTTCAACATTATTGCTCTTATAAAGTTAATATGGGAACTAAAATACACGGCCTGCTGATCCACTCCACGATTGCTCACACCGTTTTCACACTGTGGCCACCAACCGCCAACCAAAAATTACCGATTTAACAAAAATTGATCGTCGGAGGTTACAGATCCCGCCAGTTGCTCGATAACAAGTCCATCTTGGAAATAAGATGCAACTTAAAAAACTAGGGTTGCCGTTGCTCGATAACAAGTCCATCACGGTGGTAACGACAGCGACGCAGATGGACTGTACATTGGTGGGCCTGCGTCAAACTCTATCTCGCGGTGGCTACAACTAGGGCTACATTTCACTAGAAAAAATGGTCGTCGGAAAAGGTTGGAGGTCGGTGCTTTTGACCGAGGAAAAATTTCCTCCTCTGATTCATCCTACTTCACAATTAACAAACACAACCTAAAAAAACTAAATTAATTAATTATACATCAATTTCACAATTTAAAAAACTAAAGCTTTATAATTTTAAAAATAAGTATAATTGATGTATCATATTTAATCATGTCTAATGTACAATAAATATCATGGAAATTAACATAACTATCATAATTTCCAAAACCTAAAAATCGCTATATATGGGTCCATAATCATTCCACATATTTTAACATTTTGCTCTTTAGTATTTTAATTTATTTTGATTAGTTGGGTATTTAAATGAAACGTGCGGATGGCTAATTTTATTTGTAAATCATTGTTTATACTCAATATATATGTTTAATATATTACTTAAATATATTCCTTCATTCCAAATAATTTGTTCTAGTTTGATTAATGAGGTCAAACTATCAAATTATTTGTTGAGTTATTGTGTAAGAGTATTATTATTAGATTTATGATGAAAAATGTTTTTATTTAAATATAATATTATAAATCTTGCTAAGATAAAACCTAAAATATTGACAGTCAAAGTGTAACATTGAAAACTGTAAATAAAACAAAGTGGATAATTTATTTGGGATGGAGGGAGTATTACTTGTAAACTTCTTTTGAGACAAAACCAAACCTTCTGGGAAGTCAATAATTTCCGTCCCAAGGAAAAACCTGGCTACTCCTAAATCCTTGATCCTAAAGACTCTATTGAGGTGCAATTTCAGGGACTCTATCTCCTGAACATCATCACCTGTTACAAGGATGTCATCTACATAGATAGCAAGATACACTGATTTTCCTCTTGATCTTCTATAAAACAGGCAGTAATCATTTTCTGAGTGTTTATACCCTCTCTTATATAAAACTTCAGTGAGTTTTGCATACCATTGTCTTGAGGCCTGCTTCAAACCATACAGTGACTTCTTGAGCCTACAAACAGCATTAGGATCAACACTGTGAACTCCATCTGGAACTTTCATGTATATTTCTTCATGGAGGTCCCCATGAAGAAAGGCATTGTTTATGTCCAGCTGAAAAAGACTCCAATCTCTTCCCACAACAACTGAAATCATGGTTCTTATGGTTTTCATTCTCACAACTGGTGAAAAAGTTTCACTGTAATCAACCCTTGCTCTCTGTGTGAACCCTCGAACAACCAGTCTTGTCTTTAATCTTTCCGCACTCCCATCTGCCTTGTGCTTTACCTTATAAACCCACTTGCTGTTTATAGCCTTTCTTCCTTTTGGAAGGGGGACCATTTCCCAAGTCTTGTTAGCATCTAGAGCTTCTAGTTCGAGCCTCATAGCTTTTGTCCAGCCTGGGTGCTTGCTGGCTTCGATATAGGAGGCTGGCTCATGTGTATCCAAATACTTGCTTAGTCCTGTATCACTTTTAGAAGCACCACAAAAAGAAAAAGATCTAGGTGTGTAATGTAGGTTAGTAACAGAGGATAGACAAGTTTCATAATCTTCTAAATAACTTGGGGCTTTATGAGTCCTTTCAGATCTCCTGAGAGCATGTGCAGGAGTGTCAATGTTGCTGACAACTTCTTCAACAACTTCTTGTTGAGAGCTAATGTTGTTGTATATCTCTGGATTATCAAGAACATCTGAGATATGATTGTTAGACACATTTTGATCAATGTTTGTTTGCTGTTCTGCAGAAGGAGCTTTGCTATAAGGAAACACAGATTCATAGAAAATGACATCCCTGGATATTACAAACTCATTTTTCTTTAAAGAATACAATTTATAGGCTTTCTTACCTTGAGGATACCCAACAAAAACACACTCTTCTGCTCTTTCTTGGAACTTATCTCTTCCTTGTTTGAGAGTACTAACATAGCACTGACACCCAAAGACTCTCAAGTGATCATGAGAGGGTCTCTTGCCAAATAATCTCTCAAAAGGTGTCTTATTTCCTAATAGAGGTGTAGGTATTCTGTTTATTATGTAAGTAGCTGTCAATATACTTTCACCCCAAAATTTAAAGGCAATTTGGATTGAAACATGAGGGCCCTAGCAACCTCTAACAAGTGTCTATGCTTCCTCTCAACGACTCCATTTTGTTGGGGTCTTTGAGTGCAGCTAGTCTCATGGAGAATTCCTTTCTTTGCAAAGTAATCAATTTCTTGATTACTTTTGCCTATCTCTAGGGCATTGTCTGATATAATCCTCTTAACATTCACATCAAACTGGTTTTTAACCATAGAAATAAAAGACTGCAGGAGGTGAAAGGCTTCATGTTTCGTAGTCATAAGATAAGTCCAAGTACATCTAGTGAAATCATCAACAATGGTGAGGAAATATTTGTGCCTAAGATGGGTGGCTGTGTGAAAGGGGCCCCAAGTATCCACATGTATCAACTCAAAGCATTTATTAATAGATATTGTGCTAATATGAAAAGGCAAACATCTTTGTTTTGCTTTATGACAGGTATCACAATTGTCAACACAAGAAACTTGATCATTGTTTGAATTACAAATAGGTAATTGTTTCATCCTAGCATATGGTATGTGTCCTAGTCTTTCATGCCAAAAGTTTCCCTTAACAGTAGCAGCAATATGCTTATTGACAAAGCTATTCTCAGTTTTAATAGGGACTTGAACATGTCTTCTATCCAAGAAATATAGGCCTTCTGCTTCCTTACCAAGGTTCACTGGCCTCATCAAAGCTGGGGCCTGCATAACACCGTTATTTTCACCAAAGTTGACAGTGCAATGTAGTTATTTGCAGAGGCTTTTGATTGATATCAAATTAAACTTAAAATGAGGAACATATAACACATCATTTAGCACAATGTTGTTTGCTAGGGTGACCTTTCCACTTTGCCTAACTACAATTATATTCCCATCTGGTAAGGTCACATTAACAGGTTGTTTTAAATCTTTCACAGAATGCATATCTCCTTTATTTCCACACATATGGTCAGTTGCTCCGGAATCCAAGATCCAATCATTTTCGGTTAAATGGCTAAAACAGGCTACCACATTTGACATATATGTAGAAGGGAGGTTTTGATCAGTACCTGACATGATCTCAGCTTCCGTCCCATGATTGGTAGATGTTGTTTCATTGGTAAGAGTCTGTAGCAGCTGATGCAGAAGGTGTTTTGCTTGATCTTTGCTCAGATTGAAAGAAGGTGAAGGTGTAGACTCATTTGCCTTCGATGTATCTTTTTTAGTTTCTTGCTAGGCCATATTAGCTTGTCTCCTGTTCTGCTGGTTGGAGGATCTGTTTTGGGATCTATTTTGGTTCCTTGGAGGGTATCCGTAGATCTTGTAGCACTTGTCAATTGTATGACCATGTTTCTTGCAGTGATCACAGAACATGTTGGATTTCTTGGGGTCTTGACTTCTTTCATTGTGATTTTGGTTTCTTTGTGGATTCTTGTTTGCATAGAAGGAAGCTATCTCAGCTTGGGGACTGATATGGTCTTTTACTTGTCTTTGTTTCTCATCCTGAGACAATATGGCATAAACTTGACTCAGTGTTGGGAGAGGGCTCATCATAAGGATACTTCCTCTTACATTTGTGTAACTATCATTCAACCCCATCAAAAATTGCAGGAGTTTTTGCTCTTCGAAGTGTATCTCAAATCTTCTGTTAATTTGAGGTTTGCAACTACATTTTCCACACTCACAAGAGGGGAAATTATTGACAGCTCCGATTTCTTCCCATAACTTCTTTGCCGTTGTATAGTAAGTTGAGATATCCATGGAATCCTGAGATAATCTTGAAACCTTCTGTTGAATTGAAAATAACTTTTCCTTATTTGCTTGCCCAAATCTCTCAATCAATTCATTCCAGAGATCCTGTGCGTTTGAAGAATACAAAACGATGTCCCTGATATTCTGTTGCAGTGAGTTGAGGATCCATGACAACACCATGTCATTTCCCCTTTTCCAGTAAGGGAGCCGAGGATTGTCTGAATTTGGCATGGATAGCGTACCATCTACGAAGGCGATTTTGTTTTTCGCAGATAAAGCAACGAAGGCCGACCTCTTCCATGTATCGAAGTCCTCCCCTGTGAAAGGCTCAGCCACCAAAGACATTCCTGGCTGGTCGGAGGGATGGATGAAAAGAGGATCACAAGGATCCGGGACGAAGCTTTTAGGTTTTTCAGACATGGCGGAAGCGAAGGAAGTAGATCTCAGCCTGAATAGGCTCTGATACCATGTAAACTTTCAGATGCAAATGAAACTTGGCAACAGAGAAGAAGAAGAAAGCTTGAAATATCACATTAGGCGGGAAAGAGAAATTGGAACCGTGAAAAACAAAAGGCTGGGTCGGCCCATATATATAGCCGGACAAGCCCAAGAAAAAGAAAGAAAAGAAGCTGGAAAAGAAAGCTAAACAACAGGATATAAAACCTAGAAACTAAACTAACTAACCATCACCAAAACAATTCAAACAAAATATAATCCATAATGCAACAAATCTAGCCACTACAGGATATAAAACCTAGAAACTAAACTAACTAACCATGTTGGCATTGAGAAGGGCAAGAAAAACTTTGAAGAGACAGAACAACAGGTAATACTTGTGCAGGCATGCAGCAAAAATAAGGAGGCCCTCGTCTCATACAAATCTAGACGAAAATTATCGATTGTACCCAATTTCTTCGCGCGGACTTGCTGCGGCACCAATAGTGGAGCGTGGCGTGGTGGGAAAGATTGATGGACTAGCTTGAGAAACTTGAATCAACCATCAACAAAAGCTTGAAACCCCAAAAGGATTGGATATGACCTTGGATAAAGGAGATTCCACCACCAAAGGCCTAACAACCCACCATGACCATCATAAAGGAAGAATCCACCAAATGATCAATAAAGGAATGAGTAGAAACACCACCATTTAATCAATGGATAAAGTAATCTAGATTTTGAGAGAAGTTTAGGGAAACCCTAACCAATGCATAAGCATATTCATATTCATCAAAAGCTGCCTGGAAAAATGAGATAACAAGCTATTTATAATAAACTAGGAATTAGGCTAAAACAAGGCAAAAATGACGAAAATACGCGTCGACTGTAAGAGCGGCTCGGGCGAGCGGATGGGTGGCTCAGGCGGTCGCTCGCTCGCCTCACATCGGCCCGATGGGTCGCGGGTGTGATGAATGTTGGCTCGGCGAGCAGATGGGTGGCTTGGGCGACCCTCGATTGCCTTGGCACATCGCCGGCTGGATGATGGGTCACGGCCGTGACAGAATGTTGGCTCGGGCGAGCCAACATTTTGCTCGGGCGAGCTAGGCTTTTGGACAGTTTTCCCTGCCGACTTCAAATGCGCATAACTTCTTCATCCGAACTCCATTTTAGGCCCGTAAGATATCGTTGGAAAGCTCTCAGTGTGTACTATCAGCTTCCAAAATTTGAGCCTCATCAAAGTTGTATTGAAGGAGTTATGACCCGAAACGTGAAGGCGCGCACATTTCCAACCTCTGATCGCCTTCCCCCTTGCAAGTTATTAACTTGGTTACTTCCGAGACTTGATACCAACACGCCCTTCATTCTCGGGATGACCCAATCCGGTCCCGAGGCCTCCGAGGTCGTTGAGAAGTCCCGAGCCTCTCCTTACTCCAACAAGGAGGGCTCGCCGAGGCCACGATAGTGTGATGCTCACCACCCCGCCTTTTGTAAAGGTGTAACGATTCCTGAAAACGAGTGGGTGAGCGGTTTTAGTCCGGTGATGATGGGTCGGGATTTCATCGACCTTATCCTTAACCGCAATCCCGGCTATGAAAGCTTGGCACCGAACCCGACACTGAACCCGATACGGTTCATACTCCCTCTCTTGAAAAAGAGTTGCCCTCAACTCTTGGGGGTTAAAACTGAAACACTCTTCATCAATCGTCCCCATGAAGCTCCGAACTTCCCGAACGCTTCGAACAAACATGCTTGACAACCCACAATCTTCAAATCCCACAATGTACCCATCATCCATATGCAAGAAAGTAGAAGGAGGCTTGTCTTGTGGACGTGAAGGGTTAAGGGGCGGTGGGGAATTTTTATGTGGTGCTTGGGAACTCTCAAACTCACTAGGCTCACTACGAGGCAAAGACAAAGCAAAAGGGAGTTCGTCCTCGCCAAGAGTACACTCATCCCGTGTTTTGCTCATCATGAGAAGGTTCCTCAACTCACTACCCATCCCGGTTTTTGAAGTTTCGGTTTCTCGCGGAGAAATGGGAAGTAACTTGACTTTCTTGTCTTTATGGGTGAATGTATAAGTGTTGTTCAACCCATTGTGAACCGTTTTCTTGTCATATTGCCATGGTTGTCCCAATAAAATGTGACAAGTGCTCATAGGGACAACATCGCAAACAAGGGAATCATCATAGTTAGATCCAAAAGAAAATTTTACTAAGACTTGCTTAGTTACCTTGATGTCGTTGTGATCGTTGAGCCAATGGAGTGAATAGGGCCTAGGGTGCGGTAATAGAGGCAAGCCAAGCTTCTCGACCATAGTGGTAGATGCGACATTCGTGCAACTTCCTCCATCGATGACAAGAGTGCACACTTTTCCACCTACGAAGCACCGCGTTTGGAACAACATTTCCCGTTGGGCCTTATCGAGAGAAGTCTCATGGATATGCAAAGCTCTCCTCACAACAAGTGCACTCCCACGCACGGGGGGTATGGGAGCGGCATTCTCATCATCGCTAGTAATCGCATCTTCAACCAACACTTCGGGTTCCTCTTGAGCCTTTCGAAGCTCATCATCGATGTCATGGACCTCTTGGAGTGTCAAAGCCCGACGGTTTGGACAATCGGCTTGAAAATGGCCATAACCATGGCACCTAAAGCATTTCCGGCCTTCCGCTCGTCGAGGAGGTTCCGTCGGAGTCTCCGTAGCAAGCCCCTTTCCTTTGTCAATTCTTGGTGTTGGTGTGGACCTTGGTGTCTCGCTAGACCTTGGAGTGCTTGATTCCGGAGGAGGTCGGCTAGATGGTGAGTAGACGGGCCTAGACAAGGATTTTGTGTTGGATCCTTCCATTCTTCTTCGCTCAACTCGGAGAGCCAAACTACACAATTCATCCATGGAATAGTATGGCTGGACCTCAACCCTTTTAGCGATTGTGGAGTTCAAGCCATTCAAAAATCGCATCATGGTTTGATCCTCAGGCTCCTGGAGGCCACTCTTGATAAGAAGTTGCTCGAATTCCGAAATGTATTCTCCGACGGTTCGTTTGCCTTGGGTAAGGACATTCCGACGAATTCGGTGTCGTGGAGAGCCTCTAGCATCGTCACTCGACTCAAAGTTTGGAGGAGGACGGATAGGGCTTTGTGCACGTCTCCGACGTTGAACTTGTGGTTGCCCTTGACGTTGCACTGTCAAAGTGCTCATTTGTGCCGCAATCTCTAGAAGAGTCCGCACGATGTTAGCGTTATGATTCTCAAGAGAAGTGAACCTCTCGTCCATCGTAGCAAGTCGATCCTCAATTCCTTGGACTCGGGAACTCCTCCGGTGGCTAGGTTCCTTTCGATCGGAATCATCGTGACCATCCATATCGAGGGAAAGGTATGGGACGGATTGTGTTTGGGATATTTTGTGGAGTTTGGGGGTTTTCTTGTAGTTGGCTTGTGTTTGGATAAGGGTTCTTTGTGTTTTTCTCATTTAGGCATTTTATCGAACACCTTGTGGGCACAAATTTCCAACTCTTCCTCAAAGCTCCAATATGCACCAAACACACCAAATACAAACACAATACAAAGTATTCCAATACTCTTGGATTGCAAAGGGAATGGGGATCACCAATACTTGCATACAATCCACAAAAATCAACACTAGAGAACACACTAACAAGAACAATGATAAAACTCAAGCTAGATGAAAAACCTTGGGCTCTGATACCAAATGGAGCGTGGCGTGGTGGGAAAGATTGATGGACTAGCTTGAGAAACTTGAATCAACCATCAACAAAAGCTTGAAACCCCAAAAGGATTGGATATGACCTTGGATAAAGGAGATTCCACCACCAAAGGCCTAACACCCCACCATGACCATCATAAAGGAAGAATTCACCAAATGATCAATAAAGGAATGACTAGAAACACCACCATTTAATCAATGGATAAAGTAATCTAGATTTTGAGAGAAGTTTAGGGAAACCCTAACCAATGCATAAGCATATTCATATTCATCAAAAGCTGCCTGGAAAAATGAGATAACAAGCTATTTATAATAAACTAGGAATTAGGCTAAAACAAGGCAAAAATGACGAAAATACGTGTCCGACCAGAAGAGCGGCTCGGGCGAGCAGATGGGTGGCTCGCGGTGGCCTCTCGATCGCCTGTCTGCCGCTGGATGGGTCGCGGCTGTGACAGAATGTTGGCTCGGGCGAGCAGATGGGTGGCTCGGGCGAGCTGGCCCTCTGATTGCCTTGGCCTGTCGCTGACCTGGATGGGCCACGGCCGTGACAGAATGTTGGCTCGGGCGAGCCAACATTTTGCTCGGGCGAGCTAGGCTTCTGGACAGTTTTCCCTGCCGACTTCAAATGCGCATAACTTCTTCATCCGAACTCCATTTTAGGCCCGTAAGATATCGTTGGAAAGCTCTCAGTGTGTACTATAAGCTCCCAAAATTTGAGCCTCATCAAAGTTGTATTGAAGGAGTTATGACCCGAAACGTGAAGGCGCGCGCATTTCCAACCTCTGATCGCCTTCCCCCTTGCAAGTTATTAACTTGGTTACTTCCGAGACTTGATACCAACACGCCCTTCATTCTCGGGATGACCCAATCCGGTCCCGAGGCCTCCGAGGTCGTTGAGAAGTCCCGAGCCTCTCCTTACTCCAACAAGCAGGGCTCGCCGAGGCCACGATAGTGTGATGCTCACCACCCCGCCTTTTGTAAAGGTGTAACGATTCCTGAAAACGAGTGGGTGAGCGGTTTTAGTCCGGTGATGATGGGTCGTGATTTCATCGACCTTGTCCTTAACCGCAATCCCGGCTATGAAAGCTTGGCACCGAACCCGACACTGAACCCGATACGGTTCAAATAGTCTCAGACATTTTAAGACTAAAGCTTGGGGTTCAAGAGTATCAAGTAAATCAAAGCTACCCACAACATCATCATCAATTCATCATCCCCAAATTCACTTTATAATGATCAGACTTACATTACAATGTCATAAAGTCGTAAATGAAGAACGAAAAAAGAAGATTATGATGGCTTACATTACAGGTTGGGAACTTGCCCCCTTCATCCTGCATTTTGATTAGTGTGTGTACTTCCAGAGTCTTGCCAAAGAATTTTAAAACTAAAATGAACACAAACCCATCTCAAAAATCAACACAAAACTGAAATCCAACACAAACTCACCCCAAAAATCAACACAAAACCGAAATCCAACATAAAAAAAAAAAAACCAAATCATGAAAGAGAAGGTGAAGAGAGATGGACAAGAATGTGAAGAAAGGAAGAACTCTGCCTATGGCGGATACTCCTCCCGGCAAAGCTCGACCAGATGCTTCCCGGTGGCCACCCCAATCCTCGCCGACAAAACTTGGATCAAATCTGGATCGAGCAAGCAAAAAATGAATATGAAGAGGCAGTTACCACACCGGAACTTCTAGTAATCCACATTGAAGACAATACAGCAACTATCACATTGTATCTAATCTGGATTGAGCAAACAACTTTAAAAAAAGAAAATAAAAGAAAATAAAAGAAAACAAAAGCCTCCATAACAGTTGTTCTCGACCTTTCCCAATTACCATCTCCTTCTCTCTCGTCGATGATGCCCCCTTGGTCTCATTCTAGAGCTACTTGCTTAATCCCCACACTTACCTCTTTTTTAATCTTTCCTTCTTTTCTATTTATTTCTCCAGGTACATTCTTTTACCCCCAAAAAATGAATGGTAACACAGCCCCTTGATCTGTGAACTTCCGATCTCTTTTCCATTTATTTTTGTGATGTGAGAATATGAAAAGGCAGTTACATGAGAGATAGAGAGGGGGGAGGGGGGAAGAGATAGAAACTAACACATGTTTGGGGAAGTAGTTACCACTGTGAACCAAAGAGAGAGGAGAGAGGAGAGAGGAGAGAGGAGGGAGGAGAAAGTGGGGGAAACGATTCTGCGCAGAATGAGTGAGGTATTTTCTCCATAAAATTAATTATCTTGACCCTCACTGGCTCTTGGTCCGTGAATTAATCTCCTTGCAGTATCTTGTAGGCCTCACCAACTTTTCCATTATATATTATATAGATTATTATTATTATTATTATCATTATTATTGTTATAAAAATTAGATTGTTGTGTACCCTACATTAAACCTTGGAATTATGGTAAACCGATCTTTAGAATTATACAGTTAACCAACATGTTAACTAATCGATTACGATAAATTAGATCGGATTTTGCAGTTTTTTTCTTCTACAGTACCTCAACATGACATGCGCGTAAAAGGGGTTCAAGAATCTGTTTTCTTTTTATAAGGGCTAAAATCACTTATTTTGGCTTTTTGACCCCATATTGTGGGGTCGATCTCGAAAGATCTCCCTCCAAGTCGTACATACAACTTTCATCGAATACAGCTTTCCACAAAATTCGATATGTATCTATGAGACCGAGTATGGAATTCTGTTTACTCACTTTAAATTGAATATCTGTTTCCCTCCTTTTCCTGCTAGGATTGGAAATCATGTATCTTCCATATCCATACGATGGAGTCCTTGGGTTTCTGAAATAGTGTAAAAATTTCACAGTAAACCATATTGTAAAATTATTGGATTATAATATACCACCACCAAGTTAGATAAAATCAAGTTATGACAAATTTAAGTACTCCAGCAGACGTAACATTTCTTGACTTAGTGTTTAGCACATCGTATGTAGCATGACATTTTGGATTGCAATAGTTCAACTAATCATTAGATTATGGTACACCAAATTATGACAATCTACTGAGTTGGTTTCACCCAACTCAATGGTGGTGCACTGTAATCTAATAGTTTCACAATTTGATTTAAAATAATACAATTTTAAAGTTTGACTTACAACAATCACAACGCCTAAAGTACAACACACGATGATCAAATTTTACTTATTATTATTATTATTATTATTATTATTATTATTATTATTATTAGTTTAAAATAATATTAAAATTATCAATTATAAAAAAAAATATCGGGACTAGTGGACTACAACCAGTAAGGGCGCCACAGGCCCACAGCCCACAATAGTGGTGTATTAACTGTTTATTTGATTACCAAAATGTGGTGAGCCCATATATAACTTTTCGGGTGAAAATCTGGTGGGCCGAATGTATATAGGAAACAGTAAGCCACATTTGGGCTTTGAGATCCATATCCAGAATACAGTATTCTGATTTAATTTCTGGACAGCTAATTGGCATTTTAGAATTAAATGGTTCCAAATTGAAAACCAATTTTAATGAATTACAGATTTGAAGGAAATTTGGCAGCGGATTGGTCGGCAAAATTTGGGGTTGGTTTACATTCTTCATGTTGTTTTGACACTAATTTTCATAGAGATTTATCCGGTATTGTAAGAGATGATGCACTTTGAAGATCCCTTGAGAGAAGGAGCTTCTTAATGTTTGTTGTTTACTCTGTTTTCAAAAAAAATGAATTACAAATATCAGATTAATTATTAGCATGACTCCTATGCTCGTGCTTATCTGGCCCTATTATTTGGATTGGATAAAATGAGGTTTGGATGAATTGGATTGGATAAGTTATTATGTTTTTTTGGGAAATTGTGTTTTTAGAGAGGATTTTTTTTGGGAATTGTGTAAGGTTTGGATTGGATTTGATTTGATTTGATTTGATTGAGTTGGAAAGAGTTACCAATCCAAAGAATCAAAAAATTGCTGGGGGGTGTCACACATCTTTTTTAACTAACTCGAGGGTCACAACTTTTTTTTAATGGATTACCAGGGGACATTAAAGTTACTTAAGTGGTTGGGGGTGACAATCCGGCATGTTGGCCGAAATCCGGTGACAGTTGAAAAGGGTATCCAAATTGTGAAAAATTGTGCCAAAAGTAACTGTTTGCCTCTTTTATTATTATTTTTTTATTTCTCTTCTACTTAAACCCCTTCAACTACATTCACTTCATCTCACTTCATCTTGAGTGGGAGAGGGAGAAAGACGAGAATGAAGAAGGAGACGATCAAGAAGAAGAAGGATTAGCAGCTCACCTAAAGACAATGGCAGGTATCGAAAATTGATCCCTCCTCCTCTGTTCTTGTATGAGCATGATGATGATGAAATTTTTGTGGATTTTCAGGAGTTTCTGGGCTCGGGTTTAGTGTAGATTAGGGTTCTGGGTTGATTTTGTTGAAAATTTGAATGTGTTTGGATGATAATTTGTAATGCATGTTAAATTTAAAAATTGGTGATGTGTTCTTCTGGGTTTTTGTTTTAGGGGTTGTGTTCTTCTGGGTTTTTGTTGTGTTTAGTGTTTAGGGTTTAGGGTTTAGAGTGAAATTTTTTATTTTAAGTGCTGGGTTTGTGTTAAATTTTTTTATTTTTGAAATTTTTGATTTTAAGTGTTGGGTCAAATGCAGCAGCCGTCCAAGAAGATACTCCGACCTCCGTCGCCTTCCACAGTCGTCGAAATCACCAACAACTGCCTTCAACCTCGACCAATTCCTTCCCAGACTACACTTTTGAGGTTTTTGAATGATAGAATAGTGGAGCAGAACTGAGGGAGATGAGTAGTTGGGGAATGAAGAGGAGAAAGAAATTGAGGCAGTGTTTTTCAGCGAGCAAATTAAGGGTAAAAGGGCCACTTCACTCAATTTTCAAGGGCAAACAAAACGTTTCCTTTTTTCCGGCGAAAACATGTCGGATTATCACCCCACAGCCACTTAAGTAAGTTTAATGTCCCCCTGGAATGCATTAAAAAAAGTTGTGACCCACGAGTCAGTTAAAAAAAATGTGTGGCACCCCCAAACAATTTTTTGTCCAAAGAATAGGGTCTCAATCTTTTCTGTGGCGTCGAAGTTAAAGCAATCCAACCAAACGTTGCATCAAACTTGAACTCCATCAATCATATTAGAACTTTTCTATTAATTTAGTTAGGATCTCATATTCTCATGTATGCAGCGCAAACAAATTGTATAATCAATCAATGAGCATTTATCAAATCGATCTGTTATTCATCCGATTTTAAATCTTGAGTTAAACTTGAAGAAATTATTCATAAATGAGTAAAAGTGAGAAACAGAGAAGACCTTCAAACTCTATCTTATTTCTGCGGCCATCAAGGGCTTTATATACTCATAAGGTCCATTTGGACGTATGAAAACAATATGGAAAAAATAATTTGAAAAATGAGAATATTTACTTTATTTGGATTGAAGAAAAAAGAATGGAAAAAAAATAGTTGGAAAATTGCAATAAAAATTTGAGGTAAAAAAGAAAAAAAAAATTCCCTAAAAAATGAAAGGAAAGTTGACAGAAAAATTTTGGATCTAAGATCAACATTTCTCTCCTTTGTCTCTCTTGGCTCTTTCGATTCTCTCTCTCTCTCTCTCTCTCCCTCCCTCCCGAATCATATCATATGATCTAGAAAAATAAAGCTTGACATTTACAAGTTTTCAAGTAAATTTTATTTATATATGCATTTTTCCTCAAACCAAATAGGATAAACATTTGAATAGATCAGAAAATCAATTTTTTTCCTTCAAAATTATACTTAAACCAAACAATAGAAAGAAATTTACTTTACCTAAAAAAAATCCTCCTAATTTTTTTTTGCCATGAAAATTTTCTTTCCATCCTGTTTTCCTAGATCTAAACGGACCCTTAATATCATGATGGAGAGATAAGACTAAACGGACTCAAACACCCTGAAAACCTTCTATCACAATGCAAATTGAATTTAAAAGAATCTTACCACAAAACAAACTTTTCATACGAACTAGGACTCTTAATACTTCCCCTCAAGTTGGAGCATATGGGTTCACTACAAGATGGAAGCCCAGAGAAGATCGTTCATTGTGACCGGTCAATATTGAAGTTTAGGTACTGAAGTTGGTCTCTACCAAGAGGTTTGTTAAAAATGTCTGTAGGTTTCTCCTTAGTATGGATTTTGAATAATTTTAGTCGACCCTCTACAACCTTTTCGCGAACAAAATGACAATTGATCTCTATGTGTTTTGTCCTTTCTTGATAGACTGGATCAGTGCTGATATGTACGGCTACTTGATTGTCACAGAACAACTTCATAGGTTGCGTAAAGGAAATATCTAACACGTACATCTAAAAAAGTCTATAAGCAAATCAATACTCTACTATGCGGGAAAATTGTAAAATTTAATTTTCGAACTTATCGGACCGTTCTCTTTTAATTTTCAAGCAAAACAGCGAGTGTATTTTGAAAATTTATGCAAATTTGATAAAATCCTGAAAATTTTTATAGTAGGTTATTAGATAACTCTATATTATGAAAAATCTTATATCGTCGAGTTTTGAAGTTGATATTTTATTTACATTTTTCATGCACCAAATAATCAGCAATGGGAAGCAACACGAACCGTGTTGGATCAACACGAACCGTGTTGGATCAACACAAACCGTGTTGCCAACAGTGACGGTGACTACGTGTTTTTGGGGTTTGGGATTAGTTTTTGGAAATTAATTATCAAATCCTATTGTTACTAAATCAGATATCAGACATAAAATCTTAGAAAATTTGTAAAGTTTAGGAAATTGCGATTTTCAATAAATATAGTGTCTTTTGGAATACCTAATTTTAGGATATTAAGTAACTTGTACGTAAAGGTATTCCCTAAATCCTAAATTTATTTAGACAATTAAGATAAAATTTGTAATTTTGTTATATTTTGTCAATCATACAAACTATTTAGGAAACTTTGTTGAAACTATTTAACTTTTGTTTTCTTTTGTGTACTAAATTGCAATAAATATACCTTCATAATTTATTATTTAAGCATGTGTTATGTTTGATATAATTATTGCAATATTGCTTGTTTGCATGTGTTTCTAGTATGACTATAGATAGTCGGTTTTACCGGTTTGCGTACCTGGTTGGGCGAAATACGGCTTTCGTGCCGTCATCGAATTATTTAAATTTAAATTTCAGTTGAATTGATTTTAATTCATGTAAATCTTCGATCTTTGTAAGAGGTCCACTTTGTAAGTTATTGTACTTGGAGTCGTCAAGTTAAATGGAAGCCCAATAATAATGGAGATGTTTATCTGAGTGGGAGCCACGTCCAAGGAAGTTGGAGTTAATGACGTAAAAGTGTCAATGATTCCAACTAGGGAACTTTGCACCTTAAACTTTCAAGATCCATTGTCACGAAGTGATAATGGGTTTCGAAAGTCAGTCTAGTTGACCCTTGAAAGAGTTCTTAGAAAGGTTTATCAAAAGCAAAGGTTCCAATTCATAGTCCTTGTCGAGTCAGTCTCCCCCTTTGAGTCTCGGGGTTAGGAGTCTGTTGGTTGCTTCAAAGGACCCCCAAACCCTATTTTGTTCCTTGACTATTTTCCAATTTTCTTTCTTGCTTTAATCCATAGCCGACCTTAGGTTAACTGTTTCCCCTCTTTTTATCGGTTTCACCCACCTTAAATCAAATTTCAGCATCAATTAGCTCGACTATTAGGAAATTGCTCCTCGAGGATTCGACAAAAACCCGATTGTACTGCAGCCAAACAAAATGGCGTCGTTGCCGGGGAGCAAGCCCCCCTTCTAGTCTTTTTAGTTGTTGCCAGAGGTTTGGTTTAAGTGTTTTCTTTGTGTGTTGAGTCGAGTCTAGGTCCTAAGGTGAGCTTACGTTTGTCTTGTTTGTTCGTGTATGCTTAGGAGATCCGACAGACTTCAAGGATTACCCCCACTGGTTCCTCTTAATCCAGAGATCGAGGCATCCATCAGGCAAGCTAACGCTAGTATACATCAGGCCCGTAGATAAAGGCATCGACAACAAATAGAGGACTAGGATCCGACCTTATTGTCTTTCTCATCACCAACGAGAAGTGTGGGAGGACTGTCTATTGTCCTTCTTGCTTTGCCCAAGAACACAAACTTTGACTTGAAACCGATCTTCCTCAACCTTATTGAGCAAGTGTAATTACATGGGCTCGACATTGAGAATTTGATCAAGCATGTTGACTGATTCCTCGAGAGATGTGGAATGATGAAAATGAACAGAGTTTCTAGGGAGTACCTTCGACTGAAATTTTTCCTTTCTCCTTGACGGGCAAGGGGAAAGCTTGGTTGAGTAATTGGGCACCGAACACCTACACCACATGGGATCAATTGCGAGAAGATTTCTTAAAGAGGTTTTATCTACCAAAATAAATCGCAAGGATGAGAACGGAGATCATCTCATTTCACCAACAACCTAAGGACACATTGTTTGACGATTAGGAGCATTTGAACACACTCCAACGAGATTGCCCCCATCACGACTTTCCAACACCAATATCGTTGCACACCTTCTACGAAGGTCTCACACCTTTAGTGCGGTCAGCGATTGAATCTAACCTGCAAGAGAATTCGATAGGTTCAACACGAGGTAATTAAAATCCAATCCATTATTTCCATAAGTTGTTGACGAGGATGCTTATGTTGAAGTTGTAGGGGCGTGATCAGTTCAAGTGGGAGTGTGTTCGAGATAGAGGAATTAACTGGAGGCCAACTGAGACCTTTGTTGATCTTTCCTGAACAAGATCGAAATGGATGCACTAAGAGGATTCAAGGACTAGTGGTGGTGAAGATGACGATAAAGGTTGTGAATACAATTTGGTCTCCAAGTGGGAGATTGTTAGGTTTAATATGTGGAGTCCAAATCATGAGCTTGGGATGGTTGGAAGCACGAATTGAGGCAATAAGCGTGAAATATGAGTCTATACTCACTAGCAAAAATGATGCTCATAGCTGCACCTAAAATCACCATTAGCTACACTTATAAGTGCAGCTGACATTATTAGCTGCACTTAAATAAGTGCAGCTACTAAATATGTGGGGAAAGTGTTCCTGAACATAGTAAGTGCAGCTAGGAGACTCTTAGCGCACATGTAAGTGTGGGTAATGGTGTTGTCTTCTGCACTTATATATGCAACTACCTTTACCCGCTCATTCAAGTGCAGGAAGGAGCATATTCGCCGCACTTTTAAGTACGGTAATTGTTGGCGATACCTGCACTTATATATGCAGCAATGTGACACATGTATAAATACGGGAATTCATTGCACCTAACTAACTTTTAAACATATACAACTAATTTTGGCAGGAAATATATATATATATATATATATATATATATATATATATAATATGATAAAATTAAAATAAACATAAAAATACCATAAAAAGATCGCCATTATTATTATATATATCACCAAATCCTTCATGACAATGTAATTCGAGTGTTTCTCTAGAATGATAAAATTGACAACTGTATAGACTTATTAACAAAATTATTCATAAGATCCTAAAAGTAAAAAAAAATTACAAAATAATAAGAAATGAAAAAAGACATGACTTCAACAGATTCTTCTTCAAAACTTCTCATTCCGGCATAATAACAATCTTCTTAACCTGAAAAAATGGTCAAAATTCACAATCATATATATAAACTATGACCAAAACATATCTCTCTTAATTACATTCCATTTCTTACGTCAAAAACAACAAAATTGACACCGAGTTGTCTATACAAAATCCAACAGAGTTTCCTCGGCAAGTTGATTATTTCATTTTTATTATTTCATTTTATGATGACCCAACATGGCAACATGTATGCTGGTTTTAAAAACACACGCAAATAACATAGCATCAATCATTAAGTGTTTTATAAAAGGAAATAATGCACTTAAAATTTTATGCCTACATACAAGTCCTACCATTTGTATGTTCTGTGAAAACAGAGAATAAAGTTAATAAGCAACTGATGTGCTTGACCAAGAAGAAATTACAGAGATATTGAGGACTTACCCAATCAGAGAGGTAGCATAGCGCATCTGAATTCTTTTGATGTCATAAACCTCAATAAGGCGGAGCCTCTACAAAGCACAGTTGAAGGTCATAAAACAAAAGTCAATAAGAGATTTAAGTATCAGTCAAGTAAACATACAATAATTATTCTTTTGCACTGTTAGATTACAGCTCATCTAAGCATTCCTAGTTACCCATACATATAGCTAAGGTCTCTTCTATATTAACCCCTACATTTTCATATGCAGTTGTTCAAGTACCTGCGCTGATACCAAATATTGGCTTCTCGTTCTTCCACATTCCCTTCTGATGTCACTTAAATATTTCTAGCCAATCTGCTGTCCTTGTGGGGATCGGCATCGAGTGCCTTCTTCATGTGGAAACTTCTGTGAGTAAACATTATACAAAGGAGTCAATATTAACATACCTATAGGTTTTAAGTGGCCATGGCACAGTGCACACACTTGGACTTCCAACAGAATAGGTTTGGTTGTCTGTTATTGCTGTCTCCTGAGGAGTCCATATTAACTATATCTAACCCTTATTTTTAATTATATATTAACTTATGGTTTGGTTGCAATGCTTATGATTAATTTGTGTTTGTTGGACTAGGGTTGCTTATTATTGCAACATCATACTTGTTGGCTGAGTGGTGTATATATATGTGTGGGCTATATGGAGACAGACAAAAGGGGAAGAAAGGCAAGAGCTAAGAGTGGAGGAGGGTAAAGGTATGTAATGTTGTATCGCTTTCAAACTCAAGCTTAGCAGCTACCGAGCAAGCGTGGGTAGATATAGACAGACATACAGAGGAGGGGAGGGGAGAGACAAGTAGTCCTGTAAGTTGGTAACACAGTTACAATTCGATCTCTGTTTAAGCCACAGCCGAGGCATACATTTAGCAATGGGAAACATATTCTTAACAATTCAATTTGGACACATTCGTTTATCCATTATACATCAATGTAGTTTATCAAGAGAATTGTCCAAAATTGAACAACCAATAAATCTGCTCAATAATATACATTAATCAAAACCCAGAAACATCCCAAACATGATAAACATAAAGAATATTCAAGAAAAACAGATACATATTATCAGGTTCAAAAGTTATATCATAAACTAGTACCTGACGGAACCAAAGCATAAGACTACATACCTAAGCACTGGCCGAGATTGATGTATTCAGTTTGAAGGAGAAACACACGGATTCAATTACTTGATTTCGAGTCCGATGCGCCCATACAGTTGCGTTAGATTCAATTGGAATAACAAATTAGGGTTTCCCGATCGAAATTAATGGATATACAATCAGATTATCGAATTGGCAAATGAACAAATTCAACTGCTTACCACCAAGATAGAGATGATTTGGGGTTGTCAAGAATCAAAACGATCGAGCAGCGGTGAGAGTACATTCGTGAGAAGTGAGCGTCGACTAGGAATTACCTTCTCCCTCAGTCGTGAATTATGATGACCGCGACCGTCGTCGACACTGAGATGGATTGACTGACGGTTCACCGTCGCCGCTAGTGCGTGTGCACGCGGATTAGGAATTTAGGGTTAGCTTTCGGTTCACTCTGCAATTGAGGGGAAAGACAGGTGTTTTGCCGCGGGGGGGGGGGGGGGTTGCGGTTCCTTCGTTTAGCACTCAAGACAAATTGGTCAAAATACCTATTTTTATTTTCAAGTTATTAGTTAATAATTAATAAAGTTAATCTTTAATTAAAATATAGATTTTATAAAGACATTAGCTGCACTTATATGTGTGGGTCTCGTTCCTTGCACATGTAAAAGTTGTTGTATTTCTATACACTTATATGTGCAGCTAATTTGATGGGATTTTAATTTTGCACTTTTATTACCTGCACTTAAGTAAGTGCGCCTAAATAAGTGCGTATTGGAGCATGTTTTTTACTAGTGACTGGTCGTGCCGGATTATGGCAGTGTCGAATTTCGCGTTTTTGAGTCCTATTTTGATATGTTTTTCTAATCTCAGCTGATTTCGAATTGTATTGTTGTTTTTGAGGTGCTGGGCAACGAAGGAACTCTTGCTAACCATAAATTCTGTTTTATTGTTATAAATAGGACATGTAATTAGGTTCATTTTGTATCGCAATTGAGTATTTCATCTGTACTACAAGAGATTGACATGTAATCTAGGTGTTTATGAAGGAGTTGTGTGAGTCTATTATACTGTGAGGGTTGACTCCTTAGGTTGTAACTCTAAGGAGATTGTGAGGAAGGAATTGTGAAGGACTGAGAATCTCTCGTAAACCCGGCATTGTAATCCTCTGATAATGTATTGTTCGTGATTTTTTATCTGTTTGGATTTTTTCACTTGAATTCCTGTGTTCAAATATTTATGTATTATTTAACTTGATTATTGTTTATCTCCTAATTACACTTTGCGATCTTGACAATCACCTCATGAATTGAATTTGATACCTTGGCATAAAAGATGTGGGTGTCGACAAGATGAAAGTTGAATCTGAAGTTTTTCCAACAAAATTTGACGAAACATCATAAATTTGAACTTTGATTTAATCCAACATTTAATAAAAAGAAATTAAGAAGGCTTCAAAGCTTAAGAAAGTAGCATTTGATTCAAATGATATAGGCTCAGAGAACTATCATTACAAAATGAGGAGTGAAGATTATGTGACATGAGAGGAGTGCATCATAAAATGAAAAAATGACAATGATGCCGATTAGCATATATAGAACAGTGAAAAGGACTTCATTAATAATTACCTTTTTGCTAATTCTACACCCATTAAAACTTACAACCACTGACATATATATAGGCATTGCTACTCTTTCCATGGCGCCCCATAGTTGCGTTTGATGTAAAGTTATACATGCTAATAAGCATTTCCAAGACAATGACATGAGGGCCACCTTCTTCAATTCCCCCCCCCCCCCTCTTTTCTACTACCCCAGTCATTAATCAAACCAGACTAGCCTAAGTTGTGTTGTGCTGGATATCTGACCCCAGTTGCAAGCACTCTTTGTTGCTCCATCTGCATACATGAAAATTAATTAGCAAAAATTTAAAACCCGAACAACGTGCTTTAGGTGAGACCATCTCACCTTAAAATGTTGTAAGAAATTACGTGCAATATATAAACATGTGGGACAGTGGTAAGTAATTAATATACATATATAGAGTGATGAGTGATGAGTGATGAAGGAAAGAAACCAAAGTGAGTGATGGGTGTATGTAGGAATGAATATATAATTACTTGGAAAAGTTCGAGCAATTTGTTCTTCAGGTAGCAGTACTCGTGCTCCAACATCTCCAATGCTCTAATGCAGCTGCAATAATTAAAGGCCATATAAAATAATGTTAATGTTTAGTTTTGTAAACGAGCAATTAGCATGCTATTATGAAAAGCAGGGACTGAAAAGGAAGAGAGAGAGAGAGACCCAGTGCGGTTGTTTTGCTCAGAAGCAGCACGGAAGGCAACGCAAACGTTTCTGACCCGTTTGGCACCAATGCTGGAACTGCTTCCCATGAACTGATTCAGATGCATTCCTATTTTCTTGTACTCCGAAAACTCCCTATCCATCCTTCAATTATTTCATAATCACATATAAGCCGTTTAATATAAAATACTACCCCATCTCAAAATGTTTGTCCGTTGACTAAATTTTGATCGTTGATTATTCACAAATTGTATTGAGTTACAATATAAAATCATCGTCATTGTAATCTTTAGCAAATTATCTTTCCAATGTTAGTGGTTTCATATTTTAATTCATTATAATTTGTGACTAATTAACAGTCAAAATTTAGTCAAGAGACAAACATTTTGGGACGGAGGTAATACTAACTTACATTTCAAAAGGATACAAATTAAAATGTAATCAGACGTCACTAAATTAAGCTGTTAACTAGCTACTCTCTTTTGGTAACAGTAAACAGTCAAAAGGTTATTCTGCTTCATTTCCAAACTCGCAACACATAACAAGTAAAATAGACGGACAAAAAATATGAACATTTCTTAAAATTTTGCTTTTTTGGATATATTGATGGTTAAAAAGCTTAGGACAATTTCATATCCATTATATTGAAGACTTGCTATATATCGTCTAAAACAATAAAACTTCCTGCTTTTCAATTTCTAACTGTAAAAGTAATTTAGTAGAATAAAACACGTAAGACTGCTCAAATCATTCTGTATATATCTTTCAAGCCCTTCACAATTAAATATAATGATATATGCTGTATAAAATCCACATTTCTCTCCTTAAAATTAAGTTTTCTTGTACGTAGTGTATTCAAAAGCACAATATTCATATATAAATTAAATGTTGGACAAAACTGCGACACCTAACGTCTGATGTCTGACAATTTAAGAAATTATGGATGCAAACATAGTTTAATTCAAAATCTAAATGAAGAGAGTACGTTTCAGAGTAGAAGTACGTCAACGTCGTATCCATCTTATGCATGCATCTTGATTGTGAATGTAAATTAAGCAATAACTAAATACTTACAGGAAAGCTCTGAGGTTACGAAGAAGTTTCTCAGATTCATGGAAGTAGATGTTGACGACCTCTGTCACAAAGTTTGGAGAGCTCTCATCCTGAAGCTGCTGGAGCTGTAAAAACTGCTCATCCAACACTCCCTGTGTATATGCATATTCATTTTGATCAAAATAAGCAAGAATATATAGTGATAGAAAAAGAGAGAATTAATTACTTGATGAAAGAGAAGAGCGAGCAAGCGATTCATATCGGCACGCAGTTGGTCAGCGGCCAAGCCCAGCATCCAGAGCGGTAGACCCGTTTTGTCTTTCTTTTAGTATTACTAATTGGGTGGTGCTGTGATTGTGATTTCTTCTCTCGTTTTTCTCAAGGGCTAATTAAGTGTATAGTATTATTTTCAATGCCAAACGTACACAAACACACACGGCCTTTCTTTCAACTTCCTTTCTATGTTTGCCTCTCTTTTTCTGTGTGTTTATGGGGGTGAGAGAGTGAGTGATGAGCGGGAAATGCGAGGGGAGGAGTCAAGCTGGTATTTATAGGGCAGGTCTATCGATGTGGTACTGTATTAACCTATCGTGATGGTAGTCCTCACCTTTTAATTTATTCTGACTCGTGATTGAGAACAGTTCCTGCTTAATTTCCCCTTTTCTTAAAGGATACTACCTCCCTTTTTTTTCTTTTTTTTTTTTAGGGTTTTTGGCTCAAAATAATCCGAAGTCGGAGGTCACTGACCGAAAATAATCCAAACTCACTTTTTGGTTGAAAATAATCCAAACTTTTAACCTATTTACTCGGACTAAACCGAAATCAATTTCCGACGTCAGAATACTGACCGGTCAGCTTATGTAGACCCCAGTCAGCATAAATTCAAAACCAAAATCAATTAAAGAAACACGTGCTCCAGCTACCTAGTCAAAATTCTGACGGCGGAAATCGATTTCGGTTTAGTCCGAGTAAATAGGTTAAAAGTTTGGATTATTTTCAGCCAAAAAGTGAGTTTGGATTGTTCTCAGCCAATGACCTCCGACTTCGAATTATTTTGAGCCAAAAACCCTTTTTTTTATATGCAGTCTAGGAAATTGTGGTAAAAATTTTGATCGTTAATATCTTAATTTGTGTAATGACTTATCATATAAACTTGATATCATTAGATTTGTAACAAAAAATATTATTTAAAAAATATAATATTATAACTTTTTATAAAGAAAAATTATATTAGAAATTGTTGATTAAATTTGTCATTGAAAACTGTTAATGACAGATAAAAAAGAACGGAGGGAGTGCTTTTTTATTTGGAAGAATGACAACCATCTTAAACGAAACCTGTAACACTTTATTTTAGATTGAGTGATGATGCATGTCTTAGGTTAGGACACTGCTTAAGTGTCTTGTCTATTGAGAAATTAATATTAATCATTATTTTTAATCCTAATTTTTTTATATTTATTATTAATTATTAATTATAAGAAATTTGGAATATGTTGGCTACGCCAACAATCAAAATTAATTGTCAATTGACACCCTAACAAATGAACCCCATCCGTTAGGTATCTTTTAGATGTTTGTTTGTAAATTTTAAAAAGTATTGATAAAAGTGTGATTTTATACCATTTATATATATTATTATAGTTATAGAAATCAATCATGTAATTTGTTTTCAATTTAATTTACAAATATATAGGTTTTATACAATGGCAAGACACTTAGGCCCTGTTCGGCAAAATTAGTGTTTTAGATAGCGGATAGCGATTTATGTAACGTATAGCAGTTTAAGCAGATAGCGATTCTGATAACGGATAGCGGAAGACTATTCAAATGAAAATTGTGTTCGGTAAATTTAATGATTCAATTAATAGATTAATGTGAATTGACATAAAAGGTTATCAATAATTTCTAAAGATAAAATTTACAAAGGGTATTTTTTAACCGAAAAATATGAAAATCTACTCCAAACGCTAACGTTAACTTTATTAACGTTTCACAAAACGTTCCTTAAAACGCTAAACGCTCATCAAAACGCTAACTTACCGAACGCTAATATTTATGAAATTAGAGTTTTTACTTGGTTAAGACACTAAACACTACCCCAAACATTATTACCAAACACAGCCTTAAGATGTGTTTTGCCCAAGCAGTGGCGGATCTCGACATTAAATTTAGGGGTGTCCAATATATATATATATATATATATATATATATATATATTTGTTATTATTAATATCTAATTACCTAATTCATTGACTTACTCATACCCAATAACCCAATTCATTAACTTATACTAATCCCTGAAAAGAAAATAATAAAATTTAAATAAAAATAATAAAAATAAAAGTAAATATTAAATGACATATTCACAAACTTAACAAAATTTCACATTATCATATAAATATGCACACCAAATAAATTGAAATTTCACATTAACTAGATATTTATATCTTAAACTTATACTAATACCCAATTACCAATTCATTGACTTACACTTTTTGTTTATTAAAAAAAATTGGTACCCCTCCGTCCTAATTAATTTGTTTAGCTTACTAATGATCTTCGATGCAACATTTTGACAACTGATTTTTCACATTTTATCTTAGTAAGACTAATAATATTGTATTCAGGTATAAAATATTTTTCATCACAAATCTAATAGTGGTAGCGTGGTAGTTTTTTTTATAATAACTCAAATTGATAAATTAACGATCAAAATTGAAATTTTAACATAACTAATCAAATTTGGACGATTTATTTGGCATGGAGGGAGTACCATTTTAGTGTTTTTGAGTTGTTACTAAATTGGACACCCCTATTATATTTTTTGGAACTTTGTTTACGGCGTCCACTTGTTCCAATTAAGAAAATTTTTTCCAAATAATATTAGAGAATCACAAATTTTTCTTTGGCTAGGGGTGTCCATGGATGGGTGGACACCCCTCCATTTGCTATGTATCCGCCCATGTGCACAAGACATTTATCATTTTCATGTTGGATTTTCGGGAGGCGCACGCATAATTACTTGTAAAGAGTGCGTAACACTTCATACATGCCCCCTCCACACTAATAAGTAGACCTGACAGTTTTCTGACCCGACCCGATAACCCGACCCAAAATTTCTGTGTTTTGAACACGATTTTCTCAACTAAACCTGAAGTATACCGAACTCGAAAATTAGTGGGTCAAATCCGACCCGCCCGTTTGACCCGAAAAATTAGTTTTTAAAGTTCAACTTTATTAGAATTAGGGATTTTTCTTTATAATTTATGACGTTAAACTATAAGCGCAACTTATTTATTTGTTATTTTTTTAATTTAAGTCAAAATAGTTACAATAATCTATCGTTACTAGAAGATAATTATATTTTATTATGTATATTGTATAAAAAGTAGTATATTAGGAACCATTTTTTAAAAAGAAAAAACGGAAAAAGGTCGCAATCATAAACCGTTGGGTTGACCCGAAACCGAAATACACTGTCCATATTAACCCAAACCCGGAATACACACCGACCCGTATTTACCCGAACCCAATATACGACTGACCCGAAACCCGCCCGCCCGACCAAATTAACAGGTCTACTAATGAGAGTAAAAATCTCAATCATATTTTTTTTTGAATTAAAATATATCTTTTGACCTAAATTAGATTGTCTGAAGGTGGGCAAAGCATGAAATATGAAAAAGGTGAAATAAAGTGGCAAGGAAGGATAGTGTTTGGAAGTTACAACGTATTAACCACGTTATTTAGATATATAAATTTTTAAATATACAATTTATAATTTTTAATAAATATTAGGGAAATTCCAAATGGTAGCACCAACTTTTGGATATTTCAAGTGGTAGACACTTTTTTTACCTATTCCAAATGGTAGACTTAATAACAAAAAAAATCCATTCTGTAGGCCTATCTCAAAACCGTCGTTAAGTAGAAAAGAAAAAAATTAATAAAAATTTGAAGTTTTGAATTCGTTCAGTGATTCATTGAAACCAAACCCAACTCTCTGTCTGCGCTCCACCCCCAACTGCAATGAACGACAGTCGCTTGCCTGTTGCTCCTGCATCGCCGGCGGTCGCACCTGTACTGGCGTGAATTTGTCGCCGGCGGTCACTTGCTGGCTTGCTGCAAACGAACGACGCAGACCTTCATCCTCCCTCGGCCTGACTCAGACGAACCATGCAGACGTAGACCAACATCTCCATTGTCGGCGGATGCGCCTGCCCCTGCCTGAATCTGTCGTCGGCGGTCGCGCCTGCCCCAGTTTGAATCTGTCGTCGGTTTGTTTTATGATCCCAAATTTTTAACTGTTGAATAGGGTTAGGGTTTAGGATTTTGATTGTAATGTCTATGAAGTTTGTCCCAATCATTCTTCTAGTTACTTCATTTCCTTCTTTTTTGGTGATGAGATTCTAGTTTATGTAGAATGATTTGGCATTTTGTGGATGGATCCGTTAATTAATGTGAAAATTCTAGTAGCTATGTCAAAATTGGTGATGAAGAATTGAAGATTTGCGAAGACCTTCAATGGCAGACCTTTATTTGGAGTTGTATTGGCATTTTTATTTTTCTTTTTTTTTAATGATATTCTAACGGCAGGGTTAAACAATGCTTACGGAATGGAATTATTTGGTAATTAAGCCTACCATTTGGAATAGGTAAAAAAGGTGTTTACCATTTGGAATACCCAATAGTTGGTGCCAACCATTTGGAATTTCCCTAAATATTATTAAATAAATCAGAGTCACATCACTTATTTTATGTATATATATATATATATATATATATATATATATATATATATATATAATATTTAACTAATTTAAAAAGTAGAAAATGAAAAATTATAGAAGTTATTTATCTCTTACAATTATGCACCTAGTCCCTCTCATTGGTTGAAATTATAAAATTAAGTTAGGTGATTTAAAAAATAGAAAATGAAAAATTACAATTAAATAATCATTTTTAGGGGGTACTGAATTTCAACTTACAATTTTATTGTTGCTAAGCTAAACTTAATTTATCCCTAATAATTTTGGTTGTGAACTACTGATATAAACTCGTCGGAGAAGATTTTATACGACCAAATGGATAAACCTATATTTTGTAAAGGGTTTTTGGCTCAAAATAATCTAAAGTCGAAGGTCATTGGTTGAGAATAATTCAAACTCACTTTTTGGCTGAAAATAATCCAAACTTTTAACCTATTTATTCGGACTAAACCGAAATCGATTTCCGGCGTCAGAATTTTGACTGGATAGCCGGAGCACGTGTTTCTTTAATTGATTTTGCTTTTGAATTTATGCTCACTGGGGTCTACATAAGCTGACCGGTCAACATTCTGACGTCGGAAATCGATTTCGGTTTAGTCCGAGTAAATAGGTTAAAAGTTTGGATTATTTTCAGCCAAAAAGTGAGTTTGGATTATTCTCAGCCAATTACCTCCGACTTCGGATTATTTTGAGCCAAAAACCCTTTTGTAAATGACGAGCTAGTTAAATAGGAAAGCTTTTGACGATAAAAGAAATTGTTTTCTGAAAATTCTATCATGGTTGAATTTATTTTCAACTATGGTAGTTGAAAATTTTATAGCATTCATTTATAAAAAATAAATCATATTCTTTAAAAAGATTTATATCCTCATAAACATGGTTAATTATTGTATCAAGTTATTTTGATTAACCTACATTGATTTTGAATTTTTATGTTAAAATTAATGGTTTTTTCACTTTTTCAACTACGATAGTTGAAAAAAAAAAGTTAACTATGGTAGAATTTCCTTTAAAATATTCAATTTTGTAAAAATTATAACTTTAACATATGGATTTACTTATTGTAACAAATCCTACGGTGAATATATATTTTAATTTTAATTTCTAATGGCAAACTTAAAGGTAATTATACATTTCAACTACCATAGTTGAAAATAAATTCAACTACGGTAGAATCTAGGTTAGAAACAACAAAAATAATTGAGATAAGAAACTACAGTTGGTATATTTTTTATAATAATGAACAACAAAAATAATTGAGATAAGAATTTAGGTTAGAAACAAGAAGTTATAATGGAAGTAGAAAATCTAATAAAAAACGAGAGGAGAAGCATACAGGTTTAGTTAATGTCGATGTATATCACTGGGGAAAGTAATAAACCGAGATAACCAATAGTACTTTTGTTTAGGGTGTGTTTGGTAAGAATCTTTTTTCATGGGAAGTTTTTAATGGGAAAAAATTTCCACTGGAAGCTATACTTTACAATGTTTGGTGTACAATTTAAAATTCTAGGAAAATTTTTAGTTTTTTACAATGTTTGGTTCAAATTGCAACTTTCCTAAGAAAAATTTACTAAAATTATCAAATTACCCTTATTTATTTACTAGAGAGTTTGTGAAATTAGGGGTAGTTTTGGAAATTCACTAACCACTAGATGTAATTCACAGTCCGGGAAATATTTCCCCAACCCCCACCCCCCACCTCCTGAAAATTTTTCCTAAATCTTGAGGGGAAATAGTGGGTTCCCTATGAAAATTACCCATGGTGAATGTGTTACCAAACATTGGGAAAAATGGTTAATTTGGGAAAATTGACCAATTTTCCCAAGGTTCTTTGCCAACCAACACACGCTTAGAAAATTTTTCTTTGTTTGCTTAGACTGTTAGTGAGATACATTATTCCTAGTGTTTCATAAATATAATTGACAAATTGATCTATCACTACTAAAAATATGTGTATTACCCATCAATTTTTCCAACCAATTTAAAGTAGTTGCAAAAAACCAATCGATTTAGTAACTATTTCATATTTTTCTAATTTTTCAACTATTTTTCTACTTTTAAATGGAAAAAAATGACTGGAAATTCCAACCACTTTTACTAAAATGGTGGAAAAAATTTTCTACCAATCATTTTCCTACTATTTGAAAATGGTTGGGAAAATGGTTGGTAATCCAACCGTTTTTCCAACCATTTTTAAACAGTAAGAATAAGAATGGTAGGAAAAATTTCTCACTATTTTAGCAAAAATCGTTGAAATTTCCAACCATTTTTCTCACTTAAAAGTAGAAAAATAGTTAGAAAATTAAAAAAAAGAAATGGTTAATAAAACGGTTGGTTTTTCCAACCATTTTAATTGGTTGAAAAAAGTGGTTGGTAATACAAATATTTTTAGTGACGCATGAATTAATCAAAATTTTAAAAAGTTTGACCATGGATTTTCAACATATATACAATGTTCTATTATACAAAAGTATTATCATAAAGTTCATAATGAAAGGGTTTTTCAACGCTAATACACTGTACTTGGGGGTGAGGGTGTTGGACAATAATGTAATAAACTTTTTTCATGGATGATAATATACTAAACTTTAAGGTTGTTGGACAATAATGCATCTGAAATGATTTCGATGATGGCTAACTCGATAACGGTCTTACATGGTGGGTTGGGGAGCAAAAAAATTAAAATCTTTATTAAATTAATATCATATCAAGCATTGTCAGCAAATACAAATGAAATTTAATTATTTTTTCTAAATAATACCTCACTACTCCACATTTTCGCTAATGTAGACGGTGTTTTTTTTTGCCAAAAAAATAAAACTTGTTATTGCTTATTTGGACTTGCTTAATTACATGAAATTAATTTAATAAAGATTTTGATTTTGTTTTTAATTAATCTACCACGCAAGACCACCACCGAGTTAGTCACTGTCGGAGTCGTTTCAGGTGCATTATTGTCCAATTCCCCCAAAATACAGTATATTATTGTTCAAGAAAAAACTTCAGTACATTATTATCTAACACCCTCAAAATACAGTGTATTAACATCTAAAATCCTAACGAAAAATAATATCATAAAAGTATAATATTATATTTTTTTTGATGAAATATATTATAAGAAATTTTCAGTCAAACAAAAATATTAGGGATACTATAATACTCCCTTCGTTCCATATTAATTGACATATTTTAAAAAGGGTTTTTGGATGTTAATATACTGAACTTTTGGGGTATTGGACAATAATGCACTGAACTTTGACCTTGGACAATAATACACTGTAATTTGGGGGTTGTTGAACAATAATGCACTCAGTATGATTTTAGCAATGGCTAACTTGGTGGCAATCTTATATAGCGGGTGGAGGAGATGAATTAGTCCAAAAATATTTGTCTTCTCGGTCTGTCATGTAAGATTGTCACTAAGTTCGCCACCCTCGAAATTGTCTCAAGTGCATTATTGTCCAACACCCCCCAAAGTTTAGTGCATTATTGTCCATGGTCAAAGTTTAGTGCATTATTGTCCAATATCCCAAAAACTCAGTATATTAACGTCCAAAATTCCTTTTAAAAATTTTCACATATCAAGATTTAACTAAAAATACTACTCACATAATTAAACAACACTACTTTTTAAGGTATTTTTTCGGATATCAATGTGTAGTTAGTGAGAGAATGTGAGTAGGAGTAGTTATTATTGATTGAAAAAGTAAAAAGTTAACATAATTATTAAAGTGAAAATAATTAAATTAGTTATTGGGAAATGAAAAGTGACAATTATTTTGAAACAAAAAAAGTTAGTTTAAGTATCAATTAATATGGAGCAGAGGGAGTATTTATGAACTGACAATTAATCTAGAATAGAGGCATTACTTTTCTTCAAGAAAATTAGGGAAAGAATTTTTTGAGAAAATATTTTATCTGGAAAATCTCAAAAAAAAAAAAAAAACCCTACTAAACGCACTAAGGGAATGTTTAGTGGATCGATACGTACTTTTGAGGGGTAAATTCCGATACATAAATGACCCTGATTAGCACAAACTTCGTAATTTTGTCATGCTTTTTCAACCTCCCGTGCTTATATACTATAGGCATTATCCATTCGCATTAAGTTATTCATTAATCACCTCCAGTCCTCCACTAGTTATAGTACTTTTCTTTTTTATCTGCTTCGAATTCCTAAAGTAGCAAAGAAGCATGGACGGATGAATGAATGAATAATATAAGCATTATTTGTGTCAAAGGTTTTTCAAAATTCTACTTCCAATATTCTCTTCATTTTTCAAATTAGCTAATTTTTTAGACATTTTTTATTTACTAAAGTTTAATTTTAATAATAGTTAAACCCATCATTTCATATAAATAAATTTATTTAAGTAACTTTCACAATTTCAACAATTATTATTCAATTTTTTTAAGCACTTCCTAGGAGCATTTTGGGCAATTTACAAACTTTTTACTCTATTACATACCTTATGTTCATTGGTTTCCCAAACTGAGTTAAGGTGAAAATAAAATTAAGCATCCGAAATTACATTGTTGATTCTTTCTCGATCCAAATTAAAGAAGTAGCATACCTCATGGGGTGATAATTAAGAAACCAACTTCCACTGCTTGACTTTGGCATGTTATGAACATAAAGGTCATAAGCGAAAACACAGGCGAGAAATAAGACTCGCATCAAATTTTATGTGAAAAGACTCGTACTGCCCTGTCAAATTCATGGGTAAATTAAGTTTATTAAAATTTACCAGTTTTTGCCTGAATTTACCAAAACTTATCAAAAATTACTAAAGTTAAAAAAATAAAAAAATTTACTTTTAATATATTAGCATAAATTGCCATAAATTACCAAAATTTACCAAAAATTAGCAAAAATTACCAAAAGTTACCAAAATTTAACTCTTACCCAACTACTTTTTATCCATGAATTTTGCAGGCCCGACAATAACATCTAATAGGCTAAGCTGCACTCATTCATAAGGTAGAATAGCCTATTTAATTGACAAATTAAATTGCTAGTAATACCTAGTAAACTATGAAGTAATGAACTAGTTAATTATGAAACTTAGGCTTATCAGTTGTAAATTTAATTGATCATAGCTTGTCAGTAGTAAATTACAAAGAAGTGAAGTGGTTCAAAAGCCTAAGTGAAGAGAAGCTCAGGTCTGGTGACGTAGCCCTAATTGGAAGGGTGAACATCGGCTAAATTCCCTTATATTATCTTCTTTTTATTTCGTCATTTACATTTTGTTTTCATACCTTATCCTTGGTTATGCCAAGAACCTTGACTGATTTGTGTATTAAGTTTTGTAGCCTTGACTTAATTTTAGTCAACTACGTCGATCAATCCCCTCTAAGGGTTCTTTCGAGTGATATCAGAGCAGGTCCACAGTTGAAAGCTTAACCACCTTGTGGAAAGACCTCGGGAGATTGTGTAAACAAGTAAAGGATGTCTAATCGCCAAGGAGATTGACACAGTGAGCAGTGAGGACATTTGTCGGGTAAGAATTGAGCATAATTCTTGTGTCCATCTTGCACAAATTGAAAGGTATGCCATCCATGCACACTTCATGGACTTTATTTATGCATGCCATGAATTGAGGGGGAGCACCCTCTCTTAGTTCTAATAAGTTCATTAAGTCATTACAGGAATGAGAGATGGTTCATACATTAAGGGAGAGCTTCCGATGGACTTTTTGATAAAAGTTAAAAGAGGGAGAAATATAATGGTGCAATTGAATTTTGCCTCTCATCAAAAAGAGGGAGATTGTTAGAACCCCTCGAGAACTTCAACAGATCTAGGTCCAAGGGCCTTGGCAGACCCAGGCTCAAGGACCTTGGCGACTGGAATGGTTTTGAATGAAAGTCGAAATTCGCATATTATTGGCATATAATCTGGATATCTTAGATTGATACTTTCCTTATCATTTTGACTAGACCTGGCAGTTTCTGACCCGACCCGACAACCCGAACCGAACTCGCACGAAATTTATGGGTTTTGAACACGATTTCTGAACTAAACCCGAAGTATACCGAACCCAAAAATTAGCGGGTCAAACCCGACCCGCCCGTTTGACCAAAAAAATTAATTTTTTAAGTTTAACTTTATTAGAATTTGTGATTTTTCTTTGTAATTTTTAACATTAAACTATAAGCGCAACTTATTTATTTGTTATTTCTTTAATTTAAGTCAAAATAGTTATAATAATCTATTGTTACTAGAAGATAATCATATTTTATTATGTATATTGTACAAAAAGTAATATTTAAAGACCATTTTTTAAAAAGAAAAAACGGAAAACGGTCGCAATCATAACCCGTTAGGTTGACCCGAAACAGAAATATACCGCTCGTATGTACCCGAACCCGGAATACACCTGACCCGTATTTACCCGAAGCCCGCCCGCGCCGACCGAATTAACAGGTCTAGTTTTGACAGATTGGTTACCTCTTTCAATGATATCAAAATCAATATCTAAATCCAATAATATGTTTACTAATTAATGACATACTTCTCTTGGAAGGTATCAAACCATTTAAGGTAGAATTGATTGTTGTAATTCCAGCAAGTATCACGTGACTCTTTCTCTCCCGGCAAGAAATCAATGAGAAACCGATTTTGTGAAGATCGCCATCGATATCTTACCAATTGAAGCTTCATTTCAAAGCCTTGCAAGTCCAACATTCACTTCACCCTTTGGGTATAAAAAGATGACGAAGATAGAGAAGAAAAGTGAGGGAAACACTCCACTCTACTCCACAAGAGAGGCACATCGTAATTTCACATCCTTTAGTCTCTTTTATCATAAGGTCCTTGGTTTAAACGTATAAATCTTGTAATGAGACATGTAATTAAGTGAATTGGGAAACTCACTTGGAGTAGCTAAGTATTGTTAATGCTTAGTGAGTTGTAGATCAAGGGCGCTTCCTTGATTGAGTTATAGATCAAGAAGGATGTGTCTACTTGATTGAGTTGTAAATCAAGAAGGATGTGTCTTCTTGATTGAGTTCTTTGTAAGCTTGCCTTGGAGGTACTCAAGGGAGTTGAGATTGAGAACCTAGTTATATTTCTTAAGTGAACAAGAAGTGAAGTGCTTCAAAAGCCAAAGTGAAGAGAAGCTTAGGTGTGGTGACGTAGCCCTAATTGGAAGGGTGAACATCGGCTAAATTCCCCTATATCATCTTCTTTTTATTTTCATCATTTACATTCCGTTTTCATACCTTATTCCTGGCGATGCCAAGGACCTTGACTAACTTGTGTGTCAAGTTTTGTAGCCTTAACTTAATTTTTAGCTAACCACCTCAATCAACCCCTTCTAATGGTTCTTTAACTGAGTGTGTGAATAGAGTGAATTTTGTGAAACTAAAACCTTAATAAGGTAATTGAAGAGATAAATTCTAGATTCAGACAGTGTTTGTCACGATTTAGGAGCAAATCCTCCTCCATCCATGCTATAAGGGATTGGTAAGCAAAGATAAAGTAGTTTTAAAATTGAATAAACAAATACCAATTTACTAGAGGGGAGTCTTGATTGTTGAATTTGCTCCTACAGAAGCCAAGGATAACATATCGAGAAGACGAGACTTTATCCTTAGAGTCAAGAAAGGGAAGACTAGCTTCATAAGCCAATCGCCCTTATCTTTTTGGCTTGGCAATGACATTCAAAGTAAAGACCATATTGGTTTGCCTTGCGCGAGTGAACGACTCCAAAGAACGAAGGAAAGCATATCCAGCATGTCGGAAGTATACTCCGCCTTAACATTCTAAACTCACTCCAGAAACATGGATCCTTTCTTTGAGTGGCATGAAGAGCATCTTCTACCGCTCGAGTCCTCTCTTCAACAACTTCAATGGAGCGCCCAAACATCATTGACTCACTCACCATCACCCCATCACTTAGTGACTATCTATCTTTAAAGTCCTCTCTTGCTCCTCCTTTGCAACCATAAGCCTTGCTCTTTAACTTCCCTCCTCGACGAAAGGTCTCCAATAATGTCCTACAATGAAAAGATTGCACTACGTCAAGAAAATCCATACTAAGTCTGGAGGGTGAAAACATGAAGTATCAAAGAAGACTAAGAAATAGTTGATGGTGGGCTCGAGGATGAGATGTTCCCATACCCATGCTGCTCAAGGAAGACGCCCCTTGTTTGCCTAAGAGAAGCGTCGCGTGACATTCAATGGAGGCTTCCGAGTATCACCGCCCTTTATTGTACGTCCAATCTCACTACCCGCTTAAGAACCCTCGTTTTCCATGTACCTCTTAACATGAGCACTAGAAAATCTAGGTCAATGACAACGGTACACGTAAAGGGAGTTTCACTCTATAACTCATTACATAGTGAAAATGGAAGCTCCTTCAACACATTTAAGGTTCGCCTAAGCAAAAACAAATTTTCAAGAAGAAGGGGATACCGCGTAATTAAACAACAATTTTGAAGTTCCTAAGTCGATGAATTAATGCCTAAAATATCCTCGATTCACAAAATGAACACTCAAATAACAAACATCTGACATGTAGATGGCTTAACCATACCCGCATCTGGTCACCTGACTTATACTCGCATAAACGTCCACTACCCAACTATGAGTGTCCTATAGAAGGACGAGGAGTTAGACGTTGAAACAAATCGAAGTACGAATCTCCAACCACTCTAAAGAAGCAGAGGTGCACCTTTGACAACTCGAGAATTAAGAGAAGTTTCATAGCCACCAAGGAGTCGGCAAAGAACTCAGGAAGCAGGGACCTAGCTTGTCTTTATGCTTTTCCCACTTCCTCTACGAGTAAAGAAGTTGATGGGGCTGGAAAACTTGCTTCCTCAAAAAGCTCGATAATTGATAATTAACTACTAGAAATCGCCTTCAAAATGTTGCCTCCCACCGTCTCACGTCACAGAAGACAGACACGAACGTGATCGAGCTTGCACATGACGAGGGAGCTTTAGTACCAACAATTTCACACAAGAGGCTTTCCACACAACATAACTTTCCTTGGCATTCATGAGCTAAGGCTCCTAAATACTCAACGATGCACCCTTTTAGAGTGTCCACCTCTGTGACACATCTCTTTAAAAGGCAACTTGCGGTCCATAAGAAAACTACACGACATGAACAACTTCTCGAAATACTAAATGTCAAGGAACGTAGCACCGAAGAAGTGCCCCATGACTCGAGAAGTTGCCCCCCCCCAAGAAGGGAACATGTTAGAATGATGACCCCCACTAAACAACGACGACTCAAAGTCCTTCACCTTTACCGAAGATGTATCGTCTTCCCAAGTGATCTTGGGATAAAACACTCTCGGTCAAACGTCATGACTCTTGATGAACAACTTACTGCAAAGATGAGTTCACCTAACCTGGGTTCAACTTAAACTTACCTAAGTTCATTACACTTAGGACAATGCATTCTCTCATTGGGTTGGGTAAGGGCCGCCCCATTCTCATCCTCTTTTCGTTGTTTTGCGACAAAGGCTAACTGCATCATGTCACAACCAAAAGAAGGGTAAACCACACCTACTTTCAAAGGGGACGTGGCATTCATCCTACTTCCCTCAGAGACTCGTTGAAAGACTCGTCAATTCCTTCACTTTCACGACACTCGTAGTGCCCTCTATGCGCGGTGCTAGAACGATGCAAAAGCAAAAGTGAAGTGATCTTCCCTGAAAAGCTATTGGGTCCCTATCTCAGGAGTACATATAACCCAACAAACCTGTAGCGAACGAGGGACAGGGATGCCAATAACCCAAAGTTGGGCCCCACTTCTACCCACAACATTCTCCGAATTGGTAAGGGAGAAATGTCTCACCCAAGATTCGAACCCTGAATGGCAGGGATGGTAGGTAGACCTCTTGTCACTCAGACAAGAGGTGATCAATTGGCAACTTAATTAAACATGGATGATTAATATCTATCGTAAATAGCGATTGTCGGATATAGTAGATCACTGTATATTTTCATTTTTCTAATAAATATATTACACAGAGAAAGATGTTAGATAATTACATATTTGGAGACACTCAGAATAGTTGGACTCCAACATATCTAGAATATTTTTCTAAGACATTTTTATGGTACTGCTGAATAGTTAATCTTGCGTGAGTTACAAATCTAGCCTCTTCCCTCTTAAGGGGAACCAGACATATGTGCAACATTGTAGCAGTACTTGCTGTCAAGTGTAACCATGAGGACAAGAGGAATAAACAAACAAGAGAAGATAGACAAAGTCACAAGACATAGAGACCAGAGAAATGAAGCTGATAATTAATTAATCTATTATAGCAAATTGATTAAACAATAATTAATCACTGATGTAGTAATCATATATGTGTAGTAGTGTTCATTACGTCATTGAAAAGCATGCTTTTGAAATATATATATGGGATACATATGACTATACGAGTCTAGTCTAGTCTAGTCTAAGCCCAGCGGCATGTAAGCATTAAGCAATGCAATTAACTATCAACTTTCTGTTCAAACTTAAAAAATATACAAATAAGCCCCACAACCATCATTTGATATTAGTGTTTTGTGCATGTTTGCTCTTGAAGATTTTTGCAACCCTTATTCATCATTTTCCCCATTTATATCATATGATTACATAATTAATTGTTCTCTTACATTTTCCATGGAAAGGGGAGAACACTTTTCACTATTATTTTGTAAAAATATTAGACTGCCTATTTCTATAAGGGAGCGTTTGTTTAAACAAAAATCCCAGGGAAATGGGCAATTTTCCGAGTTGACTTATTTTCCCCATGTTTGATTGTACATTGACTTCGGGAAAGTTTTTACAAGGGGCCCACCATTTGCAAGGTTTTCCGAGGGAAAATTTCCCTTATGGGGGTTAAGGAACTTTTTCCCGGGGAAATATTTCCAATGAAAAACATTCTAGGGAAACTTTTCTCCGGGAAAAATTTTTCCTAGGAATCTTACCAAACACACTAAGTGGGATGAGTGACATCTATGTATACACACAATGATTAACAATAAAGAAAATTTGAGAATGATTTTAGGATTATTAGATTTTGAAATTCCTAACTTTGAGTGTTGTCACAATATTCTGAGCTTCACATTTGGCTTATACCAATTTTTTTTTAGGGGGGGAGGGGGGGATTGGTCACTAGCGCAAGATTAAAATAACATCAATTAAAATCAAGCTTTTGTAAAGTGCCAATTGTTTTTTTTTGTTTGGACGCATTTCCATTATACATATCGACCCTAAAACAACCACCACATCACCAAAAAAAAAAAAAACTAGTTTCATCAATGTTAATTCGATCTTGAGCTGCTGACAAATACCACCTTCCGAAAGTTAGACTGTTATGAATCAAAGGCTATTGTGATAAACAACCCCAAAATTAAAGATTTCATAACATAATAAGTCCATATATAATTTTAAAATAAAATAGATATGAAATAATTTGTGCGAAGCACATGCATAAAACTAGTTATATTAAAAGTTGTGCAATTTATTATATGCTCCAGGAACACGCGCTCTAGATATGATCATTGTTCACTCTCAATAACATAATTGTTCACGGATACATATCTGTTGTTCACTCTCAATAATATAATTATTCACTGATACAAACTTGTTATTCATTCTCAATAGCATAATTGTTCACACATACTTACCCGGAGCACATGCTCCAGGTGCATGTAATATATATTGTAAAAGTTGTGTTGGCTAAGTGTATGAGAGACGCACAGGACACACGTGGGTGTAGCTAAAGCTGGCATAAATTCGGTTTTGGATCAGTTCAGGTTTGGACAAGTCGGATAGAGTTTTCGAACCCAAACCCTTTTTAAATTTTAAATTTAGACACTTTTTTTGTGTCTGAATTAAATTTTATCACAATATCAAATTTGGGCTTTAGTCTCAAATATGTACGGATCAGAATTTACAAGAAAATTTGGTCACAATCTCAATATTTTGTTTGAATTTTAAGCTCAAGTTAGGGTCAAAACATTATCCAAACCCAAATTTAATTCGACATAAAATTTAAACAATTCAAATTTCTTAACTTAAACCTGGTGACCCGATTATACAATAGTACATGACCAAATTGATCGAATTTAAAATTTGCACATAAAGTTGGTGTCTAAGCCGGCTTGCTTTAATTTGAATCGGACAAATTCAAATATTCTGTTTCGCACAGATTTTGTCAGTGTCATACATAACATAATGCTATCATCAATGGCGTTCTTCAAAATGGAGAACACCAAATATATAAATAGTAGGTTTAATATTATTTTAATAGGTAGTGGAAAATGAGTATTGCTAATGGTGAAGAATGAGTTGAGCAATGGAGTGGGAAATGAATAGTATATAATTATTAAAATAGTACAAAAAAGAAAGGATAAAACAAAATAAATTTTGTTTAACATTTTCTCTCTCCAAGTTCTCTCTATCTCTCTCCTCCCCATACCATTTTCTCTCTCCTCTCTCTTAAAAAATGTCTGTCATACTTGGGTATGGTCTTCTTTTTCATTTTTCATTTTTTTACACTCTCTCCTCCATACTTGCTCCAAAAGTATGCCATTGTGGATAGCTTAGATTGACTGTGTTTTGCTTATATGCAATTGACACCTAGCTAAGAATTTAAGGCACAAGTAAATAATAACTACTATATTGAATTATGCAAGTTTTTATTTTGATTGGCTGAGTTTTGTTCGATGACCAATAACCAAAAATCCAAGGTACAATTAACTAATAAATATTAACATATTAAACTAATAGTTATTACTATTGAACTATGCAAGTTTTTATTTTCTTTTTATTTATTTGGGAAATGTTCAATTTAATTTTATTGTTTAAATCCAGCCTCTCCTCTCATTCTTTCAGTACAAATTTTAGGGATGGCCAAACGTAATACAAACTTTTTTAAATGTCAACATGTATTGTAGGGTTAGCCAAAACAGTACTATGCTTAATGTGGGTACTATAAACTATTTTTGGCCAACTCCCCTCCTTGACTCCTTCACATATTGTTGACATACAATCAAATATAAACTCATACTATTTTTAACCAAAACACCCTAAATTTGTATTATTTTTGTCCAAATCCATTTGCTTACCATTGGTTAATTTGCTGATGCTTCAATTTGAATCGGACAAATTTATTATTAATTCCTGTTTTTTCTGTTTGGATAATAATTTGTGGAATTGAATTACAACTCCAATAGATTTGCTATCCCTCTCAAATAGGGGGATTAGAAACCTCCAAATGTGGGAGGAATAGCCTATCCTTTTTCTTTCACAACAACAATAAAACCATTAATTATAATAATAATAATAATAATAATAATTATTATTATTATTATTATTATTATAAATATAAATAATCAATAAAAATAATTAATTATTCATTGTTATAATTAATTATTAATAACTTATAATAATTAATAATTTAATTATAGAAAATTAATAATGAATAATTGATAATTAATATAAACATATATATTAATAATTAATAATTATAATTAGTTAATAATAATTGATGATAATTAATAAATAATGAAAAATAATTTACAGCTGTTAATAATTCTTATAATAAAAATAATAATTAATATGCAAAAAATTAATAATTAAATATTAATTAATAGTTAATACAATTAATTATTAGCAATTGGTAATAATTAAGATGTAACATCCCGGAAATTCAATTATAGAAAAGTCAAAGTCAAACTAACGTTAACAGACTAAATTTAGCGGAAGACTCAAACTCTTATTGGGCGCCACTGCCGTATCCCCGAAGGAATACAAGGCGAGAAGGAAAACTACAACTGTCTGTCAACGACAAACCAACTAACAAACTCATACTTAGAAATAAACCTCAAAACTAACATCAAGTCTTTCAAAAAAAAGCATAACATATTTAACGACTTCTAGATATGTCGTCCTCACTTCTAATTCCCGTCCCCAGCATATTGATCATCACCTGAAAACAAAACATTTCAAAAATGAGGGGGAAATCTCAATAATGTCAACCCATAACGTTAAAAACAAGTTAAGTTCATTTCAATTCATTTGAGGGAGAGGGAACAAGTCAAACCATTTCACAAATCTTTAATCCCTTAACTGTTTTGCTCAACCCAACCAAATCATATTTTATTATGCGGGCGGGATACCACATCCCTTAGAGTAACATCGCCTACCACAGGCATCAAGAGTTCGCCTACCACAGGCATCAAAGAGTTCGTCTACCACAGGCATCATAGTTCGCCTACCACAGGCATTAAAAGAGTTCGCCTACCACAGGCATCAAAGAAATCAACCATCCTATATCAGGGAAGAAGCCCTGATCTCCTGGTCTATAACCCGGCAGGATTCCAAATCCTGAACAACGAGTTATGCCCCGAAACTCGCTTATTGTTTCACTTTGAATTATTAATATCTTATGCAAAAACTCAACTCACAACTTTCAAGTCAAACCCAATCCAAAATAACAAAACCGGTAAGAAATCACTAATAAAAGACCATCTCAATTTCCTCAACTCATAAATCAAATATCACAAAAGTACAAACAGTTAACCAAAACAGATGGTCACATTTCCACAAAAGTCCCCTTTCGGGATGCAATTCTCAAAACAAATTAGAAAACATTAAAGACGCGAATTAGCTCAGGCCTAAAATAGAATAATTATTCTAATCAAAACGCGCCCTTCGAAGTTAGTATTAACTACCTTCTAACTAACCCTCCCCTAGGAACCCAATAGGTTCCTATCAATCATGAATTTACACTTTAAATTACCTAACACATTCCAAATAATCGTATAATAACACCAAGTAAACCTTTTCAATCAACAACACATTTATTAACAATTTCACATAACAAGACAGATTACAACATCCACACAAAAAGGGTCGTAACTTGACTTCCCGACATTATCCTATGGGTCTGGTTTTGGACTTTTCGGAAACCGCGGGATGTCGACTAAAACTCTTAAGTTTAACTCGAGACCCAACACAGGCTTTATGGTCCTCTAAAACCGTCATCTTCCTAACCTGTCCAGAACTGACCTAGGTCTGGTAATCGGGGTATAAATCGACTTATAAAATTCCAAAGTCCGATCCGCAGAATTCCTATGAAAGTTAACATCTAATGGAACCTCCAGTCCAAAGGGTTCGATCAAAGGACAACTATACTAATCGTGGTGACCCGATCTTTAGACCCTATGAAAACTGTCCCGGTACTGGTTTACATTTAATTTGCAAATTCGGTTCTAACTTCCACCAATCTGATCCCGAGGTCCTAATTTGGGTTTAAAACAGTAACTTAGATCCAAAGTCATTAACCTAACCCAACTAAGGTCCCAACATCAAACCTCCTATCACCAAAACCAAAAAGTAAAACATGAAATCAACTTTAATATTTATACTAACCCTAAAAGCATGCATGAAATATTAACACTAACGTAAACATGAATTTCTTAACCAATAAACAAGAAAGAACTTAAAGAACATGTGAATAACTATAAAGAACATATAAACATTTAAACTACTAATCAAGAATCCCAACAACCAATTGCTTTAAACAAGATTAAATCAAGAATCATAAATTAATAATCAAGAATCGAACTTTAGTAATTCAATCAACCTAACTTATTTAACAAGATTTAAACATGAAACTAAACATGAATGAACCCTAAGAGAATTAAAGAACATGTGAATATTTAACTAACAATTCAAGAATTAATCTAGATAATTATACTTTAAAGATTCGTGCATACAATAATAGTGTTATCTAAAACCCTAACATGCTTCTCAAGAAATTAAAGAATATTATGCAATCGATCATTAACAATTTCATTATAATTATTACAAACCCTAATACACCAAATTAGAACATAAAATTACACATAATAATTTATTCAAAATTACAAGTAAATAATACAATACAAGAACAATTAATTACAAGTAACAACTTAGTTAAAATTACACCCTAATTACCCAAAATACAAGATTAACCAAATCAAGAAATAACAATAATAATAATAATAATAATAATAATAATCAGAAATAAAAAGAAATAAAAAGAAAAGGATTTGTAAAAACAAATTAGGGTTTACGTTAGGGTTTAGGGTGGCAGCAGTTTCCGGCAACTGTGGCGGCCGGTCGGGGGCGGCGGCGTCGGTGGGGAATCGGGCAGATCAGGCGGTAGGTGACAGACGACGGTGGACGGTGGTGGCGCGGTTTGATTCACGACACTATGGTTCGCATCACAACCACCACAGCAGGCCTCGGTTTTCCTCGTGTCCTGGCCGGGCGCCGCCTCGGTGATCTGGCGGTGGACGACGACTAGGCGATGGCGGCGTGACCGGTGATGACGTCTCCTGGTGGCTGTAGCGGCGATACGACGACAGCAAGAGAGAAAGAGAGGGAGAGAGAAAAGAGAAAGGAAGAGGGAGGAGGGTGGCTGCGGTGGTTGCGGGTGGTATCGACGGCGGCTGCGGCGGTGGTTGGGTGGCGTGGCGGCAGACACACGGGGAGGGAGAGAGAGAGGGGGAGAGGAGTGTAGGGTTAGGGTTTGGGAGAGAGATTAGGGTTTGAGAGAGAGAGGGAGGGGTTTTTATACTAATAATAATATTATTAATAGAAAACACAAAACAAAATAATATTCACGTAATTATTCATATAACACCATAATATTAATAACAATACTAAAATAGAGTAAAATTAATAATACTAAACCCACGAAATTACCGATATACCCTTGTTAGTCCCTCACGACCCTACGAGCTCAAGTGTTAGAAAAAATAAACACAAATGAATAATAAAAAAAATAACGAAGTCAAACATAATATACTAACGACGTCACGGTCAACATCTTTAGATTTTTCGGGGTTTTACATCATTACCTCCTTAAAAGAAGTTTCGTCCTCAAAACTTAAACTTAAGCCTAACGGTTCGGTAACAATCCTAACAGTTCCGTTCTTCCTAAAACTCGATGTTTTACATCATTACCTCCTTAAAAGAAGTTTCTTCCTTGCAACTTAAACTCAACACCAACGGTCTGTCGGACGAAACTAGCGGTGACCTTAACCAAAAACTCGGGGTTTTACATTATTACCTTCTTTAAAAGAGTTTCGTCCTCGAAACTCGACGCACCTTATGTGTCGAATAGGTGTGGATGCCTCGATCGTTTATCCTCCACGACTTCATAGATGGTTTCAGTTGTCGCATATACCATTTTACTTAGAAGGACGGACTTTTTGCGAAGCGGCTTCTCTCAGCAATCTAAAAGCTCCTGTAGCTACTCCTTGTACGTTGGATCCTTCTTTAGCCTCCGAATTCTCATCGGAGGTCTTCTTCTAATTTTAGGCCCTCCTCGGGGCCATATTCCATATCCACCTCGAGTTTTCATGTCTTTAGTAGAAGCTTGGGTCAGGTACTCATAGCAACGACGACGGTATACAACCCAACATATGAAAAATAAAATAATCTAGCACGCACTTACAACATATAATAAATCCAGGAAACAGACAAACATTTCATACCCCCATCCTACACTCATCACTCCGAACGTAGCATCCTAAGGTCTAACTAAACCTAAAGGGACACTTAGGAGCTACCAGGTCGTAACCCAAAGCTCTGATACCATTCTGTAACGCCCCGAAAATTCAATTATAGTAAACTCAATGTCAAACTAACGTTAACAGACAAAATTTAGCGGAAGACTCAAACTCTTATTGGACGTCACTCTCGTATCCCCGAAGGAATACAAGGCGAGAAGGAAAACTACAACTGTCTGTCAACGGCAAACCAACTAACAAACTCATACTTAGAAATAAACCTCAAAACTAACTTAAAGTCTTTCATAAAGAAGCATAACATATTTAACGACTTCTAGATATGTCGTCCTCACTTCTAATTTTCGTCCCCAGCATATTGATCATCACCTGAAAACAAAACATTTCAAAAATGAGGGGGAAATCTCAATAATGTCTCTCCCTAACGTTAAAAACAAGTTAAGTTCATTTCAATTCATTTGAGGGAGAGGGAACAAGTCAAACCATTTCACAAATCTTTAATCCCTTAACTGTTTTCCTCAACCCAACCAAATCATATTTTATTATGCGGGCGGGATACCACATCCCTTAGAGTAACATCGCCTACCACAGGCATCAAGAGTTCGCCTACCACAGGCATCAAAGAGTTCGTCTACCACAGGCATCATAGTTCGCCTACCACAGGCATTAAAAGAGTTCGCCTACCACAGGCATCAAAGAAATCAACCATCCTATATCAGGGAAGAAGCCCTGATCTCCTGGTCTATAACCCGGCAGGATTCCAAATCCTGAACAACGAGTTATGCCCCGAAACTCGCTTATTGTTTCACTTTGAATTATTAATATCTTATGCAAAAACTCAACTCACAACTTTCAAGTCAAACCCAATCTAAAATAACAAAACCGGTAAGAAATCACTAATAAAAGACCATCTCAATTTCCTCAACTCATAAATCAAATATCACAAAAGTACAAACAGTTAACCAAAACAGATGGTCACATTTCCACAAAAGTCCCCTTTCGGGATGCAATTCTCAAAACAAATTAGAAAACATTAAAGACGCGAATTAGTTCAGGCCTAAAATAGAATAATTATTCTAATCAAAACGCGCCCTTCGAAGTTAGTATTAACTACCTTCTAACTAACCCTCCCCTAGGAACCCAATAGGTTCCTATCAATCATGAATTTACACTTTAAATTACCTAACACATTCCAAATAATTGTATAATAACACCAAGTAAACCTTTTCAATCAACAACACATTTATTAACAATTTCACATAACAAGACAGATTACAACATCCACACAAAAAGGGTCGTAACTTGACTTCCCGACATTATCCTATGGGTCTGGTTTTGGACTTTTGAAACCGCGGGATGTCGACTAAAACTCTTAAGTTTAACTCGAGACCCAACAGGCTTTATGGTCCTCTAAAACCGTCATCTTCCTAACTGTCCCGTAACTGACCTAGGTCTGGTAATCGGGGTATAAATCGACTTATAAAATTCCAAAGTCCGATCCGCAGAATTCCTATGAAAGTTAACATCTAATGGAACCTCCAGTCCAAAGGGTTCGATCAAAGGACAACTATACTAATCGTGGTGACCCGATCTTTAGACCCTATGAAAACTGTCCCGGTACTGGTTTACATTTAATTTGCAAATTCGGTTCTAACTTCCACCAATCTGATCCCGAGGTCCTAATTTGGGTTTAAAACAGTAACTTAGATCCAAAGTCATTAACCTAACCCAACTAAGGTCCCAACATCAAACCTCCTATCACCAAAACCAAAAAGTAAAACATGAAATCAACTTTAATATTTATACTAACCCTAAAAGCATGCATGAAATATTAACACTAACGTAAACATGAATTTCTTAACCAATAAACAAGAAAGAACTTAAAGAACATGTGAATAACTATAAAGAACATATAAACATTTAAACTACTAATCAAGAATCCCAACAACCAATTGCTTTAAACAAGATTAAATCAAGAATCATAAATTAATAATCAAGAATCGAACTTTAGTAATTCAATCAACCTAACTTATTTAACAAGATTTAAACATGAAACTAAACATGAATGAACCCTAAGAGAATTAAAGAACATGTGAATAATCTAGGTAATTATACTTTAAAGATTCGTGCATACAATAATAGTGTTATCTAAAACCCTAACATGCTTCTCAAGAAATTAAAGAATATTATGCAATCGATCATTAGCAATTTCATTATAATTATTACAAACCCTAATACACCAAATTAGAACATAAAATTACACATAATAATTTATACAAAATTACAAGTAAATAAAACAATACAAGAACAATTAATTACAAGTAACAACTTAGTAAAAATTACACCCTAATTACCCAAAATACAAGATTAACCAAATCAAGAAATAACAATAATAATAATAATAATAATAATTCTTGTACGTTGGATCCTCTTTTAGCCTCCGAATTCTCATCGGAGGTCTTCTTCTAATTTTAGGCCCTCCTCGGGGCCATATTCCATATCCACCTCGGGTTTTCATGTCTTTAGCAGAAGCTTGGGTCAGGTACTCATAGCAACGATGACGGTATACAACCCAACATATGAAAAATAAAATAATCTAGCACGCACTTGCAACATATAATAAATCCAGGAAACAGACAAACATTTCATACCCCCATCCTACACTCATCACTCCGAACGTAGAATCCTAAGGTCTAACTAAACCTAAAGGGACACTTAGGAGCTACCAGGTCGTAACCCAAAGCTCTGATACCATTCTGTAACGCCCCGGAAATTCATTTATAGTAAACTCAATGTCAAACTAACGTTAACAGACAAAATTTAGCGGAAGACTCAAACTCTTATTAGGCGTCACTGTCGTATCCCCGAAGGAATACAGGCGAGAAGGAAAACTACAACTGTCTGTCAACGGCAAACCAACTAACAAACTCATACTTAGAAATAAACCTCAAAACTAACTTCAAGTCTTTCATAAAGAAGCATAACATATTTAACGACTTCTAGATATGTCGTCCTCACTTCTAATTTACGTCCCCAGCATATTGATCATCACCTGAAAACAAAACATTTCAAAAATGAGGGGGAAATCTCAATAATGTCTACCCCTAACGTTAAAAACAAGTTAAGTTCATTTCAATTCATTTGAGGGAGAGGGAACAAGTCAAACCATTTCACAAATCTTTAATCCCTTAACTGTTTTCCTCAACCCAACCAAATCATATTTTATTATGCGGGCGGGATACCACATCCCTTAGAGTAACATCGCCTACCACAGGCATCAAGAGTTCGCCTACCACAGGCATCAAAGAGTTCGCCTACCACAGGCATCATAGTTCGCCTACCACAGGCATCAAAGTTCGCCTACCACAGGCATTAAAAGAGTTCGCCTACCACAGGCATCAAAGAAATTAACTATCCTATATCAGGGAAGAAGCCCTGATCTCCTGGTCTATAACCCGGCAGGATTCCAAATCCTGAACAACGAGTTATGCCCCGAAACCCGCTTATTGTTTCACTTTGAATTATTAATATCTTATGCAAAAACTCAATTCACAACTCTCAAGCCAAACCCAATCCAAAATAACAAAACCGGTAAGAAATCACTAATAAAAGACCATCTCAATTTCCTCAACTCATAAATCAAATATCACAAAAGTACAAACAGTTAACCAAAACAGATGGTCACATTTCCACAAAAGTCCCCTTTCGGGATGCAATTCTCAAAACAGATTAGAAAACATTAAAACACATTTAAAGAGCATCCCAGTGGGGATTAGAGCATAGACATTACCTGGTTAACTTCACTTCACAGCAAAACGAACACACTTGAGCTCACTAACGACGCAAATTAGCTCGGGCCTAAAATAGAATAATTATTCTAATCAAAACGCGCCCTTCGAAGTTAGTATTAACTACCTTCTAACTAACTCTCCCCTAGAAACCCTATAGGTTCCTATCAATCATGAATTTACACTTTAAATTACCTAACACATTCCAAATAATCGTATAATAATACCAAGTAAACCTTTTCAATCAACAACACATTTATTAACAATTTCACATAACAAGACAGATTACAGCATCCACACAAAAAGGGCCGTAACTTGTCTTCCCGACATCCTATGGGTCTGGTTTTGGACTTTTCGGAAACCTCGGGATGTCTACTAAAACTCTTAAGTTGAACTCAAGACCCAACACACGCTTTATGGTCCTCTAAAACCGTCATTATCCCAACCTGTCCAGAACTGACCTAGGTCTGGTAATCGGGGTATAACTCGACTTATAAAATTTCAAAGTCCGGTCTGCAAAATTCCTATGAAAGCTAACATCTAAGGGAACCTCCAGTCCAAAGGGTTTGATCAAAGGACAACTATACTAATCGTGGTGTTCCAATCTGTAGACCCTATGAAAACACTCCCGGTACCGGTTTCCATTTAATTTGCAAATTCGGTTGTAACTTCCACCAATCTGATCCCGGGGTCCTAATTTGGGTTTAAAACAGTAACTTAGGTCCAAAGTAATTAACCTAACCCAACTAAGGTCCAAACATCAAACCTCCTATCACCAAAACCAAAAAGTAAAACATTAAATCAACTTTAATATTTCTACTAACCCTATAAGCATGCATGAAATATTAACACTAACGTAAACATGAATTTCTTAACCAATAAACAAGAAAGAACTTAAAGAACATGTGAATAACTATAAAGAACATATAAACATTTAAACTACTAATCAAGAATCCCAACAACCAATTGCTTTAAACAAGATTAAATCAAGAATCATAAATTAATAATCAAGAGTCGAACTTTAGTAATTCAATCAACCTAACTTATTTAACAAGATTTAAACATGAAACTAAACATGAATGAACCCTAAGAGAATTAAAGAACATGAGAATATTTAACTAACAATTCAAGAATTAATCTAGGTAATTATACTTTAAAGATTCGTGCATACAATAATAGTGTTATCTAAAACCCTAACATGCTTCTCAAGAAATTAAAGAATATTATGCAATCGATCATTAACAATTTCATTATAATTATTACAAACCCTAATACACCAAATTAGAACATAAAATTACACATAATAATTTATTCAAAATTACAAGTAAATAATACAATACAAGAACAATTAATTACAAGTAACAACTTAGTTAAAATTACACCCTAATTACCCAAAATACAAGATTAACCAAATCAAGAAATAACAATAATAATAATAATAATAATAATAATAATCAGAAATAAAAAGAAATAAAAAGAAAAGGATTTGTAAAAACAAATTAGGGTTTACGTTAGGGTTTAGGGTGGCAGCGGTTTCCGGCAACTGTGGCGGCCGGTCGGGGGCGACGGCGTCGGTGGGGAATCCGGCAGATCAGGCGGTAGGTGACAGACGACGGTGGACGGTGGTGGCGCGGTTTGATTCACGACACTATGGTTCGCATCACAACCACCACAGCAGGCCTCGGTTTTCCTCAGGTCTGGCTGCTGGGCGACTGCCTCCGGTGATGCGGCGGTGGCACGGACGACGACTAGGCGATGGCGGCGTGACCGGTGATGACGTCTCCTGGTGGCTGTAGCGGCGATACGACGACAGCAAGAGAGAAAGAGAGGGAGAGAGAAAAGAGAAAGGAAGAGGGAGGAGGGTGGCTGCGGTGGTTGCGGGTGGTGTCGACGGCGGCTGCGGCGGTGGTTGGGTGGCACGGCAGCAGACACACGGGAAGGGAAAGAGAGAGAGGGGGAGAGGAGTGTAGGGTTAGGGTTTGGGAGAGAGATTAGGGTTTGAGAGAGAGAGGGAGGGGTTTTTATATTATCTAACAATTAAGGCCAAATTAAACACTCTTAATCCTAACCCAACCCAAAACTAAAACAATTAAAACCTGATTTTTCTAAAAACAAACTAATAATAATAATAGTAATAATAATAATAATACTAATAATATTATTATTAATAGAAAACACAAAACAAAATAATATTCACGTAATTATTCATATAACACCATAATATTAATAATAATACTAAAATAGAGAAAAACTAATAATACTAAACCCACGAAATTACCGATATACCCTTGTTATTCCCTCACGACCCTACGAGCTCAAGTGTTATAAAAAATAAACATAAACAAATAATAAAAAAATAACGAAGTCAAACATAATATACTAACGACGTCACGGTCAACATCTTTGGATTTTTCAGGGTTTTACATAAGAATTAATAAAAAATAAACAATAAAAAACAAATTATAAATTATAAAAAATAATTTATTATTACTGATAAATTATCAATAATTTATTATTAATAATGAATTATTAATAATTTATAATTGATAAATAGTAAGCATTAAAAAATAATTAAAAAAATAATAATTAATTATAATACTAACTAATAATAATTTTTTAATTTATAATATTATTATTATTAATTAATATGTAGTAATAACTAATTGATAATTGATAATTAATAGTATTAAAATTTAATTATTCTCATAATAATGATGATGATGATGATAATAATAATAATAATAATATTAATAATAATAATAATAATAATAATAATAACTACAGTTCTGATTCTATTCCACTGTTCACCAAACACTTTCATTTCAGGGTTCTGATTCTATATCCAACCCCATAAGATTCTAATTTAATATCCAATTTATTCCACTTTTCTCTCCAAACAAGCCCTTAGTCTATAGCTATGAACTCTATAGGATGTCTCAGGTTTTAAAAAAAAACAATAAAAAAAAGAAGGAAAAAGAAAACTTGATGTCCTACATGTTTTAGGGCTTTTATGGTTTGAATAACTCAGAAAAGTTATATTTGTTGAAATTTAGCTTCCGACAATGGGGAAAAATTGTTCCTGAGTTTTTTGTCTAACCTATTCAATGTCAAAATTTCAACCAAAAATCCATAATTACACCCATTATTTCGAGTATAAGACAAAACCAGGTATATGTGTGGAATTGTGGAACAACTCATAACAGCACCAAGCAACTCATACTATTAAAGTCAATATAAGAAGTCAAAATCTTTACTCAAACATATGTTTGACAAATTGATTTTATTGATTATTTTATCCATATCGGTACTCCTTTTGAGATTTATAAAAGTTTTAGATAACATTCATATGCATATGTATAGTTATTGATAATTTTCCAAATGATCACAAATAATGAACGAAATAATAATGTCGATTGCCTAAGCTTCTTAAAATCGGGATCCCATTAAAAATCGCTGGTAATAAGTATAATTAAAATCGTAGAATTGAATTAAAAATCATAAAACTCTAATACATTAGAAAAATAATAAAAAAAAGTTCCATGAAAATTAAAATCTTAACAAATATTTACTAAAAATAAAGAAGTACATTTAATCGAATTTCAATTGATACTTTTAATACAAAATTTATATTGTTATAAGTTAGAACAAAATTGTAAAGTTGATAAAGTGTGTGAACATTATCAAACTCACATGGGATCGTGAATTTGATTATAAGATCATAAAATCATATTGTGATTATAATCCATAATATTTATGCTAAACCAAAATGGTAAGATTCTAACTGCATTATTTGTTCATAAAATTAAGGATTCAATTAATATAGTAGATTGGCCCTTGCCACCGGTCAGGCTCCACCTCTTCCATCCCTTTCTCCCCGATGTTTAATTCCTGTGGAGCTTCCTTGCTTTACTAGGAATGAAGGAATGTTATGAGCGGAAGGTTGACTATGTCAAATATTAACATCCTCGTGCCCTACTCCAAATGAAGATTTACTGGATAATCCCTGATATAGGGGTTCAATGAATTGGGTTTATCTAACTAACAAAACTAAACAATTAACACATAATATCTTACGTTAATAAAAAGTTAATTAATTACATGCACTCCCTTCTATGAAATAATGGACTCGAGCCCAATTCAACCCCAAAAGCTAGCTTAAGAGGTTGAGGCACCAAAGTCATTATAAACACCACAATATGGGTGTCAAAGGCCGATGTGGGACAATTCAACACGCCCCCTCACCACGAGGCGCAGACAACTGCGGGCGCGGCCGCAACATTAATTACCCTGGCTCTGATACCATGTGAAATAATAGACTTGAGCCCAATTCAACCCCAAAAGCTAGCTTAGGAGGTTGAGGCACCCAAGCCATTATAAACACCACAATATGGGTGTCAAAGGCCGATGTGGGACAACTCAACACCTTCGTCCCTAAATTGTCTCTATAACTAATGCTTTTATCCCAATTTGTTTGATTTGAAACTTTTACCATTTCAACAGCTATCGTTCCGATTTTACCATGGATTAACGAATATGTGTCATTTTTTTACTTCCAAAAACGGTCATTTCTAATTAACATGTGTAATTTGGAAAAATTATAAAATTTTCACCCCATTTTCAATGTGCACGCATTAGTCTTTTAAAGATAGTTATGACGACAAATATTGTTAAATGTAGGTAGTAGTTAAATGGAAACTTTTTAAAAGAATATTTAATGATAAATTAAATAAAAATTAACTATTCATAATTTTATGCTTTTACTAATTTAATTTTTAAAAAATAGGAACAAATTTTCTAATACAAAAGTAAAAAAAAAATATGAATGACAAATTAACCAAAAATTATAATACCTCACGGTATCATAAAAAATTAAGTAATCAGTATACGGAATGTTTTTTTAATAAATGATGATAAATATAGAAAGTAAAGTAATCACAATAGTATGCTTTTCCTATTCTTTTATTTGAAATAGGAATAAAGTTTCTATTCCGAATGACAGAAAATATATATAGATGATGTTCTTTTGTCAGGTTAGGGTTTAGGTTAGATTTAGATTAGTTAGAATAAGTTAGGATAGAAAAGGAAAGGAAAGAATATGATACGTTTGAGTTAAGTTAATTGTTCGATGAAAATATTTTATTAACAAAATTTGAATATTTTGGGGAAAATAAATAAAAAAGCTATATATGTTAGAAAAAGTATATTGATTTGAGATTAAAATAATGTTACTTAAATTCTTTTTTTAATGAAAAAGTTGTTTTTGATTTGGGTGTTTGGTAGGGAGTTGGGTTAGATAAGGATAAATTGAGTTAAGTTAGGTTAAGTTAGTTAGGTTTAACCCAACTAAAGAACGGGGTCATCGATAACTAATTAAAAGTTGGTATTTCGGTGCACAAAGTATCTTCATAAGCATCGGTTTGGGAAGGGTCCCACTAGGTACAATGTAGGCAAATCTTACGTTGCATTTTTATAAGGGTTGTTTCTAGGTCTCGAACCCGCAACTTTACGATCGCGACAACAACTCAACTGTTTCATCAAATCTCCCCTTCAACTGATAGAAAGTTTCCTTTAGAAAAAAAATGGGAAAATGGTATATAAAACGAAATTAAGTAATGAAGATATTATGAGCGGGATACATGTAGAAAAATGTGGATTAAAAATGTTGATGGAAACATGCATGGTGTAGGGAGGCAGAAGTTGGCACCCCTAATCCCAAGCAAGATGACAAGAGGAAGAAACGGGTGGCAGGCAGTTATTGCATATTCCCTCGGAGCACTAATTATGACTAGACGCTTGAATTCTGATTTCTGAGTGATTTAAGCAAGCAAATGCAGTAAAAAGGGAACACAAGGAAAAGTAAAGCAGCCTAGTATTAGCACTAGTTTAGCTAATTTCTCGGGGGTTCAATTTTCATTCAGAAAAAAAAGGTGAATGCGAGAAAAAGGAAAGCCAGCCAGCGAGCCTCATAGAGAATGATGAAAAAAAGAGAAGCAGGGATAAAAAAAAAAAAGTCATAAAAAGTGAAAAGGGATAAAAATAAACAGAAGCAAGCAAGCAGAGGGTGGCTGGGTTGAATTGATTAGACACTCAAGGTGATTAGAGTGTGAAGAGGAAGAATGGGAGAAGGTGTGGCCGCGTGCAGCTGCAGGTGTTGGCGTAGTCAGTGTGGAATCTGGACAATTTTTACAGCCGCGGAGGCCACGTTCAGGATCAGGCTCATAGGCTGACATTCATTTCTGACTGCCCTGAGTGAGTGGCAGTAAAGTATATGAATTGAATATCAGAATATGGATATGAATGAATCTGATGAATAGAGTATTGATTATTGAATGACAATTGCCAATACTGTTGTTGCTACCAGCTGGGTTTTAGTCCGGTTAATGCCCGGCATTTCCCTCGATCTTGTTGCCTATAACCTTTTTAGCTCCCTCACGCCCACGCCCACGCCCACGCCCACACCCTTTTCATCCCTCTCATTTCAAAATCACCACCATTTCTCAACAAAAGGAAAATTTTAAATTAATCATATCATAGTTAGGGGTGGCAATGGATATTGGATTCGATCCATATTCTTAGATTTCACCTATATTACAGTATCTAGATTCATTGATTTGGGATTCAATCAATCTAAAATTGAATCTGGATCCTAAATGAATATTTTTTAGATTTTGAGATATAGATTCATTTAGGATCCATAAGATTCATTTAACTCTCCATAACCCATAGATTACTTGAATTCCACCAATAAACCTTACAGGTCGTTTGTTTAATGGAAATTGGTACTTGAGAATGAGAATAGAGAGTGAAGATTACAATTACCATGTTTGTTTCATGGTAATTAAAAAAAAACGAAGGGAATGAGAATGAGAATAGAAGGGGTCTATTAGCATGGGGGGTGTGGTAACAGACATTGAGAATTCGTTAGTCACTATTAAATACTAAAACTACCCCTATTTAAAAAAAATAAAAACTCACATTTATTCATTTTTTTTTGCTTATATTAAATAAAAATTCACGTTTATTATCAATCTTGTTGGCTACCGTCACCTCGTCACTTAAACATGCTATTACTTTTGCTTATAATCCATTATATTAATTAAATATTATTGTTATTACATATCCTTCGGTTGAGATATTACTAATGCAGTAAGGTTTACACATTTTCCTTCTATTAATTAAATATTTATCATAATTAATATATTAGTAAATCCAGTTGAGTTATTGAATCTGACGGGAACCGTCAACAATCGGTCTATTGTATAAATTTATTGAATCATTCATACTTTAAACTTTTATATACTTGTTTTTAGTTTTTAATTCATATTTGATGCTTAATTAATTTTTATTAAAATCTTTATGAACTTATTTTTTTAAATTTTTTTCATATGGTAATTGATTTTCTAGAATTAAATGTGTGTTATTTATGACCTTCCATTCATTTCAATTTGTTAAAACATTCATAAATCAATAAAATGGTATATTAGTCAATGTGTGTTTTTTCCCAATCCTATTTCCAATTTGAATTACCACAAAACAAACATGAAGGTTGGTAATTCATAAAGACATGTTAATTTCTATTACCATTATGAATTTTCATTTCCAGTGTCACTATGAATTTTCGTTCCCATTTTCATTCCCATTCCCATTGCATGTCAAATGACCCCTTAGAGTGTGTTTGATTCTAAAGAAAATGACTATTAAGGAAATGATTTTCCAAGGAAAACAACTTTCCATGTCAAAATTTTCTTGTTTGGTAGGAGAATTTTTTTTTAAAATAACGATATTTGTCCACATAAGTAGCGATATATGTTACAAATAAAAATATTTGGAGCTCAAAATTCATATTTGATCTTTTTTCGCTGCATCGTATCATATCATAAAGTTTTAATTCAAAATGATAAATTTGAATTATACTTTAAAGTTTCAGTTAATTTTAGCGGTAAAAATTTTTGGTATATGTGCGATAAATGTTATCAGATAAAAATATTTTGAGCTCATAATTCAAAATTGAGCTTTTTCTAATCAATTATATCGTGTTGTAAAATTTCAAGTCAACTCGATGAAATTTAATTTTACTCCTAAGTTTCAGTCAAATATAATAGCAATAGCAAACAATGTTGGTATAAGTGATGATATATGTTATAAATGAAAAAATTTGGAGCTCAATATTCATATTTGAGCTTTTTTTTAATCAATTATATCGTATCTAAAGTTTCGAGAAAAATCGATGAAATTGAATTTTGCTTTTAAATTTTAGTCATATTTAACAACAAAAAATGTTGACAAAGTGACAATATATGTTACAAATGAAAATATTTGGAGCTCAAATGTCATATTTGAGTTTTTTTACTCCATACTATCATATCATAAAGTTTCGAATCAAACAGTTAAATTTGAATCTTTTTAAGTTTCAAACTCAATTAGTTTTAACGACAAAAATTGTTGGTATATGTCGTGATAAATGTTATCAGAGAAAAATATTTTCAGCTAAAAGTTTATGTTTGAGTTTTTTTTTTAATCAATTCTATCGTATTACAAAATTTCAAACCAAATAATTGAACTTGAAGCCTTAAGTTTAAGATAGATTTAGTAGTGAAAATGCTAACTTCGTGAAACTTATTATTATTTTTCCTCTTTTTCGCTCAAATAAAATCTATAAATATTCTCCTATTATTCTCTAAATATTTATTCATGCCATCTATCATATTACAAAACAGCATGGAAAAAGACCTAGTTAGATTGTCCGACTGATCGTCTCACATCATCCCTTGATCAATGTTCCACACATAAAGGTTCATTTAATTTAATTGGCAATAGATAGATCTAATTGAGAATCATTGAGGATTCACAAGATTCATGGATCCAATTGAATCTTAACAATCTGAATCCAATTAATCTGGATATGGATTTATATTTTTCAAATTGAATATGAATCTCGACAAATCTGATCCAGATTCAACTCATCACCATCCATATATCAAACAAACTGATCTTTTGGGGTGCGTCTGATTCATGGTCCCTAAAGACATCAGTATTAATATACTTTTGTGGTGAGTATGGAAGAAAAAAATATAGATAAAAAGAAAAAATGAAAAAATAGAGGGAGAAGAATGTTCAAGCATTCTTGCTTGAACCCGAGAGAGAGAGAGAGAGAGAGAGAGAGAGAGAGAGAGAGAGAGAGAGAGAGATGAGCATGGGAAGGAGAGCGCAAATTATTATGTAGAAACAATTGCAGGTAGAACGGAGCAAATACATGGAGTGAGGAACAAGTGAAAGTAAAATAGTGTTTTATAATGTATGTTTGTTTAATTTTTGTGCATTCTTTTCTATTAATAACTATACAAATAATTTTTTTTTCTTTTATCATTAACAAATACTATATAATGGTTTAATAGTAATATCATTCAATAATTTATTTTTATTTTTTTCGATTATTGAAAGTCAAAAGGTTTAAAAGTTCATAGAATACAGCAAACCGCAAATAGAACAACGTACAAACAATCACCTTAACATAATAAAGGTTACAACCAAACAGCTAAATATAAATAACACAACAAGGACTCTCGCGCTTACACAACCAAAAGAAACCTTCACGTCTCCATCATGATGTAAGATCCATAACTTCAGCTTGGTGGGTCATCAAGGACTCGCACAGTTATATCCTTGCCAATAATCACAGCCATTCGGTCTATCACAACATTAATGTCATCAAGACTGTCATCTTTCAACATGTTCACACGTCTAGTCATCCTAACATTTTGATCGACCATCCTTTCGACCCCGAACAGCTCTACAAGTTGCATCTCTGACAGGCTGCCTTTTTGATTTCATCAACTGTTCTGTTTTCTCTTACTTCTGCCTTTACCATTCGAAGCCTCCAGGATGGAATCCTCAAGATCAGCAAGTAAGTCATGTTTAGTCACACCATCAAAGGATTCAATTGGATTGCTATGAGTGCGGTCACCTATCAGAGTCGGCTCCCATATCCCAATCCACCACCCAATTGAATTAGGAACCACTCAAAAGAGCATCCTTATAAGACAGCCTGCTTGCATGCTTGCTGTTATCCAAAACAACATTAATAGGGTTCGTAATGGTTTTGTTAGAAGCATCCTCAGACCCGTCAAGAGAGTCGGGCACAACTGTGTCATCTTTCCCAATATTCCTTGACCCATTGTTAACCTCACAAGGGGACGAGATGTGCAACGCATTCGAAAAAAGGAGCATCACCATGTGGAGAGGGAATCGGGACCTAGGGTCTATGTAAAATCATGTGGATGATGGAAATCCACCCATAGAACTCATAAACACTACGAACTGATTTTTAGGTTTTTGGGTTTTGGAGATGAACAACAAATACAACAAGAATTAAAAAAGATATGGACAATTGTAAAGAATAATCACTCACCCAATTGAACTAAGATATTCAATCACTTGCACAAGGACCATCCACAAGCAAAGCTCCATTAAACACCCAAGAAATCTCACAAAGGGTGGAGGAACACCACTCACAAGGAAGATAAATCACAATCCATTTCCACCCAAAAGATTAGTTTTCATTAATTAGGGTTTGAAACCCCACAATTACAAACTCTCCAAGTGAGAGGAATTTTTGAGTCTAACCTAAAACATCATAAAACTAACTCTAATGGAGGGGAAACATGTATATATAAAGGAAAGGGGGGAAAGAACAACGAAAAACGCGTGTATGCTAGAGAAAAGGAGGAGGCGCTGGTGGCGTTTCTAGGCAGCTTTTCTTGCCGACTTCTAACTTTTGTAACTTCTTCATCCGGACTCCGTTTTAGGCCTATAATATATCGATGGAAGGCTTTCGACGTTTACTTTAAGCTCCCAAAATTTGTTGTCCATCGGAGTTGTATTGAATGAGTTATGGGTGAAAGAGTGAAGACATATACATATCAACTCCCCAAGTTGACAAGGCTCGGGAATGGTATGATAAAGACCCTAGATGTCATCCTATGGCGCGGGGTCTTCATTGAATGAAACACCACTCTCCTTGACGGCCCTATTGACCCTCCAAGGATACGAATCCACCATGAAATGGACATTGAAATCGGGTTTGATTCGAGGAGAAGAGAGGACGGCTTGACATGAGCCGGTGACCATAGACGAACCAAAAGTGAAACGATCCCACACGGTTCACCATGATTCTTATTAGGGATCCACTTTTGAAGATATTTTGCATAAGTAGGAGGTTTAACAGCTTTGAATTTAGCCCAAGAAACAAAGAGCTTCCTGTGATCGACAATTCTAAGGTTCATCTCATTAATGGTTTTTCTCCCATCATCCCTGCTTGCATACTGCAGAAAACCAATTTTTCTATCATTTTTTCCAACTTTTGCAGGGATATATGCATCAATAACACCTCTAAACTTGCTAAATAAACATTTGAGCCTCGAGTTGTCCATATTGATAGGCAGATTTTAATAAACAGGGAGTATAAATGCTTATTCTTAATAGGCATATCAGACACACACAAGCCTAGCTTGAGGGGTAAATAATTGACAACAACACCATCACCACTAAGCATATGATTTTGAACAAGGGAGGGAGTCAACAATCCTTCATGAACCTCCCTCAATTCATTCAATGCAGCAATAATTTCACAAGCTCTAGTTAAGGAGGCCCGACACACAAACTTTGAAGAAATATTCTCCAAAGAAGTGGAGGAAACAAGACACTCAAGTCCAATTTTTAACACCTTAAACCTATCAAGAATGCGAGTGCTTGAATCGATGATCAAAATAACAGGAGGAAACTCACAGAAGATCAACAAAACCCAATTCCCAACAAGCTAAGCCCGAGACACAGCAAAACAAACCTCAAAAGCAACCAGCATCAGGGGAAAAAAGGAGCATTAATGCACCTGGCTTGGACACTTGAGCAGTGGCACTGGCAAGAAAGCAGTCAGAGATAACGCGACCTCCCTGAGGGCCGACAAGCCACACAACCTAGCAGCGATAACCACTCAGAGTGCCGATGAGCCCTTGACGGCCTAAGACGGCGGCCATAAGCAGCCCGACAACCTGGGACGGCGACCAAATCAAGGTGGCGGTCAGGTTTTGGGAGGAGGCGCGTAGAGAAGGTGATCGGGGAGAGACAGAGAGGCGCGGAGTCTGTCAACCGGAGCATCGACCTCCCGAGAGGCCAATGAACCCTCCGACATTGAGGGACGACGGCCAAGAGGTGGTCCGATTGGGGAGAAGGTTAACGGTCATAGTCGAGGGAAGAGAAAAGGTTGATGCTCATTTAATGCGTGCGTTTTTTTTTACATGAAGTAGCTGCTACTCTACTGAAGTAGCCGCTATTGATTTTTGCGGAGTTCTTCCTAGGCTCTTCTTTAAGTATATATCATTCAATAATTTATAGGTCTAGAGTTTGAATCTTGTTGTAATTTATTTTGCTTTATAACTGTTATATATTTTATCTTTTTAACATATCTTTGCTAATTAAAGTCATTTTTTTTCCATGTCATGATGCATCTTTTCCTTGTTGAAGTGTATCTTTTCATTTTCAAAATATAATCTTCCCTTGTCAATAAGGATCTTTTACTTGTTTATTGTAATAACCCACCCCAAAATCATGTTTAATTATCTATAAATCACAATAATTATCCAAATCGAGTTATAAATTTTTCGCGTTTACCTTTATTTATTTACTTATTTACTTATTGATATCGGTGTCAAGTCTCGTGCAGGAGATGGCTGAGGTGCCGAATTATCGGCTTAAAAGTTTACTTTACATATTCATTCAATGAGTTAAAGTATTTCAGGTTACACGATGTGTATTATAAATTTATTTACCGAGAAACGGTTAATAATTATCCGCCTCGATTTCTATATATATTTTACCGTCCCAATTTTAATTTATTTAGTTTCATTTCCTTTACATAATTTTAAAGAGGTAATTTTTCCACTTTATTATTCTTAATCCAAATTCCTTTATATTTTATTTTTATGTTACCAAATTATTATCAATATATTTAATTTCCTACAAAAACCAAATACTTCAATTTATTACAACAATTACAATATATTTATCCTATTGTTATCATCCTATTACTATTTAATTAAGGTTTATTTTAGTTATTATTAGCATTAGTTTTAATTAGATGGTGAGTATATATGTTTTAGTGAGGAGGAGCTTGGGTCATTTTATTTACTCCCACTCAAATTAGACAATCTCTCAAGAGCTCTCCCTTCCTCCTTCTCCCTCCAACCAGCCGGCCACTCCAGCCACCACCACCGACCTTTTTCCGGCCAGCCGGCGCCGGAAACCGCCAGCCACCAGTGGTCGCCGCCCTCCTCTTCCTCCCTCTTGTGTTTTTCTCCAATTTTGTCTTCAAGGGTAACCTCTCAAAACCCCCAATTTCAATTTCTCTAAACCCTAATATGAAAAACTATGTTTTACATATGTTTCTTTTGTAATTTCTATCTCTTTTACTCTCTTTTATCTTAAATTCAAGTATATAATTGTATTGGTTAAGTTAGGGTTAAGTTTTGAGTACATGCATGTGTGTTTCTAAGTGTTTATGAGGTTTTGTGGATGAATTCATGGTGGATGATGATTATATGTTAATGCATGTGAAATTCTTGAGAGATTCTTAGTAAGTAAGGGCTGTGTTTATGTTTTGAGATTATGAATTAAGTGTTATTATGTTTAATTTGGGTGAATTAGTGAGGTTTTGGTGCAAGAGTTCAAGAACAAGTCCTTTATGTTGAGTTTATGTTTAATCCATAGTTGCATGTGGTTTTTAAGGTCCTTGATGAGTAAATTTTCAAGGTTTATATTCTGGAAATATAGTGGATTAAAGTTAGGAGAGGTTTGATTATGTTTAATATGGTTAAGAGTGGGAAAAACTCAATTAAAAACTGAGATGTTGGTGTTTAAAGCCTCTGTTTCGATTCTGGAAATTTACAGTAGTATAAAAGTGGGATTTTTGCCCAAATTTCTACTCCATTTGATAGTTAAGGTGTTAGCAAACCATAGGCTTTGGAATTTCGAGTTTCCGATTAGTATAGCCCGAGTTACGACCAAAACCGTGAAGGTACAATTTTATATACGAATTCTGAGTCACTGTATTGAGGGCTGTTTTTCGTGCCTTTGGAGATCTCTTTAGTTTTTATGGTAAACATGAAAGTTTTAGGCCACGTTGCAAGCTTTCCAGAAAGGTATGATTCGTAGTCATCCGATGTCGGGAGTTTGAGTTACGAGCCCGGGAAGCAGGGCTGTCCAGAACAACGTTTCTGCCCAATTTAGCTTATGTAAATTAATATCTTTTGGGCCTCAAACCAACCCAATAAGGGGTTCTAAGCATAAGTGTGTCATGGTTATAAGTTGTCATTTTGGAGTTATGGGTTAAGGCTAAGAGTACCATTTTGGAGCCCTTCCACTCGTTTTTAGCCTCTGGTGTTGTTAACAAAGTTGTAGATTATGTTTTTCCCTATTCCGGGATGTACTCTTTCACTTCGTTTCGATTTTCCTAACTCAAGTTTTGCTATAAACTCTATTTTCTAGACAACCTGAAATTTTATTCCTAAAGTTAATTCATTGATATTACTAAGTTTCTAAATTTGTAAATCTAATTTAGAACCTTATTCGGTTCTTCATTTCTATTTATTCTTATTTTAGTTGACAAGTTTCGAAAGCCATCTCCAAGCCAAGACGCGCCGCCAAGGTCTTTAGCGTCCCAAGGTACGCGAATTGTCCAGTTTTTACAATCTAAGTTATAGTCATGATTCATTCAATTTATACCATGTCAAGTTTTATGGTTTACAATGCCTTTATATTTAACAGTGGACCCGCACTCTATGTTTATATTTACTTTCATGTTTTAGCACTCCTGATCAGAGTGCCTTGACTCGGCCTTGGTCGATCGTCATACCACCCATTCCAAGTTTTGGTCAACTTGGGCATACGCGTGTGTGAGGTGCTTGCACCGATCGTAAGGGTTCCACCTACTTTCTACTCTCATTTGCTCATGTTTATGCATATATTCATGATCATGTCATTCAAGTCCTGTTTTAATCCCCTTCCCTTGTTTTCAAAATGAATTTAAATGCCGGCACCAAAACCGTTTTCGAACGGTTTACGTGCTGGAGGTTTACGTACTGAGTGTTTCCCCACTCACCTTTTTGCAATGTTTTAATGATTTGTTTTAGGAGGTTCGAGCTCCCAAGGCAAGGACAAGTCGGTTCCAAAGTAGTTCAAGGCTCTCAAGGTAGTTCTCTAAGGAAATCATCGGTTAGCAAAGGCGAGCAGGATTTTGGAAGTTGTATCAGTTTTTAAGCTATGTTTAAGTTTATATATTATATCCAAGGGTTGTAATAGTTTTATATGTGAAGGTTCTTAAGTTAAGTAAGTTATCTTGTGGTTTTGGAAGTTTCTTGGGTGTTGTTGCCTTGTCTCTTTTGGGAGACGGCGGTGACACTTCAACCTAAAAGTGTTCCGCTGCGCTAATCGCGGGCTTAGCTTCTCTAAGTAGAGTTTAACCCTGTGATTAAGGTTGGGGTGTTACAGTTGTGGTATCAGAGCAGGGTTTTCATTAAGTATTTGAGGATTATAGAATTTCTTAAGTTATGGATCCTAATTTAGGGAGAAAGTTAGGCATGTGAGTACAAGCCTCTTTATGATAAGTATAAGTATGATAAGTGGTATGTTGGGAATTTTTGATGAGCATGAAGCTCTAAATATTGGTTTAGTATGTAAATTGTTCTTCTTTGCAGGTTTTCAAGATTATGTAAATTTGGGAATAGCTCTAATTATAGGGGAAGTGTTGCCGAATTTCTTCCAGGGTTTTAAGAAGGTTTTAGTCAAAATCTTTAAGGGAAAAATCTAGGTGAATTGAGTTAAGTCTAGTAATTTATGCAAGTGAAGTTAATAAATATAACGGAAAATTGTGAAGTTTGCCAAGGCATCTCATCGAAAGTCTTTGAAAGCTAATGAAAAGATTATAAAGCGAGTCCCAAGCGGGATTGGTATATGATGAAATGAGTTTTAAACGTTAGTATGGATTAAAAGTTTTTAAGGAAGCCCGAGAAAGGGAATAAATTATGAAGTCCAGAATTGTTAAGCAAGCTTAGGGCAAATTTAAAAGATAAAATGAGAGTTTCTTAAATCACTCATAAGAGATTAACTTGGTTGAGTCTCGAACCTCGTCACAAATTTGTTCTTTTATTTGCAAATAGCCCGTTCATTTTGGCCATGATAGGATTTTAAAATCTTGCATTGTACTTTGTGTATGCTATAGATGGATAACGACGGTAACCCCCTCCCAAATCCGTTCGCGATGTTCATGGACCCCGCCACCAACGTTCAAGCCCATCTTAAGGCTTTACAAGATGTCCTCGACGCACATACCGCAAATCCCAAGTCCGAATATCACGACGACATTTACCGAGCCCGATGCCTTCTAGCGACTCTTCCCCACGAGAGCCCGTGGGACGATATCCGGGACAGGTACCGCCAATTGCTTATACGTGGAGAACCCGGACGCCACGCATGGTGCCTCAACTATGTAGGGTCTTGGAACCAGATCACGATGGAGATAATGATCACGCAAGCTGCGCAATCTTTGAGTCTTCACGTCAGTAAGTTAGGACCCTATCTTCATGAAGTGCTAGGATTACCGGCGCCTGCCAACGCGGGAAAAGCACCAGCTCACGTGTTCGCTCCCCCGGCGGATGAAGTCCGTCTACACTTCTCACCGTACCTCACAGGATGTCCAATCGTTCCGAATCTATCGTCAAGGGAAATCTACTAGAATTGCAAGGACCTCAATCTAACCCAAGGATGGTTAATCCTTCTGAGTCTTCTCTAGGATCTGTTCCTTTTAATCCACCTCAATACCCTGACCCCTTTGGGATGCTGGTACAAGAGTTGTTTAGGCGTATACCCCTTCCACCTACGGGTCAAGTAAGTCAGTCAAAAGAGGGAAATTACGCAGACTGAGTAGCCCGAAGGAACCCAACCTTTTACAAAGGAGGCTACGATCCCGTAGTGTTAGAGGATTGGATTCGCGAAATAGAGAAAATATTTGAAGTGGTCGAAGTACCAGAAGATAAGAAATTAGCCATCGGCACCTACTATTTGAAGGGAGAAGCGGATATTTGGTGGAGGACCATCAAGGATAAATATCAAGGGACCGCGAAGTCTTGGAATGACTTCCTAGGTGATTTACGAGCTCAGTTTTATCCTACTTCCCTTAGGCGTCAGAAGGAGAAAGAGTTTTTAGAGTGGAGTATGCTCAACAAAGATATTTCAGTAGTACAATACACCGCCAAGTTTAACGAACTGTCTCGTTTCGCTCCAGAGGCTGAAGTTAACCCGATACGAGAGAGGCCTAGCGCCGTATATCCGTAGTCAGTTATCATCCCATGACTTCCGAACAATGCAAGAAATGTATGAGAGAGCTGCGGAGGTAGAACGAGTAAGAAAGGAGCTGAGAGCTCTAAACCCCGGAAACCAGGGGACTACCAAGAGGAAGTGGAGCGACAAAGGGATGACAAGTGCCTCGAATGTGGGGAGCAGTTCGGTCAAGAGGCCAGTGCCTTCAGCCCCAAGGAATCAAGCAGCTCCTATCAATGTTAAGGAACCCTGCAGGAAATGTGGCAGGACCAACCACACTACCTCCCAATGTCGGGTAGGTACGGGGAATTGTTTATGGTGTGGAGCCCCGGATCATAAAGCTGCAGAATGCCCAAGGAGAGCCCGGAGATCATAACCAAGCACCACACGTCTAGCACCGCCAACGAAGGCACCGCAACAAAGCTCAGTGAGTCAAGCATACGTCATGAGCAGGAGGGAGGCAGCAAAATCTGGTATAGTTGTTACTGGCACAGTTTATATATATATGCAACCCTTAACTGCATTATTTGATTCTGGAGCAACGCACTCTTTTATTTCAACCAGAGTTGCCTCAAAGTTAAAGTTTCAAAATCTAGCCAAAAAGTAAATTATTCTATCAGTTTACCTAATGGTCAAACCATGCTTTGCACGACTAGTTTTGTGGGTGTCCCACTCATGTTAAAATCAGAGATATTTCCCGCTAACCTTATTCAGTTAGACCTAAAAGAATTTGATATCATTCTGGGTATGGATTGGTTGATTTCGACGCAAGCCCAAATCAAGTGTAGTAAGGGGATAGTCATTCTTAAGAATGCCTCGGGCACAGAAGTCCACTTCATTGGGGACTTAGGAGCTAACCCGTGCCCCATCATAGCCTATGTGAAGGCTCGAAAGTCGCTTAATCATGGGTGTGAGGGTTACCTATGTTTAGTAAGTGAAGATTTGAAGATTCCGCTCAAGATAGAGGAGATCCCCGTAGTACGTGATTTTCTAGATGTCTTCCCAGAAGAAATTATGGAGTTACCCCCGAGGAGGGAAATTGATTTTGAGATTGAGCTAATTCCAGGAACAAGACCTATATCTAAGGCACCGTATAGAATGGCGCCTGCAGAGCTTAAGGAGTTAAGAGAGCAATTGGATGATCTATTGATTAAAGGATTCATCAGACCTAGCACATCACCCCGGGAGCTCGGTGTTGTTTGTAAAAAGAAGGACGGTAGCTTAAGGCTATGTATTGATTACCATGAAATAACAAAGTTACCATCAAGAACAAGTACCTCTACCAAGGATTGATGATTCGCTTTGACCAGCTTCAAGGAGCCGGGATGTTTTCTAAGATAGATTTGAGATCAGGATACCACCAGCTCAGAGTTAGAGCTGAGGATATACCCAAGACCGCTTTTAGGACAAGATACGGGCATTATGAGTTTACAGTGATGCCGTTTGGGCTTACCAATGCACCGGCAGTATTTATGGATCTGATGAACAGGGTATTCAAACCCTATTTGGATAAGTTTGTAGTAGTATTTATAGATGATATTCTAGTCTATTCAAAAAGTCAAGAGGAGCATGAGAACCATTTGAGGATTGTCCTTCAGACTCTAAGAGAGCGACAGCTGTTCGCTAAGTTTTCAAAATGTGAGTTTTGGTTGAAGGAAGTGGCATTTTTGGGTCACATAATCACCAGTAAAGGGATCCAGGTGGACCCTAGCAAAGTTTCTGCCGTTCAAAGCTGGGCAAGACCTTCTACAGTTAGCGAAGTGCGAAGTTTCTTAGGTATGGCAGGATATTATAGGAGATTCTGCATCAATTTCTCTAAGTTAGCTCTACCATTGACCAACCTTCTCAAGAACTCGACTCGTTTCGAATGGTCTGACGAGTGTGAAGAAGCCTTCCAAGTGCTCAAGGAAAAGTTAACGACCGCACCGGTATTATCCCTTCCCGAGGAAGGAAGAGAATATGTGGTATATAGTGATGCGTCCCATCAAGGGTTAGGATGTGTGCTGATGCAGGATGATAAGGTAATCGCATATGCATCACGACAGTTAAAGCCTTACGAGAAAAATTACCCCACTCATGACCTAGAGCTCGCAGCAGTGGTGTTTGCCTTGAAGATTTGGAGGCATTACCTATATGGAGTTCATACGACTATCTTTACGGATCATAAAAGTCTCAAATACATATTCACTCAGAAGGAGTTAAATTTAAGGCAACGAAGATGGCTAGAACTTATCAAGGATTATGATTTAGATATCCAATATCATCCTGGCAAAGCAAATGTAGTGGCCGATGCCCTGAGTAGGAAAACTCAGCATGGAAAGTCGACCTGTCTAGAGGTTCACCCAAAGCTGCAACAGGAACTATGGAAAGAAAACATTGAGCTAGTTAAGCAAGGAGAAGTGACAAGGAAGTTAGCCACCTTATCTCTACAGCCATCTATTATTGAGGAAATCAAGACAAAATAGGTGAATGATCCTGAACTCAAGAGAATCATGGATAATCTTGTCATAAAAGGGATGCCGGGATTCCTAATTCAAGATGATGGAGCCTTAAAATTTCAAAATAGGTTGTGTGTGCCCAACAGAGGAGATTTAAGGCTAAAGCTTATGGAAGAAAGCCACAACTCATTATATTCTGTGCACCCTGGAGGTACCAAAATGTATAGAGATTTAAAGGAAAATTTCTGGTGGCCAAACATGAAAAAGGACATAGCCAATTATGTGAATAGGTGCCTAACCTGTCAAAGGATCAAGGCTGAACATCAACGACCATCAGGAGAACTCCGACCTTTGGAAATTCCCACGTGGAAATGGGAATCAATTTCTATGGATTTCATCATGGGTTTACCCCTCACCATGTCCAGGAAGAATGCCATTTGGGTGATTGTGGACCGTTTGACCAAGTCGGCACATTTTGTCCCTATCCACGAAGGGTGGAAAGTAGATAAGCTAGCTGATATATATATTCAAGAGGTTGTCCGTTTGCACGGAATTCCAAGAGAAATAGTATCCGACCGGGATACCAGGTTCCAGTCGAGATTTTGGAGCGCGCTGCAGAAAGCTTTCGGTACACGACTCAATTTTAGTAGCTCATACCATCCGGAGAGCGATGGTCAAACCGAAAGGATTAATCAGATTGTAGAAGATATGTTGCGTGCTTGTGTTCTGGATTTTCAAGGGAATTGGGATGAATTCCTTCCACTCGTAGAATTTTCATATAATAATACGTACCAGGCCACTATTAAAATGGCCCCGTATGAAGCACTCTATGGCAGGAGATGTCGTACCCCATTATGCTGGGGAGAGTTAGATGAAGCGTTAGTCATAGGTCCGGAACTAATCCAAGACACGACCGATAAGATTCGAGTCATCCAGCAGCACATCAAGACTGCCCAAAGTCGGCAAAAGAGTTATGCAGACAGGAGGCGAAAACCTCTCGAATTTCAAGTGGGTGATCAAGTTTTTCTTAAGATTTCTCCAACGAAAGGGGTTCGAAGATTTAACATCAAAGGGAAATTAAGCCCACGTTTTATTGGGCCATATCCGGTGATAGAAAAGATCAACCCGGTAGCATACCGAATAGAGTTACCTTCTAGTCTAGGAAGGATCCACGACGTTTTTCACGTATCGCAACTCCGAAAGTATGTGCCGGACCCGAAGCATGTTCTAGTGGAAGAGCCGCCGCTTTTGGCCGAAGATCTAACCTTTGAGCAGCAACCGATTCAAATTTTGGATCGACGAATCAAGCAGCTACGCACGAAGAAGTCCTATTGGTCAAAGTGTTGTGGGCAAATCAAGATACCTCGGAAGCCACTTGGGAAACCGAGGAAAACATGAAAGAACGATACCCTCGTCTCTTTTGAGGTAACCAATCACGTTTTTAACCACCATCAAGTTTCGGGGACGAAACTTCTTTTTAGAGGGGGAGGATGTAATAACCCACCCCAAAATCATGTTTAATTATCTATAAATCACAATAATTATCCAAATCGCGTTATAAATTTTTCGCGTTTACCTTTATTTATTTACTTATTTACTTATTGATATCGGTGTCAAGTCTCGTGCAGGAGATGGCTGAGGTGCCGAATTATCGGCTTAAAAGTTTACTTTACATATTCATTCAATGAGTTAAAGTATTTCAGGTTACACGATGTGTATTATAAATTTATTTACCGAGAAACGGTTAATAATTATCCGCCTCGATTTCTATATATATTTTACCGTCCCAATTTTAGTTTATTTAGTTTCATTTCCTTTACATAATTTTAAAGAGGTAATTTTTCCACTTTATTATTCTTTATCCAAATTCCTTTATATTTTATTTTTATGTTACCAAATTATTATCAATATATTTAATTTCCTACAAAAACCAAGTACTTCAATTTATTACAACAATTACAATATATTTATCCTATTGTTATCATCCTATTACTATTTAATTAAGGTTTATTTTAGTTATTATTAGCATTAGTTTTAATTAGATGGTGAGTATATATGTTTTATGAGGAGGAGCTTGGGTCATTTTATTTACTCCCACTCAAATTAGACAATCTCTCAAGAGCTCTCCCTTCCTCCTTCTCCCTCCAACCAGCCGGCCACTCCAGCCACCACCACCGACCTTTTTCCGGCCAGCCGGCGCCGGAAACCGCCAGCCACCAGTGGTCGCCGCCCTCCTCTTCCTCCCTCTTGTGTTTTTCTCCAATTTTGTCTTCAAGGGTAACCTCTCAAAACCCCCAATTTCAATTTCTCTAAACCCTAATCTGAAAAACTATGTTTTACATATGTTTCTTTTGTAATTTCTATCTCTTTTACTCTCTTTTATCTTAAATTCAAGTATATAATTGTATTGGTTAAGTTAGGGTTAAGTTTTGAGTACATGCATGTGTGTTTCTAAGTGTTTATGAGGTTTTGTGGATGAATTCATGGTGGATGATGATTATATGTTAATGCATGTGAAATTCTTGAGAGATTCTTAGTAAGTAAGGGCTGTGTTTATGTTTTGAGATTATGAATTAAGTGTTATTATGTTTAATTTGGGTGAATTAGTGAGGTTTTGGTGCAAGAGTTCAAGAACAAGTCCTTTATGTTGAGTTTATGTTTAATCCATAGTTGCATGTGGTTTTTAAGGTCCTTGATGAGTAAATTTTCAAGGTTTATATTCTGGAAATATAGTGGATTAAAGTTAGGAGAGGTTTGATTATGTTTAATATGGTTAAGAGTGGGAAAAACTCAATTAAAAACTGAGATGTTGGTGTTTAAAGCCTCTGTTTCGATTCTGGAAATTTACAGTAGTATAAAAGTGAGATTTTTGCCCAAATTTCTACTCCATTTAATAGCTTAAGGTGTTAGCAAACCATAGGCTTTGGAATTTCGAGTTTCCGATTAGTATAGCCCGAGTTACGACCAAAACCGTGAAGGTACAATTTTATATACGAATTCTGAGTCACTATATTGAGGGCTGTTTTTCGTGCCTTTGGAGATCTCTTTAGTTTTTATGGTAAACATGAAAGTTTTAGGCCACGTTGCAAGCTTTCCAGAAAGGTATGATTCGTAGTCATCCGATGTCGGGAGTTTGAGTTACGAGCCCGGGAAGCAGGGCTGTCCAGAACAACGTTTCTGCCCAATTTAGCTTATGTAAATTAATATCTTTTGGGCCTCAAACCAACCCAATAAGGGGTTCTAGGCATAAGTGTGTCATGGTTATAAGTTGTCATTTTGGAGTTATGGGTTAAGGCTAAGAGTACCATTTTGGAGCCCTTCCACTCGTTTTTAGCCTCTGGTGCTGTTAACAAAGTTGTAGATTATGTTTTTCCCTATTCCGGGATGTACTCTTTCACTTCGTTTCGATTTTCCTAACTCAAGTTTTGCTATAAACTCTATTTTCTAGACAACCTGAAATTTTATTCCTAAAGTTAATTCATTGATATTACTAAGTTTCTAAATTTGTAAATCTAATTTAGAACCTTATTCGGTTCTTCATTTCTATTTATTCTTATTTTAGTTGACAAGTTTCGAAAGCCATCTCCAAGCCAAGACGCGCCGCCAAGGTCTTTAGCGTCCCAAGGTACGCGAATTGTCCAGCTTTTACAATCTAAGTTATAGTCATGATTCATTCAATTTATGCCATGTCAAGTTTTATGGTTTACAATGCCTTTATATTTAACAGTGGACCCGCACTCTATGTTTATATTTACTTTCATGTTTTAGCACTCCTGATCAGAGTGCCTTGACCTGGCCAGTGTCGACTGCTTGGCAGTCACCCATTCCAAGTTTTGGTCAACTTGGGCATACGCGTGTGTGAGGTGCTTGCACCGATCGTAAGGGTTCCACCTACTTTCTACTCTCATTTGCTCATGTTTATGCATATATTCATGATCATGTCATTCAAGTCCTGTTTTAATCCCCTTCCCTTGTTTTCAAAATGAATTTAAATGCCGGCACCAAAACCGTTTTCGAACGGTTTACGTGCTGGAGGTTTACGTACTGAGTGTTTCCCACTACCTTTTTGCAATGTTTTAATGATTTGTTTTAGGAGGTTCGAGCTCCCAAGGCAAGGACAAGTCGGTTCCAAAGTAGTTCAAGGCTCTCAAGGTAGTTCTCTAAGGAAATCATCGGTTAGCAAAGGCGAGCAGGATTTTGGAAGTTGTATCAGTTTTTAAGCTATGTTTAAGTTTATATATTCTATCCAAGGGTTGTAATAGTTTTATATGTGAAGGTTCTTAAGTTAAGTAAGTTATCTTGTGGTTTTGGAAGTTTCTTGGGTGTTGTTGCCTTGTCTCTTTTGGGAGACGGCGGTGACACTTCAACCTAAAAGTGTTCCGCTGCGCTAATCGCGGGCTTAGCTTCTCTAAGTAGAGTTTAACCCTGTGATTAAGGTTGGGGTGTTACATTTATGTGAATCTTTCCCTTGCCAAAATGCATCCTTTCCATTTCAAAGTTCATCTTTTCCTTTTCCATTTTTCCATGGCATGGTGCATCTTTCCCTTACTGAAGTTCCTTTTCATTTTCAAAATGTAACCTTCCCTTGTCAATGTGGATCTTTCCCTTGTTAATGTGCATTTTTCGCTTGTCAAAATACATCTTTTCCATTTCAAAGTGCACATTTTCCTTTTCAAAGTGTTGGCCGTATAGAGGAATATAACTCATTTGTCTATATTTACCATTCGCATAGTGCATGGTACAAGCGGGTGTACCGTATAAAAATGGGGAGGAGAGAGATGGAGAGAACTAGGAGATAGAAAAATATTAACTAAAATTTATTTTGTTTTATCTCTTCTTTCTTATACTATTTAATAATTATACATTACTTACTCTTCACCCCATTTCTAAACTCATTGTTCATTATTAACAATAATTCATACTTAACTATCCATTAAAATAGTACCATTTATAATATTTTTGTATTTAGTGTTGTCCATTGTTGAGGATAGCATTGGTTGTCAAAATATTACATAACTTGTTTGTCACTTTTTATTTGAACTAATTACATTTATCCCCACCAACTATTGGGAAAAGAGGATTGTACCCATGAACTTCGAGAAATGACATTTACCCTACCTCAATTATGTTCTTTCAATAAATACATGCCTCATTCGGCGAGAGTACGCTTTCCATATTACCCCTACTTAACATAAAAAGACCAAAGTGCACTCTCCATAATTAAACCAAATGATTCATCTTCCTCTTTCTCTCTCCCTTTTTTTCATGCCATAGACTCCACCAAAATTAAAAAAAACAATTGTGAATATGTTTTCTGAAAATCTTAAAAATTATAAATATATGTAAGCTATTATGTAAATTCAACATTTAGGTTGAACATTTTATGAAACCATGTGTATCCATCTGACAATCAAAAACAATATCCAGGTTTTAGGAAACACGAGAACAATGCAAACTACATTCATAAGATTAACTTGTCTACACAAAAGCATTCAAGCGAAGCAAATCTATCCATGTTAAACACAAGGAAAACTTTAGTCTAATCCACCATATCATTTCTAACGAAGAAGACACAAAGAATCTCAAGAAGGCATCAATGCCCAACTACTGCAACTGAATATGTGCAAGCTCAGCAAGAGGCATATAGTAGAGATAACTGAAGTCTATGATGTCACATATTTTACAAATTTCCATATTTTCAGAAAAAATATTCAGAATTGTTTTTCAGATTTTTAATTGAATCTATGGCCTGAAGAAGAGGGATAGAGAGTGGGAGATGAATCATTTGATATTACTTAAAGTGATGGTACTTTGGTCTTGTATTCTTAAAATGTAGGGTAATATGGTAAAAAAAAAAGTGGATGGTACTTTGGTCTTGTATTATTAAAATGTAGGGTAACATGGTAAAAAAAAAGTGGTATTGTCGGATTAGTTATGCATTTATTACAAGTACAAAGGTTAAGTAGGGTAATTGGCATTTCCCAAAGATCATAGGTAAAATCCCTTTTTTTCCTAATAGTTGATGGGGGTAAATGTAATTATTTCATTTTTTATTTGTCAATTTTACAGTTCAAACAATTGAAATGTCTATTTTACCCTTCATTAATGAGTGTGTTTTATATAATTTTGTTCTTCCTCTTTTTGTACTGGTTAGTGTTAGGGGCCTATTTGGTAAAATTCCATTTTTTTAAACTCATTTTCCTATGCACAAAAGGCTTTGAAAAAGTAGTTGGGGTTGACAATCATTTAGGGAAAGAAGCATTAATTATTACTGCATTAAATCCATATTAATTGTCGTACTTACAAATTAAACAGATAAACATTAAAAATTTTGACCATAAATGTCTCAATATATACAATGATTTGTTATATAAAATTTCTATAATTAGATTCATAACGAAAATATTATCTTAAAAATATAATATTGCAATTGTTAATAAAATATTATATAATAAAATATCAATCAAAGAGTGACATTACAGACAATAATAGCCAACTAAGTAATAATTAATAATTTAATATGAAGCGGATGGAGTAGGTGCTCCTTAGATTGCATACATTCGCAATAATATAAATAAATGATATATATATATATATATATATATATATATATATATATATATTGAACCGGTAAAGATGAAATTTATTCAAAGCAAAAAGCAAGGAAATTACAACCTATTTGCAAAGAATATCTATACAGTTTCTGTATTTCTAGTTCCTATTTGCAACAAAAAGAATCCTTTTTCTAAGATTTGTTTAATTTTGATGATCTCACACATTTGCACCGAGGAGATGGCTTTGCTCCGAAATGTTTTTTGGTTTCTCATGCTCCAAATATTGTAGATATAGCAGTTGAGACTAGCCATAGCGAGATCGTTGTGCCACTTGGAGCCTTCCAATTTTTAATTCGTGTGCACCAATGAACGAAAGACTTACCAAATGGGAACTTTAGCTAGGTTATAAGCCAAATGCGTATCTGGTGCGTAACGCTGCAGTTGAAAAAGAGATGTTCAATATCTTCTTCCTTTTGATTACAAAGAAGACAGATGGGGTTGATGTAAGGTCTAAAACGATGCAGCCTGGCCCTGGTTTGTTTGTAGTTTGTCGTGCATGGTTATCCAGGTGATATGGTTGTGCCTTGGCTTATTTAGACGGTTCCATGTAATTCGAGCCAAGCTCCATGGTTTTTAGGGTCCCAACAGCCATTCTTAACCTGCCTGAACAGTGTAATGTGAGTGGAGGGCGCCAGTGGCAGGAAGGAAAGTATTTTCCACACTGTAGAGTTTATTGAGATACCAGCAAGTGTCCAAGGTGGGGCGATAGCTCCACCAGTCACCTTCCTATAATGTATCTCCCATGGATCTACTTGATCCAGAGACTCCCTTTATGGTGTAGGATAGCAAACACCTGTTGACCAATGAGAGTAGTGTTCCATTTTTGAAGGTCTTTTATGCCCAAGCACCCTTTTTCCTTTGGTTTACAGATAGTTTCCCACACAATAAGAGGTGTTTTCTTGTAAGTGTCTTCTACCCCCCATGGAAAATTATGACAAATCTGTGTGATTTTGTTGATTACTTCTTGGGAAGGAAAATAATGGCGACCCAGAAAGAAAAGAGCCCCATGAGTACACTATTGATCAAAGTGACTCGCCTTGCGTATGAAATGTTGCTTGCTTTCCAAATTTGAATTCTTGTAGTCATCTTGTCAATGAGTTTATGACACTCCAATTTGTTCAATTCGCCATCAGTGATGGGCATGTCAAGATAGGAGAAAGGAAGTGCACCTTCGTTGAAACCAGTTTGTTGGAGAATGATGGTTTTAATTAGTTTCCTGAGCGACACCACTAATGAGACCGGTGGATTTAGTTGGGTTTGCTTGAAGACTTGAACAATCATGAAAGTGCTTTAGAGCATCCATCAGAAGAGAGATGAAGTACGGGTCAACTGAGTAGAATATCATGAGGTCATATGCAAAGACAAGGTGGTTGAGCTTTAATTTTCTGCATTTTTGATAGAACCTGAAGTTTTTGTCTAAGGCTTCCTTTGTGAAACATCTAGAAAGGTAATCCATGGTGAGAACAAAGAGGAGTGGGGAGATTGGATCTCCTTGCCCGAGGCCTCGACCACCCTGGAAAAAAAATCCATAATTCCCTCCATTAATCTGAACTGTGAAAAAAGTGGTGGTGACACATTCAATAATCCATTGAGCCAGCTTAGGAAGGAAGTTATAATGATGACAGAGATCTCGAATGAAATCCTAATGTATAGTATCAAAAGCTTTACGGAGATCGACTTTGAGAAGACACTGGGGTTGTGAGGCTTTCTTTCTGAAGCCTAGAGTTATTTTGTGACAAAGAAGGATGTTGTGAAGGAGTTCACTGCCTGGAACAAAAGCAGTTTGACTGCCATTTATGACGATAGGAAGGACTGTCTTTATCCTTGAAGCGATAAGCTTTGAGATACATTTGTATATTATATTACAATAGGCTATTGGTTCGAAGTCAGTAGTTGCTTGGGGACATCGACCTTTGGGATGAGGGTCAGGGTAATTGTGTTCATTGCCTTGAGAAGCTTCCCCGAAGTGAAAACTTCTTGCACAGCTTCGCAAACATAGGTGCCTGTTTGATTCCAAGTGCTTTTAAACAAACCACTTGCGTATCTGTCTGGCCTAGGAGATTTATGGTTCGAAATAGAGAAAAGTGCTTCCTTGATTTTTTGGTTTATGAACCTTGCCACAATTGTTGATGTTGCGAGTCTTCTATACATGGCCCCAACATTACAATCTCTCATCAATCCCAATCCTTTGGACTTGTTGAGGGCCCAACAGCCTACTATAGTAGCATATTACCCACTGTATCATATCCAGTAACTTGGTGATCTTGTGTATCAGTCTTTAAGGTGTAGACAATATTCTCTAATTTTCTTTTCTTCATTCTTGCAAAAAAAAAAAAAAAGAATTTGGAACAAGTATCACCAAAAACCGCAGCTTTAATCTTACTTCGCTGGGAAATAAGAGTAATGGACGAGTCTATAATATCCATGTAGTTCTTTTTGGCTTCAGTTTCCTCCTACTGCAAAATTGGATCATTCGAGTTTTGCTCCAGAATAATTTGACAATTCTCCAGTTGTTGTCTGACTTGTATCTGCGGCTGATGTATATCTGAGTATCTGTATTTATTGAGGCCCTTGAGATCTTGTTTAATTTCCTTGAGAATTTTGTGCAGGACAAACATACTATATCCTGTGGGGCGGTTATCAATAGCATGCTAAAATTATTTGATTGACATGTGGATCCTTTGCCAACATATCACAAAATCTGAATCTACTTCTCAGTCTATGACCATCTATGATCTGAATATATATGGGTTTGGGATCAGACAGTGTTTGCAATAGGTAGTCAGCTGGATGTGTGGAGCGGTTCCCGATGCATGGTGGATTGATGATAAATATAGCTTGAGTTATTCTTGTAGAGAAGATGAGAGAAAACCACTTGAAAACCCATTAACAATAGAGTAGAGAGAGAAAGATGCAAATCTCAATCACCCATGCTTGAACATCTCAATATTAACCTTGAACTTGAATAATATCAAAATCAACCAAGAACATAAACCTTGAACACAGAAGGGATTGGAATGATTTTGAATAAAGGATAATCCACCACCAAAACCTAGCACCCCACCATGACCATCATAAAGGAAACATCCACCAAATGATCAATAAAGGAATGACTTGCTAACACCACCATTAACAAACGGATAAAGTAAGAACAAGATTTTTGAGAGAGAAAAGGGAGAAAACCCTAACAATGCCTTAGCATATCATTCATCAACATAATCTGCCAAGAAAAGGGTGCTAAACAAGGTATTTATACTAAGGTAAAAACAGAACAAAACTCGTCGTTTAACAGCCGCAAATCACGCGCAGAATCGGACCGTCGCGGGCGCGACAGTGTAGGTGGCGGGCGCGACCGCGTACTGGCCCGGACATCCCTGTGTCTCCCGAACGGTGTCGCGGGTACGACATGAGGAGTCGCGGGCGCAACCACCAGCTTCCGAACGTCGCGGGCGCTACCATGAGGGTCACGGGCGCGACGGCCAAACCAGAACAATGGCATGGGTGTGACGGCGCTGACTCGGGCGCGACCTCCTGCTGTGTGCGACGTTGCTTCGGCTTGAAGTTGATTGACCATAGGACTATACCGGAAGCCCAATTCTTCGATGCTTCTTGTCTCGAGACGGCCAGGTACAACCCTGAGGCCCATGGGGTTGGTGGGGCAAAACCCGAGCCGCTCCAAACTCCAACAACGGATGACACGCCTTAACCATGCTAACCCGATACTCATCAACCCACCCTTTAAAAAGGTATATCGGTTTTTGAACATGCCCGGATGAGTGGGTTTAATGTGGAAATGTCGGGTCGGGATCTTTTCCTTCTTGTCATCATCCATGAACCCCCCAAGGAGGCTCGGACCCCGACACGATTCAGTGTGTCTTATAGAAGAAAGTCAATCCTCATTGACAAATAGACGGTCAATCGTCAATCGAACAATACCATTAGTTCATGAGTATTATGCCCCATGATAGTGAATCTCCGAAAGGTTACAATGATCAACTAAATTCTTTAAATCTTCGACTTCCCCTAGAGACACTGGATTGCCATTAATTCTATCATTGGGACGAAGAATAACATTATAATCACCCATTAAGCACGATGGACCATTTATAGTAGGTAGTATCTCCAGGATTCCTATCCAAAGTGTTTCCCTTTCTTGAGAAGTTTGAGGGACATAAATGAAGGTAATATAGCCATTAAAACCTGTAAGGTTAAATCAGATAGAACAATGGATATATTGGATATCAACTTTAATCGGGGTAAGATACACCTGATTAGCTTTCTATGCAATAAATATGCGACCCCTAAGATGGAGATGAAAATTACTTGAGTCAGCATGTTCTCCTTTTAATGCTTGATTATAGTTTCCACAAGGCAAATTATGTCCACTGTATACTAAGCAAGGAAGTATAGAGATGAAACTATCTTCATCCACTACTCTATCCTTAAGTCCAACTTTCTTGATTTTCCAGACTTTCTTAGGGAAAATGTGTCTGACAGAAGGATTATACCCTTGATGGTTTTTCTCATCTACTTCAACCTTTTTCTTGCAGATCTCTTCCATATTTCTAAGCATGTGACAATATGGACATTTAGTAGGAAACCAATCATATTTGACCTTTTGGGTGAAAATATTATAAATTTCGTTAATAAATTTGATTTCCTTTGGAAATTCCCCATCCAATTTCACTTCAACATGGACTCTTGCAAAAGAAAGATTAGATCTTTCTTTGGTAGCTCTATCCGACTCCAAAGGGATCCCAATGAGGCTGGCAAGACTACTATGATTTGTAGAACTCTAGTATTGTATATCCAAGTGTTGGAATTTAACCCAAATCGGAATAGATTTTATAGCATCAATGTCAATATGTTGTGATGGGTTCCAAGGTTTGACAAAAAAGGGTTTATTTTCAAAGAAATAAACTCTTGTCTGCAGTATTGCTTCTTTTTCTTTAGCCTTGTTGAACTTTACCAGGAATACTCCTTTCCTGATTGCTGCAAATTCGCTCAGATCATAAGTAGCCCAAATTCTTTTGATAAACCCTTCAATAATCTGGAATGGGGGATTTGAACCTAATACACAACAAAGCACAAAATCTCTCCAAAATTCTACTTCTTTAGCCACCAAATTCTTCTCCATTCTCGCGTCTTTCACTCCATCAACATTCGTAGCCTCAATAAACTCTAAAGCAGTACCTTCATCCGGATTAACCAGAAAGGCATAAGTACTCTTCTTATTCGGTTGTTTTCTATGAGTCCCTGCCTCTTGTACATCATGATCTTTCACGATCGACATCTTTTCAGCACTTTGAGAGTTCGAACCAGACAATGTAGATGATCGTGTTGCTCGAGTTTCCTTTGCCATGGCTCGAGCCTAGAAACCTAGACGACATGGATATATATATATGTGTGTGTGTGTGTGTGTGTGTGTGTGTGTGTGTCTATATATATATATAGGATAATTGGATTCTAATAATCCCTACTTTCACCAATTGGACAATAGTGAACGTACTTTCACTTTGTATTCTGGTGGTCTAAAAAAATAATAAAATTGGATTGTAGTGATACCAAATCCACCTCTACATTCTTCTTATTTTTTTCATTCCTACACTATATTGTTTTTATTTTTTTCGCTCCTCCTCCTAGAATGTTAATGAATTGTAGTTTCTAAAACATTTTCTAAATTATTCTTTTGAGAATTCGAATAATTATTATGATTTTTTGAAAATAATAAAAGTGAAAAAATCGTAAAAAATAGTAAAAAACTGAAATTGTTTTTAGGAGAAACGCTGTAAATTCATTAAAAATCATTGTAAAGTGATATACTAAATTTTGAATCAAACGCAACACAATATCTATGATTCACTCGAAAATATCCCACTACAATCCAATTTTATTTTTTTTTGGACCACTACAATACAAAGTGAAAGTACGGTCCACCATTGTGCAATTCGTGAAAGTAGGGATTATTAGAATCCAATTATCCTACATATATATATATATATACATATATATATATATATATATATATAGGGAAATTGGATTCTAATAATCCCTACTTTTGCAAATTGGATGACAATAATCCCTTCTTTCAATTTTTATTCTGGTGGTCCAAAAAAAAAAAAAAAAAATTGTATTGTAGTGGTACCAAATCCATCACCACATTCTTTTAATTTTTTTCATGCCTACCCCATATTGTTTTTGTTTTTCTTCGTTCCTGCCCCCAGATCGGTAATGAAGTATAGTTGGTATACCATTTTTTAAATTATTTTTTTGAGATTCCGAGCAATTACTATGATTTTTTAAAAAGAATAAAATTGAAAAAATCATAAAAAATAGAAAAAATTCAAAAAATTTGGGAGAAGTGCTGTAAATTCATTAAAAATCGTGGTAAAGTGTTATACAAAGTTTTGAATCAAATGCAACACAAAATCTATGATTTTTAGGGTATACTCTCGATTATGTCCCACTATAATACAATTTTTTTTCATTTGGACCACCAGAATACAAATTGAAAGTAGGGATTACATACAATTTGCAAAAGTAGGGATTAATAGAATCCAATTTCCCTATATATATGTATATGTGTGTATATATATATATATATATATATATATATATATATATATATATATATATATGTATATGTGTATATATATATATATATATATATATATATATATATATATATATATATATATATATATACACACACACACATCCATACATATATATATACATATATATATATATATATATACATATATATATATATACATATATATATATATATATATATATATATAGGGATATTGGTTTCTAATAATCCCTACTATCACAAATTGTATGGCAATAATCCCTACTATCATTTTGGATTCTGGTGGTCAAAAAAAAAAAATTGTATTGTAGTGGGACAAAATCGAGTGTATACGCTAAATATCATAGATTTTGTGTTGCATTTGATTCAAAACTTTGTATAACACTTTACCACGATTTTTAATGAATTTACAGCATTTCTCCCAATTTTTTTCAATTTTTTTTCAATTTTTTATGATTTTTTCAATTTTATTCCTTTTAAAAAATCATAATAATAGCTCAGAATCTCAAAAAAATAATTTGAAAAATGTTTTAGTAATTACACTTCGTTATCTATCTAGGAGTAGGAACAAAAAAAAACAAAAACAATATTGGGTAGGCATGGAAAAAATAAAAAGAATGTGGTGATGGATTTGGTACCACTACAATACAATTTTATTTTTCTTTGGACCACCAGAATCCAAAATGATAGTAGGATTATTGTCATTCAATTTGAGATAGTAGGGATTATTAGAATCCAATTTCCCTATATATATATAGATATATATATATATATATATATATATATATATATATATATATATATATATATATATAGATACACACACACACACACACACACACACACACACACACACACACACACAGATATATATATATATAGGGGATTGATAAAATGAGCATGAGGCTTATATGAACATGTGAGCATTGTGAATCTAGACAATTGGATCTCCCATCTATGGTAGTCTAATTTCCAGCATTTATCGTTTTTTTTTTTGCCCAACCAACATTTGTCTTTTTTTTTTTTTTGCCTAGCTTCACGTGATTTCTTGTCTAATTAAATGCACACATGAGTTTAGGAATTGATTAGATGACATCTTTACCTTATCTCTCTCTCTCTCTCTTCCATTAGATAACACTGTAGAACACCTCCAGCAAACCCATGCCAAATCCCGATGTGAAGGAAACACAATGATATCGGAATAAAAGGGGTCGGCGTGCGATGCCACGGTGATAAAAAAAAGGGCGGCGACCACCATCTCGGGACAACCATCGATGAAGACCAACAGAAGTTTCAAAATCTGATCACCGACACCAAGATGAGCACTGCCAATGAGGTCGCCTGACCATGGTGATTCCGGCAAGGCTCTCGGCATAAACACTGTCCTCCCAAATTCCCGAGACAGTTAGGGTTGGGTCGGTGCTTATGTTCAACGACAGGGTTGCATATGTACAATGATAAAACGTCCCCACAAGAAATACTTGATGTCCACAACTACTCAGTTAGCCTCACTCATATAGGGGTTGATGATCACAAATAATCTTGTTGACATTCACAATATGAGTTATGAAAGCCCACAGTTCAATGTACTGATCACCAGTTCATCACACACATATGTCATTGATGTCGTTAATGTTCATTTATGAAGAGTGAGGGAATCCATCATTTTAAACTGTGGACATTAAGTATTACCAAATAGGACATCATGCATGTGGACTGTGGACAGGGCATTCATCATGTAGTGATGGACATCCATTTTGGATTGTGGACATCAAGTATTACTAAAAGGACAATGCACGTACGAGTTGTGGACATCATGTTTCTTCGTATGCATTATACCCAATCATGTGCAGAGTTTAATTGGCGTGTACTTGATATATTTTTATTCATTTAATTGGCATATGGGCACTCATCTCATGTGTGTGCACTTGACATATTTTTATTCATTTGTCAAGACTGAGGGCATCCATCATTTTAGGTTATGGTTATTAAAAAATAACAGCAGTGGTCATCAAGTTCTATCAACATGGACATCAAGTGTAACAACAGGGGACATCAAGTATTAACATTATTGACTCCCAATACACTCAGGCACATTAATACTTGGCCTTGAAATTTCATGAAGAGGACATCTAGTTATGTCTATGTGAACTTCAAGTATAAATTGCAAGGATATTAGGTTCATAGATCATTACACAATGCATTGTGACGTCATACAATCTTGACATCTAAGAATAGCAGTAGTAGACATCAAGCATTACCAACGTGGACATTAAGTATTACAACAGGGGACATCAAGAATAACATTATCGGCACATAATACACTCAAGTACAACAACAGGGTACATCAAGAATAACAGTAGTTGGCATCAAGTATTATTAATGTGGACATCTGATGTTATTCTTGATGTCCCCTGTTGTTTTGCTTGAGTGTATTATGTGCCAATAATGTTATTCTTGATGTTCCCTGTTGGAATACTTAATGTCCCCTGTTGTAATACTTAATGTCCATGTTGGTAATGCTTGATGTCCACTATTGTTATTCTTGGATGTGAAGTTTGTATGAAGTCACAATGCATTGTGTAATGATCTATGAACCTAATATCCTTGCAATTTATAATTGAAGTTCACATAGACATAACTAGATGTCCACTTTATGAAATTTCAAGGCCAAGTATTAATGTGCTTGAGTGTATTTTGAGTCAATAATGTTAATACTTGGTATCCCATGTTGTTATACTTGATGTCCATGTTGATAGAACTTGATGTCTATTGATGTTATTTTTAATGTCCATAACCTAAAATGATGGATGCCCTCACTCTTGACAAATGAATAAAAATATATCAAGTGCAAGCACATGAGATGAGTGCCTACATGCCAATTAATTGAATAAAAATATATCAAGTACACGCCAATTAAATCCTGCACATGAATGGGTATAACGCATATGAAGAAACATGATGTTCACAGTCCATATGCGCATTGTCCTTTTTAGTGATACTTGATGTCCACAATCCAAACTAGATGCCCATCACTATTGACAAATGAATAAAACTACATGATGAATGCCCTGTTCATAGTCCACATGCGTGATGTCCTGTTTGGTAATACTTAATGTCCAAAGTCTAAAATGATGGATTCCCTCACTCTTCACAAATGAACATCAACTACATCAATGATATATATGTGTGTGATGAATACATTTAACTTTGGATTTTCATAACTCATATTGTGAATATCAACAAGATTATCTATCATCATCAACCCCTATATGAGTGTGGCTAACTGTGGACATCAAGTATTTCTTGTGGGGACATTTTGTCATTGCACACATTCAGCAACCCTGTCGTTGGACATATGCACCAACCCAACCCTGACTGTCTTGGGATTTTGAGAGGACGACGATTATGTCGAGAGGCCTCGCCAGAATTGCCATGGTCAGACGACCTCATTGTCAGTGCTCACCTTGGTGTTGGTGGTTAGATTTTGCAACTTCTGTTGGCCTTCGTCGAAGGTTTTCCCGGGATGGTGGTCTCCACCCTTTTCCAATCACCGTGGCATCACCACTGACCCCTTTTTTTAGATGTCGTCGAGTTTCCGTCATATCGGGATTTAGCCTTGTTTTGTTGGAGGTTTTCTACAGTGTTATCAGATGGAAGAGAGAGAGAAGGGAAAGGTGTCATATATATATATATATATATATATATATATATATATATATATATATATATATATATATAGGGAAATTGGATTCTAATAATCCCTACTATCACAAATTGTATGGCAATAATCTCTACTATCATTTTGGATTCTGATGGTCCAAAAAAAAAAAATTGTATTGTAGTGGTACCAAATCCATCACCACATTCTTTTTATTTTTTTCCATGCCTACCCCATATTGTTTTTGTTTTTTTGGTTCCTACCCCTAGATAGGTAACAAAGTGTAGTTACTAAAACATTTTTTAAATTATTTTTTTGATATTGCGAGCAATTATTATGATTTTTTAAAAGGAATAAAATTGAAAAAATCATTAAAAATTGAAAAAAAATTGAAAAAAATTGGGAGAAATGCTGTAAATTCATTAAAAATCGTGGTAAAGTGTTATACAAAGTTTTGAATCAAATGCAACGCAAAATCTATGATATTTAGCGTATATATATATATTGTTACCCTCTAAGTATATGGTGCTTTTTTTTTGCGCCTGATTTTTCTATGTTAAAATTTTTCTTGGTCTTGTGTTCAACAAGGAAGATAGAAAAAAACTAAGATTGTGTGGGTGAATTTGAGGTTGTGTGTTGTTCAAGTATAAAATGGCGAACCCCAGGGAAGAGTAACCTTAGAAGTTGATTCAGTGGGAAAATGTTTTGCCTACCGTAGCTTGATAACATGAATTTTGGTCATGCGCATATCCAAACAATGGATAAGAGATGTGCATATTATTCTCTTGTTTGTTGTCTGTTGGAAATGACTTTTATTCAAGATGGAGTGGTGGAGGCTCTGGGTGGGCTAAGACAGTCTCGAAGAGGGAAAAAACGAAAAAAAGAGAGGAAGAAGTGGTGTTTGTTTTGATGTTTATGATTTTGAGTAAGGTGGTGCTTAAAATTCATTCACATCAGTTAGATATGCTAAACTTGAAAAGTAGTTGAAATATGGGTAATAGAAAAATACCTCTAGAGTTTCATGAGAATTCAAGGGTAATCCCACAAATATTCAATTTTCATTTTTTGTTAAATGATTATGAGCGATTAGCCCTCAAGAAACCTTTAATTATCCGAGCAAATGCAAATCCCTCCTATAAATGAAGATATTATAATCATATTTACTTACCAGTTAAGTTTAGCACAATCATGGACTGAAATTTCGAAAGATACACTAACTTGTGGACTATGCCTTCCAGAACACAAAAATTAGGTAACTATAATAGTAGATATGGGCAAGGTTGTTAAAATCGAGATCCTAACTCGAATTCATGGGATAGTTAGGATCGGAATTAATCCACGTCAGAATGTAGATAGTAGATTCGCATCGAGGGTTTTGAATCATAAAATCGCAGGATCGTAGATCAGGATTGGGATTTTAATATCTATGGATATGGGTTATAAAAAAGATCACATTAAAGTTCATGTATCTCTAAAATGTATATTGTCAAGCCAAACAAAAAATCAAGAAAGGTTAGGAAGAAAAAAACGATGTGGGGCTAAAGATGAAGAAATTAAACAAAAAAAATCTCAATGGAAGGACAACACTCGAATTATACTTTCAGTGAATACATGAGTATTAGGCGGCCAAATTATATTGGTTATAAACCTCCTTAAAAAATATGTATAAAACGTCATCATAATGCTCATAAACTTTTAGGGAGACAAAACAGGCTAATAATGACAATAGAAAAATGAATTTAAAAAGTATTGTCCTATAACAATGCTCATAAAACTCTACCACAATGCTGTTAAACATTGAGGGAAATAAAACTATGGTCCTAAAATTGAAATTAGAGAGTAAGTATAAAAGTAACAAATTTACTCAAAAAATGTTCATAAAATTTCACTACAATGGTCATAAATTAAGAGGAAATGCTAATGGTTAGGGAGGCATCCCAGTACGGGAACATGGTATTCCTATGAGTATAATCCAATTTTCAATGGAAGGATGAACCCTTTTACCCTAATTAAGCAGGTGATTATTGTATGTTTAAGTCTAAACGTTTACATCAGCCATTTTCTCCCTCTCCTCCAAGGGAGCGTAAGCTGCAGATGAATTAGCATACTTGCCAGCAAGAGAGTCGAACAAGATGCCGGCTCCAATGCCGACTCCTAAGTCAATAGTGTAATGTCCTCTAGTCGCCAACAACCTTACTATTTGCAACACGTTGAGGGCATCAAACGTCCAGGCCAACCCCTTCCTCTGCATCCTTCTCATGTCTAATGAAGAGATCACTGCGCTTGCTACATGCCCTGAATAGAAGAGGAAGAAAGACATGTTGGCCACTGGGAAATCAGCCCCTGAACCCAGGTACTCTGCTGGCAGTGGGAGCTGTGTGGAGTACCCCAGAACTCCTCTGCATGTGAACATGAACATTGCTGATATTACTACCCTTGCTCTTCCTTCTATCAATAGCGTCCATAGTATATATGTTATTTTCATTCCAACAAATACCTGCTTGTTTAGTCGTTCATTATTGTTGTTAGAATGCAGTAGATGATGTCCAAATATAAACCCTAACTGTCACCAGTGTCCATTTCTTGTTTACTAAATATGATAAATAGGTAAATAAAGTGTTCAATCGTCTGATCACTCGATTGCTTGAATATAAATAAGTACTATTAGCCAATATAGTTCAACAAGAATTTATACAAAAAAGATATCAGCGTGCTAAATAATAATGACCTAGTTTTATATCATAGACATCCTACATGATAACAAACAATGTTATTCAAACTTATTTAATTGTTTGTCTTAGAGTTTTATGTATCTTACAAGAATAGTGTTTTTTCTTTTGTTGGGGGGAGGGGGGATGGTGGTATGATCTTAAGATTCCACATATCTATAAGTACTTCGTTTGAGTCTATAAAACATCATTCATCCAATAATTTTAATAAACTTAATCGAACCCAAATCGATCCCTACATTATTCCTATAAAAAATTTCCTAAATTATTTTGTCTTTAGGTAAGTTAAACATGTGATCATGAGATTCATAACAGTTCTCACAAAAATAAGTAGACATCTTGACAAATTATGCAAACTTTACTACTGTTTACCTATAATATATTTGTAAGGACAATGCATTGCAGAGAAAGAGAGCGTACCGTGTTGAGGCCAGCGAGTATATTGTTAAGGGTGGGGCGGGTAGCGAGAAATCGATTAAGGGGGCGAGTGGCAATAAATCCAAGATCTAAAGGAGGAGAAGTCGGTGGAACCATACGAAGAGTGTACTCCACTAACAAGAAGAAAACCAAGGAGCATGCAAAAATACAAGGAATAGGGTGGTTCCTAAGGACCCAACCTAAGTCGTTGAATCGCCACTTTCGAACAGACACATTGTCAAGCCACTTTCTAAATCGACCGTCACTCGAGTGGAGTCCATGATGGTGGTTTAGGCCGTCTGACGATGAGGGCGAATCATCCATCGGTGGAACTGGGGACAACCGATTACGAAGAATATTCACATTCCCGTTGTCTGAAATCATGGTTGGGAAGATGCATGTCGAGAAACAAGATTGAGGTAAAACAACCAAACCTTCTTTCTTGAATGCTAATGATGTTGATAATGGTAAAAAACAAGAACAAGATGATGGTGACGATGACGATGACGATGATGATGTATATCTATGGAAATGGGCAGTGTGCGTGTTGATGTGGGAGATTCTGATTCTGATGAATGATTGTTGCATATATGCGTAATGTGTGCGTGTTGGTTTTCTTCTGGGGTTGATTTAGATCTATGATCATAGAAAACGGAAATGAGAGAGAGTGAGAAGAGGAGATTGTGTCTTCTGCTTACTTTCTTTTTAAAGGGTCCAAATTCGTGACAACCAAGCATGATCAATTCTCTATTTTTGGATGCTTTTAATTTTATGTTCCTAGTTTAGAAACCTATTTTCCCATGTGACTTTTGTAAATTATAAATTATAAAAGCCTAGTGGAGACAGAATCATATTCATTAGAAACTATAATTTTCATATATGTTTTTACACAGTATTATTAAGGAATATTCTTATATTATTACTAACTAGCTAATACCCGGGCGTTGCCCCGAAAAAAATAAATACCCGAGCGTTCATATATAAATACACGCGCCTTCAATTAAAAAAATATTCGAGCATTGCTTTGTGCAAATATGATGAAATTCAAAAGACTTGTTTGATCAAATAAAACAAAAATACAATAAAAACGTAAGTTCAATAATAGTTAAGATATATACAAATAAAAAAACAATCATTGAGATAAAAGGGAATATTATAAATGAGATGCCAAATGAGTGGAGGACAATTATTTGATCATCTGTGATAAAAATACTGGAAAATCACCATAATTTACCTGTAGCACTAATGTGAGTGACTCAATCAAGGGTTATATTGACCATTAAAAGGAGATTTACAGACAAAAACTCATGATTGTTATAAGTGCTCGGGCAATATAACATATAATGTACATAGTGCTTATCGCAATATGGGATGGAAATCATGGAAGGTAATCATGTTAATACTAAATTTACGGTAAACTCAATCAAAATTAAGTCTTCATCAGACGTAGAAGAATTGCAACAACTCGTTAAAGTACAATGAATATATTATGAAATAAGAAGAAATAAATTTAGCAATGTTGTGTAAACATCATTTTACTTGCCAAATCACATTGAACAATAAAAAGAGACACATTATTTTGGGATGGAAGAAGTTAGCTATAATTTTCAACAAATAAACTATCAATGATCATGATTTCATCTTATTATTTTTATTTGCAAAAATGACTATATTTTTATAGTAAATCTTTTAATCCTACTTTTTATTGGATTAAAACTTCTTTTTTCGGTGCAAAAGACATAGACTTATTAAGCTTTGTTCTTTTATACGACTGGCTGGCTGTGGTGTCACAACACACCGCACTTTGCCACAACCCACCACAACATATCAATCCACCACAATTTACCACAACCCACCACAATCAACTTTTCACATTTACCAATACAATTTACAATTATAAAAAAACAAAACCCACCACAACTTACCAATAACCCACCACAATTCCACCACACCGCACCGCGCCATATCGCGCGCAGCCAGCCGTATAAAAGAACAGGGCCTAAATATGTTTAGTTTTCTTTTCAAACATTAGTTTATTCTTAGTAAAAAAGAAAAATATGTGTATGTATATAAACACCAAAAAAAAGAAGTACCATATATAATATTTTTAAAGTGAGATATATATGAATAAGCTTACATGAAAATAGTATAACAAACAATCATATATCAAATCTACATTTGCACCAAAAATTATAGAAAAAAAAAAAGTATACAACATTGGTTAGTTTGCCACAACTAAAGAATCTCATGTTGAACCGTCAATATATTATGTTAAATGTTTTTCATTTATTCTTCTTTTCATTTGCCTCTTTTTATAGGTTAATAAAATGGATAAAGAACCGTGAATATATGCAAAATATAAGTTTAGTATATACATGCATACATATATACATATATACACACACATACATACCTACATTAAATTTCTATGATATTATTTATTGAATTATTGAATTTTGTGATAAAATATTGATTTTTTTTTGTAAGATTTAACATATTGGATGACCTAAGTATTTTTTTGTAAAGTTTAACATATTGGACGACCAAAGTAAATATTCCAAGATATACTATATACCAATTGATGTGTCTTATGAACCATGTTATATTTCTTGATCTTCCATCAATTAAAAACATTTTATAGCAAAAATTACACTCCAATCACATAAGAGTATAAGAGTACTCCATCAATATATAGAGAATTATTTCATTAAGGCGCTCCACCCCCGCATCATGTTATATTTCTTAAACTAAGACACTCTACCCATGAGTATAATAACCATAAAACTATGCAAAACCATTTGTTTGAGAGATGATAATGAGACCCGTATATAAGATTATATCTTAATACTATTTTCCTCTCTACCTTTGATTAAGGTTCCCTATTACTGAACTTTTAAAATTTAAACCTATTAATGTGACACCGTAATATCAATCAAGAAATATTGAAGACAAATAGCCAATGAAAAATAGTGGCAATCTAGTATGGAAGTATCCGTTCCCATTCTCTTTAGCTCCAATTTTTTTTTTTGGTTTTTTTTTTTCCTAGCAGTAGCCAAGACTTCAACCCCATTTTATTCAACCTTTCAACATATATATATATATTATTTTAAAAAAAATAGTGCCCTTATAGCATAAATATAGACCGCAAAGCCATCTAACTAATACACACATATGGGTCGTTGAACACCTGTGTAAAAACCAAACTGACAAAACACCATAAGCATTGAGCCTATACTTGAAATTGCATCATACTCATAATAATAGAAACTAAGGAAATTAATTGAAAAATACCAATATTCCATTTACCTAACCCAACACAACTGAAATTTGTCTATTATATATTTTCAACATTCAACTTTTTACTGGTACCTAAATTTATTCAACTTTAATCAACCTTCTAAAAAACATATTCGAAATTGGAATATATATACACCTCCTTCTAGGGCGGGCAAAATATTGTCCAATCCGAAAAAAGTCGGGTTTGGACATAGGTTTTTCGTCCGAACTTTGTTATTGACTGAATTGTCCGAATATTCGGACATAAAATTTCTCTTTTTTCTATTTTCCGAACTCAATGTTAGCTTTGTCCGAATTGTTCGGCTTAGTTCGACCCGAAATAAAATCGGGTCAGGATATGAATTTATCGTCCGAATTTTGACATTCGACGAATTTACCCCGGACCCAAATTTTTGTGAGCGCTGCCTCCTCCCTAACCAAACTATCATATTGCTAATAAAATCAATTCAAGAATACCAATATCTCTACCCCTCCCTTTCAATTTCACGAAAATCTGCCCACACTCCCAACCCATCATATTAATGATACTCATTACTCCATGTCCATGTGAAACTAACCTCCTAATAATGAAACCAACCCCAAAACTCTTTTGCTACAGAAATTTCATCCTAATAATGTAAAGCCTATGCACTGTAAATTAGATCACAAAGCTTCACTCTTTTGCTACAGAAATTGTATCCTAATAATAAAATTAACCTCCAAACTCATTAATCCGCTTTATATAAGTTATATCTTTTGTTAATCCGATCATCAAGGCTTTTCCAGTACTTCCGTGATGGAGGCTTGATGCCTTGGCTGGTGGCCAACTATGGTAAAAAGGTTTATGCATTTTTAGCAATATTACAATGGAGACCTGGAAAGAAAAAATGAGAGAGAGAGAGAGAGAGAGAGAGAGAGGATAAATAAAAACTTAAAAAGTGACACCAGGAGAGAAGTTATGGAATAGAGAGGGGGAATAGTGAGGCACGTCTGTTCTGCTGTGGGTAACTGACTGCTTTGTACTTGAGGGTTTTTAAAGGCTATGATTGCACAGGGATTTCATCAAACGGCTATGATTAGTCAATGCTCCCAAATTGCCTCACAGCTTGGTCAACTCCATTTTGCAACTATAATAGTAAGATTTCAAAAACATAAAAATCCATAATTTTATCCCAAATCATGTGAAAGTTTTATTAATTTATTTGGGAGGAAAGCTATCATGTCTATCCCTAATATACTTATTCTATATAGATACATGTTACACACATTACATAAGATTTTATTGTCAATCAATTAACTTATGTACAATTAATTATTTAATTTACGCTTTCAAAAAAAATTATTTAATTTATCCCTTTTCCTCCCAATTGATAGCTAAAGGGAAGAGGGAGGAATGGAAGAGATTGGATTCTTTTGGCTAAGCTTGAAGCAATTAACAATGGAAATAGACTTAAAAAGTTAAAAAGAGAGATGGAATAGAGAGAGCAAAGATTGGTTGAGGATTTGGGTGAGGCTAAGAGACATTCTCATTTGAGCAGTTTTTTTTTTTCGTTTGTTTAACTGCTTGTAAAGTTAGTTTTTATTTTTTATTACTCTTTTTTTAAAGGTTGCGATTTTGCTATATTTGATCCAACGGTTGTCATGAGTCAATGCTCCTAAATTTACTCCCCTTCAGGTCAAAGCCATTTTGCTATTATTATAGTAAGATTTATGTTTTTGTAATTTTATGCAAGGTTGGTTTGTGGCTGATCTTGGCTTCATCCATGTACTTGTATATATTGTTCTTGCTTGCCATAGTGATATTTGACAAAAAAGATATTGATATTCGTAAGAAGGTTATGAAGACGAGAGGTGTTCATAAAAAACTGAAATTGGAATGAAAGCTAAAGCTCAAAACCACAAAAACTGAAGCGATGAAATTGGTTAACCATTGAGATTTTATGAGATTTGTAGTTACTAGTAATCACTGGTTTAGCCAGTTACGATTTAAGTTTTGGATTATGATTTTTGAAAAGTGATTAACCTTAATTAACCGGTATTACTTATTTGTAAAAAATATATCCTAAGTAAGTGATTGGACTAACCGTCACGTGTGACACAAAGTTTGAGCATTGTGTATTTTTTTTCTAATATATAATTTTCTAAACTAAATTACTTAAAGTTTAAAGTAAAGTCCGACTAAATTACACCTATGTGGTGGGACTCTTCCCCGGAATCAAGTGGTAAAAATCACCCCATCTAATAAATGTTAGGATATTACAAATATACTAGTACTTATGCCCATGTGTTGCACGGGACGCAAGTAAATCACATATATATTGTTCAAAACATTGATCGAACCAAAAAAATAATACAAAAAATAAAAATAAAAATACAATTAATTTTCCTAAAAAAACTATATAACCAGCAACAAAGAAAAATAAAAGAAATAGTTTACTATAAAATTATCAAAAAAAAAAAAATAGAAAGAAAGAAGTTAAGAAGAAGTGGTGTGCGAAATACCTTTGTATTTTCTTCTTTATTTGTGAAGCTATTTATAGTTGATTGTTAATACACACTTCACAACTCTTAACTTTTATTTTGCTCATTGGTGATGATGATTACAAACTATACATGTTACCTCTTTTTCCGGTAATTAATTTTACCTAGTGTAATGTTATCGTTTTAAAATGTTTGCATTATTAGTCAATTATATACTATTATAATTGTCAGAACATAAAGCCTCATTAAAGATAATTATTGTAAGTCTATAACTAAAAATACATTTGTATGTGCTATTTTTTTTAAAAATGGTAGTAAGATATTTATTAGTTTTCCTTTTAGTTATTAATACACATAAGAATGAAGACAATTACAAAAACCAAAGGGAAATGGATCTATGTACGTACAAAACAATTACTCAATATTATATATCATGATAAATATAAAATTGAATAGTTCTTCAAGTTGTAAAAGAATTTAAAGATGGTAACTGTAAAGCGGTACTAGAAAATACCTCAAAATGCGGAAGCGAATCGGCTTGCCACATGTTGTTCCACGAATAAGGTTCTTCGCGTTTTGGTTCCAAGCATATACCGGTGGCTACCCAATATTGAGTCACCGAGAATTCACACCCCAAACCTTTATCTAAATTGACTACAATTTACTGAGAGAAAAAGAAATATAATGAAAAAAACGAATTTCTTTCATCAAAACAGAAAATGTCTCTCACAAGACATATATATAGGTTTACTCAGTTTAGAATAACTGTCATTGGATAAGAGTTTTCATTCTTATCCATTTATGTGGCTGTAATCTATTAACATCCACTAACAGCTCCCACTCAGCCACATAAGCCGAATACAGGAAAAATTCTAATCATGTACTTCTCTCCTCGTTTCATACAAGGAATGGGGTGTGCGATCGATAAGAGTAAGTAGTGTTATATCAAATCATCATCTGACCAACATAACACTGTCCAAAGAACCAACAATGCCCTAAACCATCCATAACATCACCAAATGGCATACACTGTCCCTTTATGCCAAACGATATATCATTGATTATATTTCCAGAATATAATCACCCGGGCTGATATGGTGAATAAGGAATAGTTTTTTTAACTACTCATGACATTTCATTTTAGTGAGATCGCTTTCCTAGTGTGTTCCGCTGAACTGTATAATTTCATAGTTCTTGGAGTACACACTAAAGTAGAAACCATCTCACTTAGACTCTATGCCATAGTATTAAGTCAAAGGGAATTGCAAAGATGTAGACAACGAAATCTACTAGGATCACACAGTGACAAAGTAGGGAAACAATTGTCACTCCACTAGATCGACTTTTAGCATACACAGTATGAAATGTGTGTCATGGTATAACTCCCACTAAGGTAAATTCGTCACTTTTGTTTATACCATGCGGATTACAAGTCTAGTTTTACCTCAAAGACTAACTTGTGTCACCTAAGCAATGTACTCAGCAAAGCTTAGTCATCACTGATCTGGCTTAAGGCTTCAATATAAGGTTGTTTTATATTCGATTTTACAAAAATCTCATCTTAGACATACTAAGGCGACTATTTAATTTCATTATTTATACTACCGAAGTATAAATATCACCAACGTTACACACTTAGTGCCAAAATTGGTTAAGTCTCAACTTAACTACTACTTAAGTGTTAAGGTTGATAATCTGTGTGACTAGATTATCTGAAGCCTAGTGACTAACACATGTGCCTATTTAGCAACCAAAAAAGTAAACAACACATTAAACATTTGGGTAAAGAAGAAACATCAATCTTTATTACACTGAAGTGTTAATTGTGAATTATATGTCCATACAAGATATCTCATACAACTAAACTCTCTGTAAGCCTAAACTCATCATGTGAGCTTTGAACACATCTCTTGGGGTAGGCTTAGTTAGAGGATCAGCTATCATCTTATTAGTAGATAGGTATCTTACAACAACTTCCTTTTGTTTTATTGTGTCCCTCACAAAGTGGTAGCGCCTCTTGATATGCTTAGCTTTCCTATGAAACTTAGGATCCTTAGCATATTAAATAGCAGTAGTATTGTCGCACCACATCTCCACTGGATCATCAATTCTCGAGGTGAGATTGAGATCTTGGAGAAAACTCCTAAGCCAAACCGCCTCTTGAGCAGCGAGGCAACAAGCAACATACTCGGCTTCCATGGTCGATAATGATATGCAGTCTTGCTTCTTACTACACCAAGATATCGCTCCCCCACCAAGAGTGAAAACATAGCCTGAGGTTGATCTCGACTCATCAAGATCACCACCCCAGTCTGCATCTGTGTATCCCCTCAGCTTTAGGTCTCCACCTTGGTAACATAATACCAAGTCTGTGGTTCCCCGAAGATAGCACAATATTCTTTTGACGGCTTTCCAATGATCAGGTCCCGGGTTGTTTTGGTAACGACTTACCAATCCAACTGCGAAGCAAATGTCAGGCCGTGTACACAACATAGCATACATTAGGCTTCTTATGGCACTAGCATAAGGGACCTTACTCATTCTCTGCTTTTCAGAATCTGTCTTAGGGCATTGGTCAAGACTTAAGGTCAAACCCTTTTCAACTGGAGTGTCAACGGGTTTAGATTGATTCATTTGAAACCGTTCTAGAACCTTCTCAATATATGCCCTTTGGCATAAACCAAGAAGTTTCTTAGAGCGATCCCTAATGACCTCAACACCCAGGACATACCTGGCCTCACCCATGTCCTTCATCTCAAAGAGGGAGGACAGTCTTTCCTTAACATCATTGATCATCTCCAAGTTGTTTCAAGCCAGTAGTATGTCATCAACATACAATGTAAGGAACATAATCCCTAGTGACGTTCTCTTGACATACACACAGTGATCTTCAGAAACCATAGATAAGCCAAAAGAAGTAATGGCTTCATGGAATCTGAAGTACCATGATCTGGAAGACTGTTTGAGACCATATATGGATCTTTTGAGGCGACAAACCTTGTCCTCATTACCTTTTGACACAAAGCCAACAGGTTGTTCCATATAAATCTCCTCCTCAAGATTACCATTGAGGAAAGCAGTCTTTACGTCCATTTGGTACAACTCTAAGTCCAAATGGGTAACCAGGGCTAGAAGCAGGCGAATAGAAGTCATTCTCACCACAGGAGAAAATGTTTCTTCATAGTCTACACCCTCAACTTGTGTAAACCCTCTCACCACTAATCGAGCTTTGAACTTATCGATTGACCCATCTGCTCGACGTTTAACTTTGAAAACCAACTTGTTTCCAATAGCCTTGCGTCGAGGAAGAAGATCAACTAGTTCCCAAACTTCATTCTTTGCCATTGAGTCCAACTCATCTCTCATGGCATCCATCCATTCCTTATGGTTTGGTGAATCTACAGCCTCTGCATAAGAGGTTGGTTCTTCTATTTCCAAAGGCATGCAAAAGAACATTTCCCCTTCGATTTGAAAAAATTGTCGGGGAACTCTTCCTCGCTCACTCCAAAATTTTAGGACTTGGTTCTCTAGTTTGATGCGATTCAGAATCCCTCCCCCTTTACCTATGAGGTGTGGAGTACTGATCACCAGAAGAATTACTCCCACTTTCCCGATGGATTGTGGTTTCCTGATTAGAAGCTAGAGATCGAGAACGATCTTCATTTTCATTTTCAGGAGGAGGTGGAGATTGAGGACGTTCCCCATTCTCTGATTCATTCTCCTGAGTAGGGTTTGGTGGACCACTCCCACTAAGGTTTGTAGGTCCATTCCCCCTATCTCTATCATTAGGTAGAGAACTACCATTCTTGGTGTCATGGCGGGTAGTCAAATCCTCCCCCTCACCGAGAGATGGTTGTTGCAACTCATACAACTCCATGTCCTTTTTAATTTCACCAATACTTGGGAACTCATCCTCAAGAAATTCGACATTTCGGGACTCAAATTCCGACATGCCACCATTTGGATGGTCTCCGTACATAACATAACCTTTTGAGCAATCAGGATACCTAATAAATACCATTTTGGTAGCTCTTGGACCAAGTTTTCCATGTCTATGAGTTGAGTTGTGTACATAGCCAGCTGAACCCCATGGACGTAAATGGTCTAGAACGGGCTTTCTACCATTCCATAACTCATATGGAGTAGTGGAAATACTTTTACTAGGCACCCGGTTTAGGATGTATGTTGCCGTAAGCAAAGCATCCACCCGAAAGCTAATTGGAAGACTAGCCTGAGCCATCATTGACCTGACCATATCAAGTAATGTTCGATTCCTCCTTGCTGCAACACCATTCTGTTGCGGAGTTCGAGGAATCGTGAGTTGCCTACGTATGCCCTTTTCCTCACAAAAACCTTTGAATATATCAGAAAGGTATTCACGACCACGATCAGTATGAAGGGACTTAACTCTTCGATCTAATTTATTCTCAACTTCCGCTACAAAACGCTTGAACACATCTAACGCTTCATAACGGTGTGTTAAGAGGTACACATACCCATATCGTGAATAATAATCAATTAAAGTGAGGAAATACCAAGCACCATGTCGTGCTTTAATGGTCATAGGTCCACATATGTCGGAGTGAATAAGTTCTAAGGGACAAGACGCCCTAGAAGCCTTGCCAAAAGGCTTCTTGGTCGCTTTACCAACTATACATGGTTCACATCTAGGCAACTTAACCTTAGTGAGCCGGTCTAAAAGACCTTCTTTAGCTAGTCTAGTCATTCTATCTTTGCCAATATGTCCTAATCTAGCATGCCATTTAACAGATTCAACAATAGGATCAACAAATGAAACGAAAGTAGTATTATTATTGCAAATGTCCAAATCCAATACAGGAAAATCATTTACAAACGATGCGGTGCCAAACAGTTTACCGCCAAACATAATATCCAATCCATCACACCTAGAAACAAACTGAAACCCTACTTTAACTAAAGAAACAAAAGAAACAAGAGAACAATGCACCCCAGGTGCGTAGAGAGTGTCTAAGAGTAGTAACATATTTCCTCCACGTAGCCTGAGCTGATATGTTCCCACATCGAGAACATCTTCCTTAGTACCATTTCCCAATGTCACACTTTGTAGACCCACCGGGTAGGATGAAAATCTACAAATCCAGCTCGGTCCAGAACTATGTGCTTGGTGGCTCCCGAGTACACAATCCAATAAGGAAAGGAGTTAGCAACAAATGCATGGGAACAAACAAACACATTAGAGACACTTATAGAAAGAAGTACCTTAGAAGGCTCGGGACAATCCCTAGCATAATGGCCCTTCTTCCCACAATTATAGCACTTCACGCGTGCCATATTCTTCTCTTTGTTACCTTTTGCCTTAGGTTGTTTCTTATCACTGTTACCATTGGTCTTGGGTTTCTTAGAGGGATGATTTCCTTTCTTCTTCCCTTTCTTAAACCTCTTTCCTTTAGGGGGTATATTCCCCTTAGCAACCAATGCTGAAGGGGTAGGAGCACATGACTTAAGGCGTTCCTCTTCAAGTTCGAGGTGTCGCGTGATCTCCGCCACAGTAGTAATATGGTCATTGTGAAGCATGAGAGTCTTAAAAGACTTCCATTCCTCACTTGACGGAATGGCACGAATCACATTCGTGACCTGATCACGCTCAGGAATGAGTATTCCTCCAGCCTTTAAACCACGAACCATTGCACTTAGCGTTCACATGTTCTCAATTATACTTCGCTTTGGATGATCAATTTCATATTGCATATACTTAAGATGCAATAAACGAAGCTTGGTCACCGAAGTTTGATCGAATTGGATCTTGAGTTCGTCCCACAAATCCTTAGTCGTGGGGTATATCTCAAATTCCCTAATTAGGTCATCATGCATGAGGTTCAATAAGGCATATCGCACTGAGCAATCCTTTTTGAACAACTCCTGGTATACCTCCAACTCCTTCTTATACTCAACAGAAGTAGTATCAATATCCTTTTTGGTAACAGGATCATAAGTAGCAGGGGGGACAATTTGGTAGTGAGGAAGTCTAAACTGTGCCCACGTTCATTCAGATGGTATTTAACCCTCCGATGCCAATTGTCATAGTTGGAACCATCCAACTTTTCAGTCACAGATATAGATGAAGTACTAATCATAGAGGTCTTAGAAGTTACCATATCTACAAGTTAAAAAAAACTTGGACATTTAGGCACATTGTTAAAAAATTAAATTTCCAAAACTAACATCATTCATATCATATGATCGAAAAATCGCTCGGCTCATAATCATCACATATAACAATGAAATAGAAATTTCTAGACAATTAATTCACCATACCATTCATAGAAACATATTCATATGAACATAAAAATTTAAACACATTAAAATTCCAAAAAAAATATCACCTAGAAATTTATTTTACACTTTATACAAATCTAATAATGTATAAAGTATATATTCCCAAAAACAAATTTTGAATACGACATCATGAATACTCACATTCAATTTAAATTCTAAAACATAAAAAATTTAGAACGTCGTAATAATTCATATAACATAATAAAACTAATTAAATTATCAGTTATATGAATTTTATAATATAAAACACATCTATATCATTTGCATATGGAAACAAAACATGTAAAATAAAATTTACATAAAAGATATGCAAAACTAAACAAAATTGTAAATCTAATTCACAATAACAATCTAAAATTTAATCACACAAATTAAATAATAAGGAAAAAATATAAGACCAATTTATATCCTTAGCTAAAACAAATAAATTGTTTCTATACTAAAAATAACACATAGTTAATTCAGAATCATATTAGTAACAATATATAGTAAACATGATTCTATCCAAAGAAGAATATATGAATATAAACAAATTATATTCATTGTAATCTATTAACACAAAGTTAATATGGAAAGGAAAAAAAAAATAAAGGAAAGGGAACGGAGCATGGAAACAAAACAAGAAGAGAAGGAATATTTCCAATATGGTAGCAAATAACACAAAAACGTCTCCTTTTATTCACTCTCATTTCTAACTCCTCAATCCACATACTTGCTTTTCTTTCTGCTCTCTCAATCTCGACCTCTCCGCTCACCCAGAAAAAACTTTATTCTTTCTCTGTTCTTCCTTCGGCCGCGCAAAAACAGCCATAGAAACCGGCCACAAAGCTCGGTTCTGTCACCTATTTGCCGCCCCTCCGGCTTTGGTGGCCCACGGCCGCCGCCGGAAAAACCCAAAAAATCGATACCCAAATTATGTAACCGCCTCCCCCAAAACTCTCATGGTCTCGGTCTCATTTTCTGGCATGAAACATGAGAAACCAACACCGCCATCGCGTAGATCGGCGGCCGGCGAACGCGATGGCGTAGGCCGTGAAGCCAACGTGCCACTTTGGCGACCGCGCGTGACCTACACGCGCCTCCATGCACCGTCGTTTTCGCTCGCTTTCGGTCGGATTTTCATAGATCGGGCTATGGGTGGTTGATTGGAGGAAGAAGGACACCCATAGGGCATCCGTCGGCGGCGCGTAACATACACGTGCAACCCTTCCTTGGCGGTTCTGATGGGTAAGTTTCAAAATTCCACTTAAAAATCTTGAACTACTTGGTTTTTCTAAAAGAACCGATAAATTCACATAAAATTCATCCATTTTATTATTCTTGGGTAGAGGAACATTGAAAGGTCTGGGGAATGGGAAAGAAAAAAAACACAGAGTTTTCCTTTGGGTTGGAGTTTCAAATTAAACACACAGTTTATGGTTATTTTAATGTTGGTCGATCATGCAATTCAAATATGAAGAACCACACACAAAAACAAACACATAGTTTTTAGACATGTTGGGAACAAATCCGGCAAGTTTGGCTCTGATACCACTGTAAAGTGGTACTAGAAAATACCTCAAAATGCGGAATCGAATCGGCTTGCCGAGATGTTGTTCCACGAATAAGGTTCTTCCCGTTTTGGTTCCAAGCATATACCGGTGGCTACCCAATATTGAGTCACCGAGAATTCACACCCCAAACCTTTATCTAAATTGACTACAATTTACTGAGAGAAAAAGAAATATAATGAAAAAAATGAATTTCTTTCATCAAAACAGAAAATGTCTCTCATAAGACATATATATAGGTTTACTCAGTTTAGAATAATTGTCATTGGATAAGAGTTTTCATTCTTATCCATTTATGTGGCTGTAATCTATTAACATCCACTAACAGTAACAATAGAGCAAGTAGGTTGCGTATACTTAGCTATATTTTTATCTACATTTAAAAGAAAGATATTAATAAATATACTTACTACTTTTTCTATATATGTATGAGAAAAACTAAAAAAATGAGTTGGTTAAGTGTTGTGTTGTATGAAAAGTTGTGAAATATTAGAATTATATTATATGAATATCTTTCTCTCTCTTACTTTTTCTATATTTGTATGAGAAAAATTAATAAAAAAGGCAGGTTGTTACAAAAAGTTGCATTGGAATTATAAAGTGACTAACACGTTGGAATGAATCAATGCTCAGGAAGATGAGGGAAGTGCAGAATGGAAGGAGCCCGACATAGTGGAGAGCAACAAGGGCGAGAAGCAAAACGCAAAGGAGGCCCCAACAGATAAGGGAGATATGGGAGAAAGGGGAGAAAAAAAATGTTTCACAGCCAGGTGGAGGAGGCTCGGAAGAGAAGTGGGGAATGTGGAAAAGGCGACCTAGGAATCGAGAGGAAGGAGAATTAGGGGTGACTGGGGATATATTGAGACAGAAGCGAGCATGGGAAGATGAGGAGAACATGCAAGGTGAAGGCTGTAAGCAGGCTCGGGAAGGTGATATTTCCATGAATGAGTACAATCAGGATAAAGTAGCAGAGCTTGTAAGGTAGCTCCCCGAATAACAATGAGGGTTCTAAGCTATAACTAACGTGGGCTTGGGAACCCACGCGCAGTTAGAGGTGTTAAACGCCTCATCTTTGGTAAAGATTCCGATATGGTGTTTCTGTGTGAAACACGGCTGAAGGAATGGGAAATTACAAAGCTGAAAAACTATTGGGGAATGGAGAATGGAGTGTTTGTAAGTTGTGGAGGGGAGGCAAAAAAGAGAAGTGAGGGTCTGGGTCTTCTATGGAAGGGGAGTCTAGAGCTGGATCTGATTCAGAAATCACTGCACCATATTGATGTGGTTAAAGTGGGGGATGAGGGGTAGAAGGAGTGGAGATTCATGGGGATATATGGATACCTTAGAGAGGAAGAGAATGCCTTAACATGAGATCTCTTGAAGAGCTTAAAGGGGATAACGAAATGCCTTGGCTATGTGGAGGTGACTTTAAGGCGATTGCCAATCATGAGGAGAAAAGTTGGGGGGGGGGGGGGACCCAAATACCAATAAGGAGATTGAGGACTTCAACGAGGTGATCAACACGTGCAGGTTAAAAGACTTGGGGTATAAGGGTCATTCCTTCACATGGAGCAATGGTAGGGAGGAGGGAACAAAGATTAAGGAGAGACTGGATAGGTTCCATGGAAATGAAGTGTGGAGGACCTCATTTGCATGGAACTATGTGAACCACTTGTAATAGAGGAGGTCAGATCACGTCCCCATATTATTAAATTGCAGTAGACATGTGGGGGCTACGTGGGCTTGTAAAAAGCACAGGCCCACTAGATTTGAGAAAATATGGGTTCCGAGGGAGGATTCCGAAAAAATGATGGAGGAAGCCTAGGGTCATAATAGGGCTTTGGGATGGGAAGACAAGATGGAAAGCTGCTGCCAGGACGTTGCCAAAACTATTGGGTTGGGCCTTAAGGAAATACAAAGACAGTTGGAAGCCCTTAAAAAAGAGTTGTATGAGGCCCAAAAACTTCCTCCAATTGGGACGAATCTGTGGAGAATTAAGGTGCTGGTGGCAAAAATTGAAGATTTGGAGGAGAAAGAAGAAGTCTGTTGGGCCCAAAGAAGCAAGGCTCAGAGAGAGAGATAAAAATTTTAAATTCGTCCACGAAAAAGCCTCACAAGGCCAATAACACGCCTCGTCAGCCCCTTGGTAATGGAGGAGAGAACACTATGCTGTAGCAACCGTACACAACGGAGGAAGTCCGGACAAGCCTAGACCAAATGCATCCGCAGAAAGGCTCCCGGACCAGACAGTATGGCAACTCTTTTTTTTTTTTATCAGAAATTCTGGCACATTATTAACACTGATGTGGTCAATTTTGTTCTTGATGTGTTAAATAATTGGCGGTCCCCAGAGTGTGTTAACAAAACATACATAGCACTTATACCAAAAACCCCACCTCCACAAAAGATTTTAGACCGATTAACTTGAGCAACGTTACCTACAAAATATTCTCAAAGATCATTGTGAATCGCCTCAAGAGTGTCCTCCCTACCATTATCCAAGAAACCCTAAGTGCCTTTGTCCCTGGTCAATTGATTAACAACAATATTTTAGTAGCCTTTGAACATTTTCATTACCTACGGAAGAGGCCAAAGCACATCAAGAGGGGCCATATGACCTTAAACTTAGATATGAACAATTCTTATGACAATGTTGAATGGACTTTAATTAGAGATATGATGGAAGTGCTGGGATTCCACCATGGAGTGATGGAATTGGTGATTAGGTGCATATCCACTGTGTCATACTTGATCCTAGTGAATGGAAGGCCAGCTGATGGGATAATCCCCTAAAGGGGCCTACGCCAAGGAGATCCCCTCTTCCCTTATCTCTTCCTCTTTTGTGGGGAGGGACTATCTGCGCTCATCAGGCATAGAGAATAATAAAAGATCATTCACGACATCAAAATTGAAAGGGGGCCCTCCATGGTCTCTCACCTTTTTTTCGCAAATGATAGCCTCTTATTTGTGCGATCAACCTTGGAGGAGGCCGAGCATGTCCAAGATATCCTGAAACTCTACGAGGTCGCTTCGGGACAAGTAATCAATGTTGACAAATCAAAGATCTCTTTTGGCTGAAATGTGGGCGAACCAACGAAGAATATGCTCCAGCAGTGTCTGGGTTCTAAGGCTGTTGAGTCTCATGAAAAGTATCTGGGAATGCCGACCTTCATTGGAAGATCGAAGAAGGCGGTTTTCCAGATTGTCCTAGATCGTATCCAGAAGAAACAAAAAAGGGTGGAAGGAAATTTGATTGTCAAGAGAAGGGAAAGTAGTCCTTATTAAAGAGATAGTTCAAGCAATACCAACACATGCTATGCAATACTTCTACATCCCAGTGACAATCTGCGAGAACTTGGCGGGACAATATAGGGCTTTTTGGTGGAAAAATACTATGGAAGGTAGTGGGATCCCTTGGGTTGCGTGGGGTAAACTCTGTGATCTCAAAGGAAAAGGAGGACAGGGCTTCAGAGATTTCAAAGCCTTCAATCTCGCCTTACTTGCAAAACAGATATGGAGGTTGGTGCAAACTACACCTGGCAATTTTTGACCCGACCCGATAACCCGATCCTAACCCGCCCGAAATTTCTGGGTTTTGAACATGATTTTTTCAACTAAACCCGAAGTACACTGAACCCGAAAATTAGCGGGTCAAACCCGGCCCGCCCGTTTGACCCGAAAATTTAACTTGTTAAGTTGAACTTTATTAAAATTTGTTACTTTTTATTAGAATTTTTAACTATTAAACTATAAGAGCAACTTATTTATTTGTTATTTCTCTTATTTAAGTTAAAATTGTTACAATAATCTATCGTTACTAGAAGATAATCATATTTTATTATATATATTGTACTAAACTTAATATTTAGAGACCATTTTTGAAAAAGAAAAAACGGAAAAAAGTCGTAATCATAACCCGTTGGGTTGACCCGAAACCGAAATACATCGCCCGAATTTTCGCGAACTCGAAATACACCCAACCCGTATTTACCCGAGCCCGATACACGACCGACCCGAAACCGCCCGCCCGACCGAATTGACAGGTCTAGTGCAAACACCTCAATCGGAGAGATGAGGGAAAGCGGATTGAAGATAATTTGAAGGTGATGAGTGGAGATGATTTTCAACCTAACTATGCATGGTGGTCCATGATGCAAGCTTGAGAGATGGTCAAGCGGGGGATAATATGGAGAGTGGGTAATGGGAGAAAAATTAAGATTTGGGGAGATGCGTGGATCCCAAGATTGGAGGGGGGCCACATATCCACGCCGACGATCTACCTTGATGAGACAACAAAGGTCAATGAACTCATCACCGAGGTTGGAAATGAATGGCGGAGGGACATATTAGAGTCGTGCTTCAATGAAACAACCAAGAGAGCCATCCTAGCAATCCCTCTCGGAGAGACACCTCATGAAGATGTGTTAGTATGGAGGCATACTAAAAATGGAGATTATTCGGTACGGTCAGGCTATCATGTAGCGAGGGAAATGGAAAAGCATGCACAGGATGAGAGAGGAGCCTCTTCTCGGGATGATGGTGGAGGAACCAAATTAATATAGGATGCAAAGGCAGCCCCAAAAGTGCAACATTGTGTTGGGCGTATCTGGCAAGACGCTCTTCCAACGCTAGTGAACCTAACAAGAAGATGAATGGATGAGGATCCCATCTGCAGGACGTGTGGAGAGGATTACGAGACCGATGATCATAGCTTCCTGGATTGCGACTGGGCAAGGCAGTTATGGTGGATGTTAGTGTTTAGAATGGACGTGGAGAAACGAAGGGAGTAAGACGTGGGAAAGTGGATGGAAGATAACTTGAAGGGGATGAGTGGAGAGGGACGGGGGATTTTCCTGACTACATTATGGTTTATTTGGTATGTAAGAAACCAAAGGGTCCATAATAACCAATTGATTCCCCCTTCAGAGGCGGCCTCACTTGCCCTAACCTATGCATGGACATACAGTGACGCGCAACACCAAAATAATGGTCAAAGAGAGTCACAAGAGGAGGAAACCCGCTGGAATAAACCGGTGAGATGATAGATCAAGATCAATGTTAATGCAGTGCTGAATAAACATCGCAGGGGGGGGAGGCTAAGTCGCCATTGCCAGGGATGACGAACAGGGGCGGAGCCAGAAAATATTTATAAGGGGTGCCGGTTTATTAATATTTTTGTTAACTTTATCATAAATTTAATCGTCTAATTATTTATTTTTATTTGTTTATTTAACTTTTATCTAAGCTCTTTTATGCTCAATCTAGTAGAAAAGATACTTATTAAATTTTTAGTCCCACAATGAAATATAGAATGACAATGTACTACAAATAGTCTCACTAAAGCGAGGTTTAGTGGACTTTAGCTGTAGGTAATTTTCCTTATGCACGGAAATGTATGAAGATATTGATTCTGACATATCTAAAAAAGAATATTTTGGAAGATCTAGTAATGAAATATAAAAATAAAAAGAATATGAAAACGTAAATTTATAAAACTGTGCATTGTTGAAAATATATTGAACTATTTATAAATGTATAATTCTTACAAAGGGCGAATTAAATTACAAAATAAATAGTAAAAGAAGGAAAATAATAGAAAATTAGATAAACGAAAAAGCAAATTGTAAACACAAAATTGGCCAAAAACGTCAAAGTAATCAAGAATGAGCATCTTAAGGTTTGAACTTGGGACCAATGAATGCATGCACATACTCCCTTCAAGATAACTACCATGAGATTACTCATGCATGATTTTAGACAAACTTCTACATATTTTTTTTCTAGAGCATAGGGGGGCCATGGCCCCCGCCACCCCCCCTCTAGCTCCGCCTATGATGACGAAGGACAGATTATCAGAGCAAAACTGGAACACCGAGAGATAAGTTGGGGGATGCAAGCTATGGAAGTAGTAGCAGTGAGGCTAGGCTTGGAACTAGCCCAGGTGCTGGACCTGAGCCAGATTGAGGTAGAAACGGACTGTCAGCCTGTTCACCGAGCCCTAGCAAGGGGGGGGGGGGGGAGGGGAGAATTGAACCTAAAGCCCAGATGGCGGTAGATGATTGTCATTTATACTCTAGTTCTTGTTGGGAATGTTCCGACAATGTTCGATATACACAGAGATTAAACCAAAGTAATATAGTAATTATAGGTCTTGCTAGAGACCTCTATAATTAGTAATTAAATATGTTTAATTACAACTATATTATTTGGTCCTACTGGGTTACACAAGTCAGTGCCCTTGAATAATGTATGTGACCTAAGTGATATTGTATCACGTTTAAAAAGTTGGAAATTAATTTCTGTGAGAAATCAGCCCAACACGGACCGAATTGGGTCCAACACGGGTCGTGTTGACCCAAAAATGGTCCGTGTTGAGACACCACGGTCCATGGTGTCCATGGGCCGATTATTTGGACCTTCTGGAGTCCAACACGGACCATGTTGTTTCAACACGGACTGTGTTGAGCCCAGAAAACGCGCCGTCGTTTTAATTCGGCCTTTAGGGTTTTTTCAACCATTTCCCTAGGTTTTCTAAACACTATATAAAGGGGTCTCTGTGAGAGATTATTCAACACCAACTGCTTAAGACTCTTAGAAAGATACAAGGGTGATTTCCTGAGTTCCTCTCTCTTTTAGTTTGCAGTTTTAGTTTCAGGAAACATTCTTTGTTTCCCGAAACAATCTCACATACATCTTAGATTGAGATTCGTCTCGATCGGGTCGATCTAGCAATCGGGTTCTCGGAGTGCTGCGTGGCCTTTTCAGTAGAGGATTTCAGCATTGGAATCTGGAAGGTCAACCTCTTCTTCAGCCGGAATTAGCGATCAGGTATAATTACTAAAGCCTCTATAGTTGTTTGATTAATTGTTTATAACTGTTATAATTTTCCGCCAATTAATCTATATCTGTTTAGGAAATAGATAACCTACAACCTAACAGTGGTATCAGAGCCACCAATTGCATGCTAAAGTATTGTACTTGTATTCATAATTAATTTTGTCAATAGTTGAATTATATTATGAATATGCTAGAATAGATTTATGCCTAAAATTTTGAATCTTTATGAAAATTTTTAATGTTCTTGATAGTAAATCTGAAATTTTGTTGTAAAATTTCATGCTTTGTTATTGCTTATTTCTTATTGCCTTTAATTAACTCGATTTAATTTTGAATGTTTTTGAAGCAATCACGTTTAATGTTGTTAAAAAGTAGGCAATACATGAAATGAGTTTAAATTCGCAAAATAGGGTTTTGTAGAATTAATTTTCTGATTTAGTTTATTTACGGTAAATATGAAAAATCAAAATAAAATATCAAACGAACTCGAAAATTTCTGAAATTTCTACTGGAGGTGTCGTAAAGTGTTCTAGACTTTCATAATGTTTGTAGATGTTTCCCAATTAAAATGGATTTTTAATTAAGTTTTCAGATCTGAAGTGAATTAAAATTTGTTTAATTCTCTGAATTTTATAAATTTTTAGAAATTTGTAAAACTTCTGAAATTTTTACAGTAGGTTACTGGATAACCATACTTTTAGGGAAAATATTTTCCGTTAATTTATTCTGTAAAATTATATTTTTTAATTTAGATTTTCAGATCTCAGAGAAATAAATTTGTTGCTTCTCTGAATTTTGTATAATTTATAGAAATTTGCAAATTTTCTGAAATTTTTTTAGTATGTTACTGGGTAACCATACTGTTATGGATAAATTGTTCGTGAATTTTCGAAATCGTTTACTAATTTTCCTTTAATTTCCAGATTAACAGAAAAGTAAAATTGTTTACTTTTCTGAATTTTATTCTAATTTTCGAAATTTGATAAAAATCTGAAATTTTTACAGTAGCATATTAGATGAACCTACTGTATGGAAAAATTATAAAATTTGATTTTTAAACTTATCGGACTATTATTATTTATTTTCCTCTTAAACGGAGAATTAAAAAGATTAATTCCCTAAATTTTTACAATCTTTTAGAAATTGTTAAAATTCTGGAAAATATTTCATATTGGGTTATTAGATAACACTGCGATATGAAATCTTTAAATTCGATAAGTTATGATAGTTTTATTTAAGTTTTTCATTCACGAAATTAACCGAAACTGGGAAGCAACACGGACCGTGTTGCCAGCAGTTTTGGTGAATTCGTGTATTTTTAGGGTTTGTAATTGTAAAACCCCGAAAAATTCAAGTGCGTTGACCGTTACGACGTTAGTAATTTTAGTTGACTCCGTTAATTTTTGAGAATTCGTTTGTGATTATTTTATGCTAACACTTGAGCTCGTAGGATCGTTGAGGGACTAACAAGGGTAAAATAGTAATTTTGTACATTACGGGAACGTGCTTAGGAGTAAGGGTAAACTGGTAATTTAATGTGTTGTTAATATTATCATTATTACTATGTGATTACTATTAATGTTATGTGATTAGTATTATTATAATTGTTATTATTATTTATTGTTATTATGGGCGTTGTTAATATTATTAGTAATAGTATTGTTATTAGTATTAATTATTATATTATTATTAGCTATTAGTATTATTAGTAGTAACCTTACCAGTATAAAAGTTTGTTAAGGCCTAGATATCCTTTCGGTTAAAAGAGATTTGGTGTAAATTAGAATTAGATTAGAATTGGATTGGTGGAGAGGTTAAGAGTTAATAAGGCTTATGAGACCTAAACTTCACAAAACACAAAGTACTCCTTCTGCTCTTTTCCTCCTCGTTCTTTTCTTTTTCCTCATGCTGAGCGAACTCACCAAGCCTCTTCATCTATTATTTTAGTTGTTTCTCTCTCCCGGGTTTCCAACCACAGACCACCGCCGCCCCACACTAGCTATTACCACCACCCCCAGGCCGCTCCACGGCCACCACCAGCGCCCTGGTCATCGAGACCACCAACCCCGAGCCACCACTTGTGCCCAAGCCCGGAACCGATGCATCTCGTGACTGTCGCTGCTGTGTGTGTGATCCTATCACCATCGCTGGCCACCACACCACTTCGCCATCATCTCGGAGTCGCCGTCAGCCGCCTAGGCCACCACCTTCGTCGTCCAGCCGCTCGCCGCTGCCGTCCAGACGTAGACAGGATCAGTGACCTGCGCTACTGTCGTGGATGCCGCTATTGCTGTTGATGTCGCTGCTGTCTCCGACTGATCCCAGGCACCACCGTCGATGTCGACGACCACCCAGCGTCGCCCAGTCACAACTGCCGCCGCCCAGATCGCCGGTGCCCCTCCTGACGTAAAACCCTTCACGTAAACCTTATCTTCCTTAGTTAATATTCTTGATGCTTAGGTTGTTGATCATCGTGATTTTGGTATTCATAGACATTAATTGTGAGTTCGTTTAACTGAGTAAAAGAAAGACCTTTATGCGTTTGTTTTTCTTTTCTTTTTTTTTTATCATGATTGTAGTTTTAGGATTTTATGTGTTATTTATTTGATTAATATAGTATATTGTAAATCATGTTAGGATTTTAGATAATACTATTATTGTATGCACGAATTAAAGAATTTAATCATCTAGATTAATTCTTGAATCGTTAGTTAAGTATTCACATGTCCTTTAATTCTCTTAGGGTTCATTCATATTTAGTTTCATGTTTGAATCTTGTTAAATAAGTTAGTTTGATTGAATTACTAAAGTTCGATTCTTGATTATTAATTTATGATTCTAGATTTAATCTTGTTTAAAGCAATTGGTTGTTGGGATTCTTGATTAGTAGTTTAAATGTTTATATGTTCTTTATAGTTATTCACATGTTCTTTAAGTTCTTTCTTGTTTATTGGTTAAGAAATTCATGTTTAGGTTAGTGTTAATATTTCATGCATGCTTGTTTGATGTTTGGACCTTAGTTGGATTAGGTTAATTACTTTGGACTTTAGTTACTGTTTTAAGCCCAAACTAGGAACCCGGGATTGGATTGGTGGAAGTTAGAACCGAATTTGCAAATTAAATGGAAACCGCTAACGGGACAGTTTTGATGGGGTCCAAAGATCGGGTCACCACGGTTAGTGTAGTTGTCTTTTGATCGAACCCTTTGGACTGGAGTTTCCCTTAGATGTTAGCTTTCATAGGAATTTTACGGATCGGACTTAAAAATTTTATAAGTCGAGTTATACCCCGATTATCAGACCTAGGTCAGGTATGGACAGTTTTGGAAGATGACGGTTTTTGAGGATATTAAAGTTGTTTTGGATCTCAAGTTCAACTTAAGCGTTTTAGTAGACATCCCGAGGTTTCCGAAAAGTCCAAAACCAGACCCATAGGATGTCGGGAAGTCAAGTTACGACCCTTTTTGTGTGGATGCTGTAATCTGTCTTGTTATGTGAAATTGCTAATGAATGTGTTGATTGAAAATGTTTACTTGGTATTATTATGCGATTACTTGGAATGTGTTAGGTAATTTAAAGTGTAAATTCATTATTGATAGGTTGGGTTCCTAGGGGAGGGTTAGTTAGAAGGTAGTTAATACTAACTTGGAAGGGCGCGTTTTGATTAGAATAATTATTCTATTTTAGGCCCGAGCTAATTCGCGTCGTTAGTGAGCTCAAGTGTGTTCGTTTTGCTGTGAAGTGAAGCTAACCAGGTAATGTCTATGCTCTAATCCCCAGCGGGATGCTCTTTAAATGTGTTTTAATGTTTTCTAATCAGTTTTGAGAATTGCATCCCGAAAGGGGACTTTTGTGGAAATGTGACCATCTGTTTTGGATAACTGTGCGTTTTTATTTGTGATTATTGGTTTATGAGTTGAGAAATTGTGATGGTCTTTTATAAGTAATTTTGATACTCGTTTTGATAACCTGGGTTGGGTTTGACTTGAGAGTTGTGAGTTGAGTTTTTGCATAAGATACTAATAATTCAAGTGAAACATTAAGCGGGTTTATTTGGTCGTAGCCTGTGGTAGGCAAAGGGTCTGGGACCCTGGTCGTAGCCTGTGGTAGGCGGAAATGTGAACTCTTGATTTTTTGGTCGTAGCCTGTGGTAGGCAAAGGGTCTGGGACCCTGGTCGTAGCCTGTGGTAGGCGGAAATGTGAACTCTTGATATTCTGGTCGTAGCCTGTGGTAGGCAAAGGGTCTGGGACCCTGGTCGTAGCCTGTGGTAGGCAGAGGATCTGGGATCCGGTATGATATTTGTTACTTTAAGGGATGTGGTATCCCCCCCGCATAATAAAATTTGATTTGGTTGGGTTGAGGAAAACAGTTAAGGGATTAAAGGTTTGTGAAATGGTTTGACTTATTCTCTCTCCCTCAAATGAATTGAAATGAACTTAACTTGTTTTTAACGTTAGGGGTAGACATTATTGAGATTTCCCCCTCATTTTTGAAATGTTTTGTTTTCAGGTGATGATCAATATGCTGGGGACGGGAATTAGAAGTGAGGACGACATGTCTAGAAGTCGTTAAATATGTTATGTTTCTTTTTGAAAGACCTGAAGTTAGTTTTGAAGTTTTTTTCTGAGTATGAGTTTGTTAGTTGGTTTGCCGTTGACAGACAGTAGTAGTTTTCCTTCTTGCCTTGTATTCCTTCGGGGATACGGCAGTGACGCCCAACAAGAGTTTTAAGTCTTCCGCTAAATTTTGTCCTTTAGTTTGACTTTGACTTTCCTATAATTGAATTTCCGGGGCGTTACAGTAATTAATTTTAAAAATTAATTATTAAATCCTATTACTACTAAATCAGATAATGGGCATAAAATCTATTATTTTGTAATGTTTAGGAAACTTACAATACCTTTGAAAGATATAGTATCTTTTAGACTCCTTGATTTTAAGAAAGTCAAGTATTTTGTATGTATAGGTATAAAATCCTAAATCTGTTTATGTATCTAAGATAAAATTTGGATTTTGTTTATTATATTAATCATGCAAACCTTTTAGGAAATTTTATTTAGTATTTGTTTCCTTATATATGTTGTGTTGCAATTAAATATGCCTTTATAATTTGTTATTTAAAGCATGTCTTATATTTGATATAATTATTGCAATATTACATGTTTGCATGTGCTTCTAGTATGGCCATAGATAGTCAGTTTTACCGGTATGCGTACCGGGTTGGGTGAAATACGGTCTGCGTACCGTCTTTGAATTAAATTTTAAATTTAAATTTTAGTTAAGTTTATTTTAATTCATGTAATGACTCAATTGTGAGGTCCAAATTGTAAATTAGTTAATTGGAGACATCAAGTTGAGTGGGAGCCCAACAGTAATAGACGTGATGATTCGAGTAGGAGTTCAGCCAATGAAGTTGCAAGACCCAAGAAGATTTTCTTGAAGACTGTCAAGGCTTAGTTAAATTAGTTGATTAAGTCTAAGTGGCCATACTAGGGGTCTTATTTATGCTTTAGTTTTGTTATTGCATGTTTTTATTATGCCTTTTATGCTTTTCGAAAGAGTTCACCTAGAATTGCATGCTTAGGATAATAAAACCTACTCTCAAAATTGAATTATTGTTCAACCTATCGAAACACCACTTAGATGGATAAATAAAGAAAGCCAAAGCGAATTATTTGTCCATTATTAATAAGTAGGGTGGGAGTTAGGTCAATTCAAATTAGCTATCAAAATAGTTTTGGGCCAAGAGCAGAAGAAGAGAAATATTGTATTCGATAAAAATTTATTGCCAAGAGTCATTTTGAATGATCGATCATAAGATGATCTACCAAAGATAACATGGGATCGAGTTTTGTTGGGCCAAAGTCCACTTGAGCCCATGAGTCTTGTGGGTCTTGGTTAATTAAAACACTAAATAAGAGTTGATAAAGTGTTTTGATTTGAAATTAAAATTAGTTTAATTTCATTTGATGAATAATAACTAAAATGAACCATTTTTGTCTCGTAGAATTATTTATGTTTTTTTCACTCAAACATCCACCACTAATAAAATATTGTTTTCTCCTTGAGAAAGAGAAAAACAATTAACACCAATTCCTTAATTGGCATGCTATCACAAGATTGTCTTGGAGGCGAATTAAAAGAAGTATGTCTTTGATATTACATTGAGCTAGGCATCAATATTAAGATGTCAATCAAGCCAAATGAATACATGTAATGTCATAGTATTCATACAACTTTAACTTCAAAATATTTGAAGATTAGAGGAATGATTTCAATATTACCAACTCAAAAACAAGTTTATCGATAGAGTTGACAAATATGAAACCAATAACCAGATAGTCTCGGTTAAGGTAGATAAAGGCCAATTGATGGCGCTCATGTTCTGAAATAATTTGACTATTTTAAAACATGAGAAACCTCAGATCCCCTTTAGCCAAAAGATTGGCGACCAAAGATAGTCTTTTAGTGAAAGGGAAAATAAGATTTAAGAAATCTATCAAAGACAAGAAGTCAAATGAAAGGTAAGGACAAACAGTTGTACATACCCAACCAATGACAGTAATCGGTTAACAACCAGATCATGTATGACACTGGGAGCGTGAATAACTATAAGACTTGAGATATGATTTCAATTCTAGGCAAACGTGTATATGATACACACTACCCTTATTAAACCCACTTTGAGTATAAGATACCGGCTGTGAAACTCGCATTTATGCAAATGTGCAGTATCTACAGCAAAGTAGATGTGCTTTGAAGGATGAGAGTCAGCCTACAAATAGGAACATGCAATTAGTTGTAGTTCCTTATGAAGAATTGGTTGTTTATTCATTTCCTCAAGACTTATGAGACAAATTTATAGGTGATTCTATGTTCTCATTATAAGTATTTCTTACCCTCAATTAGAGAGGGAGAGAGGATCTCGAATAAACACACCCAACACATCGAAACCAAAAGGTTTAAAAGGAATAACTCATGTTCAAACATAAAACTTATAACTATCTATTAAGTCATGCAAATCAGAGCACATTCAGAAGCGTCACAGTGATAGACTTTTGAATGATAAGACTTTGAAACATGTGATGTCTGCAAAGCATGACTGTACCTTTTACAAGAAAGGGTGAACGTACCAACAAACACTCATGCATATGGATGTATGTAGTCCAATTGAGCACAAGTACAAGGGATGGATTACTTCAAATCTTCAAAGATGAATAACATAACAAATGGTGATTCATGTCTATGAGATTCATCTGAAGCTGGAATGTTAAAATAGTTTAAAGATTTCCAAAATGAAGTAGTCTTGGCGAAACAATGAGAGCACCTGGATACTATCGAAGAGATGCTAATGGTTGAGCCAAGAGTCTGAACAAATGACTCAAATGAAACATAATTCTAGCACTATAAGCTTAAGTCATATTAATCAGAAATGTATTCAGAAACTGTATAGTGCAGGATTTTGGAAAACATAAACTTTGAAAAGGTCAATGTTTGTAAAGCATATCTGATGGGTAAGATAACTAAAATCACCTCTTATTGGAATTGGTGAACAAGCTAATGACTTATTAGGATGCAAACATATTGATGTATGTGGGCATATGAGCACTAGTGCTAGAAGAAGGTTTACTGTACTATTTCATCACTTCAGTGACGATTTTAGTAGATGTGGGTATATCTACTTAATACGCCACAAGTCCAAATCCTTTGAAAATGTTCAAAGAGTTTCAAAGTGAAGTACAAAACCAACTTGGAAAGAAAATCAAAACCCTTCAATTAGGTTGAGGAGGTGAGTATTTGAACCAAAGATTTCATTGACCATTCCAGAGAATATGGAATTGTTTCATGACTCTCTCCTCTAAGAATACGACATCTCAATGACGTATCTAAGAGCAGGAATCACACCTTATTAGATATGGTGTGATCAATGATGGTTGAGTCAACATTGCCGATTACCTTTTGGTGATACACGCAATTAACCATAGCTCTAATTACTGAATAAAGATTATCTGAAGCATTAGAGAAGACACCATATATGATATGGAGAAGAGAGGTTCTTGAACCGTCTTCTGAAAGAAAGGAGTATCACTTCTACAAACTGTTGTAGAGGAAAGTGTTTGTGTCTCAAAATACTTTCTTCTTAGAGAATATGTTATTCTCTAAAAGAAAGAGTAGGAGAGATTTTGAACTTACCGAAGTTCGAGGACACAAAACACTATAATCATCACATGAAACTCCGCTACTTGATCCTAGTTCAAATTTTCCTATTTGTCGAAAAATTAAAAACAAGGTTGAGGCAGTTGAAGTTTCTCAAAACGTTGAGGAGAGGGTGTCATGAATATTACTCCAAGCAAGGTCAGGTAAACAACTTCGTCAGCCACAAAGATATCGATCTTCTATGGATGAACGTGAGATGTTACTTTTAGAAAGTAATGACTTTACCTACAACAAAGAAGCTTTAGCAAGTCAAGATTCCATAAGGTCTAAGATGGACTTCATGTACACAACCAAGTTTAGAACTCAGTTGATTTGTCTGAATGTGTGAGCCATCAGGCATAGGAGGGTTTTAAGGCAAAACATGAGTTCATTAAGATAGACATAAAGACTGACTTCAAAATTAGATTTTGAAGAAAGGTGTGTACTTGACACAACTGAGTAGTCTTTTGTTGGAATACTTGTAAACTTCAAAAGACCATTTGTGGTCTTAAGGAAGCTTCTAGGAGTTGGAATCATTGACCTTCTTGACCAGGATATCAAAAAGGTTTGATATACTGGGATGTGCCAAAGATAATATTGTGTTTACAAGAAGTTCAGTGGGAGCAATGCGTTTTCTGATATTGTATGTGATTGACATACTGTCTACTGAGAAGAATATTCCAATGTTGCTTCTACTGAGGTTGACTTGGAAATAATTTTCAAAGTGAAGGATTGGTAGGGCTAAGAATTTTCTTGGAGACAATATCTATAATGATAGATTGAAGATTTTGATTGTTTGAATCAAAGTTAACTAGGTGTTGAATAGTTCAACTCACTTCAAGAATGGATTAATTTCCATAAATCATGGCATATCCTTACGGAATTTGATTATCTCAAAACAATCAAAAGTTCTAAGAAGGATGAGACATATAACTCATGCTTCAAGCGTGAGATTAAGTATGCCATGAGATGTTCAAAGTCCAACATAACATATACATTGTCTAATAAGCAAAACTAAGGATGTGTCCTAAGTCTAAAGTGGTTGATAAAAGCTAAGTGTGAAGAGTTGTATTGATGCTACACTCATGCAGAGAAATATGATTATCTGAAAGGTCAGAGAAAATTATACGATCTGTTTTGAGTGGTATTGAGGTGAACTGGAAGAAGTTCCTAACATGACATACGGTTAATTCTAAAAATAAAACAAGTATGGCTCGACTTTAGAAGTTGTGGCAGAAACTGTTAGGATTACGAAGTTCGTTTTTAGAACTGGGTGATGTTTCTAGCCTTGCGAGAGAAATGGAGCCTTGTTGATAGGAGCCATCACTCAAGCAAAGGAACGGAAGCTCACTATGAATCCAAACATGTGTTCCAGAAATATCTTCCTGTATGAAAGGTCATTAGTGAGATGGTATATGTGCGAGGTTCATTGCAAATATTATGTACTAAACCCCTGTTGTAGTCATAACATGACAGTCATGCATAGAAAATAGGTATTAAACACATTCCGGAATATTAACAAGTCAAAGTTACATGAATTGTTCATGAATTATGACCTTGTTGATTCATCATTAAGAATAAGATTCCAAAATTTACATCAATTGTGGTTTAGAATTATGTAAATGTCCAAAAAGGTTAGCGCTTTCAAAATGGGAAATTGGATGAGGTCCGATTTCTGAAACCCCATTAGTGAACTTTATAACGCCAGTCTTGGTCGATAGTCGACCTGGTTCCTAATTGTATTATCACGTAGGAACAGTGATAATATCAACACAATTAGCATGTAGGATTGAGGTGATGATCAAGTTTTGTGATCATAGTGATGTGATGACATCATAAATCAATCACATGGGTACTGTTGAGAACAACTACCGAACTGACCCGCAGTGGGAGCTCTTTAAGTTAGGAATGTCATAAGAGCTCTCACTACTCAAAATTCCTAAATCCTGAGTTCAGTACATAGACTACATGGTCTGTTGTGACTTTGTAGCGCGTCAAACGCCTTTCGTAACAATAGACTATAAAGGCGGTGTCTGGGTTACAGTTGGATCATGTGAGAATGTTTGTCTGAACAAGATGGCATTGTCGTCCCTATTAGGGACAATTGTCTTTTGGCCACTCGGTGAGATTGGACTGAAAAATGCTTGGTCGAGCTCAGTTGAATCAATAGTTGATCATCTGTTTTCAAAGTCTAAACTCGGAGATCGAGGAACGTTTCGGACCTTACATAAGGATGACATCAGCTTACCTTATCCGAACATGAGATAGTAAGTGACAAGGGAATTCAAGGAATCAAACACTTGTGGGACAAGTGGGAGATTGTTGGAAATGTCCCGGCAATGTTCGATATACACGGAGATTAAACCAAACTAATATAGTAATTATATGTCTTGCTAGAGACCTCTATAATTAGTAATTAAATATGTTTAATAACAACTATATTATTTGGTCCTACTGGGTCACACAAGTCAGTGCCCTGGAACAATGTATGTAAGTTAAGTGATATTGTATCACGTTTAGAAAAGTTGGAAATTGATTTCTGTGAGAAATCAGCCCAATACGGACCGAATTGGGTCTAACACGGGTCGTGTTGACCCAACACGGTCCGTGTTGAGACACCACGGTCCGTGGTGTCCATGGGCCGATTATTTGGACCTTCTGGAGTCCAACACGAACCGTTTTGTTTCAACACGGACCGTGTTGGGCCCAGAAAACGCGCCGTCGTTTTAATTCGGCCCTTTAGGGTTTTTGAACCCTTTCCCTAGGTTTTCTAAACACTATATAAAGGGGTCTCTGGGAGAGATTATTTAACACCAACTGCTTAAGACTCTTAGAGAGATACAAGGGTGATTTCCTGAGTTCCTCTCTCTTTTAGTTCGTAGTTTTAGTTTCAGGAAACATTCTCTGTTTCCCGAAACAATCTCACATACATCTTAGATTGAGATTCATCTCGATCGGGTCGATCTAGCAATCGGGTTCCCGGAGTGCTGCGTGGACTTTTCAGTAGAAGATTTCAGCATTGGAATCTGGAAGGTCAACCTCTTCTTCAGCCGGAATTAGCGATCAGGTATAATTATTAAAGCCTCTGCAGTTGTTTGATTAATTGTTTATAACTGTTATAATTTTCCGCCAATTAATCTGTATCTGTTTAGGAAATAGATAATCTAAAACCTAACAGTTCTATCCATGGCATTAGCTTTTGTTTTACTAAGGGGGGGGGGGGGAGAGGGGAACAAGTGTGCCCATTCCCTTGTTCGCTTTGCTTTGAATAATATGTTGTCTAGGACGTGGTTAGGTGTATGTTTGTTGGAGGTAGTTGACATGTCTGCCGAAGACGGGTAAAGACTCGTTTCTTTTCGGAATAAATGGTGTGTTGATGTTGCTAAAAAAGAAGAATTATAAAGTGACAAGTATTGTGGGACAAAAAAAAGTTGGTTAAAGTGATAACTATTATGGGATGGAGGTAGCAGTTAAATTCGTAAATAGAAGATAAAGGTGTGAAAAACTAATATTAAAGTATACCATACGATTCCAAGAGATAAACTGCCAATATGAATTGGTTGACCCTCTTTTATGGTGATATTTTCTTCATATTTTAAAGAAAGCGCAAGGCCAATGGGTATACCAAAGACCAGCCCCCTGGTAAAGAGAACAACTGAAAGACTAATTTTAATTAAAAAAAAATAAAGAAGGAAAAAAGATTTTTCAACACCCCAATATCTTCTCTCTCCGTGGAGTGAGTGGTGATTCATGCCCGATCGAAGTGATCATTCTCTCTCAGAACCGAAGTCATGGGAAGCATTCTCTTTTTATTGGAATCAATCCCTAAAAAGCCCAGGAAAGTCGATTGACGGTAGATTGGACACTGAATTGAGAAAACTGCACCTTTATGAATGCTCAGACTTAAGACTGGGTACAATCTAAATAGTTAGAAGGACTATAAGGAAGCATTGGAGTTTTAGGCATAAGAATTGCTTTCTTCGTGTGTGTGTGTGTGTATATATATATATATATGGGTTATTGGATTCTAATAATACGAACTTTAGGCCATATAAGACTTAATAATACGAACTTTCGATTTGATTCTTAATAATACGAACTTTGACCCCCTGTTGCCCCCAGTAACACGCCACCGAGTTAAGATTAACTTGACTCGGTGGCGGTCTGATGTGGCAGTCGGAGATATTTGTTTTGACTTTATTATACATCTAGTCAGCATTTGACTTGTACAAGTCACCCTCTCTTCTTTCCTCTCTCCCACCTCACCATCTCCTCCTTTCCTCTCTCTCTCCTCCAACCCAGCAACAACTCTCAAGCTTCAACCTTCTCTGCAACTCTCAAGCTTCAACCCAGAAAATAACAATGGCCGCTCACTTCTCCCTTCACTCACCATACTTGTCCCTCCCCAACCCCAAATTCTCACTAACCCCATTTCTAGAGAGAGAAACACCCACCCCATTTCTAGAGATCGACTACAATGGTGTCTCCACAGATCCGAAGCACCAACTTCTAGATCATCATCCACCACCACCACAGAAGAATTAATGGCGATGGAACCCAGAATATCATTCTCAGCCGACTTCCTTGACGATGACAGCTACATCTCCATCAGCCCCAACTCCTCCCTCGAGAAGGACCACGACGACATCAACACCCAGATCGAACTCGAGCTCGTTGCTGCTGCTGCTGCGAATGCCAAGTCCAAATCCAAAAACAACTCATAGTTCGAGTTTTCGTCCAACAAGAACAACTTCAATGGCAGCCAGACAATGCTCACCGCCGATGAGCTTTTCTTCGAGGGGAAACTCCTCCCCTTCTGCCAAATCCACCACGCCGCCGAGAAGCTCTCAAAGATTTCTCCTTCATTAGTGTTTAGAATCTACACAACATCTTACAACAATCAATCTGAGTGCATCTATTGTGGGTTGCTTTCATTTTGGATTCTCAGGGGAGGGGAAGTGTAAAGATTGAAATTTTCGCAAGACAAATTGGTAGGTTTGAGAAATTGGGGAAGAAATTGTACTGGTATCATAATCACGCTACATAAAATTACCTCCCCAAAATTTCAAACCACTCCAAATTACACACAGCAACACCAAATTCAAACTCAACCTCCATGAATTCGAACCCCAACAAAGAAAAATGGGGAGCCAAATTAGGGTTAAGAAAGAGAGGGAATACCAATTGGAGCTGCTTCTCAATCTGCAATATGTAAGATCGAATTCGACGCTCTTCATATCCAGAGAGAACTCGAACGTAAAACATGGCTTTCCTCCCAAATTCCAGCAGCTTATTCATGGTGTATACTGTATCCTATCAATTTGTCTTCTCCTTGTACTCTTTCAAACCTTGACAGCTTCTATATTGAGCAAAGTCTTGATTTTTTTCAAGCCCCTAATCGATTTCCAGAAGAAGAAGAAAAAGAAGAACCAGAAGATGAAGAAGAAATCTGGAAAAAGAAATGAGAATGACGAAGAGAGGGAGGAAGATGAAGAAGAGGGCTGACATGGCATTTTTTTAGGGTCAAGTGATGAGTTGGCAAGGTCAAACAAGGAAGAACACATGTCTTGTCTGCCAACTCATCTTTCCGGCGAGTCAAATAATCACTAACTCGGTGGCGTGTTACTGTATCCAACAGGGGGTCAAAGTTCGTATTATTAAGAATCAAATCGAAAGTTCGTATTATTAAGTCTTATATGGCCCAAAGTTCGTATTATTAGAATCCAATAACCCTATATATATATATATATATATATATATATATATATATATATATATATATATATATAGTTGGAGCCCAAGAGGGGGGGTGAAGTTCACAATTAAGATCTACACACTAGGTAAGGACGTTAGAACAAACTTCCTTGGTTTCAAACCAAGGATCAAAACACAGTGTAACTAAAATACCTCATTAGATTTATAGCAATCAAGAACAAGTTACACTTACAAAACAAAAGAAGAAGTAATAGCCCGAAGACAGATACTGATAGGATCACTGACCAAGACTGAATGTCCTTGAGTCAGTTACAGATAAGGATCGTCGTAGGAAAAACCCTAGCGGCGATTTGGAACATGATGGATTACATTAAAACACAAACTCACACAGCCTTAGTCCGTTAAGGCTCTGCTACACACCATCTCTCCACCACATATGGACACAACGAATGCTCACCAAGGTCCTTGGCTATACCTTCACCAGAGGTCCTTTACTGGCTACCTTCACCACCGAACCATTGGCTACACACTCGGAGAAATCCCACCGGATTTCTTACTCATGATGCTTAGTGGAATCGCCTAAGTCTTCAATCTTCAAGTCTCCTATTTATACTAGAGGCTTGATAGTTGTTTAGGATAGTAGCCGTTGGAAACAAGATTATTTCCTTGTTTGCTCACTGCTTCACCTTCCTTCTTTAGTGCTGATTATCTTTCCTTCTTCTTGGAGATTTCTCAATCTCCTTTCCTTCCATTTTTCTTGTTGATTTGTTACCTTATGCCTTCCTTATGATTTATATCTGCAAATAAATCACACAATCAGAATATATATTATATAATCAAAATATATAATCAGATTATATAATTTAAGGCAACTTCGCTTTTCCAAATTTTCGCTTTCATCAAAACCGAAGGTCCTTCGCGGATGTGCGGTGAAGGACCTTGACCATGTCTTCAACATATATATATATATATATATATATATATATATATATATATATATATATATAGGGTTATTGGATTCTAATAATACGAACTTTGGGCCATATAAGACTTAATAATACGAACTTTCGATTTGATTCTTAATAATACGAACTTTGGGCCATATATATATATATGGAAATTGGATTCTAATAATCCCTACTATGGCAAATTGGATGGCAATAATCCCTACTTTCAATTTGTATTCTGGTGGTTCAAAAAAAAAACCAGTTGCATTGTAGTGGGACAAAATCGAGAGTATACCCTAAATATCATAGATTTTGTGTTGCATTTTATTCAAAACTTTGTATAACACTTTACAACGATTTTTAATGAATTTACAATATTTCTCCCAATTTTTTTTTCAATTTTTTTCAATTTTTTTATGATTTTTTCAATTTTATTCCTTTTAAAAAATCATAATAATTGCTCGGAACCTCAAAAAAATAATTTAAAAATGTTTAAGTGACTACACTTTGTTATCTATCTAGGGGTAGGAACAAAAAAAACAAAAACAATATAAGGTAGGCATGGAAAAAATAAAAAGAATGTGGTGATGGATTTGGTACCACGACAATACAATTTTTTTTTTGGACCACCAGAATACAAATTGAAAGTAGGGATTATTGTCATCCAATTTGCAATAGTAGGGATTATTAGAATCCAATTTCCCTATATATATATATATATACACACACACACACACACACACAAGCGTTTTTGGATGCTAATATACTGAATTTTTTGGGTATTGGACAATAATGCATTGAACTTTGACCTTAGGCAATAATATACTATACTTTGGAGGGTGTTAAACAATAATGCTGTAGGGCCCGCGTCCCGGAGGGCACGGTCCCCCACGGAAGGTCGAATCGACGTAGGGTTGCTTATTTTCCTAGGGTGCGAAATTTATGTTTAGTTTATAAAAAAGGTTTTCGGATTACAATATTTGAATTTAATACCGTTTTTTTTATTATCATTAAACACATAAGGAACCATTCAGAAAAATACAAAAATCGACCTAAAACAGAGTTGGGATCCGCGCGGATCCCAGGTCCATTTGGGCCAAAAATTTTGCATTTCCATTCCTACCTGTTCGAATAAAAAAAAAACGAGGACGACCGCCGGCCCACTGGACCAAGATCCGCGCGGATCTCTGCCCTGTAGTACCGGGGTAATTCCCGCCCTAATACTCAAACAGTATAGGTCATTCCTTATCCGCCAAAAGATAATAAAACCAGTTTTAAATGCAAATACCGTAAAAAAAAGGGAGTCGCCAGTTAATTTTAAAAGTAAAATTAACAAAACCTTTTAGGAAAATTTTGACTCCGGTCTCGAACCAAGGAAACGGGTCCGGGGGTAAAGAAGCCGGTGTAGGGGGTTGCCCTTGCACCGCCCGCCGAAGCGGCCTATACTAGGTCGGGTACTAAAAAAAAGAACTAAATAAAAGTCGTCACAATTTGAATGAAAATCATGCAATTTGAACGGAAATAATATAAAAGTTCAACGAACAAACAAAATAAAATAAAAAAAAATTACATCGGGCGGGGCGTATCGACTACATTATTACAATTTTTATGAAATAAAACTAAATACAATAAAAAAAGGAAAGAAAACGAGAAAGGAAAAGGAAAAAAAAAACGGGTTATACCAGATCGGCGCGGATCTGGTAGAAGATAGGTCGTCGGAAACGGATTCGGGTTAGAGGCGGCGGTGGATTTGGATTCCGATAAGCCGAAGATGTGGAAGTAGCGTGGAATCCGCGCGGATTCCGGGATGTCTCGCAGGAAAATGTATGGTCAAGTTGCCCAAAATTACCCCCGAGTCCCGAAAAAAAACCAACCCCAAATAAGGATCCGCGCGGATCCTTATATAGCCATGGGGAAAAGGTCGGTCATCAGCAGTCAACGGCGGTTGAGGGCGGTTACCGGCGGTTGGCCAGTTATCGTCAAATCCGCGCGGACCCCGGGCAACTGCCGGCGGTTGGGCGGTTTTCGGTAACCGGCGTAACCGTTGATTAACCGCTATTAACCGTCAAATTTGACCGGATCCGCGCGACCCTGTGACCCGATACCAAAGCCGGATCCGCGCCAACCTATAAGGCCGGGTCGAACGGGATCCGCGCAAACCTGATGGGCCGGGTCGAGCAGAATCCGCGCCAACCCCTACGTTTGAGCCCAAAGCCTGATAAATCCGCGCCAGCCTTCGTTTGGGCCCAGAGCCTGATAAACCCGCGCCAGCCTTCGTTTGAGCCCAGAGCCTGATTTGATGCGTGCTGGCTATCTGCTATTTTGGCCCAAAACATCATATTCGCTTGAATTTTATTTCCGATCCCGGGAATGCTGAAAAATCCGATAGACCCATTTTTGGTGTCTACAGATAGCCCCCACTTTGACTGAGTCTGGGTAAGACGACAGTCAAAGTATACCGGAAATCTCGTGTAGCCAACTGGAGGTAGTCCAAATTGTTGACTTGATTGCTGGAGGTCGTCCAGGCTGATTAATCCAAGGGTAGCTTGGACTTCTGACCGGAGGTAGTCCGATGCTGATTAAATGCTGGATATTGTCCAGGCTTCAACTTTCAAGGGTAGCTTGAAAGACATCCGGAATTGATTTTTTGTAGCTAGCTTGTCATGCTGGATATTGCCCAGGCTTTGTATGTTTTTCCTGAAAAGGATGATTTTGTAAGTATTTTGATTTTTGGAAAGCTAAAAAACAACACTAAAAAGTAAAGTAATAAAATAGAGAATGAAAATAAAGGACGAAAAATAAAACAAGAGAAAAAATGCTAATAAAGAGAATACTCCCTCGGTTATTTATTTTTACCCCCAGGGCATTAAACACACTCATTCACCTCACAACCACTCATTCACCTCACATTCACTCACTCACCTTATCTCCTCACTCTCTCTCTATCATTCATTCACTCAAGCTCATCCTCACTCAAAGCTCCATCCTTGCTCAAACATCCTCATTCTCTCTCAACCTCACTCATACATCTTCACTCTCTTCGGCAAAATCCGCGCCGCGCCACCCTCAGCTTCACTCCGGCAGAAATCCGCGCCACCCTCAGCTTCACTCCGGCAGAAATCCGCGCCAAACTCAGGAAATCCGCGCGATACCCCGGCGAGTGTGAGCTATTTCTCCAGCAAGTCCGCGCCATTTTCAAGCTGAAACCCACAATATCCTCAAGTAATTCCCTTCTGATTTTCCATTTTTGCTCCATATGAGTTCGAAATTTGTTCTTGTTTCCAGCAAATCCGCGCAGATTTCACGTTTTTAGGCCATTTTTGTTGCATTTGAACTTGAACACTTGAACTGAAAAACTAAGGCTCGAATACTTGAACTGAAAGTTTGGCCCATTTTGCTAAAATCCGCGCAACTCCACCTAACTCCAAGCCATTTTTGTTGAGTCTGTGAGCTTGTTTGAGCATTTTTTGAACTGAAAAATTTGCCATTTGAACACAGATCCGCGCAACTCCTGTGGGTTTGGAGCCATTTTCGCCACAATTTCCTTGAAGCTTTGCCTGTGAGTTCACTTGAATTCGCTAAACTCCACCACATTTCATCAGATCCGCGCCATCCTGCTCAAAAGAGGTATGTTTTTACGAGTTTCAGCTCGTTCAAGTGCTTAATATGTAGAAATTTGTCTAATTTCTTGCATTTCTTTAAATTTGCTCGAGTACTTGCATATGTGTTGGGTAGAAAGTAATCTAGTGTTAAAATATTCAACCCATGCACTTATTATTAAGTCTTGAACTTAAACTTAATTAAGTTTTGGACTTGTATGCACATTATGTGAATTTACTCAAATTTGGACCGACCCCCTGTTTGTGCAAACTGTAAAACCTTGGACCGATCTAGCTTAAATCCGCGCCAATCCCAACAAAACAGGCCCAAAATATTTCAGCGCAAATGACCTTGAAAAATCCGCGCAATTCCTCTCAACAGGCCCAAAACCATTCTGGCCCAGAAACCAGAATCCGCGCCAGTCCATCAGAATGAGGCCCATGAAAATTGCCTCGGAACCCTTGTAAATCCGCGCCATCCTGACCAGAAACGGGCCCAAAAAACTCTCGGCCCAAAACGCATGGAATCCGCGCAGACCCACAAAAAAACGAGCCCAACGTTCCTTAGCCTTAGAAAACCGCGCCAATCCAGTCAAATGGGCCTAAAATCACTCGGCCCAAAATCCGCGAAATTCTACACTGCTTGACTTTGTTGACATTTCTATACTGCTTGACTTTGCTCGGGTATCGCATAATCTGGTACTTGAGTTGAGCCTTTTATAGTACTTCACAATGCCGACAACAAAGCCAACAAAATATCACCCCAAGAAGGAAGCTTGGGCCGCTGACTTAGCCCAGAAGGGGAACATGAGCCGAGATTGGGCCGGCCCCCATCCATGGGACGGCCAAGATCTCCTCTATTGTCGTGACGTACATATTTCCCACTTTATCACCCAAGTCACGGTATGTCGCTTCCTTCACTAATTATGACATTTTGAGTCCTACTCAGGGATCTCATTTATAATTTTGCCTTGCAGGCCGATAACATCCAAGCCTGTGGGGCGATTGGTAAAGTGATGAGACTACTGGATGAGCTGGAACAGTTGGGTTTTCCGGCAAAGGATACAGTCAGGGCGGCTGGTTTTAACCATTTTCTCAATGCTCTGCATGCCATGCGCGAGCCTACTGGCCATTGTGTAGTGCGTGCGTTAAGTGAACGTTTTTGGGACACAACCAACACGTTCCATTTTCCGGAGTATGAGATGACTATAACCCCTCTTGACTTTGCCATGATTACGGGGTTATCTTTTGGCGGGGTGCCCCTACAGTACTCTGATGACTTGGGCCATGATAAAGCCCAACAAATAGCCCTATTCGGCCCAGTCATGGGCACTATACACGACACACGGAGTTTCCGCTACTCCGTTCTTTTCGATGAGGTCCTGAAGGGAAACTTCTGGGACGAAATGTACACTGATGCGCAAAGACGGCGAGTGATACTTGCCATTTTCCTGTGTACTACCATCTTTGCTGACCGTGGTAGTCGTGTATTCTTCCATTATCTAGGTAATTTGGCGGACCTAGATAATCTCTCCAACTTAGCTTGGGGTGCGGCAGCTTACACTTGTCTCTTCCGGGGACTCCGTTCGGGTGTGCGGGTCCCTAAATCCAAACTTGAGCAGAACAACACCTATCTGTCTGGCTTGTGGAAAGTCATCGAGGTATCTCCTTTTCCCTTGCCACCTACCTATTTGCTTGTAGCTTGAAGACTAACCCCTACTCTTTGCAGATATGGTTCTACGAATACTTCGAGGGCCTGTCTCCTCAATCTAGTGCTGGTGCTGTCTTTCCAATCGCCCTTCGCTGGGGGCGCGATGATTTACTGGTTAGAAAACGTCGGGTAGAGCACCTGGAGCTCTTCCGAGGCATACTGAATAATCCAGGGCAGGTATGACCTTTCCTTTGCTTCCAACCTGACTTTTAAAACTATCAAGCCCACCACTAACTTGTGTTTAGTGCACTTTGGACCCTTGGGCGGTTTACGAGGTTACGGAAGATCAGCTTCCGGATCTCGATACATTACAGGATATCAACTGTAGAAGGATCTTATTTGAAGGTCCTTTTACCTTCATATGGTACTGCGGGGAAAGGGTCACCCACCAATGCATGCATGTATGGCCTCCGCTGGTACCAATCAATCCACCGGCCAAAATGTTCTACCCCCGCTCCTTGACTTTCGATGAACTTGAAGTCAATCTCATGGGGATTCCCATTGGGAATTTACTGATCATGGGGGCCAACTATGCCGCATCCATTCGACCACGTCTTATGGGACGCATGGTGAGTATTGCAAGAACTCCTTACAACTTTCGCCCTTCTGTTGTGACTAACCTTGGTTAATTTGCAGGGTACTGGAACACCGGCAGTCCCTAACCCACTTGGTTTCAGACGTCGCCGCAGAAACTGCCCCGAGCTCCCCTTGTCCTCGAACAGCCCCGGGGTAAGACCTTTAGCTCAAAAATAATGAATACTCTCCAATTCTCTGTCCAAGTGTTTATTCTTATAAGAGAAAACTGCTTGCAGTGGAGTCGGGAGCAGACCATGGAGGCCATTGCCCTTATATATGGCCTTTGCGATGAAATTCAAGATATGCAAAGGCGATATAGGCGCCGAATGGGCTTTGGGCCTCGTCGTGGCGGCGGTCGTGGTAGAGGACAACCAAGAGGTGGAGGTCATCACCACCATCAGGGTAGAGGTCCTGGAGGCCACGATGTTGATGACGATGATGATGACAGTGACGATGATGACAATGATGATGGCGGTGCCCATGGTCACTACGTGGGAGGTGGTGGACCCATGCCACTTACCTACCATGCGCAACATGGTGAGGATGATGATGCTGAGACTGAGTTCCACCAGGATGTCGATTTAGGAGGAGGAGGCTTCTATATGACTCTTAGAGCATGCTCTTCCAGCAGTGGTGGAGGTGGCCCTCACTCAATGCGGGGCATAGGCTCCTCGAGTAGCAATGGAGGAGCAACCGCTTATGGGACTCAACCCCATGGCTATGTTCCCTCCATTCCTCTTATCCCTGAAGAGGAAACTGATGCCTCCATGGAGTCTGCTAGCACGGCCAGTTTCACCCGTGCAAGAGGGTCTTCCCGGACGCATGGTTATGGGAGGTACGTTAGTGAGAGTGACGCTGCTTCCCAGGCTTCTGATGCCTCCATGTTGGATCAGATATTTGGTGGTATGTCCTTGTCTCAAGGGCCTTCTGAATACAACCAACGCAGATGGTCAGGGGACTTCCACCTGACATCGATTGACTACAAGGGAGCTCAACCAGACATCCCCACACCTTCGATGCCATCATCGCATAATACCGGCTTTTTCGACTCATCCTCCTCATACTTCTTAGGCAAGGAGGAACCGGTCAAACAAGAATATAATGACAACTGGAGCTTGACTCCGGTCTTGCAGGCCCCTGTCTTGCAAGCGCATTACCCCGGGTCCTTCCATGTTGATGAGACAGGACAGGTTCACACATATGACACTCCGAGCTCTTCTTGGAGTCAGCAGGAGCAACCTTCTTCTTGGACGGCAGGTGGATGGAACTTTTTGACCGGTCAATATCCTCCCAACCAGCCGGGTCAACATGTCAGTCAACCGGGCCCCGATTATATCGACTTGGTTTCCGACGAGGACGAAGAATGAAGAAACCACCATGTATAATGCTTAGGGAAATAACTTTGTTAAGCACTTTAATTTGTTTTATTAAAACCAACTTTAAACACTATGCTTATGTATGAACATGCATGCTTTAATTTAACTTTGCTTATTTAGAAATCTTGAAAAAGAAAGAAAGAAAAGGAGGAAAATCATGCAATGCAAAACACACAAAACAGACGAAAGCGGAGCTGTGGTCAATAACTGTATTCCATTAATCAACGAAGACAACAAAAATTTTACAACCTAACATGAGCAAACTACTGCAATCGACATATCCTAATCCGATCCATAGCCCCCAGTTTGAGACTTCAATCATACCAACTTAAACCAAAAGCAAACTGGAATCCCGGTAACCCCGAAACAAAATCAATCTTATGCAAAACCCGTCAGTACCGGCCCAAGAAAATCCGCGCCTCTCTCCTGGAAATGGCCCGGATCCGCGCCAGCCTACTGAAACTGGGCCAAATCCGCGCCATCCTGCTGGAACTGGGCCAAATCCACGCCATCCTACTCTGGATCCGCGCCATACGTCCAAACCTGCACTTTTCGAAAATCCGCGCCGCACCAATTAATTTTCGATTCCTATCGAAACTAGTATTACGGAATTTCGTCTCCATCAAAACTTCGGCACTATAAAATCCGCGCGAATCCAACCCGAAAATTCACACCTTCACTCTTGCGTTCTCTGCATTCTGATTATTGTAGACATTCCCATTCGAATTCTTCATCTTGTCTGACCATCTTCTCTAACCATGTCTTTCCAAAAAGAACTAGACCAATGGATTCTTTCTCTTTCTTTCGATGAGAAAGAAGAGTTAAAGAGATACAATCTTCATACACTAATTAGCCTTAGGCAAGTAAGGCTGATGTGGGACTTTCTTAGGGCAGCCACCGAATTTTGGGACCCTGAACTCCACCTATTCAGGTTCGGGGAAAAAGAATTGTGCCCTCTTCCGGAAGAATTTGGGGCAATATTAGGATTTAAATTCTCTTCCAAACCAGTCATCCCTACTTCTTCTAAAAATACTGCATCCCGGTATACCTCCCTATTAGGTTTAGGAAGGGAAGATCTAGAGAGAATATTAGAGGGTGAAAGGGTAAATTTCCTGCCCTTGATCTCTCTGTTTAGAAGGAGTGATCACATTGAGCGCAAAGTTAGGGCCTTGGCCCTATGCTTATTAGGACAATTCTGCTTCTACCATGGTGGCACAAACAGCGGTCCTGCTTCCCTAATCAACATTGGTGAGAGTCTCCGCGATGACCAAAATCTGGCGCCTATGATAGTCGCCGAAACTATCTTGGGCCTGGATCGGTTTAGCAAGGAGTCTGAAGGCGAGTTCTCAGGAAGCCCCTTGCTGCTTCAGGTAAACTTATTCCCTTTACCAATTTTACCGTAGCCTTAATAAAATTGTAAATCTAATTTTCTTCCCTTTTTTGCAGATTTGGTTGATGGAGCATACCCGTTTCCTGGCACCCCCGAAGAATGAAGCTACTTTCCGCATAACCCAATTTTGCCAACGTGCCCGCAAGTACAAAGAGCGCTCAACGGACAAGTGGTTGAAGTGGTTTGTTGAGGAGATGATAGTCAAGTGGCACATCACTTGGTGGAGGATCAGGGAGGTGATAACTGTTGATCACCGGTGTCCGTTTGTAAGACTTGTAGGCTTAACTCACACAACCTATTACTTCCCCGAACGGACCAAACGCCAAATTAGAAGAAAACAGTGGATTCCCACATTAGACTGTATTCCTCCTAGCCCTAGAATTCTCACTAACGATGCTGCTAAAGTCAGATCCTGGCAGGACTACTGGATGAACAGGCCTACCTTAACTGTTCCTCCCACAGCGGCAAGACATATGTATCTATGGCATATCGCCAATGGATAATGGAAAAGAACCCCACAAGAAGGGAAGAAACTTAAAGAACAAGAGGAAAAGGAATTGCACCCATGACAACTAGGACCCTCCTCAACTACAACACGCCCTAGAAAGGCTGTGGTCGGGAACCTGTGCTGAAGATATTCCTCATCACAACCTCCGAACCTCTGGGAAAAACAAAGAGAAAGCCCCCAGTGACCCTAAAGTTAAGAAAAGACCTAGAAGGACATCTTCTCAGGGTGAAGGGTCAAGATCTAGCATGGCCTGGCGTAAAAGAAGTTGAAACAGATGGCCCGATCTTGCTTGCCCATATTTTATATATTTTTTTCAGGGTGTTTTTTATTTTTATTCTTAGATGCTGTTGAACGGTGTAAGTAGTGAATGGATTCACATGCTCTTTTTTTTTAGGCTAGGATATAATAAATAAAGATCGAATTTTTCAATAAATACTTTGAAATTTTCTATTACATGTGTGAAATTCCTAAAAACTTCTGCACATAGAAAATTTTAAATCCCAATCAAAACGAATGTAAAATTCTCAAGGAATTTCTGCATTAAAAAGAAAAGGATGGAAAAAAGAAATTGATCAAGCCTAACATGGGATAAAACCGCGCAAATCTGCCCTAAAACTGCTCGTAAAAAGTGTCAACTGAGTGTTTTGAGCCACATAGATTTGCGAAAATTTAGAAGCGAAAAGAAAGTCCGAAAACTCTAAGAATCCGCGCGGATCTACCAAATTGCTCACCAACGGAGTATTTTGGATCGATACAGAAGTCCGCGCAAGAAGGAAAAAAGGAAGAAACTTAGGCCCGGAACAGGTGGATCCGCGCGGATCCGGCCCACAATGGCTCCTAAACAAAATGTGAGTATTTTAGGCCCAACGTAAAGGAATCCGCGCGGATTCCATCATCTTGGTACTGAATTCTGGAAAAATGATGTTATCCCGAACAATGTAGAAAAGCTGAAAAAGGGTCTTGGTACTGGGCCACGAGGAATCCGCGCGGATCCTATGGCATTCTAGGCCCAGTAAAGCATGGACGTTAGGAAGAAAGAGAGAGAAAAAAAAAAAAACCATTTTAAGGTCTAGAAATCCGAGCAGATCTCTTGGACTTTGGGCCTACTCTTTTTTTTTTTTTTAACTCGAGCCTTAGATTTTATGGCAAGTACCATTAGACTCATGAGAATCTAATGTTGCTTTTAAAAGATAAACAACCAAAATTGGGGAAATTTTAACGGGTGAGGCCGGACTTTTAGGAAAGCTACCTACGTATCCACAATGTGCGGAATCAGGCCATCGTAGTTCGAACAAATGAAATCAGTTGCTTGGCTAAATAAGCCAATTGCTGATATATAAAAGAATAGTGGCTGGTTTTAATTACCAGTTGCTATGTCCAATTTACCCTTTACGCATAGAATCTCTTGAGTTGATCCAAATTGGTCAGCTGAACATAATCTTCTCCTTCTAAGTCGCCCAATTTTACCGCTCCCCCCGGAAGAATTTCCTTTATAATGTAAGGTCCCATCCAGTTGGGCCTAAACTTTCCCCTCGGGTCCTGAATAGGTGCCCTTATCTCCTTCAAAACCATGTCACCCTCTCCAAGGTCTTTAGGTTTGACCTTCCTATTAAATGCCCTGGACACCCGATTTTGGTATATCTGGACATTGTGCATGGCTCTGAGCCTCCTCTCATCAACATTTACCAACTCCTCATATCTAGCCTTGGCGATGCATACGGAATCGACTCAGCTATGATCCGTAATGAAGGTATAGCCACTTCTATTGGCAATACTGCTTCCATTCCGTATACCAGTGAGTAAGGTGTTGCTCCCGTGGATGTACGAATGGAAGTTCGATAACCCCATAAGGCAAAGGGTAACTTATCGGGCCAATCCTTATAAGTCGAGGCCATCTTCTCTATGATCCTCGTGAGGTTTTTGTTAGCTGCCTCAACCGCTCCATTGGTCTGAGGCCGATATACAGATGATCTATGGTGTTGGATCTTGTATTTCGCTAACAAATCCGCTGTCTCCTTTTTGAAATGAACTCCATTGTCACTTATCAACTCATGCGGAACCCCATAACGGCAGATTATATTTCTAAGTATGAATTTGGCTACGTGCTTAGAAGTTAACTTTGCGTAAGATGCCGCTTCAACCCACTTTGTGAAGTAGTCAATGGCTACAAGCACATACTCATGTCCTCCCGTTCCTTTAGGAGTGACTTTTCCTATGATATCAATGCCCCAAACAGAAAATGGCCATGGCGAGGTTAACGTAGTTAAAAATGACGGGGGTTGGTGTTGCAAGTTTGCATAGATTTGACACTTGTAGCACCGTTTTACATAGTCGTGACAGTCAGCCTCCATAGTCGACCAGTAGTATCCCATCCTTTGAACCTTCGACAACATTCGTCCATTCATATGCGGCCACATTCTCCCCATGAACTTCCTTTATCAAACTCGAGCTTCACTTTGTCCTAAACAAAGCAAATTGATACCGTATCCGTCTTCTCCGTATAGTTGATCTTGGATCAAACAGTACTGTGATGATAAGAGTCTAATTGCTCTTTTCGATCTCGTAGTGGAATCTTCAGGGTATATTCCCTTAGTAAGATATTGGTATATGTCATAATACCAACAAGTCGAATCTATCTCACAAATCTCCAAAGAGTAAACATAAGCCGGTTGACTCCTTCTCTCTATGCTTATCGGCATAGACACAACTCCTCTCGGGATATTTAGCAAGGATGACAGCTTTGCTAATGCATCAGCTAACTCATTATGCTCCCGAGGTAAATAAGTGAACACTACTTGATCAAAGTGTTCTGCTAAATCCTTAAGCTTGGTAGGGTGCCAAAGCGTTCTTCACCTTCCACTTATTGCAAACCTGGTTTATTATAAGGCTCGAATCACCAAATATCCTTATGCACTTTATGTCCATTTTCACGGCAGCCTGCATGCCAATGATACACGCTTCATATTCGGCTACATTATTTGTCGCCTCAAAATCTAGCTTCACGGAAATAGGAGTATGTGCTCCTTCGGGTGAAATCAGAATGATTCCTACACCATATCCGCTTTGGTTGGAAGCTCCATCAAAATACATTTCCCATGTTTCTTTCTGTGTTTGAAATACTTCTTCGTCGGGAAAATCTAACTTTTCTTCACTGGCCTCCTCAACAGGTAAATCTGCCAAAAAATCAGCAACTACTCTTCCTTTTATGGCTTTTTGTGGAACAAATTGTAAGTCGAACTCCGATAACATAACCATCCACCGAGCTACTCTACTATTGACCAGTGGCTGCTCCATCAGGTACTTGAGAGGATTCATGAAAGCAGTCACAAGCACGGTGTGAGCAAGCATGTAGTGACATAATTTCCTTGTTGCCCAAACTAAGGCAAGGGACAATCTCTCAATGTTGGAGTACCGGGTCTCATATTCTAGAAACTTCTTGCTTAAGTAGTAAATTGCTCGCTCTTCGCCATCGTATCTTTGAGCTAGCATAGCCCCCATTGCCGACTCAGTGATTGTTAAGTACAACAATAAAGGCTTTTCAGGTACTGGTGGAACTAAAACAGGCGGATTAGCCAAGTACTCTTTAATTTTGTCAAAAGCTGCTTGACATTTTTCATCCCACTCAGATTTGACCCCTTTCCTCAACTTCTTGAATATAGGGTCGCAAATCATGGTTAATTTCGAAATGAACCGGCTTATGTACTGCAAACGTCCGAGGAAACCTCTTATCTCCTTTTCTGTCTTAGGCGGTGGCATTTCCTGTATCGCCTTGATCTTTGCTGGATCGACCTCGATTCCTCTAGAGCTCACTACAAAACCTAGTAACTTGCCTGACGTACCAAGGTTTACTTCTAAAGACATCCACAAATTCTCGTAAGAGAAGAGTAAAGTGCTCTTGCTCCTCGATGGTCAAAAATTTCCCAATTTTAGTTAATTTAGGCTCTTCAGGCGTACCAAGGTTTACTTCTAAAGTTTCTTCAATTACAGAAATCCGGTTTTCGTGTTCTTCCACGGCTTGTAAAAGATCTTTAGGAAGTTCAAATTCAGGTTCGTTTACAGCATCTTGGTTATTTTCATTAGAGGCAAAGCAGTTCAGGGATGGGGGGGAAGAAGAGTCATAAGCAAATGAGTTCATTTCATTGAATTTGGAAATAGGAACATCAACAAGAGACTCTACAGACCCTCCCGATGTAAATGCAACAGACTGTTCAAACTTAGATTCTAAAACAGATTCAGAAAATGGAACCACAACAGGAATGACACTAGACCCTGACTCAAGCACTGACTTTCCTAAAGCTAGAACAAACTCCTTGTCTTCTTTGGCCGACACCCAGGTGACTTGCTTGGTTTCCTGACCCCATGTAGCGATGAGCTTAGTAGGATCGAAATCCATGCTTGATAGGGCCAAGGAAAGCGCTTCTACGGGTTTGTCCTCTCTTTGTGCCTCTTGACCAAATAGCATTCCAAATATGTTACTCCCTGCTAGATGAGTCCATTCTAGTGGGGTCCTGTTCTCCCTCGCCGGTGTGAACAATTCCTCCTCGAGTAGCATGCAGTCGTTGAAGATCTCTAAACCTGGAACTAAAATGCCCCTGCTTTTCAAATAGTAGGGCTCCGGAAAACCAAAGTAAGGGAAATGATCACCTTCCCTCATGAACTGGCTATTAAGTGTGAGTGGATACGGCTTTATGCTATAAAGCGGTATTGGCTCACCTTTCCTAATTCTCCTAACCTTCTTAGCTAATCTCCTCTCTTCCTCTGTTGGAATGTAGCCTAAACCAAAGTAGTAGCTCCCTCCTTGAGTCAAGGGAAAAGATGTAGGTCCTTGAGCTCTCCTCCCCAAAGGTAAACCGGGAAAGTATCCATGTCGCTTCAAAATTGCATTCACCTTCCTGTTGGAATAAGGATCGAAGTCTAATGGTGCTTCTTCCTTCTCCAAGGTAGCTATGATATCGAAATGGTGAAACTCCTCGTCCTTGGAGTTGTGTTCTACCTCGATCATAGGTTTCTTTGAAGTGATCACAGCTGCTAACTCCTCTCCTTTCGTTACACCGCCTAACCATCATCTTCACCTTCTGATGTAGAGTAGATGACACCGCTTGTTGTGCGTGCAACCAAGGGCGTCCTAACAACAGGTTAAATGATGCCGGAATGTCTAACACCAAGAACTCGACATTGCTAGAAATTGTATCCATAGTAATCGGTAACAAAATTGAACCCAAAATTCGTCTAGGAGTGTTGTCGTAGGCCCTAAGTTGAATGGCCTGCTGGGTAAGCTGATGGGATTGAATTCCCAGCTTCTGTGCCGTCCTCCATGGACAAATGTTCACCGCAGATCCGTTGTCCACCAATACTAAGGGTATCACTTTACTAGCGCATCCAACGGTCAAGTACAGGGCCTTGTTGTGTGCAAGACCTTCCTTGGGTAAATCCTCATCACCAAAAGTTATAGTACTCCTGCCAGATGTGACAAAAGATACTATTTCCTCGGGTGTAGTTTCAGGTGATACTCCCAACTTGCTTAAAGCCTCGATCAGGGCTTGCCTGTGCTTTTGTGAAGCTGCCAACAATTGCCATACCGTAACATCCATCTTCAATCTCTTCAACTGCTTTAACATCAAATCCTCCTCCGGAACGGGGATCACTACCTCTCCTACCTTCTCCTTCCCTTTGTCTTGAGGTTGGACTTGGGAAGGGCCTCCTTGATGATTATGGCGCCCCGACCTTGTTAGGAAAGTAACATCCGGAGTTTTGACGCATCCGGATTTTGCTGTTCCCCAAAAGTCCTCGTCTCCATCAGAATCCCAAAAGCTGTCTGCGGCCTTCTCAGCATGAGGCTCACCATAGACATCTTCTTCATCACTAACCCATAGACCGTTGACTTCGTGGTCCTCCGTGAAGTAACGCGTGATGTAAGTTGACTTCTTTGCATCAGTAATGAAATCCGAGGGATCCCACTCGCATTCCTCAAACACAGCGTGTATATGCAGTGTACCTAGTGGATTGTTTGTGTTGCTAGGTTTTTGTGCTGCCTTCGGTAAGGGTAATTGCTTTGATCTGAACATCTCCTCCATCCTGTTCTTCAAAGTAAAACACTGCTCGGTATCATGCCCTCGAGCCCTATGGTACTTGCAGAACTTGCCGGCATCCCAATTCCGTGGCTTCTCCTTTGGCTCCGGCCTTAAGTCGGGAAGAGTAATCATTCCCTTGCTTAAGAGACGCTCTAAAGCTTGAGCGTACGTAGTGTCTATAGGGGTGTATTCAGTGTAGCGTTGTAGGGCATTCACCTCATTCCCCTTGTTGTTGGATGCTGATGGGCCAGCCGACTTCCTGTTAGTGTAGGTGTTCTTCCAGCCCCCAGTTGCAACGCCTTTAGCAAACTCACTTTCTATCTTGGTCCCAGCCAGTCTTAATGTAGCGAAATCTTTAAGGGGTTGAAACCTCAAATGAGCGTTGTATGACGGTTGCAAACTTCGAATTAGCATGTCTACTTGGTGCTCTTCAGATGGTCGGTCCACCATTTGAGCTGCCTTTGATCTCCACCGAGTAAAGTAGTCGAAGAAAGATTCTTTCTCCTCTTGCTTCACTAATTCCATGTCCCTTAAAGTGACTGGCATGTCTACATTATAGGAGTACTGATGTAAGAACTCCTTGCAAAGCAAACTCCATTGTGTAGTCTTGGCCGGACTGAGAGTGTTTTACCATTTCATAACATCAGGTCCCAAAGTCCAAGGAAAAATAATGTGATAGATGTCCTCCTCTACTCCTTTCAGCGTCATCGCCCCTAAAAAGTTCCTCACATGCTGATGAGGGCTCTCAACACCGTGGAACTTAATGTCTGGCATGTTAAACTTAGGAGGAAGCCTTCCCCGTGGCACCGGTGTAAAACCGACATCGTCCATAAATTGATTATTGAACAAAGTAGATTCTTTCAACATCTGCTCGATGCGATCTAGTCTCGAGTTTGAGATCCCGTGGACTGATCCATCCTTCTCTCTACCAGACTGTTCTACTTCACCCGTAGGAGGATTCTTCACGTTTGAGTTTTTGGCCTCTTCCATAGCATGAATAACGGCATCGATTCTCTGGTTCTGCGCTTCTAGCTGAGCGTTCATCGAAACTTGCATGTTTAGAATCACATTGGTTAACTGCTCCAAGTCAGTATTTGGAGCTGGTGGTGGTGGTGGAACGGCTTCCTCCCCAGCATCACTGTGTGGTTGACCCCCGCTGACGTCATCATTTGGGTTTGACATGTTTTCAGATGGATCGATCACTAAACTCTCAACTACTCCCTCAGATGCTCCTTCGTCAGTCGCCTCTGGATTGGTTACCTCAGATGATACCCGGTCTTCGTTACTGTCGTAATGAATATCGAAGGTTTCCAAACGCCCGGTTTCGTCCCGTTGATAAACTCGAAACCAACCTATCCTGTCCTGAAAAGGTGGAGGAATTCAAAGACTCAGCTCGACGCTTTCCTAAGACACAACATGCAATGAATGAAGAATTCTATTCGAACTCCGAATAATCGAACTAAAGCTCGAGACTATATGCGAAGTCCAAATAAAGCTCTTATGCAAAATGGTGACTCACGCCCGAGATCATATGTTTAAACCTTACCGGACCGAATACGAAAGAACTCAAGTCTCTCATAAGGGTTAAACATATCAATCAACCGGACTAACCCGACTAGAAACTCATTTGGATTGTACAAAAGAGTAGACTCACTCACAAGATCCGCTTGAATCTTGTGAGGCCCGACATCTTTATATAGTCCAAATGCATTCCCGACCGACTCACAAGGACTTATGCTAAAAAATGAGAAGAACAAAAGAAAAAGGAGAAAATAAAAACTAAACCTCAAGCAAAACCCCGAGGAAACCAAAATTTGGGTCTGGCAAGTACCGAGCCTCCGGAATCCGCGCGGACCCACTGGGCCTAAGCCCTAGCGAGGTCTACGCGGATTTCCCGAGCTCAAGGCTCCTGCCAGGCCCAAATCAAGGTACCTCAAAAACAAAAGGAAAAGAAAAGAGAAAAAAACAACAAAAAACTAAAAAAAACATTAACCAAAGGAAAAGAAAAAAAACGAGAATTTGGACCACATGTAACCCTGCCCAACCTGGGATCCGCGCGGATCCCCTGGGCCTGAGCCACATATGGGCCAAATTCCGAGCCCAGACAACGACTCACCTCAAATTAGACCGGCCGGTAGCCGAGCTTCACAGAAATCTCGCCGGTCTAATCCGAGGTCTGACACAAAAACAGATACCTAAAAAAAACTTCACTTCCTTTTTTTTTTTTACTTTTTCCCTAAACACTACTGCATGGTCTCGGGTTCAAGGAATGTAAAGATCACATAGCATACATATGCAGTTCCGACCTAACCGAGGCACTATGTTTAGAGGTTAAGAGTTGGTTCACTAACGCCTCCTAAACTCGTGTCCCGGGTATTTGACCTGCATGGGGTGCATGGAAGGTTAATACCCCCGGGTTGCTCCTTTTAATCAAATGGATTAAGGAGTATAGCACGAGGGGGAAAAACAACCGCCTGCTCGGTGAAGGTCTAAGTGGACCCACCTGAGTTGAATGGTTAAAGTTTTTCCCAAAATGGTAACTTTTGGATATATCCTAAACGGTACCTTGTGTGCCCAACAAAAGGAAGGCAGTGAGATGCAAAATGCCTAAGGAAAAAGTGACAACTTTTTTTTTTTTAAAAAAAAAAACCCGACTGTTCTAGTTTTTACCCTCTTATAAGTCCCGGTGAGTCGCATCAGGGGCCCGTCCCGGAGGGCACGGTCCCCCACGGAAGGTCGAATCGACGTAGGGTTGCTTATTTTCCTAGGGTGCGAAATTTATGTTTAGTTTATAAAAAAGGTTTTCGGATTACAATATTTGAATTTAATACCGTTTTTTTTTATTATCATTAAACACATAAGGAACCATTCAGAAAAATACAAAAATCGACCTAAAACAGAGTTGGGATCCGCGCGGATCCCAGGTCCATTTGGGCCAAAAATTTTGCATTTCCATTCCTACTGCTCAATAAAAAAACGAGGATCACGCGCCCATCGACCAAGATCCGCGCGATCTCGCTCGTAGTACCGGGTAATTCCCGCTAATACTCAAACAAGATATAGGTCATTCCTTATCCGCCAAAAGATAATAAAACCAGCTTTTAAATGCAAATACCGTAGTGGAGTCGCCAGTTAATTTTAAAAGTAAAATTAACAAAACCTTTTAGGAAACTTTTGACTCCGGTCTCGAACCAAGGAAACGGGTCCGGGGGTAAAGAAGCCGGTGTAGGGGGTTGCCCTTGCACCGCCCGCCGAAGCGGCCTATACTAGGTCGGGTACTAAAAAAAAGAACTAAATAAAAGTCGTCACAATTTGAATGAAAATCATGCAATTTGAACGGAAATAATATAAAAGTTCAACGAACAAACAAAATAAAATAAAAAAAAATTACATCGGGCGGGGCGTATCGACTACATTATTACAATTTTTATGAAATAAAACTAAATACAATAAAAAAAGGAAAGAAAACGAGAAAGGAAAAGGAAAAAAAACGGGTTATACCAGATCGGCGCGGATCTGGTAGAAGATAGGTCGTCGGAAACAGATTCGGGTTAGAGGCGGCGGTGGATTTGGATTCCGATAAGCCGAAGATGTGGAAGTAGCGTGGAATCCGCGCGGATTCTGGGATGTCTCGCCGGAAAATGTATGGTCAAGTTGCCCAAAATTACCCCCGAGTCCCGAAAAAAAACCAACCCCAAATAAGGATCCGCGCGGATCCTTATATAGCCATGGGGAAAAGGTCGGTCATCAGCAGTCAACGGCGGTTGAGGGCGGTTACCGGCGGTTGGCCAGTTATCGTCAAATCCGCGCGGACCCCGGGCAACTGCCGGCGGTTGGGCGGTTTGAATCGCGTAACCGTTGATTAACCGCTATTAACCGTCAAATTTGACCGGATCCGCGCGACCCTGTGACCCGATACCAAAGCCGGATCCGCGCCAACCTATAAGGCCGGGTCGAACGGGATCCGCGCAAACCTGATGGGCCGGGTCGAGCAGAATCCGCGCCAACCCCTACGTTTGAGCCCAAAGCCTGATAAATCCGCGCCAGCCTTCGTTTGGGCCCAGAGCCTGATAAACCCGCGCCAGCCTTCGTTTGAGCCCAGAGCCTGATTTGATGCGTGCTGGCTATCTGCTATTTTGGCCCAAAACATCATATTCGCTTGAATTTTATTTCCGATCCCGGGAATGCTGAAAAATCCGATAGACCCATTTTTGGTGTCTACAAATGCACTCAGTATGATTTTGGTTGTGGCTAACTTGGTCGCAATCCTCCGTAGCAGGTAGAGAAGATGAATCCAAAAATATTTAAATTTATGACATGTTAGCTAATCTACATATAAGCAAAGAGAATCAACTTTGAACAGAGTAAAAAAAATAAATAAAATTACATTTGTTTAAACGTGTTTCTGCTGGGAGATTGTTGTAATTGTAAAAAAATCACATTTGCTTGTGTAGATTAGCTGAATGTCATAAATTTTCATATTATTTAGCATATTCATCTTCTCGGTCTGCCACGTAAGATCGTCACCAAGTGTGCCATCGTCGAAATTGTTTCGGGTGCATTATTGTCCGATACCCTTCAATGTTCAGTGCATTATTCTCCAATACCCAAAAAGTTCAATATATTAGCGTCCAATATTAATCCTATACACAAATATATATATATATATATATATATATATATATATATATATATATATATATATAAACATAAATACAAAAAAAACATGTCAACCATCGCCGACAATCAAGGAAAGCCTGGATGAATTCGAATGACGACTTTGGATGATTTTGGGGGGACAAATTTAGGGCCTTTGGTTTAACTGGGATTGAACGACACTTTGAACACGAAGAGGAGCAGACTCACTATTGGAATCAGGATGGAGATGGAAATGAATTCAAAGTTTTGGAAATTGGGGGCATGCATCGTTTTGTGAACTGGGTCAGGGGCATTTTCTTTTCTTTTCTTTTAATTACCTAAACCTTACATGATATGTGCTCATATGTCTCCATTATAGATCGAACTATGCCTCTCTTTCAAGACGAAAACATTTCCATGAAACCCTAAATAACAAGTAAAAAAAACATACAACAACAAGGATTAAAAATTTACCTCAACCAAACCCAACTAAAATGCAACTCAACCAACACTAAAACTTTGTCAATGGCGTCGGCTGCAATTGAATGACGGGTGGGTGACACTTTGGGTTGGAGGAATTTTAGTTATTTGCGTTGATGACGACGAACACCTCTTTCCAGGCTGACGATGAACAACCTCTCTGTTGGAACTGGGAAGGAGAATGAATTGGGAAGGAGAAGCAATTGACTTTGGGAACAATTGTTTTTGGGTTTGGAGATTAATCATGCGCCATTTTCTAATGAATGAGATCCTTTTTCCTAAATTTTTTTTATTAACAAACCTCACGCGAGGTTGTTTGAATTGGGGGAAAAAAGGTAAATGACTTAATTATTCTAGACCCTTGATTTAAGATCTAATGATCATTACGAATCGTGCTCATATGCTCATTCTAAATCAATGCTCATTTGATCACCTCCTATATACATACATATATATATATATATATATATATATATATATATATATATATATATATGATAATTGGATTCTAATAATCCCTACTTTCACCAATTGGACAATGGTGGATCATACTTTCACTTTGTATTCTGGTGGTCCAAAAAAAAAAAAATTGGATTGTAGTGGTACGAAATCCACCTCCACATTCTTCTTATTTTTTTCATTCATACACTATATTGTTTTTGTTTTTCTGTTCCTGCCCCTGGAAAGTTAATGAATTGTAGTTTCTAAAACATTTTTTAAATTATTTTTTTGAGACTCCGAATAATTATTATGATTTTTTAAAAATAATAAAAGTGAATAAATCGTAAAAAATAGTAAAAAACTGAAAATTTTTTTGGGAGGAACGCTGTAAATTCATTAAAAATCATTGTAAAGTGTTATACTAAGTTTTGAATCAAATGCAACACAAAATCTATGATTCCCTTGAAAATATCCCACTACAATCCAATTTTATTTTTTTTGGACCACCAAAATACAAAGTGAAAGTACGGTCCACCATTGTCCAATTGGTGAAAGTAGGGATTATTAGAATCCAATTATCCTATATATATATATATATATATATATATATATATATATATATATATATATATATATATATACTGTAAAATTGGAAGAAATTGGTCTTGTAGCACGCTGGCAGCCATACGGTTAGATTCATAACAGCCAAATGGGCATTTAGCAAAATCACTCATGAGATGCATCGTTTAAAATACTAAAGCTAGAGCATACAGAGAAACTTTACACAAACAACCTCTTTAGATCCTAAACAAATCTCCTTGGGCGAACCCTTCACAGATGTGACACAAGACAACCACCAAACCACTAGTAGCTCCTAGACATGTACAATCTAAAGATGAGCACTTATTTCACAAACCATGCAAGCATGCTTACTGTACACATTAAACAGATGTAGGTAACCAGGCTAATCAACACTCTTCAACGACAACTGCCCTCACGGCTCGAATGATGTCGGTGAGGGAGACCAGCCCAAGGAGAGCTCCGTCCTCACTCGTGACCCAAACCCGATGCACGTGTTTAGTCACCACCTTGTCTATGACCTCCGTTAAGAGCGAATCCGGGTAGCACGTGACCAGCAATCTTGGAGAGTTGACAAGGTCTGGAGCTCCCAACGAAGGGTTCTCAAACACTCTTGATGTGAATTCAATTACATTCAGCTTTAGCCATGGCTGCAGTACGGATATTGGGCATCCTCTTATATCTGTTGCCGAAAACGTCCCCAATAGCTTCCTACCAAATCCCTGCAATTACAAACCGAGCTAGCTGAATCAGGAAATCGAACCTTAGCTAGCTACAAATAAGGAACTCAAAGTGGATGAATGCAGTTAATTACATTGATCAACTGGGAGTGAGCCTCTTGGGGGAGATCATAAGCTTCAACAACGGGTACTGCTAGGAGTGAAGCACTCCTCATACACTTGATAGCATCGATGGTTTTGGTTCGATTAGTGACCGCAAACACACTGGTGGTGAGTCCCCCTGAATCCCTCACGGTGCGTGATAGGATATCTTGGAAGTCTTGGTGAGCATGGACTCTCAGGAATTTGATCACATCCATTTGGGTTACCATTCGATACGTTGATGCTGCCTCCACAAGCTCTACTCCTGAGGTCGTCTCCTGGCTGTCCAGCGGTACCATTGCACGATGGATTCCCTTGCTGAACACTTCCATGCAATCAAGGACACTGGATCCATATATTACAGGATGATAAAGATACCCCAAAAATACTGAGGGAAGACTTAGTAAGTCCTCTTAATTTTATGTTTATTTGCTCTAAAACCCAACAGCCATATAATCCAGTCATATAAATGATCCACTATCATGTATCAATCTCAAGATTTTGACCGAAACCCAATTAAGACAAAATCGAGCAAAACGAAGACAAGAAGTAGCAAATCGTTACGTTCATTCCAAGTTTTGAACAAAATTATATATGGAACAAAGTAGGTAGATACCTGGTATTAGGATGGAGGGTCCAAAGGCTTAGTCCCTCAAGGCAATGACCAATGATTGTAGAAACCGGAGCGGACAACTTGCGATTAAGATCATCAGGTTGATGGCCACCACCATTAACAGAATCATCACCAGCAATATGAGCGAGGATATCGAGCATGGTGACGATGCCTATGTAGTGTTTTCTAACAGCACCAGTAAGTTTATCAGCCTCCAAAATCATGGAACCACCAGCACCAATCCAGTGGCCAGGGGGAGCAGCCACGGGGACAGCAACAACACGGTTGGCCACCAGTGTGTTGATGGTGTCTGCCAGGGTGGCGCTGTACGGCACAGCCACTAAGCCTCTCTTATGAGCCACAATCTCCCTCACTTTCCTGTTCTTCAGTCTCATCATCAGTTTCCTGTCCTTGAGCCGCATTTGCTCCGCCGTCCATTGCATTTTTTCTCTACCTTTATCTTCGATCGTCTCGGTATTGATCAGCTGTTCGGATAGTTCAGCTGTAGCTCTCTTTCTCAGGAACAACTAGTGCATACAACTAGCGCCAACCTAATTAGTAAGGGCTTTGCTTGACGAGGCTTGGGGTATGTACGTGTCGGTGTCCTGAGTTTGCACCGTCACATTCCTCACTAGCTACGTGGCCAATCTACAACAATCATGCATGCGGCGGCACTTATTGGGACAATCATGCATGTCTTCACTTGCTAAATAGTATGGTATAATAATATTGTAGTAAAAAGTATGGTATGGTAAGATATGGTAAATTTTGTTGTAAGAATAATTGATGTAGTAGGTTACAAGAGAGAATGTGAAAAGTAAAGGAGAAAAAGCGAGGAGAAAAAAAATTATGATTGTTGTAGTAAAATGTGCAATGGTATAGTATGACATGGAAGAATTGAGTTAAGTGTGGAAAAATATGGCAAATGTAGTATGAAACCGAACAAAAAAACAGAGTTAAGATGATAAATAACTCTTTTGAATCGTTCATATTTCACATTTTTTTAAATTTTTAATACTAATTTCTCTAATAGTTACTAGCTAAATTGCCCGTCCAATGGACGGGACATTTATTTTGTGTTTTTTAAATTATATTTATCAATTACTTTTTAGTATTTTTTTTCTATTATTTTGTAAAACAAATGAAGAAAATCAATAAAAAATTAGGTAGAAATAAATTAAATGAAAAAAATACCATCAATGATTGAAAACATAAATGTGACAAATAATAAGGAACAAAAAAAGTTAGTTAAGTGAACAAATAAAAAATGACGAAGGGAGTATAATGAAACTAATAAATTACAATACTTTTCCCATTATATAAATAGTAAGCTTGTAAACGTAATGCTACTTTAATTTCTTTTTTTTTTTTGTTTTGTAGACTTGTGGTAAAACTAAGCATGTAAAAGTAAACGGTAACTAATAGACAAATCATTATAAAACCACAAATAATATAAAATAAAAAAATTAGTTAAAAGATCATCTGTAAACAAAGAGAGTATTATATTTGCATGACAGTGCACTTTTTACTCAAGAATCTAATATTATTTTCATATATATATTGAAAAAATTGATTGTTAAAGTTTTCAGACATTGGCTCCTTATACTTTATTATAACAAGAAATATATAATTGTTATATGATACTCATTGAAATATCTACCTACTTAGGTCCTTTAAAGTTAAATTCTGAAAGGAATCTTCAATACTTATTTCAAAATTTACAGTAAATTTATAAATGCTATTGTGAAGTTGATTGATTCATTTAAATTTATCGATTTATTACAACATTCATTGCATGTAAATTAATATTTTTATAATACAATGTATGATATAATTTATGGATGACTTAAAATAAAAGTACTATTAAATTTTAATTTAAATCCAACTCAAATAATCTTTTCCAAGTATAAAAAAAATAAATAGAAAATAAACTAAAAAGAATAAAAATTATTTTAAAATTAAAACCCAAATGACAACACAACACAGCACAATACTCAACATAAAAATTGAGGCAAAGTGCCTCTTCTACTTTACTAAGGATTCAGTCAATATTTACGTTAATCAAATATACCTTCTATATTTATGTAAATCTGAAATACACTTTGTCAATATTTGCCCTAACTAAATATATCATCCACATATATTATTATAGGTATTTACCTAAATTCAAAATACACCTACTCGTGTTTTTAATGTCAAATTTTCCTGAATTCAAAATATATTTAAACTATATTTGCCCTAACCAAATATAGATATGACTTGTGTTTAACCCGTCCGTTCGAATTGATAGGTTTAGTAACTAAATGTTCATTTAACGCTAGAAATTATTGTACTCGAGGGCAATAGAATAAATTTACATGTAAAAACAAGCTGCAAAGTTTTACTGATCTTTTTATAATAATAATAATAATAATAATAATAATAATAATAATAATAATAATAATAATAATAATAATAGTTAAGGGATATAGTCAAGGGTGATTATATAAATTAAAATTTGGACATTCATGCTCCTTATTTACTTTTAATATAAGGCGTTGTTCTTTTGTGTGGTACTGTATGACACCTACCACAATGTATCACACTAACCACAAACCATAACATATTACCATATCATACCACACTTTATCATAACAAATATAATTTTCTCTCTTCACTTTTCTCACTACTTTTCACTTTTCCCCCTCTTCATTTAACATACCAACCATTTTTAATTTACCACATCATACAACATCATAACACACTCTCCACATTTTCCATATCATATTATTATCACACTTTACCCACCGTAGAAAAACAGAATCTAAATATAGATAAATACTCCCTTTTCCCCTTTTTATTTATCACTTTGAGAAAAATAGGGAAGTCAATATAACATAAAAGTTTTGGTAAGGGTAATTAAAATAATAAATTTCATATTACTTTTAAATTTATAATAAAAAGAATTACTTCAAATTACTATTAATAATATTTTAAATTGTCAATGGAAAAACAAATTAAAGGCTATGAAAATATAAATTGATAAAAAAAATAATATTGACAAAAAGAGTATCAAATACTATTTAGATATAGAATAGTCTCTCTCACCCTCAAAATAAACAAAAAATTTTATTTGAATTTGTTTGGGAATTAAAAAAAGGGAAAAGAGGGAAGGAGGGAGGATTGTTGCCACGTGGCATACAATGCGGTGGTCAATGATCATTGGTTGCATTCTCACCATCACAACACAACACTAATGAAATACATTTGCAACTCTCCTTTCTACTTGTGTAAAGATATATATATATATATATATATATATATATATATATATATATATATTAAACAACTATGGAGTATGTAGGTAAAACAATATAAATAATAGCCTAAATTTATCAATCATAGTAGAAAATGCACATTTTATGCATAGTTTTATATTTATGAAAAAATATAAATAAATAATTACTTTTATATTGTTTACAAATTATAATAACCCTCGAATTAATGAAACAAACTTTTCTAATAATTTAAATATACTTATGTTCGACTTTATGAGAAATTTAGGTAAAATGCAAGATGGTTATTACCCTTATAGCATCAAGATGTTTATCATTTTGCAAGTTAGTATTAGTTGTCGTTTTTGGAAATTGTGCAGGCAAATATAAATTTGATCATAAATTTCTCAATATATATAATGACTTGTCATATAAGCTTATTGCTATTAGATTCATAATGAAAGTACTATCATAAAAGTATAATATTGTAATTGTTAATATAATATTATATAAAAATTAATAAAAAAAGTGATATTAGAGATCGTGATAGTCAAATATATGAGGATTAATATGGACCAAAGTGAGTAATGTGGAAATTTCAATCGGAAAATTTAATTTAATTCGAATCCAGTTCAGTCAATTAACACTAAACTGTGCATTAGAAAAACAAAAGTATCTTTCGTTGATAACGACAACCGATCAGTCGTTCCTCCCCTCCAAGGTTGGAATTCAAGAGTAGCATTGTTCCTTATCCATTTGAAGAGTACTCTCAGTGACCCGTCTTTGACATTGACATCCCTCATTTTCCATATGTGATAAGGGACAGTTGAATTAGTTTTTGGTTGACATACGAGGTCCGATGGATTGTACTTATTATCTATTGTAATAATATAGAGCCAAAAAAAGTTGATCTGACATGTTCACCGATTTGAATCAAACATAACATTAAATGGATTTGGATACGAATTTTCCACGCGTTTAGTTAAATTGATTGGCACAATAAACTCGTTTAATTAAACAGGTTAGGTTCATGTCGAATTTTTCGACATGAAAAAAACCAACTAACGCGTTGTTTAATTAAATGGGTAAATGGGAGGGTATGAGGAGAATAAAAATTTGGTGGATTAACAGGTTTATTCGCTAACCTATTTACCCAATTAACCTTTTTGGGATAATGAGTTCTTCCCACCCTTTTCTTTAGGTGTCAGTTACAAGTTTATTAAAGCTTTGTTCAACAGTATAAATACCCAACTATGTCTTTGCAGGAGTAGAGGTTGTAAATCATGATAAGCATCTTTTCTTCTTGTTATTCAATCTCTTCTCTCTGTCTATCTCCCTTGATTGTTGCATTCTTGGAAGAATGTTCTCATGGTATCAGAGCTAAATTAGATCCTATGCCAATCCTTTTCTTTCCTCAGCATCATTCTTGACTTAGTCCTATGGCCACAAGTAGGGGTGGGCAATGGGTCGGGGCCCCATGGGGTCAAGAGGGTCGGGCCCTAAAAAATAAGGGTTGTGAAAGGGTTGGATCGGTGAAGGGTTGGGTCATTAACAAGCCGACCCATTTCACAATGTTAAAGGGTCAGGAAATCGACCGGACTGGAACGACCTACGATAACTCAAAATAAATAGTTTTTCCTATTATTTTAGATTCTAACCTTATTTAAATATATTATTAATACTCCACATTAAATGATACTTAAAAATTACTTTTTTTTGTATAAATACACTTAATTTTAACTTTAGGGTCAAACGGGCCAACCCATAGACCGACCCTTATTTTCACTAAAAAGCGCTGACCCAACCCATTACTATGAAGGGTCGACCTTGACTTGACCCGCCCTACATGACCAATGGGTCGACCCTGACCCCGCCCGTTGCCCACCCCTAGCCACAAGAATCACTGATCCATCAGACCCCTTGTTCCTTCATCCCTCAGATCACCTAGGATAGACCCCAGTTGGAGATGTTCTTAACGGTGAAGACTTTGACAAGTGGAGGTGTGCTGCCAGCATTCTCGGCCAAAAACAAGGTTGTGCTTCTTGATGTTAGTCTGGCTCCCACCACGGCCACAGTCATTGGCAGCGTTACAACGACATGGTTCTATCTTGGCTTCTTAACTCTTTACAAAAAGACATACGTGAGAGTGTAATCTACTGCAACACTGCCTCACAGGTATGGAAAGAATTTCTCGAGAGATATGGACAATCTTACAAGGTAAAGCTCTTTGAAGTTAAGCAAAATGTGTCTGCCTTATCCCAAGGGAGTCTTGATATTGCAAATTACTTTAATAAAGCAAAGAAGGTCTTGGATCAATTTTCTGTAGTAGCTGGTTTACCTGTTTGCAGCTATGGAAATATGAGTGTGAGTCACAATCAACACAGCTCTACAAAAATACGCAGAGAAACAAAGGGTAATTCAATTACTCATGGGACTCAATGAAAGCTAGACTGCCATTAGACGACGAATCCTCTTGATGATGCCACTTCCCACTTTAGGACATGTTTACTTTCTCTTGATTTAAGAAGAAAGGCAAAGGCAAGTTAAGTAGAACCCCTCTTTCCTGATTGAAAGTGCCTCCTTTTACTTTGCTGCACAAAGACCAAACCCGACAAACTATTCTACTTTCAAGAATCAACAAATTCAAGAACCAAGATCTAGACCTTTCGGGGACTTCTGCAAACGTTCTGGCCATACCATGGATAGATGTTACAAAATTCATGGATATCCAAACAAGAACCAATCGTCTCAATCCTGGAACAACAAGTGACAACAAGCAAACAATAGACCTCGGTTTGCCAACCAAGCTTGGAACACAAGTTCATGTCCTCAGAATGCCCCTGCCAATCTTGAGACAAATCAAACAACTTCACCTACTGCTCCTATCCTTCTTCTTGACCTTGATCTCGATCAATCCCAACAAATGTTGAAATTCCTAAGCAATCTACATGCTAATTCAGAAGCCTCGAAACAGAAAGAATCTGAGACTTCTCACGCCTTCTTGGCAGGTACAACTAATGACCTACCTCTTTATGTTAAATTTGTCAATATTGTCTGTTGTGTGTTTAAAGTTAATGCACATTCTTGGATCATTGATTCTGGTGCCAGTAATCACATGGTTTATTTTAGTGATCTTCTGGATAATTTGACTACTTTGCCTAGACTTGTTCTCGTGACTCTCCCCAATGGTAATAGAATCAAAATTAATACCTCTGAGAGTCTCAAGATTGGGAACAAGATTATGTTGCATGATGCCTTCTATGTTCCTCATTTTAGTTTCAATCTATTGTCTGTTAGCAAACTAAGTGAGCAACTGCAGTGCCATGTCAATTTCACTCCAACACAATGCATTTTTCAGGGCCCTTCAATGAGGAGGCCTCTGGTTCTTGGAAAGGAGGATCATGGTCTCTACACTCTTGATACATCTAACAGAAGGGTGTCCCCACCAAATGACATTGAATCTAGTAGTTCCACCAATTGCAATAACAACAAATACTCTCTTGTTTCTCATACCTGTAATGCGTGTGAAACTTGGCATAAGAGGCTAGGTAATGGTTCCTTTAATGTTTTACATCATTTACCTATACACATCAATCGCAAACATGACAAAACAATTGCCAATACTCCTTGTGACATTTGCCCTAAAGCAAAACAACACGGAAATCCTTTCCCTCATAATAATATATCTACTGCCGCCCCCTTTGATCTTGTGCACATTGACACTTGGGGTCCTTACTCTACTAAAACATATTCCGGTCATAATTACTTTCTAACCATTGTTGATGATTTTACACATACCACCTTGGTAAATCTCATGGTTACAAAAAATGAAGCCTTCCCTCTAATCAAATCCTTATATGCCATGATAACAAACCAGTTAAATAGCTCAATAAAAGCCATTAGAACAGATAATGTTGTCGAGTTAGGTCTAAATACAGTTGCTCTTGATTTTTTTTTTCCTGTGGTCTGCATCATTCATCAAACCTTCTGCACATACACACCCAAACAAAATAGGATAGTAGAAAGAAAACACAAGCATCTTCTTGAAGTTTGTCATGCATTAATGTTCCAATCACACTTACCTATCAAATATTGGGGTGAATGTCTCTTAACTGCTATTTATCTCATAAATAGAACACCATCTACTTTATTACAGTATAAAAGTCCTTTTGAGCTATTATATAGAAAAACACTCAACTATAATAATTTGAAATCATTTGGTTGCTTGTGTTATGCCTCTAGTATAAAACAAGGAAGGACAAAACTAGAACCTTGGGTCATACCTTGTGTTTTTATTGGTTATCCTTTGGGGAAGAAGGCTTAATTACAAGTTTCTAACTCTACTAGACCATAAATTTATAATCTTTATGGATGTTAAGTTCCATGAGGATATTTTCCCTTTTAGTACCTCAAATACCTCTCATACACCCTTCATCATCCCTCCTATCTAATCTTTTGCTGATGATCATATAACTGCTGACAACATTTCTGTCCCCCAACCTGACCTAGTGAACCCACAAGGAAGTTTAATAGAAATAGAAAGACCCCTCACTATTTACAAGACTATATATATTCTCAAACCTCTGTTGATCACTCTTTTTGTCTTGCTACCATCACTAATTTGAGCTTTCAAGCCCCTTCCATCCCTTTTTAAGATATATATGTCACTAGCCAAAACTTGCTACAAAACCTTGACACCACTGAACCAAGTTCCTATGAAGAAGCAGCTGCTCACAAAGGTTGGCAAGAGGCAATGGCTAAAGAATTTCAAGCCCTCATCAACAACAATAATTGGGATATATATGGTCTCTCTCCCAAAAGATAAAAAGCCCATTGGGTGTAAATGGTTCTACAAAATCAAACATAAGACAGTCGACTCAATTGAAAGACTTAAAGCAAGGCTAGTTGTCAAGGATTTTATACAAAAAGAGGGGATTGACTTCACTGAGACCTTTTCACCTGTAGTCAAAATGACTACCATCCGAACACTGATGGCAGTAGTTGTCAAGAAGCAGTGGCCTATGCAACAACTAGATGCCAACAATGCCTTCATTCATGGAGACTTACATGAAGACATTTGTATATGGTCTCATCACTTTTGTCCCTCATGTTGTTTGCAAGTTAAACAAGTCTTTATATGGCTTAAAACAAGCCTCTAGGCAATGGTATGCTAAACTTGCTGAAGTTCTATACAAAAGAGGTTACAAACATTCTGAAAATGATTACTCCTTATTCTACAAACAGTCTGACTCTTCTGTATCCTTTTTAGCAGTTTGTATTGATCATATATGGTTGACAGGAGATGATATTCACGAAATTCAGGAAGTTAAAACCTACTTAGATGATTAATTTAAAATTAAAGACCTAGGCTTTGTGAATTATTTTCTGCGTTTGGAAATTCTGCAGTCCTCTGCAAGTATAATTCTTGCACAACACAAGTTTATCAACAACCTCATCAGAGACTTCAATTGTAACGATCTCTCCCCTGTGGTAACCTCACTCGATCCAAACGATAAATTATCTCCTACTACTGGTGAGATCTTCCCTGAACCATCTAAATACAGACAATTAGTAGGGAAATTGAACTTTCTAATTCATTCTAGACCTGACATTGCGTTCCCGGTGCAACACTTAAGCCAATTTCTTCAAGAGCCAAGAGTTCCTCACTATTAAGCTGCAATTCACCTCCTCCAATACCTTAAAGGGAAGCATGCTCTAGGAATCATGCTTCATTCAGATACTGACCGGACTCTCAAAGCTTATTATGACTCAGATTGGGCCTCCTGTCCGCATTCCAGAAAATCATTCAGTGGTTATGTCTTGCACATTCTAGAAAATCATTCAGTGGTTATTGTGGCTCAGATTTAGACCCGTCTACTTAAACGGGTAAATGGGTTAAAATCAGGGGTAACCCGTTTAATATTTAGACGGTAAAAGGTTTTAACTTTCAACCAGTTTAATAAATGGGTCATGCCTGTTTATGTTCGACAGGAACACGAACCGACATGACCTAACCTATTAGTTGGCCTTAATAATATATATATTCCCTGTCTACTATGGGAGGTCTTTGATAGATAGATAGATAGATAGATAGATAGATAGATACTTATTATCATTTTTGACATTTGTCTTTGAATTGTAGTAAGTCGGACTATAGCTATCTTTTAGGATAACAGTGAATTGAACTTTAGTATTGTTTTACAATAAATTGATTTATTAAATCCTTAAATTTCAGTACACAGACACCAAAGAAGAGTTATTTTCTTACGTGACACTTGTATTATAGTTATTCCAATTTGCAATATATATGATTATAAAAATCCAACTTACTATATATTGGCTTGTAATATTCTTCGCTATTATATATTAGATTGTAGTAATCCAAACTATCAGATATTGGATTATACAGCCGGTGAATAGTTCAATTTACTATGGTACACTTCTAAAGTTCAGCTTGCTTTTGTCCCAACTCTTATAATTCGGCCTACTACAATCCAATTAAAATTCTACTATATATTAATTATCAATAAGAAACTTGGAATGTGTTGGCTAGGCCAATAATATTATGAGACTCTAATTGAATGAACTACAAACATGAATTATATTTTAGGCATTTTTTTGTAAATTTTAAAAATTATGGATAACAAATAACTTTATACAATTTATATGTGGTATCATAGTTACAAAAGTCAATCATAATGTATTTTCTCAATTTAGTATGCAAATATATTGGTTTCATATCAAGACAAAACACTTAAATGTGTCTTGCCCCAAAAATCATACCATTCTTAAATTTTTTTTATAAAAAACTCCTTTTCCACCTGTTAGAGGGGGAAAATTGAAAAAAAGGGTGTTGATAGTTGTGGTTTGCAATAATTTGAATTTCCCATGGATTGATGGGAAGTCGGACCGTGGAAATATAACAGATAATTTGCACATATCTTCCCCTATGCTGTTGACATTTATAAAATAATCCTAATCTTTTTGCCTTAAAATTTACTTCTCCTGAACTTTTTAACCAATATAATTTAGAGCATTTTTCAACATCTTTTCTAGCAAAGCTTTTGTAATTAATTATTACTAATACACACACGCACACGTGTGTGTGTGTGTATATATATATATATATATATATATATATATATATATATATATATATATATATATATATATATATTTGCAAAGCAAAAAACAAACTATATTACTAACTTTAAAAGGCACAACGCGTTCGAAAATTACATCTGGAGAGCTAGCTCAATCAAATAATTACATCTTCTCTTGGACTTAGCATGATTTAAGCACCTATTGCGAACCTCGTCTTGAATGTCTCTACAAACCTGTATTCGATGCCGCTTCTTGGGCCCGTGAACACAAGTGTTTCTTTCCCTCCAAACATGATAAACGTATGCATTGAACACAGCTTGGATGACGTTGCGATGTTTAGCAGGGGTGGTATCATTGTTTAACTCTTCAATCCAGCTCTTCTAGTTTGTCGGGTTCAACAAAGGAGCCACAAAGGGGCCAACCGCTGATGCTGCTTCTGTTCTCCTTACTCATTTTACAGTCAATGAGAAGGTGTTCTAGGGTTTCTTTCCCATCTTGGTGCACTGGACAGTCCGGAGACGCCCCTTCCCTCCAGTGCATTGTTCTTGCCTTGACAGGAAGTGTCCCATGCATTGCAAGCCAGGTAATAAAGGAGTGCCTCAGCATTGCAATTTTGTTCCAGACTATGCTGGCCTATGTTGCTACACTGAGGTCTCCTAGATCCCATTTGTAACCACTGCTCACTATGTATTCACCGTCTGCAGTGTCGCTCCATACCCACCTGTGCCCTCGCACACTCCCCCATTTGAAATGGTCCTTGACCTCACAAAGGTGCTTGAAGTAGGGGCAGACGTCGTAGGGGGTGAGTAGTCCCACCATGATTTGTTCTTGATGTATTTGGAATGCACCCATTTTACCTATAAGATCTGTTCTTTACTCTGGATGGCCAATACCAGTTTGGCAATGGTAGCCTTATTCCAAGCTACAAGGTTTCGAATTCTTAGCCCTCCATTTTTTTTTGGCTTGCAGACCAAGTCCCAAGCAACTAGGGGAGTCCTCTGGTAGTCATGTGATGCACTCGAAAGCAAGTTCCTACAGTATTTGGTGATAGCATCGATCGCGTAAGGTAGGATGACCAGTATTCGAGCCTAAAAAGTGTAGATCCCCATAAGAACATAGTCTATCAGTGTGACTCTCCCAGCATATGAGATGCGTCTTGTTTCCCAGGTCCTGAATCTTTTCAAGATCTTTTCGATTAGTATATGATAATATACTTTAGAAAGGTTGCAAGAGGAGAATGGCATACCCAAGTATTTGAAGGGGGAATGGTCCCTGTGAAAATCTCGTTTCTGCTTAAAGCTTCTCTTTTTGGCTATTCGAGACTCCCCCAAAGACGACCTCCGATTTGGTTTGATTTGCAACAAGACTCGTAACATCTGAAAAGTGAGTGAAGGTCGACATAAGAATTTTAACAGACGTCCCTGTGGCCGAGGTGAAGAGAATCAGATCGTCCGCAAAAACTAGGTGAGTTAGCTTCAACCGCCTACAATTTGGATGGTATTTGTAGCCTGGTTGATTCTCTACATAATACTGGATTGAGCGCGACAAATACTCTATTGTGAGCACGAATAAGATGGGTGACATGGGGTCCCTTGCCTGAGCCCCCGCCCACCTTTAAATTGGGTCGAGCTGACTCCATCGACGTATACCGTAAAAGTGGGTGTAGTGACGCACGCTATGATGCAATTTATGAGCCAACTTGGGATGTTGTAAGCATGAAGAGCTTCTCTGATGAAATCGCAATTAACTGAGTCAAATACTTTTTGTAGATCGATTTTCATCATGCACCTTGGGGTAATGGTACTTCTAGTATATCGTCTTGCCAGTTCTTGACATAACAGGACGTTATGGAGTAATTCTCTCTTGGGAATAAAAGCTCCCTCGACTTAGATTGACGAGATACGGGAGGGACTCCTAATTTTAGCTGCAAGGATCTTGGTTAGGCACTTGTAGAAGGTATTGCAACATGAGATTGGTCTAAACGCGGTTGGTTTAGTTGGGTTGGTAACCTTGGGAATAAGAGCAAGGTTCGTTGCATTCATGGAATTGATGATCTTGTCTATTGCAAAGAATTCGTGTGCAGCTAAGCAGACCAACTCACCCACCTCATCCCAAGATGCTATGTAGAAACCACTGGTATATCCATCCGTACCCGGTGTTTTATCATTCCGAATAGAGAACATGGCTTTTCTAATGTCATCATTCGTGATGGGCTGACACATGTGGATTTGTTGCTCAGACTTAGGTGGGGGCCTATGTTGTAAATGTCCTAGCTGCTGGAAACACGGGATCTTACTTATGGGCCCAAGAGATCGGAATAGTAGTTCTCCAGAACCTGTAGTACTTCGGCAGTTCCATGGATCATCCTCCCATCCGGTGCTTCAATTGCATGGACATAATTGTATGCTCTTTTCTGCCTCAGTTTGTCGAAGAAAATTTTTGTACAGGCGTCTCCCGAATTGTTCCAGTCCATCTTACTCTGTTGGCGTTTCAGTAGCAGGGCAGAGTGCAAGATGTCCAGGTACTGTCTCCTGTCTTCAGTTTCCTACTGCTTAAAGCAACTCATTGAGCGGGTCGTCCTGCAGCATAGCCTGTGCTTGGTTGAGCTTGGATCTTGCAATCATCTTCTATTGATGTGTGTGTGTGTGTGTGTGTGTGTGTGTGTGTGTGTGTGTGTGTGTGTGTGTGTGTGTGTGTGTGTGTGTGTGTGTAATTTCCTTAACTATTATACAAATGGCAGTTTGTGTTGTTGTCCAGCTTAGTCTGCATGCTTGTTTGCTTGTGTTCACATACGAATTTACTATTTCGCCCTTATATCACACACGAATTTATTATTTCGTCCTTGTATATAATAATTATAATCAGCAACTTGCTTTTAGCTCATGTTCACACATGAATTTACTCTTTTATCCTCGAGTACAATAACTAAGTAATATCAATTCACTTTATAATTGGTTGGGGTAAACACGGGTCAGTTTTATTTTGATTTCGGGTAAATTCACTCTAAAAAATGACTCGAGTGTATTTTAAATTCAGGTAAATACAGGTTAGATGTTCTTTGATAGTACAAAATTCTTTCTAGGGTAAATACGGGTCGGGTGTATATTGGTTCCGAGTAAATTTCACTCTAAAAACATGATTGGGGTGTATTTCGGATTTAAATAAATATGATCGGGTGCATTTCACATTCAGATAAGTGCATGTTAGATGCTCTTTGACAATACAAGTTCCTTTTTGTCGTACCCTACTCTACCTGAGTCTCATGTCACCACTCTACGCATTCAGGAGACCCAATCGCACGCGCGCGATGGTCCCAACTCCTGTCTATGGTGATTTTTAAAGGACCGCCTTCCCGCACCTTGCGCCCAGTTGAACGAATCATCGGCTCTAATACCACTTGTTAGGGAGATCCAAGGCGAGAGCCAACTTCAACCAAGGCCTATGGTATACAAGTTAAGTGAGGTTTCATCTCAAAACCAATTGGTCTTAAGAGGAGTAGTCCACTTGACCTATATACCATGTCCTTACTTTATACTTTTTCGATTTGGAATATTTTACTCATGGGTGAATTTGAACAAAAATGATTGAGGAGATTTCATGTACACCCTCTATCGCAGACTTTTTGTCACAATATATAACAAATGTTTTATCTCTTTTAATTTATTTGCCACTTTTACATTGCCAACAGTTGTTATTCTCATTTCTTCCCAAATAAATAAAGTTATTTAAAATTACAATTGTTTTTAATTAATTTTTTATGCAAGGATTTTGTAGGGGTGATTTGGGGATCGCATAAACTTTTCACCCACTGCTCCTTGGTCTTTCTAAAAGTAGATAGTGTTTCACCGATACGGAAAGATCAAAACCCTATCAAAGCTACCAAATGATACAAAATATAATTTTTTATGATTTATAACCCTTAACATTCGTTTGAGTTTAGTAAAATGTGATCAAAATATTTTTGAAAAATGATTTATTTTATTCAGCAAAACGGAAATATCACGCAAAATTTAATTATTTAATTCTATCATCAATGTATCCTTACGAATTTGAGAGGAAACTATAAGGAAAACATGTACGGCTCAATGCAGTGAGCAGAATTTGAGAGGAAGAAAACAAACGGAAACACTGAATTAGTTAAGACACAAAATAATTTTCTTCCGTCAGATACGATTTTGAGAATTAGATAAAGCATCAACGTTAAACTTATCACATAATGGTAAAATGTAAACAAAACAGAATTTTTAGTTTTGCTTAAGTTAGAAGTGGATATCTTTTTCTTTATTATTGTCAGGATCGAACCACATATACGGTTAATTAAGTGCTTTACCATATTACATATTTCAAAATCCGTGAAAGCCAATAAATTTAAATTATTTCACAAATAGAACTTGCATCATTTAGATAGATGTACTTGTTGAATTAATTTGACCATTTTTCTCACAGAGGTTCCAAATTTCGTTGTGCCGCTCCATTATTTCCTTTCTCTTTTGTTCATCATATGCACCTCTCCTTAAGACTGTATTTGTCAAGTTATCATGACAATCTCTCCCGGCTTTCTTCAAAAGATCGCAACAATCTTTAAGGATAATATTTCTCTTAATAAAGATGTAGCTATATATTGCATCGCCGCAAACATTATTTAGCTTGTGTTCACAACCGATTTCAATTTCAACAACTGGTGCAGGAACCATTTGAGAGCTTGCCATCTGAACAATGCTAAGGATCAAAAAGATGATGGACACCCTTACGCCTTGAGAATGTTTTGAATCCATATTCATATGACCCAACGAAAATACGTATTTAGTTCTTTTTTTTAAAACAAAAATTTATTTATTTATTTTTTATATTAACAAAAGTGTTGTTGATTCAACTTGAAATCTATAAAAGCATTGAATGGTGGAATTCACTCTTTACGACCGCATATATATAGCAAACACACAGGTTAAGAAAACACCTTAACATTTAGGGAAAAAACGTATGCGTATTTAAGAATAATAAAAGATCAACTTCTTTAGTTTATCATTCTTGTAATAAGCATGTACGTTTTAGCCTACAAAATAAATATATTGGAGGATTGTTTGTTGTTATTTACTAATTATAACATATAATGTGGAAAGAACCTCCAAAGAATTTTAAAAAAGGTTGATTGATTAATTGATGAGGTTTTGTAACAAACTAATAAATTTATAAAATGAAAGAATTTTCCAATATTTATAAGTTGATATTGAATTGTACAATAGATAATGATAAATTTTGGTCATGGAGTAGTATAGTATCATATAAGAACTTGATATTATTAGAGCAAGGTAATCCAAGGAGGTGAGATCAACTTCCGTAAGGCATATATCATACAAATTGCCATTTAATATAAACTGATATAAACCAAAAGCCAGAGTACAAAGAGCAACAAAATAGGCACTCATTCATATAAATTGATACACAACTGCAGTAAAAACTTGAAAATGAAGAGATTATCATGTTGAGTTATTCATTCTCTTGTAACTGCATAATTATATCCATGGGATGAAAGAAGGCTCTCGACCAAGCATGTTTGATCAAACACATAGCCTGAAATGCCATGAATGACGATATCCTTCCTACTCATATCATTCAGATTATATGCGACCAACTTGTTATCAGCCCGCTACAAGAGCACCAATTTGTCTTGCCCCAACTTGCACAAAGGCCAGCTATTGTATTTCTCAGGTTCATCGTCAACAGAAAACTTAGTCCAAGAATGTCAGACACCATACTCATTCATCACCCAAACATCACATTTTCTTACCATGCAAAGTTGGCCACTCAGGGCTCCTAAACTACCCAAACAAACCATGGGAGGTGGCAGCACTTTGTAGAACTTATCTTCTGCCAAATCAAACCCCATAATACCATACATAAAATATCAAAATCAATTGCAACTTTACAGTGGATTCGCCCGTCGACATAAACTCCAGGAGTAAGAGGATAATGAAGTTCACACAATAAGACCTCCCCTGAATTCTTCCATGCACTTGTTTTCAAGGAGTAGACACTGACGAAGGCATCATAATGCACAGCTTCTGTGTCGGTGTCTACAGAAAGGGTAACTACTTTATAATCACGGTTAATAGAATCATACCCAAATCCATATATGTCATCGCGTTTGCTTGGGCGGAAGACAAAAGGCGAACACGGCACATGTCTGATCTCTCTCATAACTGGGTTTAGTATGAATATCTTGCGTTGAATATCCTCAACTAAAACCAACCCATCGCAAGAAGCATAGATTCGGGTCTAGTTAGAGTTGGCATGATTAGGAAAAGTGAGGTTTGTAGCGACGAGGGGGTTGTCTTCGTCGTCGGACAGTTGGTGGACAATGGCCAAGCAGCCTGTTGAGGGAGACTGTGGCCGTGCAGAGCCATTCATGAAAATTAGCGATTTTGGTAGGAATTACCGGGTCCTTTCTAGGTGGCTTTCGATCATCTCTTGTGGAACATGGTTTCTCATGATCCTCCGAGAACTAGTCATCTCTTCGTCGATCTAAGGGGAGTAAAGCTACTAAGTTACTATGTTCTTGTGAAATTTGGGAAAGGAAGAGAAAGATTTTTGAGACAGTTAGGAGAATGAATATTTATCTGTAAAGTATCTAAGACTCCGTTCTTTTATACGGTAGGTTGCGGTAGTACACCGCACCGCACCCTTTAATTTTTACCACACTTCACCACATCACACCACACTACAATCATTACCAATATACTTCTTCACTTTTCTCTTCTACTTTTCACGTTCTTTTTCATCACCTACCCCACCTACCACAACTCCCATTACAAGTCCCGCCTCAGGTTCTTGGTTTTATTTTGTTCGAAGATTCATAATTTAAATTATCTAGATTATTTGATTGATTGATTAGTTACAAATTAAAGGATTGTTGCTAGATAGTAATTGAGTTATTGTTAATTGTTGATTTCTAATACTCAAACATGAATATAAATATGTTGCTGCGAAAGCTTTGAATTCGTAAAATTAATACATTTTTTTAATTGTAAGTCATTCTCAAATGGAGAATTTTTCAGTACAGGGTAAGAATATCAAATAGTTCAAGTTTCGCGATACAAAATTCTTCGTTACCTCAAGAATTTTAAAATGATCTTGTTGATAAGGTGACCGATGAGGAAATCATGCTTTGCTATCAAAATATGACTACTCGTCGAATACAAATTCATATTTAAGTTATGTACGTTTATTTTCAAAACTAATGTACGTTGTTAAACTTAGGGTTACTTGAATATGTTAAATTTTCTGAATTCAATCCCATAGAATCTATCTTTTTTATTAAATTTTATTTTGATCCCCTGACTTTGAATTCTGGCTTCGCTACTCTGTGTGTGTGTGTGTGTATATATATATATATAATATAATATAATATAATATAATATAATATAATATATCTCCGACCTCCTTACTTAGGTTATCTGAAAACAATCATGTTGGTTAACATCTGCATGAGCACATTCCATAAATCTTGCAGCTTTTATGTGTTGAAGAAAAAGGGTAAATGTAGAATGAGATATCTTAGATAATCAAGAGAGTTGTAGGCGTACCCACTCACCTTTGACTTATATACCAACTGTATATAGTCGTATGAAAAACTCTTGCCTTGTAGGACAAACTTTCAACTTTGTCTAAGATGTGCTACAATCACAACCTACAAAGGGTGTGATTTTGAAGGAATGAAGTGAAAGAGGTAGAAAAACACACATATTTATCGTGCAAGGATGCACTCTTGGATATGAGAAATAAGCCTAATGGATAGTTGATGAAAAATTAACCCGGATAAGGTAGTTTGGATATCTTAGTTATCTCTAACCACCCTTGGCAGGAAAAAAAACATATGCCAAATAAGTTTGGAACACGTGAAAACAGAAAAGACAACCAGAAAATGTTGTTCGTGCTTGGAACGCCTATGCCAGCACCTAGGCACGCCTATGCCAAGTGTGTAGATAGGAAATTCCAATTTGACGTGCCTTGCCACGACCGTGTCAAGGTCTGGCACACTTTCAGCAGGCATTCAGCAACCAAAATTGGCTTTGCCAAAGCTTGGCACTCCCGTGCCAAGCACTCAGCAGCCAATTCTTGGTTGCCGAGGTTTGGCACTCGGATGCCAAATTCTAACACTCCCGTGCCAAGTCTTCAACACCCAATAATTGGGTCTTTTGGACGTTGGAATTAAGCACTTTAATATCTTCTTTCTATCCTTTTAGCTTATTTTACATACTTGTACTTAGTTATCGCATTTCTAAGTTCACCAAACACACACATCCACTTGAAAATATATCAACAATCATCCGCCATTACGAGTGTATGAAAGACTTAACTTATATTCTGACACCTTCGCGAACAAAACACACTAAATCACATAACTTAAGTAGGGTTAGTCATATATCTTAGATCGTTTTTTGCAAATTGAACTTCTATGTAGTGAACATAATTACAAATGTCTGAATGTGATAGTTGACAAAGCATTTCACATCCTTGTTGAATATTTAGATAAATCACACTAGCTAGCAAGTCTTAACCAAAATAAGAAACCTGAAACTTATGACACTATTATCCATCGTGTGTCCCATATCCTCTCGTGAGCAAATCAAAGCCAAGCCCAATAGCTTCTTGAACTGGCTATACTTCATTCTCATATAGGTGGACTGAAACTTTTATGCCCATGTAATCAAGCACCTATGCTTAATCAGTCTATTAAGAGTAAACAGTCATTCTCTTGTCATTACAAAACTTAAGCACAAAACTTACCTCTGCGACGGTTTTAAAAGCTATGCGTGCTAACACAAACACTATACAATAAGTCACTCGTCAAGGTCTTGTCATCAAATCAAGTATCAAGAAGAGGCACTCCCACTAGTAGTTGTCAAGATAGGGCTTATACCCGTCACCCTTGATGATTTAATCACCAAGTTTTTGGACAATCCCTTAGTCAAAGAATTAGCAAGGTTCTCACTTGAAGGCACATAACTAATAGTCATTATCCCATCCTTGAAGAGTAACATGAGTTTATGTGTGTATGCATGTCTAGGTCCAATATGCTTTGGCGTGTCATTGTAGACATGACTATACACCTTAGCTAGAGTAAACTTACTATCACAGTGTATAGAGATTGGATCATAGGCTTATGCCAAATAGGCAACTCCAACATGTTAGGAAAGTGTCCTAAAATCACCCAGTTTCTTGATCCCACAATTAGTTGTTTCCTAATTGTATTAGGATATTATTTAGGTTTCCTTATTATGTTGGGTTTCCTAATTGTATTAGATTCTAAATCTAATTGGAGTGGGAGTCAAGGTAGGTTTATAGGGAGTTTTTCCTATAAATAGTGGGTCTTGATCACTTTGTTTTGTGTGGCCAAGTTTGGGGGCATCTCCTATGGGAGGAGGTGTTTCTGATATTCCAATGGTGAGAGAGGTTTTGTTGAGAGTTTCGGGTGGATCTCTTTCGGTGTTTGAGATCTTTGTAATACTCTCTTTGTTGGATTTCGGGAGGAGATCATTCGTTGTACTCTCTACCATAGTGGATTCGTTTGTGCTTGTGCCGCCCGTGGTTTTTTCCCGATTTGGGTTTCCACGTAAAAATCTTTGTGTCCCCTTTATCTTGCACTAATTTATTCTTTCTCGATGTCCAGTAGTCATCTTATTTTGATCAATATTGCTCTTATTATTAAAACCCTAACACAACATCTAATTCCGAAGCCACTCAGCTTCCTTACAAGCCGCGGCAATGCTATTAATCCGGATGCCATGGTGGAATCTGAAATACAACTTTGTTTCTTGGAAGCCCAAGAAACAATTCCACCACCAAGCATGAAAAGCCACCCTGTGATTAAGGAATAGTCCTCCTTATCACTAGGCCAACTTGCATCGAAGTATCCCTGTAATATGATGTATGCAAGCTCACAAAGATCAGAGTATTGAACTTACAAACACCATACAGTCACACACACGCTGCTGAATGTAATAGAACAAAGCTAATTGGATGCAATTAGTTGGAATAGATGACAACCCAACAAGGAAAATAAAGATAGACTTGCTTACAACTGATACAGACACACCACATCTACAATCAAGGGCAAAGAACTCTCACATTCACACCCCTACAGATACACCAGAATATGAATGAGCAAGCTCAGCTAACACTTGCTGGATTCTTGCCAAAGTCCAGTGACAAGTGCTGAATTAACCAAGGATCAAGAGTTATTTGACACTCACAAACATACAGAGGTTCTAAGACATTCGAGAGTACTATTGAACAAACACTGATAATTCATTCAGCTGCTGAAACACAGCATATATAGTACAATTAAGCAGTTTGATTAGCAGCTGCTTAAGCATAAGCATTCTGACTAATCTCACTGGCTTAATCTAACTTGCAAAGCTTAAAATAAATATAATGCATTACATCTTAATCTATCTAATACTATCCGGATTACATTTTCAAAGAAAATAAAAGAAAAACACAAGCTTTGCTCTGATTGGACCAACCACCAAAAGAGTGGCAATTGGAACCAATCAGAGGCTTTCCTGCCTAAGGGGGTAAAAATATAGTTACTGAGGTAATTCCCGCGCAATCCTTAAACTGGAAATAGCCTCAACAGCTTAGGGATAGATAGGAAAAGACCAGAATAACCCCTATAGAGCTGTAGGCAAAAGACTTAGCTCATAACTGGGGTTCTGCAAAAACTGATATATGCAGGAACCCTGGTTTTGTTGCTTGTAACTCGAGGATACCATGCTTGAACATGCTGGGACTTGACTTGGACTTGAAAATGGCATGGCAAAGAACAAAAAACCTCTAGGGAACCTTTGCTGAATCTTCCTCAATCCAAAAATATCACATTAAGAAAGACTGTTGCTTGGACTGTTGCTGTTGGGAACTGGACTCGGTCTGAATGACCAATGCCGATGGGCTGGATGGCTTTAGTTGCCAAAACATGCTTCACAAGGGTGTAACAAGCTTGGATGGATGCTGTTGATGGGTTGGTGAGTGATTAAGATGATGTAGAACTCCTGTGCAAGGACTGAACTGTTTGGTGACCTGCTGTGATTGCTGGACTTTGGAAGCCTGCTGTGGATTTGCTTCCAATGCTGTTGAGTTTGGTAAATCAGCAAGGTCTCTTCCTTCTCCTCGTGTTGCTGTTGAAAGTGCTGGTGAGGTTGCTAATGATGCCTCCTTTCCTGATGATGTTGCTGCTGCTTGTTGTTATGATGGATGGTCTCCATCATCCTCCCCAGGTCGATGAAAGTTTGTCCTCAAACTTGGAAGGTCTTCATCTGCTGAAAAATATGGCCTAAGATCTGCTACATTGAAGGTGGCTGAGCCTCCATACTCTTCAGATAAATCCAATCTATAGGCATTATCTCCGATTCTTTAAGCACTTCAAATGGTCCATCTGCACTTGGTAGTAACTTGCCCTTTCTCTTGCTTAGAAACTTGTCCTTCCTGAGATGGATCCAAACTAAGTCTCCTGGCTGGAAGGTTACCTTTTTCCTCTGTTTGTTGGCTTATGTAGACACCTGCTCAGTATATTTGGCAATTCTCTCCCTCACTTGTTGGTGAAGCTCCTTAATTTGATTTGCTCTTTTACCTGCTTCAAAACTAAATTTGACAGAAGTAGTTAGTGGAACTAAATCCAAAGGGGAAATTGGATTTTTACCATAGACTACTTGGAATGGTGAGTAGTCTGTGGCCATTGATGGTGCTTTGTTGTAGGCAAACTCAGCATGGGGCAAAAGAGTGTCCCATCCTGCTTTATTTTTGTGAATCGGTGCTCTCAATAGGACTCCAAGTGTTCTATTAGTGACCTATGTATGTCCATCAGTTTGTGGATGGAAAGTGGTGTTGTATTTGAGCTGTGTGACCAATTTCTTCCACACAGTCACCCAAAAATGGCTCAAAATCTTGGCACTCCATGCAATCTGACTATCTCTTGAAAGAATAAATCAGCAATCTTGGTGGCATCAAAGGTGGTGTGGCAAGGAATGAAGTGTGCCATCTTTGAAAATCTGTCTACTACCACCATCACTGAATCTTTGTCTCTCTGAGTTCTTAGCAAACCCACAATAAAATCAAGGCTGACATCTTCCCACGGGGTACTTCGAACTGGCAATGGGGTGTAGAGGCCTTGGGGTAGGTTGTGTGACTTGGCCAGCTGACATACATTGCACCTATTCAATAAATGCTTAAAATCCTTCCTCATTTTTGGCCAACTGTAGTGCTCTTTCAACATCATCAATGTATTCTCTACTCCAAAATGACCTGCTAAACTCCCTCCATGGACTTCTGAAACGAGTAACTCCGTGAAAATGCTTCTTAGAACACATAGCCTGCTTCCCTTGAACAAATAACCTTGGTCTACATGATGTAGACCATGGGGTTGTGCTGACACTTCTGGTAAAATTACTTAAATTCTCCATCTTCTTGGTACAAAGCTTTCAAATGCTCAAAACCCAAAATTCTAGAATAAAGTATGTGAAGCAACATATACCTTCTACTTAGTGCATCTGCTCCCTTGTTTAGCACTCCTGATTTGTGATGGATCATGAAATGATACTGCTGCATGTACTCTACCCAAACTACATGCCTAGGGTTGAGCTTGTGTTGTCCATGAATGAACTTCAGGGCTTCATGATCAATGTGAAGAATAAACTCTCCTCCAATCAAGTAGTGATTCCAGTGTTGCAGTGCTCTTATGATTGCATAGAACTCTTTATCATTCACACTGTACTTCCTCTTTGCATCATTAAGCTTCTCACTGAAATAAGCAACTACTCTCCCTTCTTGTGACAGGACTGCTCCAGTTCCAACTCCAGAAGCATCACATTCTACTTCAAAAACCTTGCTGAAGCTGGGCAGGGCTAGAACTGGTGCTGAAGTAAGCCTCTCCTTGACTTCTTCAAAGGCTTTCTGGGATGCAGCTGTCCAAATAAAGGACTTTCCTTTCACCACTTCAGTCATCGGTATTAGGATTGTGTTGAAATTTTTGACAAATATCCTGTAAAATGATGTCAGGCCATGGAAACTCCTAACCTGCTGAATTTATGTAGGTACAGGCCATTCCCTGATGGCTTTGATCTTCTCCTCATCAACTTGGATACTTTCTGCTGTGACAATGTATCTCAGGTAGGTCACTTGAGATGTAAAGAAGTGACACTTCTTGAGATTTCCATACAACTATTCTCTGCTCAAAATCTCTAAGACCTCTTACAAATGTCTTACATGTTCTTGCTCAGACCTGCTATAAACAAGAATATCATCAAAGTAAACCACAACACTCTTATATATGAGTGGCTTTAAGACCTTATTCATGAGTCTCATGAATGTGGATGGGGCATTAGTCAGGCCAAAAGGCATGACCAACCACTCAAATAAACCTCCCTTAGTCTTGAATGTAGTTTTCCACTCATCTCCCTCATAATCCTTATTTGACAGTATCCACTTCTCAAATCAATCTTAGAAAAGATTGCTGACCCATGTAACTCATCCAACATGTCTTCAAGCCTAGCTATAGGGTACCTATACTTGATTGTGATCTTGTTAATGGCCTTGCAATCAATGCACATTCTCTGACTCCCATCTTTCTTAGGCACTAAAAAGGCTGGAACTACACATAGACTTAGACTTTCCCTAAGCATTCCATTCTCCAATAACTCATCCACTTGCCTTTGAATCTCATTGGTATTTGCTGGTGTCATCCTATAAGTTGGCTTATTAGGCAACACTAATCCAGGCATAAGGTCAATTTATGCTGGATATCCCTCTTTGTGGCAAACTAGGTGGCATTTCTTCAGGAAAAACATGTTGATATTGCTGGAGTAAAGGTAGGAACAAAGCATTATCATTTTGTGGGTCTGAAGGCTCTTCAAGGTATAATAGGATCAAGTCTTTCTGTGTGCCAAACTCATGCTGATCAGATAATAGCAACACATCAAGACTAGGCTCAAGGCATAGGTTCTTAGACTTATTGGCTAATTGTGAAGGTTTCATGGGGGTAAGGATAATCTTTTTGTGGTTTAGGGTGAGGGTATTTGTATTGGCTCTACCACAATGGCTCACTGATTTATCATATAACCAAGGTCTACCCAAAAGCAAATGACACGCATCCATGGGCAAAACATCACACCAGACTTCATCTTTGTATGATTGAACAATTGAAAAATTCACAAGACATCTAGCAAAAATTTGGATACCTTTCCCTGATATGAGCCACTGAATGGTGTAAGGAGCTGGGTGGGGCTTGGTAGCTAGGTTTAGCTTCTTCACCATGGTGCCAGATGCTGCATTGGTACAACTTCAATTGTCAACAATCACTGAGCACACCTTCCCTCCAATGGTACACCTTGTATGAAAGATGTTCTCCCTTTGCTCTTCTGCTTCTTCTACTGCTGAACTGCTCAAAACCCTCCTGATCACCAACATCTCACCTTCAGCCTGACCCTCTTCTATGGCATCATCAAAGACAGGATCATGCTCAGGCTCCTCAAAAACCTGTTCTTCTTCTTGCACATATTCAGAGTAATTAAACAAGGCTGCTTGGTACTCAGCAAGAGTAACAATTCTCTTGTTTGGGCATTCTGAGGCAATGTGCCTTAGACCTTGACACCTGAAACACCTTCTCTCATTAAATGATCTTCCTGCTGGAGCTAGGGGGTCTTTGGGGATAGGTTTGGGGCTGTGTTTGAGGGGGTTTTGGGGGTGGGAATCTATTTTGTGGTGCTTGGGATGGCTGTGGTCTAGGGGTGGATTATATGCTCGCTTTTGATAAGAATTAGGTTGTTTTTGTTGATATGCTTTGGGTTGGGGCTTGGCTAGATACTCCCTGGACCTGTTCTTCCTTTGCTACTCCACTTTGTGAGCCTTAGAGCTCAACTCTTCCAAGCTGGAATAAGTATGAAGCTCTACAACATTTCTGATGCTGTCATTCAACCTTGACAAGTACCTCACAAAAATCTGCACATCATTCTCCTTCAAATCACACCTCCACAACAAATGTTGAAACTCCTTAGTGTACTCTTCCATAGATTTTCCTCCCTGAACCAACTGCTGCAACTTAGAATAGTTAGACTGCATATAATTCTTAGGCAGAAACTTCTCTTTCAACTTCTTTTTTATTTTCTCCCAAGTTCTGACCTTATCTTTCCCAGGTTTCTCTAGTCTTCTCTTCTGTAAATTACTCCACCAAGTTGAAGCATGTCCCCTCAATTTGAGAGCTACAAGCTTAACTTTGCTTTCATCAGAAACCTCCTTAAGATCAAACACCCTCTCTATAGTCTGCAACCAATCTAAGAAGATTTCAGCATCTAAATCTCCTTTAAACTCGGGTATCTCCACTTTGAAATCTAACTTTTCTACTCTTCTTTCTTCCATGTCTTCCCTCTCTTCTCTATCACCTCTCCTCCTAAGTTGTTGATCTCCTCGTCCACCTCTCATTCTATAGCTCCTCCTAATGAACCTCCTATTTGCTGGAGATCTCCTACCAACTTCTCCTGTGAAACTAGAGTCTCCTAATGGATTTTCCTCCTCTCTTCTTCCAAGATATCCTCTTCTTCTAATTCCTCCTCTTCATATCCCTGATCTCTCTCAAATTCATCCTCCTGAATCTGTTTTTGCTTCAAATACACATAATTCTTCAGCTGATCCTTCAAATACTTCACTTGTCTCTCCATTTTATATTTCTCTCTCAAAGCCTGCTCTACAATCTTCTGAGGTGTCTTACTGCTGCTCGACATCCTGAAAATCACAAACAAACTTCCTCCAAGACAGAACACATGCTCTGAGTCTAAGATGATGTATGCAAGCTCACAAAGATCAGAGTATTTAACTTACAAACACCATATAGTAATACACACACTGTTGAATGTAATAGAACAAAGCTTATTGGATACAATTAGCTGGAATTGATGACAACCCAACTACGAAAATAAAGATAGACTTGCTTACAACTGATACAAACACACCATAGATGCAATCAAGGGCAAAGGACTCTCACATTCACACCCCTACAGATACACCAGAGTATGAATGATCAAGCTCAGCTTACACTTGTTGGATTATTGCCAAAATCCAGTAATAGGAGCTGAATTAAGCAAGGATCGAGAGTTATCTGATACTAAAATACAGAGGTTGTAAGACACTTGAGAATACTATCAAACACTGATAATTCATTCAGCTGTTGAAACATAGCATATATAGTACAACTAATCAGTTTGATTAGCAACTGCTTAAGCATCAACATTCTGACTAATCTCCCTGGCTTAATCTAACTTGCAAAGCTTAAAATAAATACAATGCATTACATCTTAATCTATCTAATACTATTTGGATTACATTTGCAAAGTAAACAAAAGAAAAACACAAGCTTTGCTCTAATTGGACCAAACACCAAAAGAGTAGCAATTTGAACCAATCAAAGGCTTTCCTGCCTAAGGGGGTAAAATTATAATTACTGAGGTAATTCCCGCGCAATCCTTAAACTGGAAATAACCTCAACAGCTTTGAGGATAGATAGGAAAAGACAAGAATAACCCCTATAGAGCTGTAGGCAAAAGACTAAGCTCATAAATGGGGTTCTGCAAAAACTGATATATACAGGAACCTATGTTATGTTGCTTGTAACTCGAGGACACCATGCTTGAACATGTTGGGGCTTAACTTGGACTTGAAAATGGAATGGCAAAGAACAAAAAACTCCTAGGGAGCCTTTGTTGAATCTTCCTCAATCCAAAAATATCACATTGAGAAAGACTGCTGCTTGGACCGTTGCTGCTGGGAACTGGACTTGGTCTGAATGACCAATGCTGATGGGCTGGATGGCTATAGGTGCCAAAACTTGCTTCACAAGGGTGTAACCAGCTTGGATGGATGCTGCTGATGGGTTGGTGAGTGATGAAGATGATGTAGAACTCCTGTGCAAGGACTGAACTGCTTGGTGACTTGCTGTGATTGCTGGATTTTGGAAGCCTGCTAGTTCTGCTGCATTTTATTCCAATGCTGCTGAGTTTGATAAATCAGCAAGGTCTCTTCCTGCTTCCCGTGTTGCTGTTGAAAGTGCTGGTGAGGTTGCTGATTATGCCTCCTTTGCTGATATTGATGCTGCTGCTTATTGTTCTGCTGAATGGTCTCTATCATAAAACCAAGGGTTCCTTATAGTGAAGGGCATAGTTAACGGTTTTTTTAAGGTATGTTAATACCCTCCTTATTACATGTTAATGGTACTCAGTGGGATTACTAGTGTAGCTACGTAATTTGCCTATTGCTTAAGCAATGTTTGGCAATGTGCTTGTCATGGTCTACATCAAGATACCAATAATCTTATCCACTCTTCTTGACAAATAGCTCTTCCTTTATTCTTAACTTAATAAAAGCTTTCATTCAAAGGTGTGAAGACCGGAGCAAGATCATTACATTCAAACTTCTCCAACACCTATTCAATATAATGGGATTGTGAAAGGCTAATATCATCATTATTTCTAATGATCTTAATGCACACAATAAGATCTGCGTCACCCATGTACTTCATGCAAAACTTAGACGAGGGAAAACTCTTGGTATTCTCAACTTGTTCCATGTCAGTATAAAAACTCAACATGTCATCCACATACAAGGTTTTTTGCATTTTGGGCCTCGAAGTATATGGGTATTTATTTTCTGGACCCTTGGTTTTCATTGTTTATTTTTGGGACCCTAAAGCTTATGGATTGAATAAAAAAGGACCATACAACCATAATCCATTTCTCATCGTCCTAAACTATATTCACATTATACTTCTTTTTCATCACCCATAATCCATTTCTCATCGTCTCATAATCACACTCATCACAACCATACAACCATCCATACACCACTTTTTCTAAATCATCCACGTTATCTCATCTGGGTTTGAAATCAAGCGGCAACTCAAGCGATCAAAGTCATCATTGCGCCATCTTAAGCAAGGTTCGATTTCTTATTTTTCACTGTTGTAATTAATCATGTAATTCCTCATTTATTTCCGTTCTTGTACATATTTTGTAAAATAAAAACCGCATTGTTGTATATTACATGATTTGAATTAATCAAACTTCTCCCCGCTCTCTTTCTTTTCAATGTTGATTTTAGTAGAGTCTGTTTTATAACAGGAAGATTCGAGAGTTCTTATAACTCTCAAATTCGTAACCTTACCCCCAAATCTAAAAATCGGGTTCGTAGACCGGAGTCTTTCTTTTTTATTTTATGGTTTGTCGATTTCCTTAAATCGGCTGGCGACTCTTTTACAATTTATAAATTCGTTTAATTATTTAAAGTATTTGATTTCCTACAGAAAATAATTTAATTCTTATCCAATGCTAATGATAGGTTAGGTCCGAGGAGAAAAGGGCCAGAAATTAGTAAAACCTAGGCGGGTTTTACTAATTTCTACCCATTATCTCCCTGGGTCTGGAAGCGAGAGGTCCGGCCCAGGACTCATCAAAGGTTTTGATGACTTCTGGTGGCCCGCTCACTTCTTGGGCCCAGATTTATCAAGTGGACCGGGATTAAATAATTATGAGATTATTTATGTGTAATTTTCGGATAGTTTAAGTAGCAAAAACGGGTTTGTAAATAAATAAAGATTCATCACCCCGAAAACGAATTTCAAAAATTAAAAATATCCTTATTTAAGGATTAAGAAATCTTAGTTGGCTCTCGATCACTAATGTAGCGCATCACGGAAAAAGGGTCACTTTTTCTTGGGTCCTACAGATTGGCGACTCCACTGGGGACTTAAACTTTAAAAAGAGGGTAAAACTTGAAAAAATCAAATTGATTTGAAATGTGTAAAAGGGAGAAGTTAATTTATTTTCGCTTTTATTATTCTTTCAGGCATCCCTTGCATATCGGGCCACTAATCGGGTCTTTTGACACGTTAGCACAAAGGCGACGGTTTAAGTTACCTAGGATTTCCCGTGAGAGCGGGAAGCCTCTACTATGGGGATGAAGTCTACATCTCTAAGCATTTAGTCGCTCCTCTCCCTATGTCACACTCCGAGAGCTTCCTTGAACTTCTTTGAGAAATACCCCAACTGCTTACCTTATGGTATGAAGAACCGGGGCGAAGGCATGCAGTAGGCTATATACCCAACCATAAAAGTCCATAAATTTAGAGCTTTGGTTTAGGATACCCCTTCATGTGTATGCTATGTGCTATGTGTATCCCTCCCCCTTTTCTTGTCTTTTTGTAAAGAGTCGGCCCTAGTTTTGAGGTTTTGTTTTAGTTCATATAAAATTCATTGGGTTGAGAAAAGGATTATTTATTAATTAATATAATTAACTCAAAGGCATTTTGGTTAGCCCTTGTGGAAGGGCCCATTTATGCTTGAAAGTTGATTATCTTAATTAATAAATAAAAATTGACTCACCTTTGATGATATTATATGACCCTTTATGAAATTCTCTTAACAAAGGTCCAAAACAATTAATTAAAAGTCTAACAAAGTTAATGGATAGCGTCTTAGACTGCATAATAGTCACTAGGCTTGAGTAAATTAATTTATCGATTTAATTAATAAATCCATCACATTTATGGTCGGCCCGCTGTTAGGCCCAACCATATTGGATTTGTCAATTAAGCCCGTAAATTGATTATAACTCGTTTATTGTTGACTTTATCCAGTCCTTTACAATATTTGTTTCCCCGAGTAAAAAAGAAAAAGAGTATAAAAAGGAAAGGGTAATTGGATTCTAATAATACGAACTTTGACCCCCTGTTGGCTACAGTAACACGACATCGAGTTAGGGATTATTTGACTCGCTGGAAACATGAGTTGGCAGGCAGAGCACGTGGTCTTTGCTCTCAGTCTTTGCCAGGTTAGATTATGAGATTAAAAAAAGCCATATCAGCAAAGTTTTCCCTCCTTCACTTATTTCATTAACAACCATTTTACCTAAAATTAACTCCTGTCTCTTTCCTTCATCTCCATCTCCTTCCTTCATCTTCATCGTCAGTCTTCACAACCCAGATCTGGGTTTGAAATTTTTTTGCTCATCTTCTGCAAAGCTCCATCTTCGAATTTCGAATTTCGAATTTCGAAGTGATGAAGTCTGATGGAGTTTCGAGTGGGGCTTCCTCTTGGTGGACTGCGAATCATGGAAGGATAAAGTGTGAACACGGGATCCCTGCTGTGCGTAAGATTTGTCGAGGGGGAGAAAATGCTAGGTTAGGGTTCTATGGATGTCCAATGTGGAAGGTAAACACTAAAATTTGAGGTTTTTGCGTGTGATTTTCGTATCTGGGGGAGGGGGGTTGAAATTAGGGTTTTTTCGAGTTTGGGTTTTGGGATGGTTTTTCCAGAAATTGAACTAACTTCTGGTTCTGGTTTCAGTCGAAGCACCTTGACTGTGGATTCTTCAAATGGGAAAAGGATTTGGTTGGGGAAGTTGAAATTGGAACTGTTGAAGGTTTGGTGGAGCAGAACAAGATACTGAAAGAGAGGATTGAACAATTGTTGTCAGAAATTGGAAGTGTTGCACACTTGAAGGAGGTGAATCTGGGCTTGAAGAAAAAACTTACAAAGGAAAAAGAAAAGAGAATCAAGGCAGAGGAAGAAATTGTCATGCTGAAGAAGAAGGCCTTTAACAAGTCTTCAATGGAGGTTTTAGGCATAGTTTTTGGTATGTTACTGGTTGTCCAGTTTCAAAGTGGATGTAAGATTTGGGTGGGTACAAAGGCATGTTGTGCATCTGAACAATATGGGGTAGTTTAGGGTGGGCAGTGATGAATTTTGTGGATGTAAGCATCTTGGGGTGGATAGGTGGATAGGTGTTGTGATTTGGTGAACAATGAATGGCAAATTGAATGAATGGATCAGTTGCATTAATTGTTGTCAGTTCATGAGTTGATGTAGTTCATATTTTGTGACAAAAAACAGTGTGTAAATCACATCGAATGGAATATTTCATGTTGATAAGACAGATATAGACAACAGTTCATATTATTCAAACTGACAGATTAAAAGTTTGTATTATTGTAACTGACAATTCGAAAGTTCATAATTCTCAAACATTGAATACTAAAACTTTGTATTATTAGTGGTTTCAAATGTGGAAGTCCATGTTATTGAGACTTGTATTATATAAACTTTATATTATTGAAAATGACGTATTTAAAATTGAAAAACAGGTGTAGACAAAAACAGATGACAGATTTAGAACAAAACAGTTGACAAAAACATCTGATTACATTGACTAAATAACATCATCCAAATTACACCCAAAAGATTCTATGTGTTTCAATCACAAAATGACATCAATTACTGCCAAATATACAACATCATCAACTTAATTACAGCAATATAGAGTTATAGGGTTTGCTGCTACAAAATCATCAGTATGGAAGCATCTTTTGAGGATTGAAAGCAGGAGCTTCTTCCAACAAAAAAAAAAAGTGGGTGGTGGCATGGAGAATCTTTAGGATTGTGATGCCCCACTTTGTTGACCATTCCCTTCACTTTGTTGTCCTCCACCAACAACATCACCAACCACCTATCCAATGGAAAAAGTAGGGAAACAAGTTTAATTATTGAACCCTAAAAACACATTAACAAAAATAAAGGGAAAATAAATACATAAGTTTGGTGTGAAGCAATAAAAACTTACCCCTCTCCCACTGCTACAATTGAACCAATCCCCAATGTTGCCCTTCATTCCTCTTCCTCTACCTCTACCTTCAGCCCCTCCTCTGCCATGACCACCTCCCCTACCACTTTCAGATCCAGATCTGCCACCAGAAGAAACCCCTCTCCCCCCCAGATCCAGAACCCCTATAAGATCCCCTTCTTGGAACATACCCTGTGTCATCTTCTGTTTGAAACATCCTCCCAACTCCAATCACAGGTTGTTGCCCTCTGCCTCTGCCCCTGCCTCTACCTTTTCCCCTTCCATGTGCAGCTCCCCTCCCAGTGGTTTGTGTCCTATCACCCCTGCCACTGCCATGACCTCTACCACTATTATCACCTCTGGTAGCTGATGGTTGTTGAGCTGCTTCTGTTGTGGGACCTTGTTGAGGCTGCAATGGATTCCTCCTTGGCCTTCCCCTTCCTCTCTTTGCTGGAGGTGGGATGTTTGGATCTTGGGTGTATCGGGGGTCATCTTTGTTGGGACACTTCCTTTTAGTGTGACCTTGAGAATTGCAAATTGAACAAACCATCACCCTTCCATGCCTTGTAAGCTTCCCTGGTCTCTTAGGGTCTTCAGTTAGGCCTCTTCTTTTGTTCCTCTTTGGCCTACCTGGTCCAATTTGCTGGCCAGTGTCTCTCCCCCTCAACAGGTGGGATTCCAATAAGATAAACATCCAGATACTTAGCCTTCTTGTAGTACGGGTCCACATAATCATCAGGATCGTGCTTCAACCACACAGTACATGCTATGGCATGACAGCAAGGTATGTCAGTCAGATCCCACTCTCTGCAAGTGCAAGTTCTTTTGGTCATATCAACCTTACACTTGTCCACATTTAAGTTCACTTCAAATTGGTTGTTCAATGCTGGGTGAACATATGCACTCCTTGCTCTCTGCTTAGATTTCTCTAATTTAGTCCTGATCCTGGGGCAGATGTCATACTCAGATTCCTCCATGATTTTCTTCTTAGTTACAGCCCTCTCCATAAGTGATGCTCTGATTTCCTCCAGCATGTAGATGTAGTGTTTAGCCCTTGCTTGTACAATGTAAGCGTTGAAAGTTTCAGCCATGTTGTTGCATACAACATCACATTTGCTATCTGTCCTGAAAAAAGCCCTACAAAATTGGTTTGGATTCTCAGCAAGGAAATCTTCAGCTGCCTGCTGGTCTTCATCCTTAAGAGCATCAACAACATACTTGAAGTCTGCTTCATTGTATGCCTTCACACAGTTCCAAAATAGTAACTTGAATTCTTCACCCCTATGATTTTTCTTCCAGTTGGCATACTTGTGCCTAGCACAACACCTATGCTCAACATTGGGGAACACCTTTGGAACTGCATACCGTATGGACTGCAAATAATCACATTTGTTTGTCAGTACCTTCAAATGAAGTACATATTATTCATACTGATCAAAAATTAAGTTCATATTAATGAAATTGACATGAGGAAAAGTTCATATTATTGGAAGTGACATACATCAAAGTTTGTATTTATCAAAACTGCTAACTTAAAATGAAGTTCATATTATTCAAACTGACAAAACCGACACCCAACCAGAGCCATCAGATCCCCCTAGGCTTTCTTGCAAGTTTAACAGGAACCATTCCCAACTATCACTGTTCTCCCCTTCTGTTATAGTCCATGCAATGGGAAGCATTTGATTGATTCCATCTATTCCTATGGCAGCCAACGGACACCCACCAAGAAATGTTTTCAGGAAAGTACCATCAATGCAAATAATAGGTTTGCATCCCTTCAAAAACCCTTCTTTCATCCCATGAAAACACAAGAACAGCCTGTGGAACTCAGGAACATCTCTGTCACCATCTGGATTGGTACATAATTTGAATTTGCTGTCAGGTGCAGCACCCTTGAGTGCTTCCAAATAACTCCCAATCTTGCAGTAGTGGGACTTCATTGAACCATGCAGCATCTTGTGAGCTCTTCTTTTCACATCATAACAGAACCGCCTTGCTATCTCCAACCCAAACTCCTATATCACTTGGGCTTTCAGTTCTTTTGAAGGCCAATGAGGCATTTCCTTATACCTTGCAAGATAGTGTTGTGCTACCCAAGGGGCTTTCAACTGGCAGTTCTTTGTCATGCTCCTAGTGCAAGCATGATGGTTGTTAGCAGATCTCACCACAAAAGTCCTCAGCCTCTTATCCCATGAAACATATACCTTGAACTTACAGCTTGGTTGGCACACAGCCCCATATTTCCCAACCTTGCTGTCTGAGACACCTATTTTAACACTATAACCTCCATACAAACCGTACTTTGCAACTGCTTCTTTGAATCTTTTTACAGTCCCAAAAGTCATACCAACTTGCCACTCAAAATCCTTGAATTGTGTTTGGTCATCAACATTGCATCTCTTGGTCCTTTTCCTCAACATCCTTGGAATGTCATCTCCACTTTCTCCATCTGTCTCCATCTCAGCCTCAGAGTCATCGTAGTCTCTTACACAGTCATGAGGATGTTCTGTTGTGTCTATCCTTACACTACCATCATCTTTCAACACCTCCTCCCTCTGTTTCTTCTTAAACTCAGCCTCCTTCTCCTTGGCAGTCTTATATTCATCATATGAGGTATCAACTTCTTCATTTACAGAGTTTTCACCCTCAACATCATCATCACTTGATTCATCATCATCATCATCATCACACCCATCCTCACCATATATATCCAATCTTCTTCTTGCCTTCCTACCACCTGATTTAATTACATTCACAGTCACATCATCATCATCTGACTCATCTAGATCCTTTTTTCCCGGCACCCAAGTCTGATCATCAGGATCACTACTTGAATCATCATAGAAGACAACCTTCTCCTTGCCTTTATCAACCTGCTCCTTTCCTTTATCAACCTTCTCTGAAGACCTACCAACTGAAATGTCATTCTGTCCCAAATCATCACTACTTGAATCATTATAGAAGACATCCTTCTCTGAAGGCTCCTCAACATTCTGTCCCAAATCATGGTCATCAGCATGGGTAGAGGGTTCTAGGACTGGCTCATCAACTTCATAATGTTGGAAGGATGGTTGAATGATAGGTTCCTCAACAATGTGGTCAGGCTGGTTGGATGGTTGCATCTCAGGGTCATCCACTTGGGATTGTTGGGTGGTTGGTTCATTGAAAGGCTCATCCATTTGGGAATGTTGGGTGGTTGGTTCATTGAATAGGTCATCCACTTGGGAAGATGGCTGGGTGCTTTGATGCATCTCAATGTCATCTACTTGAGTAGATGCCTGTGTTGTGGGTTGCTCAGCAACAGGATCATCCATTTTTGCAGGGTTGGTTTTGGACTTCACCCTCCTAAAAGGGGATTTGGGAATCACAGATTTAACTCTCTTTCCCCCACAACGGCTTGGGATGCTATGCAATGGAGTTTTTTTGGGAGTCTTTGATGCCCCTCTTTTAAACCTCTTCCTTGATTTCCCAGAAGGTGACACAGGGGGGGTCCCAAATACCCAACTACATCATCTAATATGGCCTCATCCACTGTGTGCACAACATACACAGTTATCTCCCCATATGTCATTGCACAGTTTAGCATATCAATGCTCTCAAAATGTGTGAAACACCTCGTCAATGACGACTTCAAGTCCAAACCAGGTATGGAATAGTACACAATTTCCACATTAGTGTACCCTTCATCCTTAACAAGCCCTACTATCTCCAAATAACAGAGTTTATCAACATCATAAGCCTCATATCTTACCAAGTCACCCTCATATCTATATTCTGGGTCCTCCACAAACTTACCCCATAGTAAATTGTCAAATTCACCAAATCAAAAGTCATCGTTCTGCATAAGACAAAAAACAGGAAAAAATGTTACCATTTTGTTCAGTTTTAAACCCCCAAATTCGAACTTTCAAGTAACTCTAACTTTAAATGATCAAATTCCCCACTAGATTCCCTACCCAGAAACCCTAAACTGTAAAAAAACGAATTTTTCTCCAAAAAAACAGAATCTTTTGGCCTATGAAAGCTAGGGTTTTGGTCGACATTGTCATCATTTCAAGGAAGAAAACAACTAACCTCTGCTTCTGCTCTTACCGTTGCACAGTGTCGATCGAGGCTTGCTATGACTACTGGAGACGTCACCTGCAGCAGCTGATTGATGGAGATTTGCAAGCACTTTCACAAAACCCTTTCCCAAACCCATAATTCTCCTTCGCAGATGATAGAGAGAGAATAGACGATGAAGATGATGGATGAATGTTACAGTAGTTGAGGGGCCTTTTTTCAAAACAAAAATTTTAAAAAAAATACCTAACGTACAGTTGGTCTGGAGGGAAATTAAGAGGCTAACATGACATTTTTTTAGGTCAACTGCTGAGGTAGCAAGGTCAAACAAGGAAGAACACATGCCTTGCCTGCCAACTCATGTTTCCGGCGAGTCAAATAATCCCTAACTCGGTGTCGTGTTACTGTAGCCAACAGGGGGTCAAAGTTCGTATTATTAAGAATCAAATCGAAAGTTCGTATTATTAAGTCTTATATGGCCCAAAGTTCGTATTATTAGAATCCAATTACCCAAAAGGAAAAGGTCAAAAAAAAAGTGGGTTGTCGGTCTTGTTGAATACTATTCTAGTCCACATAATAGCCAATATGGTTTGAGTTGTCTGAGTTGTCGGGCAAAGTTACGGATTCTCCTTAAAACGGTCGGCCTGTGGATTGGGCCCATCCGAATTGAGAAACACTGACTAAAGCCTGTCAACTTATGACCCGTTCGCTATGTTGACTTTATCCGGCCCTTTATAGTGTTCTGTTTTTAGGTCCATATAGAGTTAGGCCATGCACTCCCAAAAAGTGGGTGAGTCCCTTGTGTCAGCATATATGTGTCGAGTTGGTTAGGATCATATAGGTCATCTAGGACATGCATGCATCGAGTAGAACGTGTCGGAGTATGTCATCGAGTGTCTTAACTTTGAATTTCCATGCAGGCATCATTGGTGATCGACTCTGAGCCCGCATTCGAGATCCACGAACCGGTCGTTTGATTCCGAACCCTTGCTACGATCCGTCTGCAACTAGTGACTACATCATGTCTGGAGAGCAATTCCAAGAGATCCCGGTCCAGAGCACCGTAGCCAACATCATGAAGCATTTGGATGACCTCTACACCAAAATGCAAGGTCTAGTATTTGCCAATACCTTAGAACAGGAGCAGAAGATGGGTAAAAGACTGAGTGAACAGCAACAAGCGATGGACGGTATGCTACAAGCCATCACTAAGATCAACACCAAACTGGGGTTGAATGTTGAGGAGGACAATGAAGAAATGCAGGGATATGAGTCCGAGCCTGAAATCATCAAGATATCCTCAGATTCTGGAGGAATTGGGATATCCAAGACAAAGGTCACTACCCCTGAGGCATCTAAATTCATAAAGGACCCTGCTGTTAAGGCTGTTGAACAAAAATTAGAAAGCCTTACCAAAGCAATGAGAAATGTGCCGGCCTTTGCTAACAAATATCTGGAGGTGCCATTGCCTGTTCAATCAATTCTGAAAGGTAGCCGATAAAGTAGAAGTACAAAATATTCGGTTCAAACCTTCTAAGAACCCAGTTCATCACATCGAAGAGTTCATGAGGCTAGCACCATTAAACCGGATCGATGTCGGTTTATACTCTACTGTTTTCCCATACACTCTAGATGGCGAAGCCAAGGTGCGGTATCACGCTTTACTAACCCAAACAAAGGCCGATTGGAATGAACTATTCAAAGCATTCATTAATCACTATAGTCACATCCAGAGGAAGCAAGCTACGGTGGATGACTTGACCACCATGAAACAACGAGATGACGAATCCTTCCTGGATTACTTTGAGCGATGGCATACCAAGTTGTGTCACATCAATGAGACGATTCCTCTCCGCCTACAGCTGTCCACTTTCAAGCAAGGGCTAAAATGTAGCTTATCCAAGCACTTGGGATACCACGTCATCAAAGACTTTGACTATTTGAAGGACATCTGTGTCCAACTAGAGGCGATGCATAATGATAAGACTACTTCGCCTGGATGGAAGGGGTCTAGTTCCAACAGGAGGGCCACTAGTGCGCCTAGCCACCTTCCTAAGGTCATGGAAACTATCTCTATCCAGCGCAAGGGGCCTTTCATACCAAAATATGAGTCTTACACACCCTTGGACGTTTCTGACTCACAAGCTCTTGATCGATTGGTCAAGAAAGGGTTTTTGGTCCTACCTTCGCCAAGAGAAGAGTCAGCAACAAAAGGGAAGAATTTGGATCAATTTTGCCACTACCATCGTTGCCGAGGACATGATACTGAGAAATGCTGGTCTCTCAAGAACAAGATAGAAGACATTATAAGGGATGGGACACTTCCCATGCCAAAAGCTACCCAAAAGCCTAACAATGAAAGCAACCCGATGCCCGAGCATACAAATGCTATTTTTCATGGAGTTTGTAGCTTTGATCCTTCCACTTTGATTGTTGAAACGGGACAACCTGTCCCCGAGGTGTTTGGCTTTCATGAAGACCTATCCATTCATGGTATTTGGGATAGTGATGACGATGAGCAACATGAATACTCTAAGATGGAATGGATGGAGACGGATGAGCCAACATCAGATGATGTAGCATTTCTCACTCGATCAGGCCGCCATAACAACATGAACGGCACAACCCCAATGATTGTTTCTAATCCTACACCAATGGCTACCAACGACAATCACGTTCCGCCTGAAGATCCCCTCCTTACACAACTCAAGAAGACTAGAGTTGAAGTTACTATCTGGCAGCTGATTTGCACCTCACAAGCACATAGACAAAAGATGATGGATGCTCTTACTGCATTAATAGTATCTCCCACGACAACTCCTGAATCTTTAGTTGCTCATGTGACTACCTAGCAAGAGGCTATCACCTTTAGGATTGAAGATCTGCCTCAGGGAGGGGCATCCCACAACAAAGCACTCTATCTTACAGTGCAATGTTCCAACAAGACCATCCCTCTAATTTTAGTTGACAATGGCTCAGCTGTGAATGTGTGTCCTTGGAGGACGGCACAGAAATTGGGAGTCCAACAACAACACTTGGCTCAAAATGGTGTACAACTAAGGGCTTATGACAATTCTCCTCGAAAGTCGGTTGGGTCCATAATATTGCCCATTACTACAGGCAAAATCACTCGGAATGTGGAGTTCGTGGTGCTAGACATTCCAGCCTCCTTCAATCTACTATTAGGGAGGCCATGGCTTCATGAATGCAATGGTATAGCATCTACCTTACACCAGAAGGTAAAGATGTTGGTGCAAGGACAAGTTATCACTATCTCGGGAGAATCCATCAATGCTGTCTTCACTCCCAAGCAGGCTACCCTTGAAGTAGAACACAGTTCTATGGACGAAGAACTGCACAACTTTGAACTTGTGGCGACTTTAAGCTAGGATGAAGCTTCCTTTGACTTCGATCCCTACTCAAATCCCGAAGTGCATGCCATACTCAAGAGACAAGGACATTTCCCTAAGATGCCGTTAGGAAGAAACCCGAAAAACAAGATTCCTCCTGTGTTCAAGACATTTAAGTAGAAGGGAAGGTTTAGTTTAGGGTACAAGCCAACTGAGAAGGAAGTTGGGCTCGCCAAGAAAGCCATAGCTGAGCAGAAGAGGATGGACAATCCTTCTACCTTGTTCCAAATGAAGCCTTATCCACTCACTCTGAATGGACAGTTTGTTAGGGAAGGTGATAACTTCCCTTACTATGGGTTCCCTGAACCACACTACCTGAAGAACAAGGGAGTTCAAGTTGCTGGGTTAGAAGTTTTCAATGACTGTACCATTAATATGGCTACTGTTTTTATCCCCGCTCGGGACAAACAGCCACCATTGGAATGGACTCATCTTGCTGGGAGCAACATATTTGGCATGTTGTTCGGACAAGAAGCTATTAAGGAAAAGTCTGAAGCTGACGCTGTTATTCACTACAAGAAATATGGCTATTTGTGGAATTAAATTTTGCCACAAAATATATAAATATTGCTACAATAGGCTTTTGTAGCATTTTTCGGAAATGCCACAAGGATGCCACAAATGCCTTGTTACAAAAGGCTTTTGTGGCAATTTTAAAATTGCCACAAATTATGAGGTTTTTGTGGCATATTTTGAATTGCTACAAATGTTAAAATGCTACAATATCATACAATTTGTAGCAATTTTACTTTGCCACAAAACTAACTTTGCCACAAATGTACATTATTTGTGGCATATATGATTTGATACAAATAATATTTTAATTCTAGAGGAGCATTTGTGGCAATTTATGTTTGCCACAATATGTATCTTTAATTATTGAATAGTTATAAAATTTACAATATTGCTCGTAATGATGCATGTAGTAGATAGTCATGGTGTGTGTGTGTGTGTGTGTGTGTGTGTGTATATATATATTGTAGAAAATGTAAACTAAACATGGAAAGAAGACTTTGTTCATAAATAATAATTTTTACCTATCAAACATCAAAATTGTTATAGTTTGGTTTCTTGGAGCGATAGGTGTAAGCACCACTATTGTTCAAAATTAATTAAGAAAATAAAAATGCCTAAACTAAAATCTTCATGCTCGGTAGCCTCAACGAACTTTGTATCTGCAACATCATCTTCGTCTGCATTACATATCGTGCAAGAAGTCCCTGATTGAATGTGTAACTGCAAAGAGAAAACAACTTTATTAAAAGTATTCTTAAAAATATACTACAAAGAATTCGGCAACATTTCCCCTAAAAATTGGTAATATCCTAGGCAAAGTGTCTTACATATCAAATTCACATAATAATAATAACCTCAACGGCCACACGCCGGAATACATCACGAGCTACACACTCGAAGTCCAATCAGATACATATACATACATAAATATAAATCTATATGAGGCAAGTTACGCACCATACCTTTAGTACTGTCTATTAGGACTTGAGACTTGACCCACGAAAGGACGGAGATGTGATTGTCTATGATCATTTGCAATTATGTTTCTTCTATTTCTGCATATCTCAAAGTTGGGTCTCCAATTGCACGAAAATACTACCCCTTTACTTGCAAAATATGCTAGAAAATGAAAAAAAAAAAAGCAATTAGAGTTAAAATTTCGTATACCTCATAAAAATTCAGACAATTATAAAGAAGTTTATTAGGTGGTCGAACAATACCAATTATTGCACTTGTAAATAATGGATATCCACCTGCTTGCAAAATCAATAAAAAAAATGAATTAATTATTAGTAATTGAAACTAAAAAATTCACATACACCATAAACTGAATTATATAATAAAGTTCGTTTAGGAACAAACCATTTGTTATACAATGTATTGAATAGGTATTGGTGATCTGAGGACATCAACAATGTGATAGCATAGGCTGAGAAAAAGTATCATGCCTCTTGTGTCTTTTTTTTTCCACTACATCATTACCATGATAACTATCACACCCCCATAAAAGAACATGACAAACTCACACAATTATGACAATTGCCAGTACAAATATGTATTGTCTCTTTTTGGTTATGCAGATTTGTTTCATTTATGATAAATATATGATGGTGATAAGGTGGAAAAGGGATCTGAAACAAAGTAGGAATAGTATGGTTCACTTTTGGATAGCAAGTAGTGGATATGTGTTTGGGTGTACAACATTAGAAATTAAAACTAGGTGGGAAATTATGCTTATCCTATTATAGTGGGAGTAAATTATATTTTACTTTTGGATGGCATGGTGTTTTTCTTGCAGGCAACCTAATTAAGATCCTCTTGTACACTACAACTTGTTCTTTCGCTATACCATGTGAAAGCTTAAGCTTATCTTGGATCCTAATACCTACCATAACCATTGCTCAATTCTGAGAATGTACAAAACGTTCGTCTTTATTTAAATGAACTAATACACTCCTATTAAACGTCTCATGCCAAACATCTTCAGTGGTTGGGCCATTTGTACCAAAACTAATCGAATTCAATGCTAGAGGTAAACAGAACACAAGTGCCAAGGTGGTGTATTTGTAAGAGCCCATACCACCAAGTGTAATTTTCATTAATCTTGTTCTGCAACCTAGGCTCAGGGTACAGTTAACATTCAGAAACTAACTTTGAAATTATCACTTACTTTGTGAGAGGCGAACTCAAAAATACTTGATTTTTGCTTCTGGCTTTCCTCCAGTGAATGAGCCATGTGTGCTCTCTCTTTTATATGATACATCTCTGCAATTCTTTGATTATCAGTTCACGTCAAGCAACTCCAAGGGCATGAACCATATACAAGCGAGAAATCACATATACAGGTTCACAATTAAAGTGGGCAAGCCATGACAACCAACAGTCTGGAACTGAAATTAACTGAACAAAGATTTGCAACTACACAGACACATATAGAAGTTTTGACTTTGAAACAATTGAAGAAGAAGGCCTGAAATTTACAGAAGCAATAGGAGAATTACCTAATTGATAGAGAATTGGGACTTTGGCGAATTGGTCAAACAGTCCACAACTGATAACTACCAGATAAAGCCAGATTAACTAGCCTAGATGAACTAACTTCCTTCCATTGTGTAGACGAGCGACTAACTAGTGTAATTGTATGTATCTACCACTGCCAGACGCACAATAGAACTACTAATCTAAATCACCAAAATGCTCAAGCAAACGCATAGTTTTAAGAGAGAGAGAGAGTGGAGTTTTATCATGAGAGGGTTGACTATGTGATTATAAGTAACAAAAAAGGGTTGCACAAAATTTATGGAAAACCTACTTGAGAAAAGAAGGGGAAAAAACAGTCCAAGCATCAAGCAAAAATCAAGCCTTTCACCATAGAGTGGGTCATGTACAAGCCATAATTCTAAGAGTCAGAAAAGTCTTTTAGAACCTGCACAGATGTCCCCCTACATACTGCAAGCTAGCTAAAGCAAGTCTCAATTTGTCTCACCATAAGTTTCCATACAAACTACTAGTAGAATACCTCTATACTGGGGGAAAATATTGGAGAAAGAGCTGACTTCAAGCATGCCAGTTTCATTCCAAGAAGGATCGAACTTCTCGGCTTTCCATGGTCGATGCTGGGGTCATCCCATGGCTTTGGCTTATCGTGTTTTCCCTTGTGCCTCAATTTCTGCTGCTTGTTCACATCCTCCACAACAGCACTGCTTTGTACCTCCATGACTGCCTTCTACTAGATACTGGAACATTGGTTAGAAACCCTAATTAGGTTTCCCACTTTAAACCTAGCACAGAATAACACATGAACTCACCGGAAAATCTCGAATGACGAATTTGGATGCCAGAGAAGGTGGCGGCGGCGAAAATTGGACGTGGTGCAGTGATTCAGGGTTTAAGACTGCCGGACTACGCCGTTCTGACTGGCGGTGGTTCGTCGGTACCCAGGGAGTGCCGATTTCGGACGGTCGGAGAGTGTGAGTGAGAAGATGGTCAGGGAGGTGTGTGAAATGGGTAGAGGGTGAGGAAAGTTAGGGTTATGGAATTTCAATCAAACGAGGGAAAACCATTTTTGCGTTTTGTTTGGGACTTTGTTTTTCTCAAATAATTCTCGGGTAATATGCAACTTTAGCTCCCAAAATGAATGGAGGGAATTTATAATTAGGCAAATTTCAAGCTTAATTTATTTCCCGGTTTTAATGAATAATTTCAAGGTCTTTAGTGGCAATTTTTACAATACTAGCTAATTGCCCGTCGGATGGACGGGACATATATTTTGTATTTTTGAAATTATATTTATCAAAAACTTCCTCAATATTTTTTCATCAATCATTTTGAAAAAAAAGAAGAAATCAATGTAAAAAAATTAGGTAGAAATAAATTAAATGAAAAAATATCATTAATGATTGAAAACGTAGATGTGATAAATAATAAAGATAAAAAAAGTTAGTTAAGTGAATAAATAAAAAATGACGGAGGGTTAATTAATGAAATTAGTGAATTACAATACTTTTCCCATTATATAAATCATAAGCTTGTAAAATTTAATAAAATATTTTCACCCGACAATTAATTTAATTCATATCCTTTCTTATTCTATTCTATTCTTTCCTTTCATTTCTTTCTCTCCTAAATTTAACTCGAACTTAACCCGACTAAAAAGTAACGTCTGAATGAATGAAAAAAGTTTTTACCTCATTTATTTTTTATAAAAAATAATTACTCCCTCCGTTCTTTTTTATTTATCATTTTCGGTTTTCAATGTCAATCTTCAATTAATAATTTCTAATATAAATTTTGTATAAAAAATATAATATTATACTGTTTTTAAAGATTTTTATAATGAATCTAACAAATATCAATTTTGTATGATGAATCGTTATACAAATTAAGATATTAATGGTTAAAGTTTTTAACATAATTTCCTAGGCGACAGATAAATAAAAACGAAGGTGGTACTTACTAAAAAATTAGCAAAATTATAATTAGAAATAAACACAAAAAAGAAAAAGGAAAAATAAAAAACACAAAAAAGAAAAAGAAAAAGAAAAAGAAAAAGGAAAAACAGGAAAAAGGAAAAAGGAAAAAATAAAAAATATCACACAACATGCACACAGGCCATAGCAGAGGAAAAAAAGGTGAAAAAAGAAAAATTAAAAAAATCAAAAAATCTTTCATCACAACACAATACCAATTATGTAGAAGGGCAAGTCCCCTTTTTACTTTAGTATAGTTATAGCTGCCCGTGCAAGGCACGGGCTGCATTCTTACTTCTTAGTACCTACTCCCTCTGTTTTATATTAATGGACACTTAAATTAATTTTTTTGTTCTCAAATAATTGTCGCTTTTCATTTATTAATATCTAATTTAATTATTTTAACTTTAATAATTATGTTAATTTTTATTTTTTCAATTAATAAAAACTACTTCTACTCACATTCTCTCACTACCTACACGGCTACACCTTGATATCCGAAAAAACACCTTGGAAAATAGTGTTATTTAAAACCTTGTTTTTTAGTCAAGTTAGGTTCAAGTTAGGTTAGTTAAGTTATGATAAATTATAATTGGATAGGATATAATAGGTATGAGTTAAGTTAGTAATTGGGTGGAAATATTTTATTAATAAAATTTGAATATTTTGTGAAAAATAAATGAAAAAGTTATAGGTGTTGAAAAAAGTGAATTGATTTTAGATTGAAATAATATTATTTGAATTTTTTTTTATTTAAAAAGTTGTTTTTGGTTTTGGTAGTTTTTTAGAGAGTTGGGTTAACTTAGGTTAAATAAGGATAAGTTAGGTTAGGGTAGCTAAGTTTAACCCAATTAAAGGATAGGGCGACCCTGTTCTTTTGTCAAGTTAGGTTTAGGATAAGTTAGGATAGGAAATGATATGATATATTTGAGTTAAGTTGATTGTTGGGTGAAAAATTAAATGAAAAAGTTGTAGATGTTGAAAAACGTGGATTGATTTGAACATTAGAATAATATTATTTGAATTACTTTTTTATTTAAAAAGTTGTTTTTGGTTTGAATGTTTTTAGAAAGTTGAGTTAGGTTAGGTTAGGATAAATTAAGTTAAGTTATGTTGAGTTAGGTTAGGTTAGTTAGGTTTAACCTAACTAAAGAATAGACATGTAGTTTTTTAATTAAACCTTAGTATGTGAAAATTTTTGAAATATATCAATTAATATGGAATGGAGGAAGTATCAAAAATTGAAAAGTTATGTATATAAATTTAATGATTAAATATTTTTAAACTTAATTTTATAAATAATAGTTAATATTTATGACTATTATTCTTGTGTCAGAAAAATTGTAAGTACATAAAGACTTATTCTTTACAATGATTAATTATCGACAATAATTTTCTACTTACCTAATTTGAGGAGTTTATGAAGAATCTTGGAATTAAGGTGAAAATTTTGTGACTCGCCAGCACTGACCCTGCAGTAATTGAGAATATAGATGTTGGAATTATAACAAGTGAGGAATAAATTTATTTATTATGGGTAAAAAGAGAGCGATAGTTATTGGAATCATAAAAGTGACAAACAAATTAGGACAAGCATTTTCTAAGAGAGGTAATATATCATTATGGTCATCTAATTTTTACTCAAAAATAAAAATTTATATCATATGTAGAGCTCGGTTCCTAGAGCTGGCAATCTTTTGTCCGACCTGAATTACTTGAATTGTCCAGCCAAAAAAAAACGGATCTGGACATAGATTTTTCGTCCGAAATTTGGTATTGACCGAATATTCGGACATAAAATTTCTCTTTTTTTCTATTGTCCGAACCCGATTTTAGCTTTGTCCAAATTGCCTGACCCGAAATAAAACCGGGTCCGAACATGAATTCTTCGTCCAAATTTTGACATTGTCTAAATTTGTGCGACCCGAATTTAGCTGGACCCAAATTTTTGCCTGTGTTATCAGTTCCTTACCTCCATATATTTTTATTTTCATTATGAGTGGGAAGAAAAATGGCAATATTATCAACACTTGGGAGAAATCCACAATTTGTAGTAGAGAGAGAAATATGATGATGATGATGTGAATGATGGATGATGAATGATGAATGATGAATGATGTAGGGGCGGGCACATGTAGAGAACAAGCAAGCAAGCAACAAAAAGGGGAGAAAACTCTCCTTTTTATTATAGGTAAAGAAGCCACAATATAGGTGCCTTTTGTAGCAAAATTATATGTGCTACTATTACTTTGTAGCTTTGTTGTGTTTTGTAGCAATTTAAATTTTGCCACAAGTAAATTGCCACAAAAAACTAATTTTCTTGTAGTGATTGCTGCATTATCCAACCCAAGTTTTGACCCAAGTCTCATGATCACTGAAGAAGAAGAAGTCAAGGTGGTCTCGTGGGTCGATGCTGAGAAGAATAACTTTGTTTTATCTGTAGGAGAGTCTGTTCCTATGGACATAGAGTCTGGTCCTAAGAGTCTAGAGTCAAGTGAGTCTGGTCTTGAGTCTACTGGCGATGTACTCATTTCTGCATTCAATAAGATGAACCTTTCTGCTTACTCTTATTCTTCTTTCCCCTCTTCCCTGAACTGCTCCGCTAATAATAATCTAGAATTTGATGAACCCTTAAAAGAATTTTCTAATGAACATGAGCATAAAAGGGCGGTGTTAGAAGACACCATCACCATAAATGTGGGCACGAAAGAACAACCTCGGGAGTTGAAGTTAGGTAGTTCACTCACAGCAGAAGAACGGGTGGCATTTACAGAGCTTCTCAAGGAGTTTGTGGATGTATTCGAATGGTCTTACGAGGATATGCTAGGGATTGACAGGGAAATTGCGGAGCACACCATACCTTTGCTCCCCGATGCAAAGCCAGTTCGACAAAAGGCTAGGAGGATCAAACCTGAATGGGCTAAGAAAATTGAAGAAGAGGTGATCAAGCAACTTAACGCTAAGTTCATCAAAGCAGTCCAATACCCTGAATGGATTGCTAACATCGTCCTAGTACCCAAGAAAGACGGGAAAGTGCGCATGTCTGTGGACTTCCGAGACCTTAACAAAGCTAGTCCCAAGGATAGTTTCCCTCTACCCCACATCGATATATTAGTGGATAACACTTGCGGACATGAGCTCTTATCCTTTATGGACGGATATGCCGGTTACAATCAAATAAAAATGGCAGAAGAAGATATGGAGAAGACTTCCTTTACTACACCATGGGGAACGTACTGTTATGTGGTCATGCCTTTCGGTCTTAAAAATGTCGGAGCAACGTACCAGAGAACTGCCAATACCCTACTTCATGACATGATGCACGTCGAAGTAGAAGTTTATGTCGATGACATGATTGTTAAGTCCAAGACAAGGGAGGATCATATTCCTAACCTCCGCAAGTTCTTTCTGCGACTTCGCAAATACAAGATATGGCTCAACCCAGCAAAGTGCACCTTCGGTGTTACCTCTGGAAAGCAACTAGGCTATGTGGTCAGCCAACGGGGCATTGAAGTTGATCCTTCATAGATCAAGGCTATCCAACAGTTACAACCACCGAAGACAGAAAAGGAGATAAGAGGCTTCTTGGGACGTGTCCAGTACATAAGTAGGTTCATCTCAAAGCTCACCATGACTTGTGAACCTTTGTTCAAGAAGTTAAAGAAAGGAAGCAAAGCATAATAGGATGATCGATGTCAAGCTGCTTTTGATAAAATCAAGGAGTATCTGCAACATCCTCAAGTTCTCATGTCGCCAGTACCAGATGAGCCTCTACTCCTTTACCTTAATGTGACTAGCTCAGCAATGGGGGCTATGCTAGCTCAAAAGGTAAAAGATCAAGAGAGCACCATCTACTACTTGAGCAAGAAGTTCCTAGACTACGAAAGTCGATATGCAGACATAGAGAAAATGGCTCTCGCAGTAGTTTGGGCCACCAAGAAGCTAAGGCACTACATGCTCTCACACACGGTGTATGTAATAGTTGAGAACAATCCCATCAAATTTATCATGGAGTAGCCAACCATCAACAACCGCATCGCCCGATGGGTGGTCATGCTTTCTGAGTTCAATCTCCAATTCTTACCCCAGAAATCTATTAAAGGGCGAGTTGTTTCAGATTTTCTGGCCGCTTCACCATCACAGGAACCTCCAAGCACTCACTTGGAATTCCCAGACGAAGACGTGTTCCTGACCGATGAAGTTACTTGGGAAATGTATTTTGACGGAGCTTCTAACCAAATGGGTTGCGGAGTAGGGGTCATGTTAATATCTCCAGAAGGTGCACATGTCCCTGTATCTGTAAAATTGGATTTTGATGCTACTAACAATGCGGTGGAGTATGAAGCATGTATCAAGGGTCTACAAGCTGTCTTGGCTTTAGGCATACGCTACTTAAAGGTCTTTGGAGATTCTAGCCTCATCATCAATCAGGCTAAGAGTGCGTGGAAGGTTCGAAGTGAGTGTCTCTTGGCTTATCAGCAGAAGGTGTTGGGACTTGCTGACCAGTTTGAGAAGATCAGCTTTCAATACCTTTCTAGGGATCACAATGAACTGGACGATGCTCTACCTAAATTATCTTCAATGATATCCATCCCATCAGGCACGCTCCAGCTACCAGTAATTGTAGAGCGACAGTCTGAACCCGTGTATGTCTGTGCCATGGAAACACAAGAAGAGGAGACTGGGGAATGGTTTCTTGACATATACAATTTTCTTCGAAAGGGAGAATATCCGGCAGAGTTAGATGCTCGAGGACAACGAGCGATCAGGTCTCTAGCAGCACAATACTGCTTGATCTAAGATCGTTTGTACAAGAAGTCACCCACAGGCATCAATTTGTTGTGCATCGACTCCAAAAATGCAAAGGAAGTTATGGCTACTGTACACGGAGGAGAGTGCGGGCCTCACATGAATGGGCGCATGATAGAGGAGAAGATTCAAAGAGCTGGTTATTACTGGACCACTATGGAAGCAGATTGCTTAAATTTTGTTCGAAGATGCCACAAATGTCAGGAGTATGCCAATCTGCAGCATCAACCTCCTTCATATCTGACAACACTGACCTCTCCATGACCATTCTCGGTATGGGGTATTGACATCATTGGTAAAATACACCCAATCGGAACAGGAGGACATGAATACATCTTGGTTGCTATTGATTACTTCACTAAGTGGGTAGAGGCAGCCTCTTTTGCCAAACTCACATCCAAGCAAGTGGCCAAATTCATCCTTCAAAACATTATATGTCGATATGGAGTGCCTCATGAGATCATCAGTGATAACGGGAGTCACTTTCGAAAGGAAGTGGAGGTTTTGCCCACTAATTACAAAATTCAGCATCATCAGTCCTCACCTTACCGACCTCAAGCCAACGGAGCCGTAGAAGCGACCAATAAGACGGTGGCAGGAATCATAAAGAAGATGGTTGTCACCTACAAAGATTGGCCAGACAAGTTAGCATTTGCCTTATGGGGATACCGGACCTCAATTCGAACTGCCACAGGAGCAACACCATATTCATTAGTGTATGGGATGGAAGCAGTCCTGCCGATCGAGTTAGCAATCCCGTCGTTTTGCATAGTGGCAGAAAGCCAATTGCCAGAAGCAGAATGGGCTAGGGCAAGGTTCGAGGAGTTAATGTTGATGGATGAAAGGCGATTAAGGGCGTTGCATAATGTTCAGGTGTACCAGAATAGGATCACTCGCGCCTTTAATAAAAAGGTGAAAAGTCGTTCACTTCAAGAAGGTTTGCACGTAATTGGAAAGGTCCTTATATGGTTAAGGAAATTTTACCGGGAGGAGCAGCTCGGCTTGCCACTATGGATGGAGAAGATATGATTCAACCCACAAATTTGGAACAACTCAAGCGATATTATGCTTAATATAGCCAAGCAACTGGAAAACCAATTTTCAGACACTTGGTTAATATTCAATTTATGCTCATAAAAAGAAGGAAAGATAAAGTTTGCAAAGACACAATGATTGTAAACAAAACTTCTTCTTTTATTAATGATTAAAATGCGAGTACACTGCTTGTAAATAAGAAAATTCAAAAGGCGTAATTAAATAAAAGTTTATTCTAGCAAAGCAGTTCAGTTCCTTCGCTTCCATCCATCTTGTAGTCTTGTTCCACTTTCTCTACTTCGCCAGTGGTCTCATGGTCGATCTCCATGTCTCTAGGCTCGTTCGGGTCCGTCTCTTTGTTTTTAGGCTTATAGGCTCTCTTATGTGATTTCCGTGTCTCCACCCTCGGACCAAGTCGATCTTTTGCCGTCACCTTCGCACCGAGACGATCCTTTATCATTGAACGAGGACCCAGTCTCTCCCTCATGGATGTTCGACTTCTTAACGCCTCTCCAGCACGGCGAGACTCGACGACCGCAATCAGCCATCCGTGATATCCAGCGTCAGCGATCTCTGATACATGTGCCTTTGACGGAGCCTTCAGGGTCGGCCTTCTCGCCAAGTACTTCAGCCAAGATTCTATCACCGAGCCACGAAGCTTCAATTGCTCGGGGGCTTTACATAGTCGCTCGGGGATGGTCTATTTGCAGCCCATCTGTCGCAATACCCGCTCCGGAAAGTAGAAAGTCATGTGCGTCTAGCCGGCGATACACACATAGGCGTTGTGATAGTCACTGGTCACATATTCAGGAACATGCCACCATTCGATCCACCACGTGATGTCACGAGGTTCCTTTAGAAAGACGGTCCATTCAGTTACCGATCGGAGCTCGGTATATTTAGGCCTCTGTAGAACCCCTTTTGAGAACAGAGCAAAGGACGTTCACTCACTACACAGCAATGACGTCTATGTCAACCAACCTGAAGGACATTGGTACTGCTCGAAGGGTTTTGAAGTGAAAGACAAGTGACGACACCAAATCAGGGAAGTACTCCATTTAAGCAAGAATCTTACTTTCCTATCTTATTTTCTAATCAGGCTAACTGATTATATGCGCTATCTTTGTAGGCAAAATCGGTGAAGAAAATTGGAAGGAACTCAAAGTATACCTTGCTGAAAAGGAAGGAAATCTCGAGCCGTTGTGAAGAGAAATTGGAGCAAAGGCAGAATCTTTTCTCAAACGGATACTAGACTCAACATAGCAGTTTAAATAGACGAATTCAAGACAAAGGAGGGCAACGATTCCACGGAAGAAATCGGGTGTTCAAAATAGAAATAGAGTTTTCTGTTTTGTGTTCTTGCGAGAATTGGTGATTGTGAGAAGTTGAGTGTAATCAGTCCTTAATGGATTTAGGGTTGATTGATGCTTGTGTAATCGATTCCTAGACGGACTTAGGATCGATTGAGATTAAACACCAAAGGTTGAATTTGGTGTGTGTTGTTTTCCAAAAAATAAGAAGCGTCCGTGTAAGGCGCTTGGTTCACTGTAAAACCTAAGGACGTTCATCCTAGGTTTATCAAGTTCTTTTCATAATAAAGGAAGTTATTCAGTTTATATCTTTTGTCCTTTATTAATCGTATTGATGCATCTTATTAAGGTGATTCTCAATCTAATTAGATTGAGAACCTAACGTCCTTCACCAGTTGTTATTTGTGCAGAAAATTCAGTAACCCTATTCACCCCCTCCCCTCTAGGATTCTTTCAATTGGTATCAGAGCTTAGCCCACTGAAAATTCAGAGACTAATCGCTCTGTGGAAAAGATCATGGGAGATCACAACATGGGTGACTTAAGTCAAGGATGTTCATGGAACAGATCACCTCTGCTGACAGGTGACAACTACCGAGTTTGGAAACGCCAAATGGAAATCTTCTTGAGAAATCAAGATGAGGACATTTGGTACATAGTCAAAGAAGGAAACTATCCTACTCTCAAAAGACTGCTGAGGATGGGACATAAAACAACAAGCCAAGATCTGAGTATACACCTGAGGAGAAAGAGAAAGCAAAGAAGAATACTCATGCACATTATCTTTTAATTTACAGTCTTAATTCTAATGAATTTGAAAGAGTGTCTAATCTTGATACAACAAAACAGATATGGGACTACTTGGTCACGACCTATGAAGGAACAAATCAAGTGAAAAATACTAAGATCAACATACTTGTTCAAAAGTATGAAGGCTTCAAGATGGAAGAGAATGAATCCATTGAATCAATGTTCAAAAGATTCAGTGCGATAACCAACCACCTCAAGTCTCTCGGGAAAACATAGACAGATGAAGAGCAAGTGAACAAGGTCCTTCAGTGTCTGCCCAGACACAAATGGGGACCAAAAGTAACTGCTATTGAAGAAGCTCAAGATCTAGAGACCTTGAAGCTTGAAGAGTTGATAGGAAAGCTCCTTGCACACGAGATACGACTATATGAAGGCAATCAGACCAAGGACATTGCTCTCAAAAGTACCAAGGAACCAGAAGAAGAATCAGAGGATGATGAAGAAGAAACCATGGCCATGCTAGCTAAAGGTTTCAAGCGACTATACAGAAAGAATCCCAGATTCCGTGGTTACCTAAGGGAATCATCCTCCAAACGACCTTCACCCAAAGGTAAGACTCAAATCAAAGATGATAATGAATACAAATGCTTTGCTTGTGGTGCAACAGATCATTTGGTCTGAGAATGTCCTCACATGAAGAAAGTCAAGGAACAAAGTGACTTCAGAGGAAAAAGATTGAGCAGCAAAGCTATGGTTGCCATATGGAGTGAAAGTGAAGGAAGTGAAAGTGAAAGTGAGTCCGAGGAAATTGCAAATCTTTGTCTTATGGCAAAGGACGTTACAGAAACACAAGCAGATGACAATGATGAGGTATTCACAAATCTCTTTCTTAAATGTCCTCAACATAACTCGAAACCCAGACTGCTTCATCTACTTGATTACCTTGCCACCCTCACTGACAAAGTTCATTACCTCACTAGAATTGCTGAGACAAACACCAAAACCATAGCAACTTAACATGAGATAATAAAAAACCTCGCCACTGACAATGTCAGTATGAGAGATGAGATGATCCAAAACCGAAAAGAGCTAAACTTCATTCTCAATCAAGAAATAAACCTAGTTCACTCTACTCCACACTCTAAGAAGAAAACCTCTACAGATAAACCTGGTTCACCAAAGGCCAAAACAGATTCCGTGCCTTTTCACAAACCCACTAACACACCAAAACAAAGGACCAAAACCAAGTAGGTTCCAAAGAAGCAAAATTCAGTACCTGTCCCTAAAGACAAACAAACCCCCTGTTCAAAAGCCTGGACCAAAGAAAGGTATAATGTCCTTCAGTGCAGGTATGTCTCAGGGCTCACAAGGACCTCTGGTATTTGGACAGCGGATGCTCGAGTCACATGATTAGAGATCCAACCAAATTTAGAGAACTCAAGGACAATAAGGGTGGAAAGGTAACGTTTGGAGACAAAAGCTAAGGGAAGATCATTGGAGTCGGCAAGGTCGGTAAGAACTTAGTCAATTGTATAAATGATGTATATTTTGTAGAAGGCTTAGAGTATAATATGTTAAGTTTTTCTCAGTTCTGTGATAGAGGTTACAAAGTTTGGTTCAATAAGAACTCATGTGTTGTAGTAAATGAGTCTCATGAAATAGTCCTTAGAGGTCATAGGATGAACAATGTGTATGTTATTGACCTTAGTGATCCTATGATAAATGACCTTACCTGTCTTAGAGTTGCATCAGATGAAACCTGGTTGTGGCATCGTAGATTAGGACATGTGAGCATGAAAACCCTTCAAAAGCTAAAACACCTAGGCTTGGTTAGAGGACTACCATCTCAGAATTTCATTCGTGACAAAGTATGTGATGCACGCACAAGAGGTAAACAGACCAGAACCTCCTTTAAACCTCTGACTCAAGTAATCACCTCTAGATGTTTAGAATTGCTGCATATAGACCTCTGTGGACCAATTCCCTACAAAAGTCTAGGAGGACGTTCATACATACATACTAGTCATTTTTTAAGGATAAGACAGAAGCTTACCCTGAGTTTGAGAGATTGTACAGACAACTCAAGGTCCTTACAAGACTGAGTTTGATGTCTATAAAGACAAATCATGGAAGGGAATTTGACAACCAAGATCAGTTTGGAAAATTCTGTGATCAAGAAGGTGTTACACACAATTTTTCTGCTCCAAGGACACCACAACAAAACGGTGTGGTTGAAAGGAAGAACCGCACACTGGAAAACATGGCCAGAACAATCATCTGTGACTGTGAGAATGATCTACCTCTCTTTCTTTGGGCTGAAATTATAAATGCTTCAAACTATATTCTCAACAGATGCACCTTAAGGTCCTTCATGAAGAAAACACCTTATGAATTATTCAAAGGCAAGACGCCAAATGTAGCTCACCTCAAGGCAATTGGATGCAAGTGCTTTGTCCATCACAATGGCAATAAGGCCTTGAGTAAGTTTGAGCCAGGAAGTGAAGAAGGAATCTTGGTAGGATAGTCCTTATCTAGCAAGGCTTACAGAGTCTACATCAAACAATCCAAAAAGGTGGAAGAATCCATTCATGTTGTCTTTGATGAATCTTCCACTACTCCACCAGAAAGGTCCTCCATCAAATTCCAAATACATCAAGATTATGAAGATGAGGACTCACGACGTACCTTTCAGCAGGGTCCTTCACAAATTCTTGAAGAATCGACTCCAGAAAATGATCTGGAAACTTCTAGATCATCAGGAGCAGAATAGGAGGTAGCTGAAAGTGGAGAACAAGGTCCTTCACAAGAAATTCCTCCCAATGATGTTGGAATCATTCCAACTACCACTGAGGATCCCCCAAGGACCTTCAGGTTCAAACCTGCTCATCCAGCTGACAACCTTCTATCAGGATTGGACACAGGTATTAGAACTCGCTCCTCTTTTAGAAAATTTTGTGCCTTTCATGCCTTTGTTTCACAGATTGAACCAAAAGGACCAGAAGAGGCACTAAGGGACAACAATTGGATACTTGCCATGCAAGAAGAGCTCAATCAATTTGAGAGGAATAAAGTTTGGAAGCTTGTTCAGCGACCAGAACACCATCCGGTGATAGGTGTCAAATGGGTTTTTCGCTACAAATTGGATGAACACGGTACAGTCACAAGAAACAAGGCAAGACTAGTGGCAAAAGGTTACAATCAATAAGAAGGCATTGATTATGAGGAAACCTTTGCTCCTGTCGCAAGGCTAGAGGCCATTCGGATACTCTTGGCCTATGCATCATCAACACAGATGAAACTATATCAAATGGATGTCAAGAGTGCATTTCTGAATGGGCACTTGAAGGAAGAAGTTTATGTTGAGCAACCTCAAGGATTTGAACAGGCACTTCCAGCCACTCATGTCTATAAGCTTCAGAAGGCCCTTTCTGGGCACAAGCAAGCCCCTAGAGCTTGGTATGAAAGACTTAGCTCATTCCTATTGAAAAATGGTTTTCAACGAGGACTCATAGACAAAACTCTCTTCATTAAAACCTCAGATCAGGACTCTACTATAATTCAAGTTTATGTAGATGACATTATTTTTGGTGCTACTAATGAATATCTAGTGAAGGAATTCTCTGACTTAATGAGCAAGGAGTTTGAGATGAGTCTAGTGGGAGAACTGAGCTTCTTCCTTGGCTTACAAATCAAACAAAACAATGATGGCATCTTTCTCAGCCAAAGTAAGTATGTCAAAGAGCTTCTGAAGAAATATGGGTTGGAGAAAGCTAAACATTGTAGTACCCCAATGTCCTCCACGTTAAAACTTGATCAGGATCTACATGGTAAGGACGTTCCTGATAAACAATATCGAGGTATGATAGGATCTCTACTCTATTTAAGTGCAAGTCGTCCCGACATAATGTTTAGTGTTTTCCTATGTGCTCGATTTCAAAGTGCTCCCAAAGAATCTCACTTGATTGCTGCCAAAAGAATTTTGAGATATCTTGCAGGCACCAAGGACCTTGGTCTATGGTATCCTAGAAACAACTCCCTGAACCTCATTGGATACACAAATGCTGATTTTGCTGGATCCAGGACTGATCGAAAGAGCACATCTGGAGGCTGCCAAATGCTCGACTTATCTTTAATCTCTTGGCAATCAAAGAAACAAAATGTTTTTGCTCTTTCTACAGCAGAAGCTGAATTCATAGCAGCCGGTGCTTGTTGTGCTCAAACCTTGTGGATCAAACAACACATGAAGGACCTTGGCATAAAACTCTCAAACATTCCCATCAAGTGTAACAACAAGAGTGTCATTCAAATTACCAAGAACACAGTTCAGCACTCCCGTACCAAGCACATTGAAGTACGACATCATTTTATAAGAGATCATGTAGACAAAGGTCATATCACTCTGGACTTTGTCCCTACTCATCAAGAACTGGCAAACATATTCACCAAGGCCCTTCCCACTGAACTATTTCTCACAAATAGAAGGGAGCTTGGAATGCTACAACCGGATGACCAGTTGAGGGGGAGCTAACCCTCCCCTATCCAGGGGGAGCCAATGACCTCCACCACAAGATATGCTCTTGAACTCAAGACTCATAAAGGACCTCGACATTCTTGTCTTGGTGCCATGTTGAGCTCCTTTTATATCAACACCTTGGCATATGGGTGTACTGGCAGTTCCTTCATAATTGTTTAGTGCAACCGTTTTTTTTTTTAAAAAAAGTTTCCTTTTTCGAAAAGATCCTCTCCTTTTCAAAAATCATACACTTTCCCTCTCTACTTCGAAATATTCAAAATCTCTCTCTGTCTCTCTCCTTCACTCCTTCCACTTTTACCGTCACATCACATTAAACTCCCTCAACCGTCAAATCATCCTTTATCCCTTCCAATACTACTTTCCCCAGTTACTCCCTCATTCCTTAATTACTAACCTGCACCCTTCTCCGTCAAATTCCTGCCAACTCTAATTAACACCCCTCCCCTTTAACCGTTTACCCCACCACTTCAGTCGCCATCCACTTGGTCCCCACTTCCATTCATTCAACCTTTTCTGTCCCTTTCTTCATCCAAACTTCATCATGAAAAAGCGCCCAGCCCAGAAATCCACCGTTCCATCCCCATCTGCAAGGGTAGCCAAACGGCTACGCTCCCACAAAACATCCCCAACTTCCCAAAATTCAACACAATCTCACTCATCCTCATCCGCCGCTCTCGTCGTCATCTCTCAACCTCCCACCTCTCACTCACTGGCTCTCGAGCAACGCATGGAACTTCTGGCAACCCGTCAAATTCTGTGTTGTGAGAACGTCGACATCACTTCTCTTCGTCAAGCCTTTCCCTTCTTCTCCACACTTACAGAAATGGGCTGCTCAACCTTCTTCGACTACGACTCGGTAATTTACCCCTCTCTCATCCTTGAATTCTATGCAAACTTAGTTCCTGACTCAAAACGCCCTTCCTTCATATCTATAGTCGCTGGTGTCGAAATTCTTCTCACCCCTTCCCAAATAGAACGAATTCTGAAACTCGACCCTAATCCAACCAAACCACTCTTGTCTCTTTCCTCGGACCCTAAGAAAGAACTTCGTCATCACTTTTCCCGACCATCAAAGCAAAAGACTTCTCAGTACACTGGACTGAAATCTGAGGCCCATTTCCTATATTACATCCTTGTCCGTACCATACTCCCATGAGGTACAAACAAGGAAACTTGGAATGAACCCTGTGCCTCTTTTCTTCTCAACGTCCTCCGTAACCGTCATCCGGATATTGGAGAGATGGTCATTAGGCACATCATTAAGGCCGCTACCTCACCCTCCTGTCCATTGCACTACTAAAAAACTTGTTTTTGGCAACGACGTTTATCGTTGCAGAAAACCCAAAGTCGTTGCTATAAATGTTTTTGGCAATGACTAAAGTTGTTGCTTGTACGGGCGTTGCAAAAAACACCCGCAACGACTTCTTTCGTTGCCAAAAACCATTTTTTTGCAACGACATACGTCGTTGCCATTCATGTTTTTTAAGCATGTCAAATTTAATTTGAATGGCAACAACAAAGGTCGTTGCAATACATATGACTATTTATCGCAACGACATTGTTCACTACAACAGAACAGGCCTAAGGCGACCGTTACTATCGGTCGCAAAATGGCTTTATCGGTCGCTGCAGAGTGCGGGCGACCGATATCAGCGACCGATACGTATCGGTCGCTGAATATCCGTCGTTTAGCGAACTGAGCGACCGATACGTATCGGTCGCCAAACTTGCGACCGATATTTGAATTGGCGACCGATACGTATCAGTCGCTGATGATCGGTCGCCTGCTTAGCGGCCGATACTGTATCAGTCGCTACTTATCAATCGCGAATTTAGCGACTGATACGGTATCGATCGCTATTTATCAATCGCAAAATAGCGACTAATAACCAATGATCGATATGTATCGCCGCAGATTATAATTTAAATTTTTTTAAATATTCGGATTAAATCGAATAGGTTATAACCATCTTTGTATTTCGACATATCGATTATTGCTATTATTATATTATCCATATATATATATATATATATATATATATATATATATATATATATATATATATATATATATATATATATATATATATATACATATATATATATCAACGCTTAGTTTTTCCCCTGTCTATTTCATACATAACATACTAAACATATATAATATTAAATCAATAACATACTAAACATATATAATATTAAACCATTAATGCATAACTAAAAGTTCATATATATATATAATAGCTAAAAGTTCATAACTAAAATTCAATCTAAGTTTATAACTAAAACACAACTTAAAAGTGCATAAGTTCAAGGTTGGGGAGGGAATTGCGGGGATCCTGATAAGTTTAGATATTGAGATGGGGACGAAGAACTACCGCCTTGTTGTTGAGTTTGGTAAACTTGTGTCAATTGACTTTGAATCTGTGAGATGGCGGATGTGTGAGCAGCAAGTTGATCCCGCATAATAGCATCAGTGGACGGAGTTGCGCAGGGATGCCTCGAAGAAGAAGAACTGCCCTGGGTACGGGGTGGAGTATCATAGAAGTGCGAGGTCGCACTCCCAAGACCATAGACAGCATGGTCTTTGGGTTTGTACCCCCCTGCCAGTTGCAAGTACAACTCCCTAGCTTCCGGGGAGTTCTCAATTATGCCACGCTCTTCACACTTTTGGCGAAAAGTTGCCTGCAATCATTCATACATAAGTAGCGAAAAGTTGCCTGCAATCATTCATACAATCCAAACACAACCTAAACCATTCACGGCCACACGCCGGAGTTCAAATACAATGCAAACACAACCTAAACCATTCACAGCCACACGCCGGAGTTCAAATACAATCCAAACACATATAAAACATGCACGGCCACACGCCGGAGTTCAAATACAATCCAAACACACATAAAACATGCACGGCCACACGCCGGAGTTCAAATACAATCCAAACACAACCTAAACCATTCACGGCCACACGCCGGAGTTTAAATACAATGCAAACACAACCTAAACTATTCACGGCCACACGCCGGAGTTCAAATACAATGCAAACACACATAAAACATGCACGGCCACACGCCGGAGTTCAAATACAATCCAAACACAACCTAAACCATTCACGGCCACACGCCGGAGTTCAAATACAATGCAAACACAACCTAAACTATTCACGGCCACACGCCGGAGTTCAAATACAATGCAAACACACATAAAACATGCACGGCCACACGCCGGAGTTCAAATACAATCCAAACACAACCTAAACTATTCACGGCCACACGCCGGAGTTCAAATACAATCCAAACACAACCTAAACTATTCACGGCCACACGCCGGAGTTCAAATACAATCCAAACACACATAAAACATGCACGGCCACACGTCGGAGTTCAAATACAATCCAATCACAACCTAAACCATTCACGGCCACACGCCGGAGTTCAAATACAATCCAAACACACATAAAACATGCACGGCCACACGCCGGAGTTCAAATACAATCCAAACACAACCTAAACCATTCACGGCCACACGCCGGAGTTCAAATACAATCCAAACACATATAAAACATGCACGGCCACACGCCGGAGTTCAAATACAATCTAAACACACATAAAACATGCACGGCCACACGCCGGAGTTCAAATACAATCCAAACACATATAAAACATGCACGGCCACACGCCGGAGTTCAAATACAATTAGTTTATGAATATGTTTAAATGAAACTTACAGCAAGTGTGGCATCATGTTCAGAACTCCACTGCGGATTCCCCTCAGCATCTCGCCCACAATGAATGTGAGCGTGGACTTCAGACAGGGTCATGAATGTCCCCCCGGCCATCTACAAATTAAGATAGTAAATGCAAACAATTGTTTAGAAAGTTCGTGATTGTTAATGCATACATATAACTTTAATTTATTAATTGTGCCAATTTACGATTCACCTGCTTTTTGTAATAACTTGCCGCTGAAACCGAGCCCACCCGCGTTTTGCAATTGGCGGAGTTTTCATTGTTCCTGTTTGCTTTGGCGGCATTGGACCGCCGAATGAACTCCTCAGTCTGGGATTCCGCATCTATTGCATCCCGTTGCTCATCGCTCATGTGAGGTACAGGGTCCGTCCTCTTCTTGGTCCTGACCTTGTACCTCGTATCAGAAGCCCGGTCGCACAATTTCGTGTGCCACCCACTGAACACATCTCTTGTAAATTCTTCATCCCAAACATAATGTCGCTGTATAAAGTAATTTATTAGTGATTAGTTAAATGACTATTACATAAAAGAAAATTAATAGACCCAATTTGCATAATTACTTACACAGAAATCCAACCACAAATCTGTTTTCTCTTGTTTGGACCACTGGGAAGCAGGCTTTGGATTTGGGTGGCCACGAAGTTGCCCTCCAACAAATCGTGCTAAACGGAGATCGGCGAACCTATGCAATCGTTATGAAAAAACACAGCTAAAGTTATTAAGACCAATGATAAATCACTGTACATATGATTTTATGTGATCATCTTACCAATCCTCCCCCCGTTCAAGTCGTATACAGTTGGGGTATAGAGCAGGGTCGATTGGAGCTGCATTTTGCCAAACACTATGTGGTTGTCTCCCTCTAATATAATAGTTAATATAAGGTAAAATCAAAACACAAGTTAGTTCCAAACTTATATATATATATATGACTAAAATTGCATGCGTACGAGTAGATTGCATTGGCTTCAACTGAGTACCTAAAAAATATGAACCAAGTTGTGAATATAATAAAAGTTCAATGACTAGTAATGAATATTGACATGATAATAGAATTAACTACTCATACTCCTCTTCATCCTCACTACTAATAATCTCGGTACAAATAGGGTCTAACATATTATCCTCCTCTATTCCCACTCCCTCTTCCCCCATAATGGATTCATTAGCATCATCGTGCATGGCTTACTCATCACTTATGTCATCTCGATCATCGCTTTGGTCCTCATCAATGCTAGATAGTGTTGGAGGATTTTCAGTGCTATCCTCTTGATATGCGGCATCATCAATGCCGTCAATCGTTGACCTCGGCTTTATGATGAGAGTTGCCCACCTTGGTTTCTATCTGCCTTGTACTAGGATAATGAGTATAAAACACTTGCATTGCTTGGGATGCGGACGAATGGTTCATATACTCGATATCGTTTTGTGTGGTTCACATCCACGAGATTGTAATGCTCATGTTTGTTCAAACCATGGACGGAGTCAAACCAATCAACTTTGAACAAAACAACTTTGTAATTTCCAAATCTTCCTAAGTATTCCAATGAATCACTTCTTGAGCGTCCATAGAAGTCTACGCCGTGCATTCCTTTGACATATATCCCAGAGTTGGCGTTCGACTTTCCTTGTCGTTGGACTTGGAAATTGTAGTTGTTAATGTAGTAATGGCTCCACCAACGCACATTTTTGTTGGGACCGTATGCTAACGCTCGAATAAAGTCATTCGCTTCATTTGAATTGATAGCCTACATAATATAATTTTAGCAAAGTCGTCAACTTGAAGTGGACAACATTATGATAATTGAACTCGAATATTACTAATTCAATCAAACTTGATCGTTCACCTTTCGTTTAAACCATTCGGGAAATTGTTTCCCAAATTTGCTCCACAAATCCCCTATTTGTGTGCGTAGATGTGATACGCACATGTCTTCTTCAAATTGCCTTTCAACAAATAATTTAACATGTTAACTAGGTAATTAGTTACATGGGAGCATGTACATACACATAGCGGCGTGCAATTGTACATACCTTTCATACTTTTCCAATAAGTCGCTATTTGACAGAACATATGCATGCACCGCAACAAACTCTTGTTGGTTGAGATACCTCTTTTTACCCTCACTAGGCGCATATCCAATGTTTGAGGAAAACACATCAGGGAGGGGTTCGTTAACATCGTTAACATGTTTTACATCAAGGCATGCGTTTCTTTTAAGTTCCCTAGACTTAGTATGAACTTCGGGTGCAAAATATGCATCACAGAAGTTTGCTATCTCCTCTGTTAGGTATGCATTGTAGATAGACGATTCTACTCGTGCCTTGTTCCCCACTTTTTTCTTTAAATGGTGCAAAAATCTACAACATTTTACAAGTAACAAACAATGATGTTTCCTTAAAATACATAATTCATCTCATAATAAATATGAAAGATATGTAAGTTTAGTTGTACCTTTCAAAAGGATACATCCACCTATACTGCACAGGTCCTCCCATCGCTGCTTCATAAGGAAGATGTACTGGAAGGTGTTCCATGACATTGAAGAAGGCAGGGGGAAATATCATTTCCAACTTACATAGAATTTCCGGTATGTTTCTCTCTAACCGGATCATGTCACTCACCTTTACATTAGAAGCACATAAATCTCTAAAGAACTGGTGAGTTGATCAATGGCTTCCAAACTTTTTGAGGAAGTAGCTCCTTGGTTGCAATTGGTAACAACCTCTCCATGAAAACATAACAATCATGGCTCTTCAACCCCTGCAACTTTGAATTTTTGGGATCGACACATCTACTCAGATTGCTTGCATAGCCATCTGGGAGTTTGAGGCCTTTCAACCACTCACACAAGGCCTTAACCTCTTCTTTATCCATTTGATAGGGAGCGTTCGGCATAGTTTCGGTGCTAGTCCCATCTTGATGATGAGTTTTTTGAATGTTTAGCCTACGGCGCTTGCAATGGGTGGCTTGGTCCCTACGCGAGTTCTTATCATCCTTGGTCTTGCCTTTGACACTCATGATGGTATTCAACACTTGATCAAATACATTCTTCTCAACATGCATGACATCCAAGTTGTGTCGGATTTTAAGATCTTTCCAATACGGCAACTCCCAAAATATGCTTCTCTTGTTCCAATTGTGAGACTCTAAATAACCATCAACACGGTTATGTTGTTCCGTGGAGCTCGGAAATTACATACGATCCCAAATTTGTTCCCCACTCAATCGAGGGTGGAGGAATTTTCTTCCTTATTCTTTGAGAAAGCGCTCTTATTTTTGAAATGGATGGTTCTCTAGGAGAAATTGTCTGTGACAATCGAACCAAGAATGTTTCCTACCATGTTGTAGCCATCTAGCCTTTGTGTTCTCCATACAGTAGGGACAAGACATTTTCCCTGATGTGGTCCAACCAGAGAGCATTCCATATGCCGGAAAATCGCTTATGGTCCACAACACGGATGCCTTCATTTTAAAATTTTGCTTCTTGGAGACATCATATGTGTCAATCCCAACCTCCCATAAATGTTTCAACTCATCGATTAACGGTTGCAAGTAGACATCAAGATTGCCCTTTGGACTTTTCGGCCCAGGAATTAACAGAGTCAGGAACAAGTATTGTTTCTTCATGCACAACCAAGGCGGCAAATTATATGGAGTTGCAATCACCGGCCAACATGAATACGTCTGACCGAAACTGCCGAAAGGTGCAAAACCATCTGTGCATAGCCCCAACCGTACGTTTCGGGGTTCGGACGCAAATTCCTTATGAAGGGCATCAAAATGCTTCCACGCTTCACTGTCACACGGATGAACCATAGTTCCATCTTCACGTGCATTCGTTGAGTGCCAACTCATGTGCTCCGCAGATGTCTTAGTTGCATATAATCTTTGCAACCTCGGCCCGATTGGGAAGTAAATCAATTGCTTGTGTGCAATGCGTTTCCCACGCAACGTCGTTTTAGCATACCTATCGGCTCCGCATTGGTCACACTTATCTAAGTCGGCTTTCTCCTTCCAAAGCAACACGCACCCATTCGGACACGCGTCGATTCTCTCATGTGGAAGTTCTAAAGCACCAAGCAATTTCTTCGCTTGATAGTAGGTGTCTGTCATCTCATTGCCAGGGGGACACACGTCTTTCATCAACGCTAACAGACTGTCCACGGCTTTATTTGGGAGATTGTACTCACATTTTATGTTAATCATCCGTGCGACAACCGACAACAAAGACGTGTCGCTACCTTCATACAGAGGCTTTTTGGAGGCATCGAGCATTTCTAAGAACTTCTTAGTCCCTTCCTCTGGCTCATCTTCCCTCGTATCATCCCCGCAACTCAAAGGCATATGGCCCATGGCATCGGTGATCATTTCTTGCATAGTGTTGACACCTCCAGTACTAGAAGACCCATCAACCACAGTGTTAAGAGTTTGACCACTACCCTCGAGAGTGGCAAAACTCTCCCCGTGACTTATCCAAACATGATAATTTGGCCGAAAGCCGTGTTTGTACAAATGTAGCTTCACAATATCCTCGTCAATGTACTTCACGTTTTTACATTTGCTACAAGGACACCTAAGTTTACCCAAACTACTCCATTGTTTTGCAACAGGTATAAATTCTTCATTCACCCTACGTACGAATTCCACACTAAGATATTCACCATCATGTCTTTCATACATCCATTTTCTACTACTCTCCATTATGTATTTAGCTGCATACAATGTATACATTATTGTAAGGGATTAAGTTACAATTAATTAAAGCAAATACATAATTTCCATGAATATAGTCTTTTTGACATCTACAACTAAGTTATGTCACGATCAGAGGATCTGCTATTATACAAGTAGAGTGTGTTTGTTCCTGTTAATATATGATTGAAAATGACTTTCATGAGTCGTACCACTCTCCTTTATTTATGCAGTTCACCAAAAGTAGCGCAATCTCGCGGTGAAATTGCGCGAGTGCTAGTGCTTTGGGAGTTAGAAGCGTATCAGATTCAATACAATGCAGTGTTTCTATTGTGCAGCCTGGTGGGCATCAAGACAAGGTGGGAATGAGAGAGAAGCTTATAGTAAGGGGTTTAATAGAAATCGTGTTGGGCTTTCTTGCATGTAAGATTCATATATCCTTCAAAGCATCGTGTCTTACTTTGATGGACCTACGAATCTTACATGCAAGAAAGCCTAAGACGATTTTTATTAGACTCCTTACTATAAGCTTTTCTCTCACTCCCACCTTGTCTTGATGCCCACCAGGCTGCACAATAGAAACAATGCATTGTATTGAATCTGATACGCTTCTAACTCCCAAAGCACTATAGACCTCGCGCAATTTCACTGCTGAGATTGCGATACCTTTTGGTGAACAAGACAAATAAAGGAGAGTCGATACGACTCGTGATAGTCTTTTTCAAACATAGATTTTCAGGTCGCAAACACACTCTACTTGTACACTAACAGGATCCAAACTCAACCTGTTTTCATGACATCTATAACTAAGATACTACAAACTAAGTTACTAAATGGATGTGACATAATTAATAATAATTAATGTCTGCATTTGGAGTTATGAGTAATTAAGTTAGAAATTAGGTTAGATCAGCAACAAGTTTACGCTACCAACTTCGTTGGATAACTTAATCAAAGGCAAGTCTCTAAATGCCAATTCAACCTTGGTGTGATGAACAAGTTGTCGGAGCTATATGTACGGGTAATCAACCGGTTGTGACGTAGCAAATGTCGATCGTTTTACATTTAGCATCCCAACCAACTTTCTAAATAACACTAAATAAATGAAGATTGAGTTCTTTGGTGTTCATTTTAAAACTGGTTGGGATGCTAAAAATAACAATCGACATTTGCTACATCATGCGATTGATCACCCATACATATAACTCCGACAACTTGTTCATCACAACAAGGTTGAATTGGCATTTAGAGATTTGCATTTGATTAAGTTATCCAACGAAGTTGGTAGTCGCGTAAATTCATTCCTAATCAAACATAATAATTAACTCACTTACTAATAACTACCAAAATCATCCACAACTAAAACTAAGCTACTTAAATAGTTGTTGAGTACTTACGTAGCAACTTGTTGTTGATTACGTAAATGGACGTGCCATAATTATTTACAATTTATGTCTTCATTTGGAGTTATAAGTAATTAAGTTAGCAATTAGGTTGGGTTAGCAAAAAATTTACGCAACCAACTTAATAGGCTAATTTAATTAAGTTAAGCAACGAAGTTGGCAGTCGTGTAAATTTGTTCCAAACCAACCATAATAACTAACTCACTTATTAATAACTACCAAAACCATTCATACTAAACCTTAACTTATAACCTATAAAACTAACCCACTTCATTTAACTAAATATTAAATTAAACTTAACTCAAATTTATAACTAAATTAATTTAATTTAATTAACCAAACATATACAATCAATTAAACATCCTATAATTAATTAAACTAATTATCCATAACCTTGTAAACCCTAAACATCAATATTCTAACTTTAATTTCAAGCCATAACAACATAATAAACTATAAGCATTCATAATAAACCCTTTCAAGCCCTAACAAACAACAATATTCTAACATTAATTTCAAGTCCTAACAACATAATACAATAATAAATTATAAGTATTCATAATAAACCCTAAAAATTTACAATCAAAACATACATTATTCTAAATTTGAATTTGAAACCATAACCAAACTAAAATTACTCAAGGAAATTACTCAAATTCACTCAAAAAATTTACATTCAAAACACAATTCTAAATCCAATTTCAAACCCTTATCTTGATTAACACTAAACACTACCCTAAATTTGAATATCTAACCATAACCACACTAAAATTACTCAAATAAATTACTCTAATACAACAATATATATGAATTTTAAAATTAAACATCAACAATTTAACATCATATACTCTCACTTTACTAACCAACAATAATCTAACTTTAATTTCAAACTCTAACATCCTAACACTATAATAAACTCCAAACATTCATAATTCACCCTAAAAATTTACATTCAAAACACAATTCTAAATTGAATTTCAAACCCTAAACTTGACTAACACTAAACACTACCATAAATTTAAATTTCAAACAATAACCACAATAAAATTACTCAACTAAATTACTCATATACAACGACATATATGAATTTGACAATTGAAAATCAACAATTTAACTACAAAAATTAATTAGGGGACTCACATTGGTGGTTGTTGGAGATGTTGGCGTCGGTGGTTGCCGGAACTGTGCGCACGACGGTCGTCGGTGGTAGCAGCGTGAAGGTGGTTGGGGCGGTGGCTGGGGTCGGGGTGTGAGAGGAACGACGAAGAGAAAGAGCAGCAGCGTAAACAATGTTTGGGATTCTGCCCGTTGTCGCATTAAAGGGGCCAGTGACCGATACCGTATCAGCCGTTGGCTCAGCGACCGATAGAAAGTCAGACGAAGTTAATGTTACCGTTGAAAAATTAATTGAACGGCGCGACCGATATCCAGCGACCGATAATATATCGTTCGCTGGACTAGCGACCGATATGGAGAAATTTGCGACCGATAATGTATCGGTTGCTAATCAGCGACCGATATGGTATCGATCGCTATGTATCGGTCGCCCGTGTCGATTAGAGCGACCGATACGTATTGGTCGCTTTGGGTCGGTCGCCGTAGACGTTTCATGTTGTAGTGGTTGTTGCTGACAGGGCCGCAAGCGCACGGTGTACATAGTAGCACGTCAAGGTCGATCCCACAGAGACTCAATTAGCAGCACAGAAAACTAATCTCTAATGCGATTGCTAAGCTAATCAGATATTGGGTTTTGGAAAATGGTTTAACAATTAATTAAACTAATAAAGCAGGGAAAAACAATCAAAGAGTTCTAATCAAGAGAGAAAGATTTCTAGGGAGATGCTAACCTAACAACGAGTTCAATTACTAAAATTTAGCCTGCACAATCATACATTCAAGAATGAATCAAGAATCGTTAACCTCTGAATCCTATCGCCCTTTCGATGCTAAATAGAATTATTCTAAACAACCTAATAAAAAACTTTCGTGTGCCTTTTAGGTTAAACAGAATTGAAGGTCTCAAAAGGTCAGGTTATCTAATGATTCCCTAGTTCACTACTCCTTTTTCAACTTTCGCAAACTAAGGTAGACAGGTTGGTAGTCAGATTACCCTAATTCACCTTTCAGTACTTCTCAGGTTAATCTCAAACTTACAAATATCCAAGGCCTTAAGAATACTCATAAACATGGTAAACACAACCTTCTATTGATTCTAATCAAGAATTCATGCACAAACTAATAACAATTAATCAAACCACATTGTTTTGGGTTGCAAAACCCTAGAATTCAAAGAAACTACTCACTCATATTCAATGAAAATACGACACAAGTTCCAATCATCACAATCGAATCTCAAAACTAAGAAGGAAATCGAAAAGAAAGAATAGAATTGCGAAGAATACAACCCGCCGAGCCTTTCGATCTCGGGGTAGAACCTTCTCCGCAAACGTTGCTCCTTTCCTTTGCGAATCTTGATCTTGGTTTCTCTTGAATCGATTCGGTCTTGAATCTTGATGATGGGGAAGAGGAGTAGAATGGAAGTATTAGGGCTCTCTTTTCTCTCCTTGACGGCCAAAGAATGAAGGAAAACAGATAGCAAATGAATGAATATCGAAAAACTGCCGCTTGCCCCCTTTTCTACTCGCGAAAACAACCGATCTGCATAGGCAGACCGCCTCAGCCCGTACAAGTCCGTACACCATGGACCGTGGTGATCACCACGGGCTACCCGAGGTTGCCACTGTTTCGTTTCTTTCTTCTTTCCTTCGCAAAAAATGAGTTGGGCACAAAGACCTGAACTGCCACGGACCGTGGCAACCACCTCGGGCTGCCCGAGGTTGCTGCTGCCCGGCCATTCCTTGCTCCTTTCCGTCCCAAATTTGTACCACGGTTTGGGTTTGACATGTAGAGGTCCGTGGTATATTCACTATTGCCTGAAGTTGAGAGAAAGTTGGTGTTTTGGCCTCAAAACCTACAAATTCATATCAAAAACAACAACACCAAGTGTAGTAGGGAAATTGGAATAAAAATCAAGGTTCACACATAAAACTCTCCCCAATTCACTATTAAAAACCCCTAAAATTTTAGTCATGAAACGCAGTTATCAGTTGCCAAAGACACTAGCTTTTGCAACGACCATGCTGTTGCAATAGGTTATAAATGTTAGCAAGACATCATTCACACCGACATCGTTGTTGTCAAAGACACTAGCTTTTGCAACGACCATGTTGTTGCAATAGGTTGTGGATATATAAAAACCTCTATATATATATATATATATATATATATTCACATGTATGCATTGATATATGAACCTGTAATTACATAAATGTGTGTATCTTCAAAGGCAAACTATTATTTTCCCAAAAAATTCCAAATTACATTTCCAAAATGTAGAATATTTGTCAAGGGGACTAAAAAACTTAAACCAAAAGTCATCCATGGTCAAATTAGCTCCTCTATTAATCAAAACATAAAAACATATTGTAGATCAATTGTTTGTTGGCTAATCTAACATCATTCCTATAGTCTAACAAAATCAAATGAGAATCTATGCAAATCAGCAGCTGGTATGTTGGCACTCTATTGTAAGCTGACAAGCGGCACATTCCCCACCATCCTGTACATGCGAATTGAAGTAACATTATATTATTGAAAAATGTTTTACATGCTAACAACTGTAATAAGAGGTAACAATGAAATGTAGAAAAATGTCCAAGTAATAATCAAATTCATGTTCATAAAGCAAGCATCTTTGTTTAGTCTTACATTAGCACTAATAAGCTATTAATTGCCACCTTCCATAGTTAATATTAGTATCCAACAATTTCATTAGTGGATCACCACTAATGAAATTTTCATGCAGTAGTTGTACCCCTGATATTTCTGCAACATGAACCCAGCAGCCTATAAATCCCCCAAAACTAAAATCAAACTGCATAAGTCCATAAACTCCAGTCTATTTAGGATCCAATATCACCATTTTAGTCCAAAAGTAGTCCTTTAACGACAGTCTTTCTAATCTATTGGCATCTGCTTTTCGCCCGAAAGCCTTAAATGTCCGTTGGATCTGAAAAACACCAAACAAGAAGCATTGGCTTAAATGTATACAGTTTTTAGGAACTTCAAAAACACAAGCTACATAAAGTCATGTGTTGCCCATTTTAAAGCTCGAAACAGTGAAAGTTCGAATAACCTGCTACAGGACATGTATTAAACTTTCTCTGAGGAGGTGGAGTTTCTGTATAATGTAATAAGAAAGCAACATGGATTATAACTAAAGCACAAAAATGCTGTTAATACTGATCTTAGTCTTAAAACTCTAAACAAAAAGCATTGCACCTACTTAACAAAAGCTTGCTAGTGCAATAAATGCCATTCCAACACCCACTAGGTGACCAAATGACGCTCTTATTAAATCAAGAAGATATCTATGTTGCCAACTATAACAGTCATAGACTTCTTATGGTTTGAACATCAAGACCATTACTTGTCCCAAGCAAAAAAATTTCTACCTTGCCAACAACTATTATATGAGCTAACCAAACACACAAAAGGGGAAAAAACTAAGAATTGAAGCTAAGGGTATCAGTTCAGCACAAATTCAAGCTACATAGTTGAGACCACTCAAATCACTTAAACCATCCAATGAAATTATGCACAAGTCCCTCCTCATTTCATAATAATATGAGGGCACATTTAATTTGGGTCCTTGACATGTAACATAAATTTCAATCTAACAAACATGAAATGTCCTTAAATTGAACTATACTCAGAAAGATCTATCATAAAGCATAAAATCTGGTTGAGATTTTAATCCTCTACACTTTCTACAAATGGAGAACTATGGTTGAACTTTTAATGATAACGGTGGCACAAGTAAACTTCATATCCGAGAATTTCCTATACATGTAGTGTAAAATTAATTGTAGAAGCACTTATCTGGCATCATCTAAATATTTTAGCCTTTTGATTTTTAAAATTTTTCATTTTTTAATTTTTTAATTTATAATTTTTTAAAAGTTTGAAAATCATAAATTTTTAAACTCTAACTTTTGATTTGTTCATTTCGTATTTCCAAAAAACATATCTAGACTTGCATGAACTTATCAAAATTTACCAAAAGTTACCAAAATTTATCAGGACTTATCAAAAAGTAACATTTATCATACCTACCACTTACTACTGAACTTTACAGGCTCGTAGTGATGTATAGTAGAGAGGAACATAACAAAAACTGAGAAATACTAATGACTCAATGATGCTCAATTTATCAACTGAAGAAAAAACATCATAATGGAAAGATAAGTGATGGCAGCCAAATAAACATGATTAACTGTTCTTTATTGCAAATTGAGGAATGATCAAAGGATGTGATTATTTGATCAACTGCAGCAGAACTTCCTTTCACAGCCACTGTCATGAATGTACTAAGGCTAGGCTTACTAGATGGTTTCTGGGCTATGCAGTGAATAATCATCTCCCAACCAAACCGAAACTTGGGGGAAAGCAACCCTGAAAACAGAGCAGGAATACAAATGGTTAATATACAAAGATCTACCACAATAATTCATTACAAAGTTTCAGCAACAGAATACATGTTTTTAGCAATCCAGATGAATGAATACAAACAAAAAACAAGTTGGGCACATGCTCACTAAAATCCCACATATCATGCAAATAAATAAGATTGACATCAAGTTGTCAAGCTCCCTACCTGGGTATCAGATAGCAATAATTCTTATAAAGTCTTCCATCAACCTTTGAGGGTATTTACCATTATACCATCAGGTCAAACAAACTTTGACTGCCAATTTGATGGCATACTCTCCACCTTTTAATACTACATTCAATACTAGACCATCGAGTCCCAAATTATAGGAAATTAATTTATATAGGGGGAAGGAGAATGAATTTCATATTCATATTCAAGGGCATTTGGGTCTGCCAGTGTTGGGGCTTTTCCAGTCTCAATAGCAAGGGCATTCATCCTTGTTAACAAATAGACAAAAACTGATCGATTAGGATTGAAGCCAATGAAGAACAAAAATAGCTCAAGTACTGCCTGTTTCTCACCTACTTTTACATCTACCTATTCTAAGTTGTGAAAGTGGGAAGCTCAACAACTCATCATGATCACTATCACTCTTTTGAAAATGCAATTTAAAGGCACAGAAAAGAGTATCAAACAGACAGTGGGTAGTTTATTTGAATTATGAACTCTAAAGTTGCTTCCTTTCACTCAAGAACAGCCATATTTAGCAAATTACTCAATAGTGTAGTCCAATACTGCCTAAAACATATCTCATTAGCAGCTTTTCTGCAACATTAGTCACAGACCATGACCAAAATTTCAATACTTAACTAATAGCAGTCACAGATCAACACCAAAGTCACTCAACATTGTAGGGGTCTATCCAATTCAACTCTGTTCATTTTCAAACTTGGACATGGGTTTCTCTAACGAGTTATTCGAATTGGATGTCCAAATTTCACCAACATACATACTTCATACTCTCAGACACAATTCTATAAACCATAGAGTCTCAAACATTTTTAATCCACTCCTATCCATGACTATGGAAACACAAAATGAACACGAAACAGACTAAGAAATCCATCAAAATAAACAGAAACCCTAGGAAAGAAACATTCAAAACCTGAGTGACATCCTCGGCGATGTTGACAGCTTCGAGCTCAGCTCTCGCATTAGCAGCAATTGCAGAAACGCGAAGTTTGGAATGCTGAGTTCCATAAGTTCCGGCGGCTGAGTTTCAGAGGCACTGATCTGGCGGTGAATGATAAAAGCAGCGAGGCAGAGGAAAGAATCTAGTTTGGAATTGGGGCTGCGACCGACAGTAACGACGAGCACCGTGGTTCGGTGACCGACATCAACCAGCGGCAAGCGAAAGCAGCCACCGTCGGCGAGCGGCAGAAAAGCGACGCATAGCAAGAGGAGCAGGAGCGTGGAGCTGGGGTTCGGATGGTGTTTGAGAGAGTTAGTACCTGAATGTTAGGGTTTGGGCTGTATCCCCTTGCGTGAACTAAGACAGTGGAAAATTGAAATTGTTTGATTTTGGGGAATTTTTGGCTCTAGTTAAAAATTTTGAAAGTTAAAAAAATACAGTTTCATTTTGGTGGGATTTTTTAGTTTTGAAAATTCAACCCAAAAAAATAGTGGGAACTAGTTAAAAATAGCTTTTGCAACAACATGTCGTTGCAATAAATGGGCATCAATGATTGCAACAAGGAAGGTCGTTGCGTAAAATGACTTGTATTATTTGCAACGATTGTGGTCGTTGTCATTGTTATAGCCCATCTTTTGCAACGACTGCTTTTGTTGTGAAAAATTCCCGCATTAACTTCCTTCAGACTCCAAGCCAAAATTAAGGGTATGACAACAACCTACGGTAACGACAATCAAATTTCGTTGCCATTGACCTTTATCGCAACGACTGAAAAGAGGTCGTTGTCAAAAATCGTTGTCAAAAAGGGGTTTTTTAGTAGTATTGCCATATGGAAACCTATTGACTAAAATCTTTCGCTTCTACAATGTTTCCCTAGACCATGCTGAGAAATTCTCCTTCAATATGCCTACCATTAATACTTCCCTCCTTCTCAATCTGGGCTACCAACAGCAACCAGATGGCTCCTGGCTTCACCTCGATGAAGTCAAGACCGTTGAGGCCTCTACCTCTGCTGCTGCTACGAAGGATGCCACAACCTCATTGCAAACTCAGATATCCAGCATTTTGTCTGCTGCCGAGGCCCTTCACCAGGAGATTCAGGCCCTTCACCAGGAGGTCAAGGCCCTTCACGAAGCAAGGATTGAACTGATCGAGGTCGCATCAACCCTGAAACTTGCTGCTCCATCAAGCACCCTGGCTGTTCCAGATTCCCCCAAACCACAATCTCCTACTGCTGCTGCTACCCCCGTCTCTATTGATCCCCAGTCTTAAAACAACTGATTTTCCTTTGATTCGTTTTCTTTTTTGCGTTGCATGCCAAACATTCCTCCTGTTCCTTTTTCCTTGAAAGTCAAAAAGGGGGAGATGATCTAAGCATAGTATGATAGTCCTTATCTTTTAATTTTTTATCAGGGTCTGTAAACAATTTAAACTGCCTTTTGCTAAGTCCCTATATGAACGATCTTTAAATGTTAAACTATCTGTTGGACATACTATGCTTGTATCTATTTTTGTCTTTCACTCAAAAGGGGGAGATTGTAGAACCCCTTTTGAGAACAGAGCACAGCACGTTCACTCACTGCACAACAAGGACGTCTATGTCAACCAACCTGAAGGACATTAGTACTGCTCGAAGAGTTTTGAAGTGAAAGACAAGTGACGACACCAAATCAGGGAAGTACTCCATTTAAGCAAGAATCTTACTTTCCTATCTTATTTTCTAATCAGACTAACTGATTATATGCGCTATCTTTGTAGGCAAAATCGGTGAAGAAAATTGGAAGGAACTCAAAGTATACCTTGCTGAAAAGGAAATCTCGAGCCGTTGTGAAGAGAAATTGGAGCAAAGGCAAAATCTTTTCTCAAACGGATACAAGACTCAGCATAGCAATTTAAATAGACGAATTCAAGACAAAGGAGGGCAATGATTCCACGAAGAAATCGGGTGTTCAAAATAGAAATAGAGTTTTCTGTTTTGTGTTCTTGCGAGAATTCGTGATTGTGAGAAGTTGAGTGTAATCAATCCTTAACGAATTTAGGGTTGATTGATGCTTGTGTAATCGATTCCTAGACGGACTAAGGATCGATTGAGATTAAACATCAAAGGTTTAATTTGGTGTGTGTTATTTTCCAGAAAATAAGAAGCGTCCGTGTAAGGCGCTTGGTTTACTGTAAAACCTAAGGACGTTCATCTTAGGTTTATCAAGTTCTTTTCATAATAAAGGAAGTTATTCAGTTTATATCTTTTGTCCTTTATTAATCGTATTGATGCATCTTATTAAGGTGATTCTCAATCTAGTTAGATTAAGAACCTAACGTCCTTCACCAGTTGTTATTTGTGCAGAAAATTCAGTGACCCTATTCACCCCCCTCCCCCCTCTCTAGGGTTCTTTCAGCCTCCTTTGACAATAATTTGCAAGTGCCGAGGATTACGAGGATCTTCGATAAGGCCCAAATGCTCCATCAGCCAGATCTGCCCAAAAAGGTAGCACGGGTTACAATTGCATGTCAATTATTCCCAAACTATTGAAAAAAAACAAAAAAAAAACCCTAAAACCCGCCTAGGTTATACGGACAGTCGGTGGAGTTGACAAATTGAGAAAAAGGGGCTGAAGGAGGACATGTACCTGAAGAAGTAAGGGGCTCCCGCGAAGCTCATATTCTGGATCCGGATTATCCAAGCCCATCATAGTTTCCGCTAGCATCAACGACACTGGATTAAAGCCTCGAGCCATGTCTTCAACAATCTGAATTAGGCTCGTCGGCCCGGTTCTTTGCCCGCCATGATAGAAGCAGAATTCCCCAAGAAGACATAATACGAGTGCTCGCACTCGTATCACGGGACCATATTCCAATGTGTCAGGCAATTGAAAATATTCGACAATGGTTTGGAAATGTACCTTATCACTGAATAGTGCGCTTCCTATGACTCGGTTCGGAAGGTATAGCAATTCCTTGTACTGTTTGATGTTGTTGGAAGCAGTTGGAGGTGATGTCGGCCGTGCAAAATGATTCGTCCCGAGAATAGATGACCACTCTGCGGGTAGTGGACATAGCTCCTTCAAGGAAAAGCTGAAAACATGCATCTTCGGATCCCAAAAAGCTCCTGTCGCTCGAATAAAGTCATGGTTGACTCTCGCTTGTTAGAGACTTAGCAGTCTCGTCAGGCTATATCTCCCGAGCTCTTTCTTCTCGTCTTTGGACAAAGTGCTCATCCAAGTAGCGAGCTTCTTCTCGAAAGCCATGATAGGAGGGTTTTTGTGATTTTAGGAGGCTTTTTAGATGAAAGATTCAATTGAAGATGATGAATGATATCCATATGCATAGGGGGAGGTATTTATACACCTTTGTCCATGATCAAAATGGAGCAAATCGGCCAGCAAGCAATCACATAGCCGTTGCCATCACATCCCATGATTCAAGCCTTTCTTCAATGGCTAGCAAAAAAAAAAGAAAAAAAAGTTTATGACCCGCCTGGGTTATATTTTTTCCAGGACGACACGCGCGCGCGAGAGCCAGCCAAGGCCCAGCTCTTCAGCCGCTTAAAACCCGCCTAGGTTTTAAGCGGCCCAGGCCCACCGTCTCGCTTCCGTGGCCCATCTGGGTAAAGACCTATCTTGGGCCTCTCTGTTTTGGTGTGTATTTTTGATGTTCCGATTTCTGTTATCAACCCAATGATGTCCGGTTTTGAAATTTTCGCTCGAGCTATCTCCGACACTTAAGTTTTTGTTCTTTTTTATTTTATTTTCTTTTTGGGGAAGCGGGAAACGTTGGGATTAATTCCATCATGTAGAAAATCATTCGAAATTGCATTAATAAAAGCGTCAAAGTTGTGCATACATCAAGTTTTGAGACTTGCATAAAATTAAAAAAAAAAATATTACAAAGAGTCCTGCATAAAAAGTAACATAGAAAAGGGGGTCTTGCATTCCATAAATGTGATCACCACAGGGAACTAGAATCGCCGCTGTCCTCCGCCAAGTTGCCCCTTGCATTTGAAGCTCCCGCATTGGAAGTACTGGTCATGCCAAAATAGGTATCCCAGGAGTAATAATCAGGTCCAGGAGCAGTCTTCACAGGAGGCGATGGCCCAGTCAAGGGCATTTCCGAAGGATGCACACTCGACGGTGAAGACACAGAATGCTCCTGCGAAGCAGCCAGCCACGAATGATCAGGAACCTGCCATTCAACAGATGGAGTAGGCCATACCGGACCAGTTCCATAACCGAGGAGGGGCCAACCAGAAGAAGCATATCCTCCCAGCCAAGAGTGTTGAGGCACAGACCACTCTTGGGAACCCATGGGCCATGTCGGACCCATCTCAGGAGCAGGGATAGGTCATCCTGCAGAACCGGAACCAAAAGATGAAGCATCATAGGGTGCAGGACGTGAAGTAGCGTCATCCGCTAGGGCCTGACTGCTAGGATACCCTACGGATGAACCTGAGTCACGGTCCCTCACCACGATCTCACGACCACGACGAGCAGAGCGCACGGAAGCTGGGGTATGACGAGAAGGAGGAGGCCGGTGAGTGGCGCTTGATTCGGAAGCATCCTCCACCCAATAAGAATGGGGCTGAGTATTACCACCATATCCAATACTGTGATATGACCCTCCATGACCCAGTGGCTCCTCCAAGGACATATGAGCCATGTCCTCTTCCATGCTCGGAGGGCGACGACCTCTACTACCGGATCTGCTACGATGAGATCCAGCGGAGTGTTGACCGTCGATCTGAATGCCTTTGCCCTGACCCTCTGGTACAGCTGCTAGAGAAGGACGAGAAGAACCACCAATTTCCTCCCGAGATCGACCTCGAGAAGAATATTCCCCAACCGAAGAGCGGCCTGGGGGGTCTGTGCGAGGAGCGCCTGCAGTGGAACGTCGAGGTGGTTCTCTAGGAATAGACTCTGCATCGGCCTCCATATCGGCCCTTCCGGCAGCACCACCTTGATATCTCCCCGAACCGGTGAATCCCCGGCCAATGAACTTCCTCATGGTGCTCCACTCCTTAGTCAGTTGCCGGAGAAAAGCCCATCTCGGCTGGAAAAATAACAAGACAAAGGGTCATTCACAAGTGCTATATGGGATAAAAGGAGGCAGCATAAAACAAAGTCTTACCGGTTTGTGATCAAATGCTTAAAGCGCAGAGCACTCACTGCTGTTCTCTACATCCAAGAAGCCGTCGATCTTTCGCCTCTCTTGTGGAACCTCCACTTCGACAGCCTTAGCATAGGGTCCCAGCTATAGACTTTCTGGTTAGAAGGTAGGCAAAGCATGACAAGGACAAGGAAGGAAGATACATACCACTCGATGAGCCAAACGGCTAAGATAACGCTGGAACTCTTCATCGAATTTGATCCTGGGGGACATTGTGCACAAAGTCGTCAAATTCTTGACCTCGAACTAGATCCCCCAAAATGCCCAGGTCGACCCGCCATGGCTCAAACATGTGTGCTGGAGGATCCAAGGGAATGAGACCAGGGTAACCTCCCAAAATTTGCCTCGAGGCTCTCTCCCCTAAGTACCACACATAACCGTAAGGCCCCTCAACCAGGAGGCGGAGACGGGTGTCGTGTTCCACCCGATCCAGAGGTTGTGGTAACCCTCTGACGTCGAAGTCGGCCCAAGGACGCCAATTTACTTGATCCTACAAGAAGAAGGATGCATTTAAGTATGGTATGCAAAGGAAAATAGGAAAAAGATGTCAGGAATAAAGAGATATCGGCCGCAAGTTATCCAAGATGCTGCGAATGAGGTCAAGACACCCCGACTTGTACTTCTTATCATGTATGCCTTCGGTAGTCCAGCGTTCAGCAGCTGGCACAGTCTTGTTCTTCTTTGACCTTATTCCCAGGGCCAAGATGTACTCATCCGCCCACGACTGCATGCATAATATGTCAAACAAGGACCAAAAGATAAATAAGCACATTAAAAAGAGAAGGTTCGAGCATGTACCTCGAGCACCTTCCACAGGGAAGGACCGTACTGGTAGCGAGCCTGGGCCTCATGGAGGTAAACCGGATCCACATCCAACGAAAGACGGACTCCATGACGGGGCCAATGGATGAAGTTGGCATAGGACGCCTTGCCCCAGTTCAGGTTTCGAATATTATCAAAATTGAGGAGATTCCGAAACCAGGTCAGGGAAATATTGTCCCCATGGTTGGCAAAGAGGGTGGCAGAAATGATGTATGCCAAGAAATTGAAGCGGCGTTGCTCTAGAGGCAGGTTTTGAAAATTTACATCGCGAATGGCCAACTCAAAGTGCTTATAGGCAACGTTAGGGAGACCTTGACGTCGTCCCAAACGCGCAGATATCGGAGCCAGCAAATCCAGAACTACTGGAGGGACGTCTGCATCGAAGACCACGTCCTGCCCACCCCAAGGAAGGTCGGTGATCATGACAAAGTCTTTAGGTGTGATTGTCATCTCACCCACGGGGAAGTGAAACGAGTTAGTGGAATCCCACAACCTCTCCGCCATCGCTCGACCAATAATGCGAAATGTCCTTTTCTTCCAAGCCTCCAAGCATTTCCAAAAAGTCATGAAGCCCGCCGCAGTCAAAATATCTCGAACAAAATTTCCCGGGATTGATTTTGCCGCCTTAAGTGGCTCTTTTAGGGCACCTGGAGTTTTCAGGTTCTCCTCCTAAGGGTAGAATTCCAACACATCATTTTAAAATGGGGGCTCAAAGTATAATTTCATGGACCCAAGATGGACCCAACACGAACACTAGGCTCACAGCCACGGTCCATAAAGCAAACAAGCAAGTCCAAATATGACGGCCCGAGCCGATTTAGCAACAAAATTGGGGACATTTGAGCCCAAAACTCGCCTAGGTTTTGACTCAATCAGGCCCACAATCACGGCCTATGAAGCGGCCCAGCAAAAGAGGGAATACGTGAGTCAAAACCCGCCTAGGTTTTGATCTCTGTAGGACCAGGTGATCGGCCCAGAGCGTACGACGGCCCAGTGGGTCTGGAAATAAAACCCACCTAGGTTTTATTCTACCTAGTGGGCCGCTACTCGGATAATTGGCCCAGAACGCACGCAAGGCTTGTAAATATTGTTGTACATTTTGCATTAAGGTTTGCAAATGCGTTTTTTTTAATATACAAAAAATAAATGGGTTACCCTACATCCTAACATGCATACTTAAAATAGCTAAAAATCAACAAAGTATGAAAAATAAATTCATGCTTGCTCATTTTTATGCTAAGCTAAGTACAAGAGGGAAGTTTAAGGGTTACCTTGCCATAAGAATGGTAAAACCAAGCATGGTTCAAAGATTCAACAACGAGATCAGAGAAAGCCACTTCCATGCGGGGAACAAAGTTGCGTCACGAAGACCGCTCATGAGGCCAAGCCACGGCATGAGGAAGAGGTGAATTTCTGTGACTTCGGGGTTGCATCTTTTCAAACCCGAGAATTGCTTCAAAAGGACAAAACTTCTTTTCTAGAGAGAGAGGGAGTAAGCTAGAGAGATGAAGGAGATGAAGATGTGAAGAAGATGAAAGAAATCTTTTGAATTTATAGAAAGGTCAGGTGAACGTGAGTCGTTCGTTTTTAGTAACTGCCTCGAGATGTCAAACGCATTTCATTAGTCGAAAATCCAAAAGGTTATCCTTTTGTCACCCAAAAGAGAGGTATGGCGACGTGGCCTCTTTATGACCGCAAGTGGGCTGTGCCCCACTTTGACTCCTTCACGAGGTAGAGAAAAAAAAAAAGAAAAAACAAATGCACAAAACCCGCCTAGGTTTTGTTTGGCCCAGAAGAAGCGGCCCAGAGGACGCGATCCAAGCGCAGACACAGCCCAATGAAGGACGTCAAAACTCGCCTAGGTTTTGTGACGCCTACAGCCCAAATTCACGGCCCACAGCCTGAGCCCGCATTCTGGCTTTACGGCCCGCAGGTAAAAATCGAACCTCTTTCATTCTTTTCCAATAAAACTAATACTCGATTTTTCTCATGATTTTCAGGTCGCCAACAATGGGACCACCATCACTCAGCTACCACACAAGAGGTCGCTGCCATCATCATTATTCCGGACCATCGGCAGAGCTTCGATGTAGTCTTGAGCCATCGGCATCGCACCCGGTGAAGTCCCAATCTCCGAGCCATCGGCATCGCGCCTGATGAAGTCTTGACCCCCAAGGCCATCAGTAACGCGCCTGATGAAGTCCTTTGGCATAAAAAATGCCAACCATCATCAACATCGACACCGAGAAAGACCGGAAGCGACACCGGGAAAGACTGGAAGCGACACCAGGAAAGACTGGAACCGACGCCGGGAAAGATTGGAACCGACACCGGGAAAGACTAGAATCGACACCGGGAAAGACTGGAAGCGACACCGGGAAAGACTAGAAGCAACACCGGGAAAGACTGGGACCGACACTGGGAAAGACTAGAAAATTCCATCAACCATCGGCATCGTGCTCGATAACAAGTAAGGCGTCATTCTCGCCCGAGATCAACATCAACTCATCAACCCAGGCTTTGCAAGCCAAAGTCATATCCTCATACTACTTTGACCTTCGTCCTGTTCGGACTCGATCAAAGTGGGGGCTCTCTGTAGACACTGGGATTTGTACCGGTATAATCCCGACTCATCAAAAATATACAAGACAGATGGGCCAAGTGAAATGGGTCATTGGGCCCCAAAAGATCAATCAACCGAGACCAAGAGAAATAAAACAGGCCGCAAATAATTGTTAAAACCCACTGGGGTTTTAAATTTTATTGAACAAGCCCATGCAGAAGCAGGCCCAGTCGCGCGCCCCGGCCCAGAGAGCTCAAAACCCGCCTAGGCTTTGAGCGGAGTAGTGGACAATGCCGTTTCGCTCCACGTCACTGATCCGCGTGATGGCTAATTTAAAGCCCGCCTGGGTTTTGAAGCAGTTGGCGCCAAAAAAAATACAGTCTGCATGCATGCAATCCCTTGATCATAGCCCACGTGTTTGACCCCCTTTGACCACCCCAAAACCCACCTAGGTTTTGGTCTTTGAGGACGTGATTTTTTGGGGTATGTCCCCCACCATTTCCCTCCAAAAATCATACTCCCTCACCTATAAATACCCCCTCCATTCCACCATCATTTCACCAACAATCATCATCTAATACACTTACTCTACTCTTCCACCATATTATACTCTCTCAAATTCCCCTATCATTATTCTATCCTTCTATCATCTCCATATTATACTTCCATCATCCACTTCCATCACAAAATCACCCTCCTAAACTATATCTACATTATACTTCTTTTTCATCACCCATAATCCATTTCTCATCCTCTCATAATCAAACTCATCACAACCATACAACCATCCATACACCACTTTTTCTAAATCATCCACGTTATCTCATCCGGGCTTCAAATCAAGGGGCAACTCAAGGGATCAAAGTCATCATTGCGCCATCTTAAGCAAGGTTCGGTTTCTTATTTTTCATTGTTGTAACTAATCATGTAATTCCTCATTTATTTCAGTTCTTGTACATATTTTGTAAAATAAAAACCGCATTGTTTTATATTGCATGATTTGAATAATTATTCCGTGAAATTAATCAAACTTCTCCCCGCTCTCTTTCTTTTCAATGTTGATTTTAGTAGAGTTTGTTTTATAACAGGCGGATTCGAGAGTTCTTATAACTGTCGAATTCGTAACCTTACCCCCGAATCTAGAAATCGGGTTCGTAGACCGGAGTCTTTCTTTTTTATTTTATGGTTTGTCGATTTCCTTAAATCGGCTGGCGACTCTTTTACAATTTTATAAATTTGTTTAATTATTTAAAGTATTCGATTTCCTACACAAAATTAATTCAAGAAAATAATATAATTCTTATCCAATGCTAATGATAGGTTAGGTCCGAGGAGAAAAGGGCCAGAAATTAGTAAAACCTAGGCGGGTTTTACTAATTTCTACCCATTATTTCCCTAGGCCTGGAAGCGAGAGGTCAGGCCCAGGGCTCATCAAAGCCTAGGCGGGTTTTATTGAGTTCTGGTGGCCCGCTCACTTCTTGAGCCCAGATTTATCAAGTGGGCCGGGATTAAATTATGATGAGATTATTTTTGTGTAATTTTCGGATAGTTTAAGTAGTAAAAACGGGTTTGTAAATAAATAAAGTTTCATCACCCCGAAAACGAATTTCGAAAATTAAAAATATCCTTATTTAAGGATTTAGAAACCTTAGTCGGCTCTCGATCACTAATGTAGCGCATCACGGAAAGAGGGTCACTTTTCCGGGGTCCTACACTAAATCATCATCCCGCGAAAGTTTGACGCCTTGGCGAAGCCAGAGAATGATGTTCGCATGGGTTGCCTTGCCCCAGTTCAAGTTCCAAATGTTTTTGAAATTCAGAACATTACGAAACCAAGTCAAGGTGATGTTATCCCCGTGGTTGGCAAAAAAGGTTGCAGAAATGAGGTACGCCAGAAAAATAAAGTGACGCTGCTCCTCAGGCAGATTTTGGAAGTTTGCGTCGCGAATGGCCGCTTCGAAATGCGCGTACGAAAGGTTCGAAAGGCCTTGCCCCTGGCCTAAGCGTGCTAACACTGGGCCTAACAAGTCCAGGACCACTAGCGGACTCTCCGCATCAAAGACTATGTCATGCCTGCCCCAAGGAAGACCGGTAATCATAACAGAGTCCGTGGGCGTAACAGTCATCTCACCCACGGGCAAGTGGAAGCTGTTAATTGTGTCCTGGAACCTCTCAGCCATCGCTCAACCGATGATGCGAAAGGTTCGGCCCTTCCAGGCCATTAGACAACGCCAAAGCGGCATGACACCCGCTGCTGTCAGAGTATCCCGCATGAAAGTACCGAGAATGGACTCCGCAACCTTAAGAGGTTCTTTCAAAGCACCGAGAGTTTTTAGGTTATCTTCTTAAAATAGACGATAGACAGATTTTCAGGAAGCTATTTAAAATGGGGGCCCATGTAAAACTTTGGGCCTAAGCACAATCTTTTGGGCCCTAGCTGGACCCAGCACAAGCACTGGGCTCACAGCCACAGCCCACAAGATAATGTCCATGATCAATTGGGTAGACGACCCAAATAGCCCGCATCAGTAGAGTTAAAACCCGCAGGGGTTTTATTTGGCAGGTGGGCCGCGTCTCCGACCCAACGAAGTTTCTGGCAGCCCATGGAGCAACAAAACCCACGGGTGTTTTATTTTTCAAGCGGGTCACCTCCTTTGTCAACTGGGCCGAAAGAGCATGGGTCGAATAAAAGAAAACCCGCGGGGGTTTTTCATCTAAACTATGGGCTGGAATTGTTTATTTCGGATTCATTTTACAAATCGGGTCCTCGGTCGGGATACATAAATAAAAAGGGCTATTTAACATCATGAAGCTATAAATATGCATCAATTTAAAGCATGCTTAAAATAGTGAAAATCGACAAGACATGAAAAAATAAATTCGTGCTTGCTCATTTTTACATTAAACTAAGTATAAGAAAAAGAATAAAAAATTTAGGAGTTACCATGCCAAGAGAACGGTAGAACCAAGCATGGTTCCAAGATTGAATGGTGAGATTCGAAGGGTCAGCATCTACACCGGGGATGAAGTTGCGCCGAGAAAACATCTCGTTGGGCCATGTCGCCTCATGAGGAAGAGGGGGATTCCAATGGCTTCGGGGATGCATTTTCTTAAAAAAAAAAAAACAAAAAAAACTAAACATTCTTCAAAGAAACAAAATTTCTAGAGAGAAGAAGAAGCTAGAGAGATGCGAAGGAGTTGAGGATGTGAATGAATGAAATGAATGAAAGGCATTGCATTTATAGAAATGTTGAGTTAATATGAGTCGCTCGTTTCTAGAACCCGTCTCGAGATGCCAAATGCGTTTCATTGGTCGAAAATCTAAAGGTCATCATCTTGCAACCCAAAGGAGAGACATGGCGACGTGGCGCATACTCATCCACACAAGAACTGGGCCCCACTAAGATTCCACCCACGAGGAAAGAAAAAAAAAAGAAAAAAAAAAGGAAAGAGAAAAGAAGAAAACTCGCGGGGGTTTTGTGGTGTCCACGGCCCAGTTTCGCGGCCCAGCGCCCCTCATCAGCCCAAGAAAGGTCATAAAACCCGCGGGGGTTTTAACTTGACCAACACCCAACTCCGCGGTCTAAGCTCCCTTCGGCCCATTCGAAGTGAATCATGCAACCCAAAACTGACGGCCCAAAGACTATGGCCCAAGGGTTTCCAAAGCTCAGGGTAAAATCTGAACCCACTTGCATTTTCAAAAAATTAACACTTTGTTTTGTTTTGTGATTTTCAAGTCACCGCTAATAAGGGACCATACCCCAAACGGATGTCACTTAAAGGTCTCCAACGACATCATCAGCAGCAGTCGTCCAACGGTTACCACCTTAAGGCTTCCGACGACATCAACATTATCAGCAGTCGTCCAACGGTTGTCACTTAAAGGTCTCCGACGACATTATCAACAGCAGTCGTCCAACGGTTACCACTTAAAGGTCTCTGACGACATTATCAACAGCAGTCGTCCAACGGTCACCACTTAAAGGTCTCCGACGACATTATCAGCAGTAGTCGTCCAACGGTTACCACTAAAAGGTCTCTGACGACATTATCAACAGCAGTCGTCCAACGGTCACCACTTAAAGGTCTCCGACGACATTATCCGCAGCAGTCGTCCAACGGTTGCCACTTAAAAGTCTCCTACGAGATCATCAGCAGTAGTCGTCCAACGGTTGCCACCTAAAGGTCTCCGACGACACCATCTGCATCATCCGATCATCGTACAAAAGAGCACCGATAGCATCCATCTTCGAGTCTGGCATCAAGCAGAAAGTATCTCAGGCTACTTTGACCTTCGTCCTATTCGGACTCGATCAAAGTGCGGGATTTCTGTAGACACCAGGATTTGCACCGACACAATCATGACTTGTCTAAAGTTCGATAAATCAGTTGGATTGGATACCAAAATATGTCATTGGGCCTGTGCAGTTGACAAAATAAGCCCAGCAAAGCAAAACAAGCCATAAATCGGAATATAACCCGTGGGGGTTATAATTAATCACAGGCGACCCAGAACAAAAACGGCCCAGAAATGTTCCCGGCCTAGGCGACTTCAAAACCCGCGGGGGTTTTCTCCTACTAGAGCGGCGTTGTTTTGCAGCGGTCCACGTCAGCGGTCCGTGTGAAGGCTTCAAAACCCAAGGGGCTTTTCTCTTCAAAAGCTGGCGCCAAAAATCTTGATCACAACCCCTTGATATTAGCCCTACATGTGTTGACTTTCTGCCTTGACTTTCAAAACCCGTGGGGGGTTTGGGATTGCATGGCATGATTATTGGGGTATGTTCCCCCATTTTCCGTCCTAAAACATCACCTCACTCACCTATAAATACCCACTCATAATCACACTCATTTCATCAACTACCACCATCTATTATCCTTACTCTACTCAAATTTCATCATCATTATACCAAAACTCTCTCAAAACTCCATATCTAATACTCTCATAAAATCACTACATCACCACTCTCATATTATTCTCCCACCATCCTTACACTCGTCATTCCAATCTCCAAATTAAGGAGATCGAACGTTGTATTCGGGCATCTAAAATCAAAAGAGGTCCGCTTTCATTATTAATATTATTGTGTTTAATCATGTAGTTTGTATTTTAATTCCTCTACATGTACATTATTATGTAAACCCTTTCTTTTAACATTTTCATGATTCGGAATATAAATTCGTGAAATTAATTAAACTTCTCCCCGCTCTTCTTCATTTCAATGTTGATTTTAGTAGAGTCTATTTTCTAACGGGCGAATTCGAGCGTTCTTATAATTCTCGAATTTGTAACCTTACCCCCGGACTTAGAATCGGGTTTCGTAGACCAGAGTTATTTTGTTTTACGGTTTGTCGGTTTCCTTACATCGGCTGACGACTCTTAATTCTTTTATAACCTGTTTAATTATTTAAAACACACGGATTTAAACCAAAATAATTAAAAAAAATGGTTTAATATTTTCCTATCACTAATCCAAGGTTAAAACCGAGAGAAAACGGACCAGAATCTGATAAAACCCCCGCAGGTTTTATTAGTTTCAGCCCATTTTCTCTGGCCCATGGAAGTGTACGGTCCATCCCAGGGATTGTTAAAACCCCCGCGGGTTTTAACAGTCTTTGGTGGCTTGTTTACTTTCTGTTGGGCCTGGATCCGGTGTTTGGGCCAATGTTAAATTATTTCTCAAAGTATTTCGGTGAAACCTCGAGTATTTAAATAATAAAAATGGATTTGTAAATAAATAAAGTTTCATCACCCCCAAAATGAATTTCACAAAATAAAAATATCCTTATTTAAAGATTAAGCAACTTTAGTCGGCTCCTGATCATTATGTAGCGCATTCGAAAATCGACACCCCTAAACGGCGTGATTTTCCGGGTCCTACAGATGTCACGGGCGCAACCGGCGACTGTTTGTTGGCGTTGCTTCTGCTTTGAATTTTATTGCTCTCGGGACTACACCCGAACCCCGATTCTTCGATGCTTCTTGTCTCGAGACGGCTTGGCGTAATCCCAAGGCCCACGGGGTAGGTGGGGCAAAACCTGAGCCTCTCCAAGCTCCAACATCGGACGACTCGCCTTGATCATTTCAACTCGATACTCATCAATCCACCCTTTGAAAAGGTATATCGGTTCTTGAACATGCCCGAATGAGCGGGATTAGTGTCGAAATGTCGAGTCGGGATTTCTTCATTCTTGTCATCATCCACAAGCCCAGCTTTGGATGCTCGGACCCGAACCCGACACAGTTCAGCAACCTAGGTCTCTTAGCTAGTATGTGACTCCGAACGTCACAAACCCTCCAATCGCCATCAAAGTCCCTGATGTGGAGAATAACTTTGAGCTGAAGAACTCTCTCATCGGCATGGTGCGAGCTACGCCCTTCCATGGTCTTCCAAGCGAGGATCCCAACCGCCACCTTCGCATCTTTTGACAAGCATGCGACACCTTCAAAAGCCAACAGGGCTTCGCCGGATGCCATCAAGCTGCGGTTTTTTCCCTTCTCCCTGGAAGATCGAGCATAAGAGTGGCTGGATTCCCTTCCGCCGAACTCTATTATCACCTTCGATCAGCTTGCAAGAGTGTGTTCTTGCCCAAGTACTTTCCGCCAAGCAAGCTGACGAGCCTTCGAAACCAGATCTCCACTTTCTCCCAGGAGCCAGATGAGAACTTATATGATGCATGGGAGGGTTTCAAGGAATTGCTTCGCCAATGCCCCTAGCACGTATTTGAGCCATGAGTCCCCATTCAAGCATTCTAAAATGGGGTGGACAATCAGTTGAGAGCAACGATACTTGCAACTACTGAAGAGAAACATCATGAGCAAGACGGTGGAGGAGCTATGAGCTGATTGATCAGATGGGTTTGAATAGTCACCAATGGTCGAAACACCGTTCTATGAGAACGGGAGGTAAGTATTCTATCGATTCTATCGCACGTTTGTCTGCAAAACTTGATGCCATAATGAGAAAATGGAAAGAATGCATGTGAATGTCTCCCATCCCCCTCAATGTGCTTCTTGCAATTCTTTTGAACATCATACCCTTTATTGTCCTAATGGGGTAGGTAGTAGTAGCCAGCCTGACCAAGCCAATTATGTTGGTAACCCTACTCAGAGAGTTCCTTTTGACCCTTACTCCAACACATACAACTCCGGCTTGAGACCCCAGACTAATTTCTCTTACCGGAACCAAATGGGTCACCCACAAGGACAAACACCTCTTTCTCAACCCTACCAAGCCCCTCAAAAGCCGAACTTAGAGGCTATGATGGAAGCCATGCTCTAGTCCCAACAAAAGCAACTTGAGCATCAATAAAGACAAGATGAGGTGATTAAGGCCCTAGCCATTAAGGTTGACCTTCTATCCACCCACAACCAATTGCTTGAGAACCATATCACTATTCACTCTGGTACTTCCACCACCCATCCTAAACCACCTGTACCCAACTCTAAGGAGCATTGCAATGCTATAGTTTTGAGTATTGGGACACAGATTGAGGGACCCGAGATGCCAAATGCTAAGCATAGGGGGTTTCGAGTGAGAAGAATGCTGAGAAAGAGGGTGAGGAGGAAAAGGACCGAGAGAGAGAAACCATCGATGAGGGTACTGAAATCCCTCAACCACCACCATCTTCACCACCGAGAGTTTATGTGCCCCCTATTCCATTCACTTCTAGGCTAGCTAAGTCTAAAACTGATGTTCAATTTGGAAAATTCCTTGGTATGCTGAAAAAGTTAAATGTGAATGTTTCTTTTCTTGATGCTTTGTCCCAAATGCCTTTATATGCTAAATTCTTGAAGGAGATTCTCTCCAAGGAAAGAAAAGTAGATGACAGTGAGGCATTTGTATTGAGTGAGCAGTGTAGTTCTGTGGTCTTGAACAAGCTCACTCCAAAGCTTAAGGACCCTTGGAGTTTCACTATTTCTTGTGGCCTATGAACCATGAACATCGACCAAGCTTTATGTGATGTGGGCTCAAGTGTAAGCTTGATGCCTTATTCCATTTATAAGAGACTAGACTTAGGAGAGCTAAGACCTACCACCATGTCACTGCAGATGGCTGATCGTTTTTGTTAAGTACCCAATGGGTACGTATTTTGGAGGACTTTCCTCTTAGGGTAGGAGACGATTATGTGCCTGTAGACTTTGTGATTCTTGATATAGTTGAGGACACCCGTACCTAAATTATTTTGGGAAGACCTTTCCTTGCCACTGTTAGGTGCATAATTGATGTGAAAAAGGGGAAAATGAGTTTTCCGTTTGGGAAGCATGAGGTTGAATTCGATTTATTTCGTGAACATATGCCTCATAATGTTTCTTTTGGTTGTAGTGTTGATGTGATTGGGAGTGATGAGTCTGCTAATGTGTTTCCCGAGGGCCGTGGACTTGGTGACGTGACAGATTGGGCACATCTTATTGAACCCGAGCCTAACATTACCAAGGACATGCCTTGTGCTACTAATGAGAATTGGTTGAGATTTTTGCAGGACTGGCTTTAAGATGTCTTCCATTGCTGAGGAAGGAGATCAGTTCGACCCTTGCTGGTGGGTTCAACTTCGAGGTTTCGAGGGATCACGTGCTGATAGTGACCCGAAGAAGTTTGGTTGTTACATTGTTACATTTTCTCCTGGTTGAGGTGAGTTTCATCTAACTTAAGACGTTAAACTAGCGCTTCTTGGGAGGAAACCCAAGCATTTATTTGCTTTCTTTTATTTTGTTTTGCTTTGAGTTAGTTTGATTTGATTATGAAATCCCCTCCTATGATGAGTACTTTAAGGTGTATGTTTGGATTATCATTGCAAGTGTGTACCCATGTAATTTCTTGCTTGATGTGGATGATGAAAAATACTCGGTTTCTTGTTTGATTTAGGTTGCTTTGTCTTGTTTGTGATTCATCTAGTCTTGAATGATTCTTGTGCATGATAATAATGTTCTTGTGTTTAGTACATCAAATGGACTAGTTGTAGCGATTGTGGTAGGTTAACCCGTGAGACTTTTTGAGTCTAAAAGACAATCATTTTTATAGTCTCATTTGCTTTTGAGTGTGACCTTATTATGTTTGCATCTCTAAAACTTGATTTGACTCTCTTTGATACTGCATTTGATTTGTGCATTGTGTTAATATGATTGAGGCCCATATTGTAGCAACAAAGCCAAAAAGCCATCTAACAATATTACCTCTTTTTGCTAGCCCTTTACTAACCTTTTTTCCTGTCTAGTTGTTTACCCTATATTGCGCGCCCTTGGCCTGTTTTTTAATCTCATACCCTTTTAGCCAAGTTAGTGGAGCAACAATTCAGTTGGGGGGGGGGGCAGTTTTGTAGTTTATTGGTTAGTTTGCTCGATGAGGGAAGCGTTGTTCGTAATCATTATTTATCCCCTCTTTTCATTCGAGGTTGAACTTTGTTGTTGGGGAGTGAGTCACTCCTTATGTAACCATGCTATTCACCGAAAGGAAAAAGGGAAGAATGAAACTAATTGAAAAAGAATTTAAAAAAAAGAGAAAAAAAAGAGAGATCTTGAAGAATAGGTGATTAGCATGATGGTTTAATCGCTTATGTCGACTCTTCCTTTACTTTTCTTCGATTGGGAATATATTTGTGCTTGATTGCGGTGTGAAGTAAGAGGTGTTGTGTTTTATGCTATGGGTATGTTGCTGTTTAGGTTCTTGGCTATTTAGCTCCACATTTCCTAAATGATTTCCCTCCTTACCCTACACCTAAACCCCATTACAACCCTTAAAAAGTCCTCATGATTGGCACGTGTGCATATTGTCTATACCGATAGAGAATTGAGAATCTTGTCAAGCTTATGGTAGTTTGCTTACATTGGTTAAAAGTTTTGGGTGAACCATCATATCTTTTGCAAACACTCGAGGGGAGTGATCCACATACCCTAAAGTGAGGTCCTACCGATTCCAACTAGTTCGCCAAGCATGTGAATTGAACTTGATTACATTTGAGTTGTGCTGGATTGGTTGTGTTACTTCTTAACTTGTGATTCTTTTTCGAACAGCGATCTTTGCTTCAATTTAACTCTTAATCTCGCTAAGGAGTCCTTTTGTGTGTGCTTGTCTTGGGTTTCCAATGTGCCCTTTTATTGAAGGAGTGTGTGATTAGTTTTCTTTTTTAGTCCCTTCATCTAGTTTTGAGTCTTGTACTTGCTGGGAGACAAGCAAGGAGTAAGCATGGGGGGATTTGTAAGTGCTCATTTCGACTAAGTTTCTAGAGTGTTTTGATAGTAGATTAGGGATGTTTTGAGTCGATTACATATATACATACCCCCTACTTCTCTATTACGCTCAGTGTTGGTGTTTTTTATGAGAACTTGCAGATTTGGGAGCCAAACACCAGTTTGAGGAGCAATTCAGGCAAGAACTATCACACCACGAGCATCCTCCACGGATGTACGGACCGTGGCTTGAATTTCACATGGAATGAAGCTCGGAACACCCAGCCACCACGGTCATCCCGTGGTGATGGCCACAGACCGTGGTGTCCCGATTTGTATACAGCAACAAACGAAGACAAGCGGAAAGACAAGCACGCACCACGGTCAGACCGTGTGTAATACCCCGGTTATGTGGTTAAAGTGTGGCTTAAAAGGATTAAAATGACTACTTATATCACCAAGGTGCATCTTCTTTTATGGTAGCTCATCCATTGGGAACTCCTCAGTTAAGCATGCTTGGCTTGGAGTAGTCTCAGGATGGGTGATCTCCTGGGAAGTTTTTTCAGGCAACGTGTGAGGGAGGACGAAGCACGTTGGAAAGACTCGTGGTGATTTGTGGGGCTAGTCAGCGATCCTTATAGCACTTAATGGTAACGTTCGCGGCCCGGGAGGAGGCCGGGGCATTACACCGTGGCTAGGTCCACAGAACTTGTTGGGCTGCCACGGACCGTGGGGGCCTGGCCACCGACCATGGAGGCCTGGTCACGGATCGTGGTGGTCCGGTGAGACGCGTTGCTCGGTCGTTTTCGCGAGATAAAGAAAGGGAAGCTTCAGTTATTCATTGGGTGGTTCATTCCTTGTTTTTCCTAGGAGCCTTCAAGAGAGGAAAAAAAAACCCTAATCCACCCATCTACTCCTCAACTCTCTATCAATATTCAAGATCAAATCATCTCAAGAGAAGCAAAGATCAAGATTCGAGAAGAAATCATCAACGCTTGCGAAGAAAACTCCACCCTGGGATCGAAAGACTCGACGGTTATATTCTTCACAGTTTGCCTTTCTTTTCGATTTCCTTCTTAGTTTTGAGATTCGATTATGATGTTTGGAACTTGTTTCATGTTTTCTTTGACAATGAGTGAGTAGTTTTCTTGAATTTTGGATTTTGCAATCCGAAACTTTGTAGTTTGATTGAACGTTTCTAGTTTGTACATGAATTCTTGCGTGAATCAATAGTACATTGTGTTTTCCATGTTCATGTGTGTTCTTTGAGCGCTCGAATACTCATGATTTGAGATTAACCTAAGAAGTACTGAAAGGTGAATTAGGATAATCTAACTACCAATCTTTCTACCTAGTTTTGTGAAATTTGAGAAAAGAATAGCATACTAGGGAACCTTTTTTATAACCAGAATATTTGAGACCTTCAACTTTGAACTTGAAAAGCATACGAAAGTTGTAATTTGGGTTAATTGATGTAATTCTATTAGCATCGAAAGAGCAGTATAGTTCCTATGGTTATCGTTCTTGATTCATTCTTGAATGTATGATTGTGCAAACTAGGTTTTAATAATCGAACTCATTGTTAGGAAAGCAATTCCCTAGAAGTCTTTCTCTCTTGATTGAATCCTAGATTAATTTCTCTGCTTTATTAGTTCTAATTAAGTTGTAGAAGGTTTTCAAATCAAAATCTGGTTAGCTTAGCAATCAAGTAGAGAGCTAGTTAAATGCGTTCCTAATTGAGTCCCTGTGGGATCAACCTTGGCGTGCTACTCCGTACACTATGCTCTTGCGGCCCTATCAATAGCTTCAATATCATTTTTAACCATAATCATGAAGTTAATATTGAAAACAAGGGTTCAGAAATTAAATACCCCTAAAGTTTAGGGTTCAAAATGCAAAAAAGCCAAAATAAATACCTCTTATACTTCGGGGTCCCAAATGCAAATTACTAGGGGTGGAAATGGTGCGCTGCGGTTTCGGTGCACCGGATGAAACGGTGCGCAAAAACCATAAACCGGAACCGAATCACCCGGTTTTTAAAAACTGGTGCACCGGCTTTAACAGTGCGGTTTCACCGGTGAACCGAAACCGCATAAATTTCTAACATCAAAAAATCTCTATTTAATTAAAAAAAAATCTCTATTTGATAAAAAAAAAATGTGAGCACCCTAAACCCTAAAATGGAAAATGAAAATTTGAAATACTAAAACTTAATTCCCATAAGCCCAACCCAATAACACATTAACACCTAATGTTCTTTTTTTTAACTAGTTAATTTATATTATTTTTGTATTAATTTTTTGGTAGAATTTTTTTTAACCAAAATTTATATATATATGTATTTAATTATATTAACGGTGCGGTGCCGGTTCCCCGTCGGTATGAATATCCCAAACCGGAACCGCCCTGCTTAGTATCCGGTTTTTCCGGTGCGGTGCACCAGATTTTTAAACCGGTTCGGTGTTGCCCGTTGCCGGTTTTTTTTATTTGGTGTGCCGATTCCGGATTTTTCTTCCACCCCTACAAATTACCTTCCAGATACAAGCAAATAATGACTCATTTTTCATTCTCAAACTTATAGTACATACACTTGTCAGATTCATTAATTCCAAAGCTAAAAGAAAACACTACTTCATCAAATTTTTGATGTCGTTGCTTAGAAGCTTATTTTAAAATATATAAAGACCTAATTAGTTTGCGCACTTTCTTTTCTTGTCCCTTTGCTACAAAGCCTTCGGGTTGTCTCATGTTCACCTCTTCTTCTAATTTACCAGTTAGAAAAATAGTTTTAACATCCCATTTGGTGAATTTCAAGCCTAAAGATAATGGTTAACGCTATTAGAACCCTTATTGTCATTATTTGTGCCATTGATGCATAGGTGTCAAAGTACTGAAAGTAGCCTATACCATGTTGTTGTGTAAAGCCCATAACAACCAATCGGGCTTTATACCTTTTTATTGTACCATATACTTTCCTTTTCCTTTTAAAAATACATTTAGAGGTGATAGGTTTACTATAAGGTGGAGGATCCACAAGGATCCAATTGTTGTTCTCTATAATTGATTCCATCTCTTCTTGTATAGCATGCTTTCAACAGGGGGGCGTCTTATGATCCCATGACCTCACTAAAAGTCCTAGGATCACAATCAATGCTATGGATGCAAGGGAATCGACTGCATTCCTTGTCCGATCTACTAAGTAGAGATAGAAATCGTGCACAAATGATTTCCCCATTTCTAACTCTCTTACTTTTTCTAGGTGCATCATTTTCATGATGATCACAAGATACTTGTTCATTTGGAACCATGTCATAAGTGAAATTTTTGGGTCTTGGTATTGAATGAAATCTTTTCTCATCAAATGAGGCATCAATGGATTCTAATAACGATGTTCATCGTTACATCCTCATTAGGTTCAATAACCATAAACCTATAAACCTTACTATCTTGAGCATATCTAATGAATATGCATTCAATACCCCTTTTACCCAACTTACTCTTCTTAGGTTTGGGTACTTTAGTAATTGCCCTACACCCCCAAACCCTTAAATGACTTAAATTTGGTTTGTGTTTAATCCAAATCTCATTGAGAGTAATAGAATTATCCTTAGTAGGAATTCTATTCAAGATGTAGCACATGGTAAGCATAGCTTCACCCCAAAATCCTACACTTAAACTAGAGTTAGAAAGCATAACATTAACCATTTCTTTAAGAGTTCAATTTTTCCTTTCATCCACCCCATTTTGTTGAGGAGTATAGTAAGGTTGTCACTTGACGAAGAATACCAGTTTCTTGAAAGTATTTAGGCTCATAATACTCCGCACCCTTATCCGATATAAGGATTTTAACAAAGGACTCACAATGCAATTCACTTTTGGTCTTAAATGATTCAAACTTATCAAGTGTTTCATCTTTAGCTCTTAGTAAATAGACTTTACAACATCTTGAATGATCTATAAAAGTGATGTAGTATTTATTATTACTAATTGTAGATTAGTGTGAAAATCACCTAAGTCACTATTAATAAGATCGAGTAACTTGGATTCTCTCTTAATACATGGCAAAGATGCTTTAGTAACTTTGGTTATCATGATTCACGCATGTCTTATACTTCTCTACATTATCATCTACTTATGTAATCAAATCAAGTCTAGACATGACTTGCATTTTCCTAAAAATCACATGACCAAGACGATAATGTCATAAAGAAGGGAAGAGGGTTGCACATACATATAACTGGAAATTACTTTATTGACATCAATAACATCAATAAAGTCATTACACACAACATTGAAATTAAACATAGTCCCACTAACATAGCCCTTAACCCCAAAATATTCCTCCCTTAGAAAGTTCATAATTGTCTCCATTATACACTTGGAGAAACCCATGAGGCCATGCCTACTTAACAAGAACCCGGTAACTAGATTTTTACTAACTTACTGGGCAAAACAAACATCCTTAAGAGTAAGAGTTTTGTTGGACGTGAACTTGAGATCGATATGGCCAACACCATTCTTCAAAACCTGGGCATTGTTCCCCATGTAAAGGCTCTTTCTCTCCTCGGTCTGAGTGAAACTTGTGAAGAAGGAGCGACTGTTGCATACGTGCCTACTGGTACCTGAATATACAAACCAAGCGTAGTCATCATATACCACGTTAATTTGAACCTTTATCATAGCAACAAACTCACTTGATGCCTTCTCCGTGCCCTTGTCATTCTTATTAAGTAAGCCATGTTTCTTTTTCTAAACATAACAATCTCGTTTCTTATGTGGGACTTCCACACTCCCAACACAAGGGCTTGTTATTGTTATTGTTATTGTTGATCGTCTTCTTGTTCTTGTTGTTGTCCTTAGGTCGTTTCCTCTTGCTCTTTTGACCATGACTAGAACTGTCATCTTATAAAATATGAATTAGAGGCAACTTGAGGATCATCATGCAAACGCAACTCTTCCTTAATATGAAGATGGTTAGCAAGTTCCTCATTAGCCATAACCTCTTTCTTATGTTTAAGTTTTTTCATAATGTTTTTCGAAGAGGGAGGTAACTTATCAACCAAAGCGAAAAATATGATAGACTCATCCATGTTCAGATAAAGTTGTTTGAAATTTCTTAAAATGCGTTGGGAAGTTGGTGTAAGATAGGACGACCTTCAATCATTCGGTAATTAATGAATCGACTTACCAAGAAATTCTTACTTGAGGCTTCCTCTGGCATGTATTTGTTTTAAAGTCTCGTAAAAATCCTTGGCAAACTCCATGTTTTGATAAACATCAAACAAGGTGTCCTCTATGCCATTGAGAATGTAACCACGACATATGCAATCATCATTCTTGAATTTTTAACATCTTCTTGTCTTCGCCAATGTCTCATCATGCGAATCCTCGGGGTATGGCATACTTAGCACATAAACCACCTTCAACGTAGTCATAATGAAATGCATCTTCTTTTGTCATCGACAAAAATTCACACCGTCAAACATGCTAAGTTTCTAGAAGTTGGACGTCAAATCCTTGAATGATGTCATCTCTAGGATATATAAGTCAAAGATTGTTGAAGAAAGAGGGTAAATATAGGATGAGAGATCTTATATAATCAAGAGAGTCGTAGGCGTACCCACTCTGCTTTGACGTATATACCAACCTTATATAGTCGCAGGATAAAACTCTTACTTTGTAGGCCGAAACATAAACAAACTCTCAACCTTACCTAAAATGTGTTGCAGGCACAACCTAGAAAGGGGTGATTTAGAAGGAAGGAAGTAAGGGAAAGAGGAAGAAAAACACACCTATTTATAACGCAAGCATGCGCTCTAAGATAGGATAAATAGGCGTTATGGATAGGTTGATGATGCAAGATTAACATGAATAAGGTAGTTAGGATATCTAACTATCTCTAACTACCCTTATTAGCATAAAAAAATAAAAAAATATGCCAAATAAGTTTGAAACACATGAAAATAGAAAAGACAAGCAGAAACTCCTGCTCGTGCTTGGCACGCCCGTGCCAAGTGTGGAGAAAGGCAATTTCAGTTTGTCGAGCCACGTCATGTCCGTGCCAAGGTTTGGCATACCGGTGCCAAGCAGTCAGCAGCCAAAATTGATTTTTCTGAAGCTTGGCAGCCCCGTGTCAAGCACTCAACAGCCAATTCTTGGTTATCGAGGTTTGTCATTTCCATACCAGATTCTGCCACTTCCATGCCAAGTCTTCAACACCCAGTAATTGGGTCTTTTGGAATCAGGAAGCCCTTTAATGGCTTCCTTCGATCCTGTTAGTTTATCTTACATAGTTGTAATTAAGTTTCACGCTTTTAAGTTCACCAAACGCACACATATACTTGAAAAGCATCTACACCACTATGGCGATTCGTGGACTTTTTAAGCTCATACGAGGAGATCATTAATAAAATATATGTTTCATTTTAGTTATTTTGATTTGATTATATTCCGATAAAAAAGTTTAAATAATTATGATAACAACCATTTAATATATTTTAGTGGCTAATTTAAATAAACTTGTAGAGTTGTATGGAGCTCTAATTTCCAAGTTGAATTAACAAGTGTGATCAACTCATTTTCAGGTGTTGATAACTTTCACCATTTATTTGCATGTGGAGCAACTTCAATCTCACACCCTCTCTCCTCCGTTCTTTATTTTCTCACTTTGTTTCTCTTTTTTGTTGTTCCATTCAAAGTAATATTTTCTTTTCCCTAAAAAATAGCATCAAAGATGTCGTCTTTTTGGAGGTTTTTCTTTAAATATAAATCACAAATCTTTCAATTCAGCATGTCATTTGGTTGGAATTCATCAAGATGGAGTGTTAGAAGTAGGAGATTTTGATTTCGAGCATTGTTGGGTTCAGGGATGACCATACCCGAATTAGCAGCGACAATTGGGGTGTTTTGAAGCTACTTTTGATCGCTTTGGTGGCGTCGAAGATGGTCAATGGTGGTCATGATGTTGGTTGAGAGAGAGTGGGGGGAGGGGGGTATCGTATGTTCTTGATTAATCAGATTCAAGTAGAAGAATGTTAGATTGTATTGATAAAATTTGGTTTTATAATAGAAACCATTTATAAATTTTGGTTTTTATTTCAATTCAATATCTTCTCAAAGTTTACTACCTTATTAATTTCCTCCATAATGGGTTTTGCGACATGAAAAATAGAAATTAGAATGAGGAAATTAGGTTCAGATAAAGGCTCCAACATAGGTGATTCAATGGATTCTGATAGAACTATCTCAAACTCAATTTGTGTTGTTTAGAATCATCTGAGGGATGCCACAAGTGTCCTTGATTGGAAACCGAATGATAGTGAGGAAGTAGACTCTCTGTCAATTCATTATAAACCCAGTACCCGTGTTGATCTTGAGAAATCTTTCTTGGAGGGTTCCAAAGTGCAAGCTAGAAGAAAGAAGAGGGGGAAGGCTTTGTTGAAGGTTGAATGGCATCGTGTCAACCAAGCACCACGTAGGACCGATTCTGCAAGGTCTATAGGTCATATCAGAAGGAAGGAAAAGAACATTATCTTATTACAGGATTCCTCCTCAGCCTCAATATAATTTAGAGGAAAAGACGTGCAAAGTGACAAAGTTTGGTAGTGGTACCAGCTTCATTCTTGAGGATCCTGAGATTGTAGTGAATCTTCATGAGAAATAGTGTCGAGAGAAAAAAAAATAAATGCAAAGAATTAATTTTGATTTGTCATTTAGTTGTGTATGTTGTGATGGTACTTGTTAGCTTTCTTTTTCCTAGTTATGCTATTGTTATTGTCGTTTTTTGAACCTTGTTTCAAACTCTTTAGTGAGCTCAAGCTTTGAATAATAATAATAAATAAAAAAAGGTTTAGGTGAAGGTTAGTAACTGATGGACTTGAAGATCAAGGTTAGTAACTAATAATCATAGGAGACTGGATATAGTATATAGGTGTCCATAAAATGGGAAGACCCATTAGACAGCTAGACTAGTGCATTGATATGAGTTTATTATGCAACCAATTATGCTATATAAGCACACGACACAATAGAAAGGAGAGGTGATTCTGCTTCACTGTTGTTTGCTGAAGCGGTTGCTGTTGAAGCTGTCCTAGCGTATGCAATCGGTTGGGGGTTGGACAACATTTTCATTAACAATATTGACTCGCAAGCTTTGGTTGATGGGTTCCAACAACCATCCCTTATAGCTAGGGAGGCCTGACCAATTCTGGAGAATTGCCAGCGGCTCCTTCTGGGGATTAGTTCAGTTACCATCATAAAAGTTTATCGCTCAGTTGTCAAACCCGCCCATTGTCTTGTTGTTGCTACAAGGCAAGGGGCAGCCAATTTATGTAGTTCAGTTTTGTTTTGTTTGTTATCTTCACTACCAAAAAAGGGGAAAAAAAAAAGAAAGAGAGGTGACTCTTTTCAATTATTGAGTAAATGCAATAAAAATGAAATGAACTTGATAACATTTTCAACAAACAACACACTGTAAACAGTAAGTAGAGCATGGTCTTTTTATCTTATTGTTATTGTTTTATTATGAGGGTAAGTATTACAACTACTGGACCTTAGGGATAAATTGTAGTGTGAATATAAGCAGGAGACCGGGTGAAATTAGATTAAACTAGGCCTACAAATAACCTATAGGCTTCAGGAGCATTAGAATAACCACCAAGGAAATTGTGGGTATTGAAATTATTGACAATAAGGAAAACTAAGTACGGTTATGCAAAAACACTAATACAATGTTCATAAAACAAAACATGCAATGTTCTTAAACTCTAATATAATATTCATAAACCTCATAAAATATATTCATAAAACACACTATAATGCTCATAAAGCTTTATAGAAATAGAAATACTAATAATGACAATAGGAAAATGAAACACAATGCTCACAAATACATATCAAATATTAAAAATATATTAAACACTCAATGTAAGAAAAAAAATACAAAAAAAAAAGAATAGAAAGCAATCAGAACTCCAAAAACATTATATCAAAAACAGAGAGAGAGAGAGAAAAAAACAATGAAAACTCCAAAAACAATTTAAAATATAAGTAAAAAGTACACCTGGGTTGGACTAGAAAATAGAAATTCCATAAATGATCTTTGGACTGAAGCACGAGTTGGGTTGGGGTCACACTAAAAGAAGGCACATTATGAAAAAATAAAAAAGGAAATCATGCGAGGCCTGAGCGAACAACACGCATGATTGATGATACCATCCCGGAGTAGCTTCATTTCACAAAATTCAAACCCTTTGGAAAAAGATAAACATCCATTCTTCTACTAGAAAACTAACCTCTTGTCAGTGCGTAAAAAAGTCGAGTACAGTAGATTTAGGCTTTCGGGTGACCTAAAAATTTGGCGGTAAAACTTTATGCTGGAGTACCATTATGTTAAGAGTAACTTTTTAATAGAAATTGAAAATAACTAATAATTATGAAGGGTAAATTCTGTCACATGTTCATCCCATGCGAGACTTCCATCATGATCATCCCGAACAAGTGGTCAGTTACACTTGAATTAACCAAATAAAAATTACCAAATAAATGAGACAGCTTCAAGAGAAGGTGGTCTCACCATGTGTTGTCTTATGACCAAAGCCAAAGCTCCGGAATAGTTGAACGAAACGAATAAGATAAACGGGAGAGGATAAAACAAGAGAAGCAACAACATTGGAACTTCAATGGTGAATGAATAGCTAGTCATTGTCAACTGGCCAGCTACACAAATGAGTCAAATGACTAACCAAATACAAGCCTACATAACTTCCTGTATTGCTGCAACTAGCAAATCTGAAAACATGGTTTCTCAAATGTCAGCCCTAATACCTAACATGCTTTCTCCCTATATTTCTCTCTATGTATGTCCTTTTTACTCTCTGCAAGATATGTACGGCACGATATTCTCAGATACTTTCTAACTGCTGCATCTAAGCCATGTAGCTAAAGATGGCAAGAGTTGGAAATCCCTCAGAAAACTATCAACGACCTACAGATGATTCCTTTGATATGCACAAGCTGAAGTCACGACGTTTCTGACTATCTTGATGGTTGATCAGAAGCAGCAGTGGCAGAACTGCCGCTCGGGCCGGCACCATTTTCAATGGGTGGTGGAGTGCCCCACTTCCCCTCAGATTCAAGTGGCTCCAGAACATAGACCCCACCATCAGTAAGCCCAAGAGCGAATTGGTTTGGTTCACTTGGATGAGCAGCAAGAACAACAGGGTGGAGTCTACTGCTTTGACAATGTTTAAACTGGTTTCAGAACAAGTGCTGTGCTGTAGCTCAAATTTATTTAAACTCTGAATACACAGAAATTCACCTGTCGTTAGATGGCAAATAGGCAGCAGGGTCAATTGTACACCTCAATGTAAGTGTTGATGCAACTAGAACAGCTAAACTCCCATCCTCAAAGCTCACGTAAATCGACTGGCTATCACATGAGAATGTTGCATCTGTAATTGTACCACTTGACTCCCGTGGAGGAAACCACTGTCAAAAAGCAAGCATAGTTAAATGTTAATGATTCACATAGACACATCCACACATGAATACAGCGGCCACGGCTTTCAAAAATCCACTCATTGCACCACTACAAAAAGGACCACTATAGCAATTCCAATGAAATATGTAACTTGAAATCAAGTAGAGGAACCAAAACTACAGTTCATCACTTGGAAAGTAATTTCAGAATATCTTTGTTAGCGCTGAAATACTGATGATCTAACAATGACCTCAACTCGTAGAAAACCATAGCAATCATATTAGGCCTACCTGCCTCAAACCTTCCAGCTTTGGTGCTTCATAGATGGCAACTTGAGTTTCATGGACAGCCAATACATGTGTTTGATCATGGTGAAATTGAACTCGAGTTGGAGCAACAGGATTTGGAGCTTTTCCAGAAGGTATCTGCAAGAATTTGCTAGCTTGCTTGTCCCATCTATTGGTGCTCCAAACACATAACTGCAATGATTGACATATTGAGTGGAAATCCTGATATTTTAGAATGCCATAGAGTATTGGGGGCAAAATCAAGCAAAATGAGGGGGAGGGGACCAGGACTGAAATCTAAACAAAGACAACGTAGCTTTCAGGTTGTACTACGAACTAGGTCAGCAGCATACACTGCCTAGACATAACACCACTCAATACCCTCAGAAGCAAAATCCAAACCCTAAAGCCCTGCCTAGGCTAGGGGTGAGTGAGTTGAAATGAAACAACTTGGGACGCAAAGAGGGTGCCCTGTTGGCTACTTTAATAACTACAATGCCAGGAAAGGCAGGAACAAAGACAAGTATGACATGCTTCCATATCTCTGTGACCGCAAACATGACATTCTGGACCAAGTTTATCCCACTTCTGTTAACATTGACGAGGTAAGGCAGGAACGAAGACAAGTATGACATGCTTCCATATCTCTGTGATTGGACCAAGTTATCCCACTTCTGTTAACAATGACCAGGAAGGGCAGGAACAAAGACAAGTATGACATGCTTCCATATCTCTGTGACCCCAAATATGACATTCTAGATCTTTGGAACTTGCTGACTAATATAGCATAGAATCACAACCTCTTTGCAGCTTGCTAACTAATATGGCATATCTCAGCGTAGAGGAATCAGGTATGCCCTGGATTTTAGAAAGCACAAGCCTGTGCATCAAGGTACCCACACACTGCTTAAAATTGATCTCTTAATAGATTTCTTTTAACCCATTTGCTAAGATTAAAGTTACATGCCCAAGAGCATCAATAGCATTTGTAGACCAATCCAAATTACAATCACATCCTACTTCCCTGCATTTTTTGTACAGTATTTTTCATAGCATATATAATAACAAATTAGACTAGTAAGAATGAGGCTATATATATTCTCAGCCATACCTGTGAATCAGCACCAGCTGACACTAGAACATTTAGAACATTTGAGAAAGCAAGACCAGTAACCCTCTTCTGGTGACCTTTTAGCTTGCTATTAACCTATTTAAGAAAAGAAATAACTCAGTCAAACCATCCATACCCCATGTACTCCAAATGTTATTATGTTTTATCAACACACCTCATCAACCCGGACATTGTATATCTGAATGGTTGAGTCATCCATGCCAATAGCAATAATGTTGTTATCCTGTGGATGGAAAGCAAGGGAGGTCGCTGCAGGTGGTGGGGGCATGAATGTTGTCATTGTCTGCACCAGAAATATTCTTATTACAGGATTCTAGGTGTGGCAGTAGAAACCAATGAAGCAACCTGCAAACAAATATACAAGCAGCATATGGAAGAAAGTAGTAACCTTAAAGGTCATCATATTGAACAATGAGATTCTCCCTCCTGATGCTGACATCACATAAGAGTCATTTTTAGACAGCGCAAAGCATGGAACAGCCTCCTCTGGGTTTGCTTCACCTATCTCGTTGGTCATTACAATCCCACTAGCAGGTGTCCATAGTTGTGGAGGTACAGCAGCAGTAGCCTACAGAGAGCAGGTTAGAACAAGGGAGATAAAACGTACTTCTTTTCTTATACCTGCATTTGAAATAACACTACCTTTCCGGATACATTTTGTTCATTCCTTTGCCATTTCCAAAGCTTGTGTACAGCATTATATGTTAAAGCAAGCAAAGCACCACCAGAATTTGTATAAATTAATCTCATAATCTGCAACAAGTACAACAAAATCAGAAACTCTCAAGTAACACAATTGCAAATAAGTGAAATGCATGAACTCCATGCAGTTCCTGTAAACATGAGGAGCCAAACAAACAAGGCCACAACCATTGCAAAAAAAAAATAAAATAAAATAAAAATAAAAATAAAATAAAATAATAATTAAAATAAAAAAATCAAGGACAAGCCTCCACAGAGGTAGAAGGCAAGTCTGATAAGTTTCTTTTTCCTCCTGTTCTGTAACACGTAAAACATTGGGAGAAAGCACACAGAACAATATCTCCATGAGTAAATTGAGCTTAATATAAATCACATTGTCAAGTACATACCCTCACAGTCAACATGGGATCAGGGAGACGCACAGCACAAAGCTGAGAAGGCTCATTAATTTCAGTTAATTTCCAGATTTTTGATTTCTCTATGTCTGGTTTTACATCAGGCATGCTTCGATTGTCTGCATTCTACAAAATAAAGAAAACAGAAATCAGCAAAAAACACAAGTCCGATAAACAACCAAAAAGGAAATAGCATACAGAAAAAGAGAGAAAAAAATATGGTATTCTGTCAAACTCCATTCACTGATCAAAATAACATCGACTAAGCAACTCAAAAATTTTAGAACCCAACCATAGGTGTCACTGGCACGTTGCGTTCAGAAACACCAATATTTGCAGCTGCAGTTACGCTAGAAGCGGCCAGACTTCCAATTAGAGAGCCCTACGTAATTAACAAACTCATCAGTTGACAACAAACTTTAATTACTCAACAACTCACGGTGTCTACTCTAAATGTTGTAGAGCAAACACAAGGTTCTAACCTTCACCATAGAGCTAGAAGCGACTCGCGAAGAGTCAAGTGTACGGGTTTCAATAGAACGTACAAGACGAACACCATCTGCATTGGCAAGGACTTTAATTCCATTTTCACTAGTTGACACAGCTAACAATACCCCTTCCTTGTTAAATCGAAGACATGGGGAAGCCTGAAAATGAGCAAGGTAATCAAGCACTCAAGAAGTTGAAGCTGTCTCAAAATTAGAACAGAAGATAATGAAAAGCATATTATGAATTTGTCGTACCGGCAGTCCACCCTCAGCATTGATGGTTGTTAAAAGATTAGCGTTGTCCATGTCCCAGAATTTGATGACAAATTCATCACCAACAGCCAAGAATTTATTCCGCGTAGTGTCAAAGTGGACAACACCAACAGATCTCTTGCCAAGGCCCACATACGACCTCTTGACAGCACCTTCAGATTCATTCCATTCGACAAGAAAGGATTCCCCTTCCTTGTTCGTACCACAGGAGAATAGCCTGAAATTCCCATGAATAAGGTTGCAATCATAATAGGTAATTCATTCTCTTGAGAACATCAGGCCAACATCATTTACCATGTACATATTACATAGTTATGTACCTAGTTCCATCAGCAGAATAAGCCAAAGTTGTCCAGGAACGACCAGGGGCATCATAATCAACTCTAGATCCCAAATTATCGTACAGCCATGCTTTGATCTTTCCATCAACAGCAGTGGAGAATATAAACTGATAGCAAAAGCAAACGCAAAACATGATCATCATCCATAAAATAAAATTTAAAAAAAGACCGAGTGCATCAACCTCATGGCCACGTCTCTTTTGACGTGAAACCTTTGACCTTCAAAAATAGATAAAATTTCAGGATTAACCTGCAAAAAGATTACTTAACTTGTAACTATAACTACCATCTCAGGCACCCCTATTCAACTAATCATTTAATTTTCATTTAAGCATGGCTGATGTCAGCAAGTCAGTCAACAAACAAATTCCTAGAATTTAAAAACAGTTTGGACATAAACAAGCAGAGAAAAGATAAATCACTCCACTAAATAAATCAGGGAGGGCAAGGTCTATTCAAAAGAAACCTTATAATGGCTAAACACGAGACTCCCTTCAACATTGCTCCTAGTGCGTGATGTGCTCCACCACACACTTCAAAGCATAATTGTAAAGGTAAGCCACAATTCATCTCTTACGCCTACAATGTGGCAAGTAAGAGAAGGTAAACCGTTCATTCATTCCAAATAGAACTAAGTGCAAGAGAGAATCCATTCATAAAAATTATAAACAAAAAAGGAATGAAAAGTACCACCAACCTGAATGTTTTCCTTGTGATGGGGACAGACAGAATAAACAGGTGCTTCATGACCCTCAAAGGTGTACAGCTTAGAACCAGTAGCAGCTTCCCAGACCTGCAACCTTTTGATATTAGTTTCTTTCCTTAATATCGACGCATGTTTCAATTCCAACGTTACACACCTTGATAGTCTTGTCTTCTCCACAAGTTACAATGCATAATTGCTTGTTTGGGTGTGCAAATGCCAGATCACTCACATTACCAGCATGTGCATCAATCTACAATAAAGACTCAGTTTAATTATTTAAAACTGAATAACTAGAAGAAAAAAATCATCACAGAAGCAACTAGAATCAAACAAACCTCAAGGTGGTTTCTCAACTCAGAACCACCGTGATATGAAAAGACATGTACAATGTTTTTGGAATATGCAACACCTGTACAGAAATTTTAGAAGTTAAATCCATACTCTTAAGTTAGCATCCTAAATTAGTACACACGGATCACATGAAGCCTAGGGAAACTACGCATACCAAACAGAGCTCCATCCGGACTCCAGACAACACGATTAATGGAAGCAGTGTACTCATTTGCGAGAGAAGCCTGGAAAGAGTTGAAATTTATTAGCATGTGGCAAGGGTTTCACGTTCAACAGAAATAATGGTAAACTCAGACATCAAGATATCCTACAATAATAAAATTACCTACCTAGCATGCGGCAAGGGTATTGCGTTTACACAGAAATAATGGTAAACTCAGACATCAAGATATCTTACAATAATAAAATTACCTACCTGTAAACCAACTGAGCATGCAGAAGGCTCCCAAATTTTGAAGTTTCTATACACAAGTCTTTCCTTGCTTGCCACTTCCCAAATCGAGATATCACCAATGTTTGTCCCAACTGAAACAACAAAATTAAAGATTGTGAAGTGTTGAACAGATCTCAAAACATACACCAAGATTGAGTGATGAAATAAACGGAGCAAACATCTCAGGACACTGACCAAGAAGCAAAGAGTGTTGCAGTGGATGGAAATCCATGCTCTTCACAGTTGACCCTTGGCTTAAACTTGCAACCACAGTCTTTGGCAAATGATCCGGAGAATATAGTGACTGATGTTGGCTCTGACCAGGGTACGTTACTGGCAAGATGTTCACAGGCATGGTGTTCACCTAAAATGAATCAAATAGCGTGAAGAAATAGCAGCAGCTGACCGATAAAATGGCAAAGATGAAGCTTACGATTCCAACCTTGTACCTCTCTTCACTAAGTAAACAAAGAACACAAGATTGCATGAAATGCATTATTTGTTGACAACAGCAACAGAAGTACTGTCACATTTGTGAGCAAGGCCTTGCTCTATTGGAGAGCAAGATGCTATATGTTAGATTTAGTATGCGTTTGCCCAATCTTTTAGAGGTGTTTTTGGACTCTAAAGACGACCAGCCCCAGCCCAAATGCTTATTGTTTGGAAAAGATTAAAATTGCTTTTAAGAAACAACTTTTATAGAAAACAATCCTAGAATCAGATTGATGCTTCTGATTTTTGAAAAGAAACCTCATTATGGCATTTTATTAGGTGCTCCCACTCTTTTTGGGGATGTCTTTGTCACATATTTATTAATACAAATTGATCATAACATATAAAACATGAAATAGAGTTCTGCACCAAAAATACATAATGTGAGTTAAAATGCAAAAGGTATGTAAAACCAAAAAAAGTAAAAGCAAGGTCAAACAACTAAAGTTTTTGAAAGGAAAATTGGATTCTAATAACCCTACTTTCTCGAATTGTACAATAATTAATCCCTACGTTTTTTTTTTTTGGTACATGGGTGGTCCCAAACAAATTTTTTAAAAAACATTTTGGACCACCACCAAGTTTTTTGGCAGTGACTCGATGGTTTGCTGACATGGCATGCCAGAAACTTATTTGACCAATTTTTTAAGCTTTGACTGCCTATTGGCATCTACATCAGTATCCAAGTCATTCACACACACTCGCTCTCCTCCAACTGAGCAACCAACCATCCTTACTCTCTCCCTCTCTCTTTCTCTCTCTCCTCACTTTCAAATTCATCTTCATCTAAACCCAGAAATTAAACCCAAAAATTTACCAAGAAATTAACCTAAATCTAGCAGTCAAATCAAATGTTATGCTGAATTGACCATCTCCCGACCCATGGTGTTCTTCTTCCCTTGACATCTCCACTCTCTCACTCCCTCTCTCTCCAATCTTCATCCTCATCTGAATCATATCAAACTTTCATCTCTTCCCTCAAATCTGATCACAGAACTCGCATTTCCTTAAGCATGAATTGGGTTTGCTTGAGTTTCTCCTATCAACTTCAAATCTCTTTTCCCCCTAAAACTTTCTGTGGGGTTTTGCCTCTGCTGATTTTTGGTAAGGATTAGATTAAGATGGGAGGAGATGGGCATTAGCTATTACAGTCGGTTATAATAGGGTTGATATTCTCCTTCCTTCTTTCGAAGTTAATCTCCTTAATTACTGCATTCAAAGATGATTATCTTTCTATTACACAGACCTCCAACTGAAACCCATATCGACGTCATTGTCAGAAACTGTCTAGCCAATCGGAGCTTGAATCCACAGTGTCAGATGTGAGTCTTTGCTTAAGCAAATTCTAAGTACCGAAGGGGTCACCGGGGGTGGCGCTGGAGATGGCAAAGGAGAGAGAGGGGAAGGGGAGGGAGGAGATGGAGATGGAGATGGAGATGGAGATGGAGAAGGTTTACGGGAAGGCCGAGAGAGGACGAGCATGCTACAATGGCTGAGGCGTGCGGAGGAGTAAGATTGGGCGAAGATGGGGAGGAGGTGGCGGGGTAGCTTCTTCGCATAGATGTCATTGAAGTTCAAGGAGGATTACTTGTTGGTTCTTGCCATCCAACTCCCTCATTTCACCTGATCAATCCAATAACACTGAACCCCTCCCTGAATCAAAGAGGGTTGATTGTTTTAACTTTTTTCTTCAGAAGGTTTGGTTGGCATCACTAGATTTAGGGTAATTTCATCAGGTTTGATTTCAGTGCTAGATTTTGGTTTGATTTCAGTGCTAGATTTAGGTTAATTTTTGGCAAATTCTTGGATTTAATCTCTGGGTTTAAATGTTGTATTTGAAGTTTAATATATGGGTTGAATGAAGATGAAACTAAATGAAGATAAAGATGAAGATAAATATGAAGATGAAGATGAATGTGTGGAGAGAACAGGAGGGAGTACGGATCAGTTGGCTACTTCATTGGAGGAGACTAGAAGAGAGAGTGTGTTTATGATTTGGATCTTGACGTAGATGCCAAATAGGCAGTCAAAGCCAAAAAACCTGGTCAAATAAACTTCCAGCGTGCCATGTCTGCAAACCACTGAGTCATTGCCCCAAAACATGTGGTGGTACAGAAGATACAATTTTAATTTGTTTGGGACCGCCCACAGAAAAAAAAAAAAAGGAGGGGTTATTATTGTACAATTCGAGAAAGAAGCAATTATTAGAATCCAATTTTCCTTTTTAAAACACTTGCTATAAAAATAGGTCAAACACTTCATAACTTCTCCATAAACGTTTTTTCGAAAAAAAAAATACATTTGAAACAAAAACAATTTTACAAAGGACTATGATACGTGTCTTGAATCAGGATGGTTAATAACCATCTTGAATCGCTTAGAATTCATATTTTGCAATTTTTAATAACATTTTATCCAGTAAGTTGCATATACTTATCAACTATAAGAGTATAGCCCTTATGAGCTATGTCAACAAATATCAATAGTAGCTTAATCATATCAACCATAATAAACAAGGCACATTTTATGCATAGTTTTACATTCATTAAAAATACAAATAAAAAATATTTTTATATAGTTTATGAGAAGTATTAACACTCGAAGGAATAAAACATACATTTACAATAATTTAAATCTGCTTATGTATAATTTTTAGAGTAATCTAAGTACAATTCAAGACAGTTGATAACCAACTCAATTCAAGACAATTACCATTTTCATTGTAAAATTAGACAAACTCTGCTCTTTAGATAGTTAAATACCCTGTTTACCAACCCAAATTTTAACCCAAATCTCTCCATTTTTACTCATACTTTCAACACTCAATTTTTCACTTTTACTTAAACTTACCCAACCCTACTTTACCTAACCTTACTCTACCCCTCTAAAGAACAGATGAAATGGAAGAAATGGGAAAGAACTGTAAGAACCTACAGAACTTAAGAATCTAAACCGTTTCCAAAGATAACACAGGAATCTAGAATCTGTTGATAATTGTACAGATATGTAGAGACCACAAATAAACAACTCTACTGTAACTTATCTGTTAGTTACTCCCTCCGTTCCATATTAATTGTCTAAAATGTCGTCTTTGACTAAGAATTTCTTATAGTATAATTCATCAAAAAGTTACAACGTTATATTCTTATGATAGTACTTTTCGTTATGAATCTAATGACGGTATTTTCGTATATTAGAACATTGTATATGTTGAGAAATTAATGACGTCTTGGGACAATTAATATGGAACAGAGGGAGTACTTTACCTCATCACCTATCCCAAAAGGTCTTGATCTTTTCAACACAAGATCAGAGTCAGCGGTCTGATAGTCCACAGTCGGATTGTCTGTTGCAGTCCTTGGACGTTTCACTATGGAGGCTGCCACAACATAAACAGGAAGTTTCTGAGATAATATACTTGATAACCTTTAGGCAACAATGGCTACATCACATGCTTCATGGTTTCCTACTATCCCAATGCTTGCTAAGACAAGAGAGACAGCTCTTGGGACAAAGGATTGTTGGGACAACAAATGACTTTCACAAATATAGATGTGAGTGTATCAATGCATACAGACCCTAATACCATCTTGACTAGCTCAGGATGAAACCGCTGTGATTGTTTGATGTTATTGCTATATCCTGAATGATTTATGCATGCAATTTATTTTCGACCATACATATGCACCTGAATTCACACAAACATGTTGGTAGAAGGCACACAAAAGAAAGCAGTGGAATTTTGTTTCGTAGCTACAGGGCACAGGAGAAAGGACTTGACTCAGACTTACATCTTCATATTATGTTTTAATATTATCATTATTTTTTTAGTTTGAGACTACATACTCACATCCAAATCTTTACATCCCAATGTAAACATATGGCACTGCCACTCACCAATTCTCTATCATCCATCACAGAGGGAGGAGGATGCAGAGTAGAAGAACAACAGAGCTCAACATAAAAATTAGCACAACTTAAACATCAAATACATACATCACTTCGTGAGGATTGAAGTAGGAAGAAAGTATAGGATATCTTATACAATCAAAGTCTATAACAAAATTGTGTACTCTTCAGGCAAAGACATTGCAAGAATACCTGCACTACTTGGAGCAGTTAGACCCAATGGACCACCAGAAATCGTCTGGTGTGGTACAGAGGATGGATTAGGCATCCATCCAGCAAGAGGTGCAGTAAAACCTGCTGGTGCAGGTTGGAAAGGCTGCAATGTACACAAACATGTCAGAACACATAAAGGGAAAAATTAACAATCATCAGAATCCAAACATCAAATTCATAGCAGCTCCGAACTTACTCCATGAGCACCTAAAGGAGGAAAGCCCCCTACTTTAGGAATGGAACCTGCTAAGGGGTTAGTAACTGGAGAAGGCGCCCTTGCTCCATTGGGTTGCCCACAAGTATGATCCACAAAAAGGGTCTTAATGTCGGGATTGGGCCTTGGATTCTTGCAAAGCTGATGCTGCCAGTTTAAACTACAAAATGACAAACAGTGCTTAAATTAACAAAGCTCATAAAACTAGAGCAGGAAGTGATTAAAGTTCAAGTTGTGAGATTCACCTCTGGTTGATTAGTGTCCGCAATCTCGAATTCTTGAAGCTGGGAAACTGGAGTTTGTCCCGAAAAAGTGGGTTTGCCTCAATTAACTTCTTAAGTTCTACAAGCATGATAGCTCTAGCAGACTTTGTATCTCCATACTTAGACAACTGCTCATTCTCTCTTAAAGCAAACACACCAACTCACATGAATATTTACATAATAAGAAACCCAAACATAAGAAGCAAATCAGATATTTATTTTTCTTTTTGAATCTAAAATCTCACCACCACCACTCAATCACACACACTAAAACAAAAATCCCCTTAATCAAGAACTTTGACTGGTGTTACCAACACAAATTCAACATCACCTGATTCAAGTCAAAATATTTTCGAACGTGCACATCAGAATACTGACACTGCCTTGAAGGTTGAAAATACGCAACAAAAATTCAAGATTGGTGACAGAGTCTAGGCTCTTCAAGTATACTGGCTAGGATATACAGTAACCTCAGAAAACCACTTATCTGCCTCTTTTTTTCTTTTTCTTTTAAACTGTAACCAATCACAGTCCCCAAGTAGAACTATGTAGTTGCTTGGAAGAACAAAATCAAATAACTTTTTAAAAACATAAAATAGCGGCGTGGTTCTTGTTTCAGAACATCAATAAACTGTAAATTCCTTGCAAACAAGTTCAGGGTCGCCGGAAATTTTAAATTATGTCAAACTGTAACAATTTTTTTATAAAAAAAAAAAAAAACTATTAAGGAATCCAGTCTAGATACATTAATTGTAACCAAGCAAAATAAACTACATACCGGAAGTTATTTAACGTCAACAGCATGGTAATCTCTTTGAAGAGGTCCTCATTGAATGTAGAGAAAACCCTCAGGTCCTTCCTCAGAATCTCCACTGCCTTTGCATGATCGCGTCTACAGTTACTCACAAAACACATAATTAATAACTAAATCATCAATAAATCCTTTTGACAACCCAAAATAAATGCACCAACAATTGAACTTTTTAAGGATTTCTTTGGCAAACTTCTCAACGGAGCACTCACCGGTCCAAAGCTTCTAGATACTTCTGCTTCCGAATCTCAAAGAAAATTTTCATGGAATAGCGATTATCATCGACTTTAGTGAACCCTGACAGGTACTTCTCCACCTCATCCCACTCTCCGTTTGTCACCGCCTCTTCGAAGTACCGCATGTTGAAGTAAAACCCTGACTCTTTTTCCAACCTTTAAGAATTCAACAAATCAACACCAAAATGCCATAAGATTCGAGCAAATAGTTCGAGAAAAAGAAAATCAAAACAGAGAAAAAATCAGAAACTTTACTTGTGAACAGTTTCTTTGAATTTCTCTTCATCCAAGAACTGGAGTATCAAAAACACCAGTTCCCTACTAAGCGACGACATTTTGGCTCACAAATCAATCCAATTCGACTGCGTTTCAACAAGTATAACATCAAATTAGGGTTTATAATCACAAAAATCACATCACACGAATTGGCTTTTGTAGCTTCTAGAATTCGAATTCTGAAAATCAATCGTGCAAGCAAAATCTAGACGGAGAAAGTGGAGAGAGAATTTGAGTTTGAGTACCTCTTGTTCTTCTATTGACTCTGACAGACAGAAGCTAGAGAGAGAAAGAGAGAGAAAGAGAAAGAGGAGAGAGAATTTGAGTAAATGGAGAAGACGTGAACCACGATGGAAGTGGGACAGACCAGGTCCCCTATTTATACAGCGGCATTTTTTTTTCTTTTTCATTTTATTTTTTGATTTCTTTCTGTTTTTTGATAGCTTTACCCTTTTTTCGCTCTCTTTCCTAATATTCTCTCTCCTCAAGGCAGCAGGGACTTCCACCACGCGCTTCTCAGGCGGTACCGATCGGGAGACTTCCGAGATCTGACACGTGGGAGGTCTGAATTATAACTTAGTTTTATCTGTCCATGATAAGTACCTTTGATAAGTAAGTGTACTTATATAATAGCCTGGAGACAGAGATTGTTTTGATAAGCAGATTCATTATCGTAATAAACATGTGTCGTCAGTCTTTTTTTAAAATTCTTTTTTTCCCGGACAGGTATCATTTCCAAATTGCCGTCCTCACAAAATTTACTTCAAAACAGGAGTGCTATATATTCTCATGACCAAATCTTATTTTAAATAGTTTTTTTTCCTCATAATATTTACTGTTAATATATATCTGCTCTTTCATGTTTAACAACATATATATACATAAATCATAAATGTTGGGTTTTCATGCTTATCATTATTATATAATATAATACAATATTTCTGCTTGTTCTTTTCCTATCCTCTTTATATTTAACATTATAATATCAAATTCATCAACTATATTAATTTTTCTTAACAACTTTTCAAAAGGGTTAACAATAAACAACCCCAGCGAGTGATATCAACAACCTTAAAAAGTGCGTTTGATTGTATGGTGTTATTAAGTAAACAAAGTGCATATAGGATATATCATATATTCAAGGCTGTATTATAAGAGTCTAGTGATTATGTATATATATAGGTGCCTAATCTGTCTATCTATTATTGTTTAGTCTTTAGTAGTTCGTCGTGATACAGATAACCAACAAAAATTTGTAAGAAAATTGTCCAGATTTTGAACAGATTTTCTTGCTTGTCTATAAATAATATTTTAGTAACTAAAATTGAATTTGAAATATAATTTATTAACAATTACGGGTGAATTTGATTTTAATGTCCCAAGAAAAAATAATGTGAAACAGAGCAGTAGAACATTTGAAACAGTGATGGTTTGCGTACATTTAATTTTATGTTTCTAGAAACTTATCAGCTTCAAATGTTTAGCCGATTTTTCACCAATGAAGTTTTATTGTCCCGGGAAAAATAATGTGAAATAGAGCAATCAAACATTTAATTTGAAACAGTGATGATTGCGCGCATACATTTAGTTTTATGTTTCTAGAAGCTTATCATTTTGAAATGTTTAGTCGATTTTTCAAAGGTAGATTGAGATACTGAATTTTTCTACAGTTGTGGCACCGCTGTTTGCCACAACTTAACACGCTTTACCACAAATCATTACTTTTCTTTCTCCTCACTTTTCTCCTCTACTTTTTACATTTTCTCTCCTCGCCTACCCCACATACCAATAACCCACCACAATTCCACCACACCACACCATACCGCAAAAATACCGCAGAAAAGAATAGGGTCTTATTTCAAGATATTTTTAGGTGGAAATTAAATAAAATATAGTAAGTATTGGACTAAAGTGAAATGTCTCATTTATATCTCTTCTACTTGCATGGTTTGTTTTCCATGGAATAGTACGTAATGAATGAGTTTAAATCTTAGGCCACTCAAACCTAATCTCTTGTAATGATTAACACAAAATAAGTAACATTGTTACACCACACACCCTCACGCCATGTTTTAATTGTCGTGTGACTTTTATAGTATTGAATTCATATTTGAATTTGAAATAAATTTAAGACTACAAAATCAATATTTAACATTAACTTGCTCAGGCCATATTATCTAGACCTAGTATATTGACATAATTCAAATGACTCACTTGAATATGGCCTAGACCTAAGGTGTGTTTGGAGTATAGGGAAACAAACGATAGAAAGAAAATCTCTTGGTAAATAAATCCGAAAGAAAGAAAATAATGGTAAAGTAATGTTTTTTCTCTTAAAGTAACTTTCATTATAATTTTTCCCATGTTTGGTTTAAGCGGAAAAAAAAGTTGACTTTTCATATGAGAAATGATTCTCCCTCCCCTTTATTGTTAGTCTCAGCCAATCTTAAATCTCAAGGATTTCCTATCTCCAATCGCTTTCGCTTTCGCTCCCCATTTAGTATGCCATGTGGGACTTGCCCCACATACTCCACAAGGCGCGAACGTCCAATTCTACATTGACCTTGAAGTTATTGAGTATTCTTAGACGATCTGTGCTGGCGAAAATTGAATGTAGAATACTCCTCCTTACTCTAACCTTCCTTTTTTTTTTCTCTCTTCATTCACGTTCAACTTGTTCTTCCTTAGATATACTAATGCTGACCCTATGTCTTGTTTCCTAACTTACCATCGATTCGTTGTCTACTACTGCCTCTCATCCTGTAGCTTACCCATTTGATTCACTTGCTTCATCTTCAACTGTTAATCCACCGTCACTATCCCTATTGTTGTCCTCCCTTGGTAAATCACTTAGATTCTCCATCACAATCTTCAGCTGTGGTGCCCAAAGTGGCAGAAGATTGTGAGCAAAAGGAATATTCCATAAATGTTGAAATGCGTGTTGACAAGAAGGCGGATATTATTTTTGGAGTGATGTTGTCCATAGTTAGAGTTTCTCGATTCATTGAAAACTAAGGGTAGACAGCAACTAGGAGGAGAGAAGAGAGTCGGGGTTCATATTTCAAATTTTTCTAGAACTTTCCTTCTGTTTCCTGGTTAAAGTTTTTTATTCTATCGTACCTAGAACTTTCCATCTACTTCTCTACCTTTTTTCTTTTCCTCCCCTTTTTTAATACCCAAACAAACACTAAATGTCAAAATCTATCTACAAGAAATGAACCCGATCCTCAAATGACTCAACCCAACTTTTGACCCAAATTTAACTTTCATTAAAAGTAATTTATTTCCGTAAGATGAGCTTATCAAACTAAAATAACCAATCAACCCAACTCGAAAATCACCCATCCCAAATCTGATCAAACTCAAACCTTTAACTCAAATCAAAATAGAACAACCCAACTACCATATCTTATACTATCAAAAACTTATCCTGACTGAAAAACCAAATTAGTTAAATTAACTTCATACCATGAAAGAAACTATTAGTCACCTCTTACTTCAGAATTTTGTTTCATGCAGAAAGTTACTCCATAGGAAATAACTAGGGGATAGGCTATGTGCAGCAAGTAGTAATTCAACCATGTTTTGTTGCAGGCTAGGAATTAACAAGCTAGGACATCAACATGCAAACTGTTGGAATTATTTCAAGAGTATAGGATAATTATATAGCCTAAGGAATTATATGTAACAAGTATAAGGATCATATATAAGTGAAACATCAAGAATATGATCAACACATGTGAATCTGAGATCAACACGAGTCGTGTTGGTCTCCAGAGAGTAAAGAAAGTTGTCATGGGCTCAACATGGGTCGTGTTGAGACAATACGGGTTGTGTTGCACCCAACACAGACCATGTTGATTCAACATGGACCGTGTTGAATCCCAGAACTGTTTTTAATGCTAACGGCTATATAATCTTGTATAATTAGTATTTGATATCAACTTTAAGGACGATTATTAAGGGCTTCCAACAGCTATATGACTTGACTTGGTCAAGGTCATATTAAGGCCATATTCTCTTCATTAAGTCTCTTGATTATCCTTTGACTAGAGGATATCATGAGAGGGTGGAAGTCTCCTATAAATAGGAGACATTCCAAGCTATTTGAGATACACCATTCTAAGCTAATCACAACCTCATTCTTGTCTAGACTATAGCTATACTTGAGTGATTCAAGTGAGAATATATTTCTTCAGTGTTACAAGAGCTAAGTTTTATCCCTTTGAACATTTACGGTATAATAAATAGTTCTTAAGGAAAGTGAGTACTAGGTGACGACTCTTAGAGTTATCTAAGCGAGTTTCCATTGTTCTATATACCGTTTACGGCCTTTCCTCCAACACAAACCAAATTAGGATGAAGATGAGCAGGAATCAGCACAACGACTCAGAAAAGTTAAATTAAAACCAGAAATGAGAAGTCATAAGAATAAGGAATAACAATTTGCAACCTAAAAAACAATTTAGCAGGGGAGTGACGTGGAAAATGATCAGATGAACACCAATCATAACCAAAAATCGAGGTTCTCAAACCTAAAAATTTTAGATTAGAATGAAGATTCTAGTCCACAAATGGGAAAATTTAACCAACAACAAACCTAAACTTCTAATTACATAATGAAATTAAGCATTAAACAACGAAATCTACCTCTAAAAAGATGAATTAAATCTAAATTGGGGGTCGATAGGTTGCCACTCACCAAACCGTCCACCCTTGAAATCAGCCTCCAACCTTGACTTTTATATTCGATATGCAGTTTCCTCTTCTTCAAGCTCCAAATCCCAAATCTTCGATTTCTTCAGGTCTAGACGAAATATATTTTGCCTTTACGTGCTTCTCAGAGCTTTCTTGCGTTCCATGGTTGTTGATCTGGCATAAAAAATAAAAAATAGAGAATAAGGGAGGGTATATTGTGGTCTCGGTGGTTTCACTAAATCACAATCAAAGAGAGAGAGAGAGAGAGAGAGAGAGAGAGAGAGAGAGAGAGAGAGAGAATATGAATACAGATAGACATGGGATGAAGGGTGAGGATGAGATGATGATGGTGAGAGTCCAGATAGGCTGTTTAGGGATTAGTTTGGGGAAATTGGAGATGTGAAGTCGAGAAGAATAGAGGGAGAAATAGAGAGATGAGAGAGACGAGAGAGACGAGAGGGGGGGGGGAGAGAGAGAGAGAGAGAGATGTGAGAATGTAAAGGGGGTCATGGGAGTAACATATTAGGGCTTAGGGAGAGGTGTAGAGGTATACATGTTGTGCATTTGTCGGTAGGGTTTTCGAGATGGGTAAGGGTCATAAAGGTCGAATGGTTGTGAAGTAGAGAAGAATAGATGGAGAATTAGAGAGATGAAAGAGAGAGAGAGAGAGAGAGAGAGAGAGAGATGATGAGAGTAATAGATTAGGGCTTAGGGAGGTGTAGATGTATACAGGTTGTGCATTTGCCGATAGGGTTTTCAAGACGCGTAAGGGTCGTAAGGGTCGAGTGGGTGTGAGCTTTAATGAGTGTTTGAGTTTTATTAAGGAATTAGGATGTGAGATTAGATGGGTTAGGAAGTTAGCTGGGTTGGTTTTGTTTTGTTTTGTTTTGGGTTTTAACTTTTTTTTATATTTACTCTTTGGAAAAACCAAATTAGACCTAAATAATATAAAATAAAAATTTAGACCAAAATCAATAAGAGCCTAGACAATAAAAATCTAATTTTTACCTTCTTTTTATGAATCTTCTCAATTATTAAGACCAAAATATAAGAATTTGTAAATAAAAGTTAAAATAAACTAATTACCTATAAAGACCTAATTTATTAATAAAAACGAGATGAAAACCTAAAATATGAGGTAGTAAAATGAAAAACGTTAGCGCCGAACACATATTCTTAGATAAGAGTGAAATATGCTTGACCCCGTGAGACCTCAAGTCAAATTGATAGTTTATCATTTTTATGGTATCATGTTATTCTTTTTGAGGCTACACTTAGCCTTTGAAATATGACTATCTACATGATAGACGCGAATTTTTTTATCCTACATAGTACATACCCTATGGATATGTTATTTTCAACTTATGATATGTACTTATTATCTGCATTCAACATTGTTCAGAACTGATCATCATTGGTCAGCACTAATTCATAAACCTAACTTTTTTTTTAACTATTTATTAATTATGTGGTCAATTTTTTTTAATGAATAAATTAGATAAAAAATAATCATTACAACTACAATTTGTATATTCCTTACACATTTGATTAATATAGAGTCACACAAAACGCGTACAATACAATAATACTTAAAAGATGATAAAAATAATGTCATATTTTTTAATTGTTTGCGGTTATTTGCAAGTAGGCCTTTCTCCACCTTGCTCTACCAAGCTAAGAAGCTCTCAAGGATCAAGACCATAGAGGTTCAATTCTTTTTGGAATCGAGGTTCTCTCCACCTCGTTCAATCATCCTTCGGGTTGACCACGAAGCCCCATAGGAAGAGCTCGGTGTCGGTGCTAATAAGTGGGGTATATTGGCTTTTTATCTTCAATCACAATGGTGGAAAAAGGGGAATTGAGCATGAAGAAAAGAAGCAAATGAGAAGCGGAGATTTTCCAGTCACCTACACAATTATGTAGTCTGTCCGCACGATCGTGTTCCCATCAGACCTCCGATTAACTTGATTCTAGTGTTGTTGGAAAGCTTGTAATGAGTACTTTTAGCTCCCAAAATCAGAAAACTCATAGAGGTCGGTGGAAAGTCGATAATTTAAAGAAAAGGCTGAGGTACATGAACAAATGGCTGAGTTTTTGGAATATTTGAACGCGGATGGGCCAGAAACGAAAATGGGTTAATGTGAAAGGCATTTTTTGTAGCGGAATATTTATTTGGGTTTGTGTAGGTTTTTCATCATTTATGCATTTCAAGAATACTTGGCATTTAATCCTAAAAAATAAAAAACGCTCAAAATAAATTACATAATTACAAAGCTGAACTACGACAAAATTCAGCGTCTACAGTTAGCCCCCACTTTGATCGAGTCCGAGTAGGACGCTGATCAAAGGAGTTTGATGACGCTAAAATGGATATGCCCCGGGAGTGAAGTCTCGAGGCTGGATGACACTTGGAAGCAAACGTCCTGTGCCGCATATATGACTTGTAGCTGATTGACATTCGGAAACGATAACCTATGTCTTTGTTGATTGTAGACGCTTGGAAGCAACTGTCCTGCGCCTAAATGTACTTTCAAACTTCTGCCATCGTATTATAAACGCCCGATGACCAACTAAACTAACATCGTACTACATCGATGTTGATTTCCTAGTCTTTCGCAGTGTCGATGATGATTTTCCAGTCTTTCCCGGTGTCGAGATGATTGTCCAGTCTTTCCCGGTGTCGATGATGATTTTCGAGTCTTTCCCGGTGTCGAGATGATTTTCCAGTCTTTCCCGGTGTCGATGATGATTTTCGAGTCTTTCCCGGTGTCGATGATGATTTTCCAGTCTTTCCTGGTGTCGATGATGATTTTCCTTTGCTAAAGGCGACATAGATGCGTTATCTGTTGTCGGTTTGGATGCGATATCCTTTGTTGGAGACGACGTAGATGCGATATCTGTTGTCGGTTCGGATGCAATATCCTTTGTTGGAGACGATATAGATGTGATATCTATTGTCCGAGCGGATGCGATATCCTTTGTTGAAGATGACTTAGATGCGATATCTATTGTCGGGGCGGATGCGATATCCTTTGTTGCAGACGACGTAGATGCGATATCTGTTGTCAGTTCGGATGCGATATCCTTTGTTGGAGACGATATAGATGCGATATCTATTGTCCGAGCGGATGCGATATCCTTTGCTGAAGATGACGTAGATGCGATATCTATTGTCGGGGCGGATGCGATATCCTTTGTTGAGGTAGATGCGATTATTTGTTGTCGGTTTGGATGCGATATCCTTTGCTGAAGACGACGAAGATGCGATATCTATTGTCCGAGCGGATGCGATATCCCTTGCTGGAGACGATATAGATGCGATATCTGTTGTCTATTTGGATGCGATATCCTATGTTGGAGACGACGTAGATGCGATATCTGTTGTCCGAGCGGATGCGATATCCATTGTCTAGAGACGACATAAATGTGATATATGTTGTCGTTCTTGATGATGACATTCTTGTGATTTTTAATCCTTAAGAGTGTAATCAAAATCTCAGAGACCCAAAGTGTTTTTAGGTGCTCATCATTCTAATTTTTTTCGTCGGGATTTCGAGCTTAATCCTTGGATAACCTTATTGTTGTCGGGTCTTCCAAACTTTCTCATAAGCTAATTCTTCATGCCACTGAATGTTGCTGAGTGGGTAATTGTCAACCTCCCGGCGACAACCACGATGATGAAATGCATGCACTTGGTATGCTATTCTACATGTAATGCATAGACTCGAGACTTATGATCCAGGTATGTACTCATGCACAACTTTGAGTTTCATGTGCTTGACTTATTAATGCAGCTTAATGCATACCTCTTAGTGACCCTGATGAGAGAATGCTATATGCACATATTCACATTATAATGCATGTTGTGCAATGCTACCATGTTGGGAGCCCCCACTTTTTCTTCCCGCAATGAAAGTAAAGAAAACCTAAGCATCAAGTCAATTTTAAGGTGGGTTTCAGGACAAGGCAATAGGAAGCATGGAAACGATCACATGTGAGAAGCCAAGTGGTCTCATATACTTGACACATGAGCCGTCTTGTGCGTTGTTATCGTTGAAATATTCATGGAGCTGGATGTTGTGGATGTCGAGTGATGAGTGAGCCCCTAGTTGTAATGCCGCAAAAAATGATATCAAGGGAAAGCTTGACCTGCTTAAGCTGCCATAATGCGGATATTGAGTAACGAGCGAACCCCCAGTTGGAATGACGCTGAAAACGATATCAATGGAAGACTCAACATGCTTAAACTGCATGATTGGATAGTTAGGATGCTCGACTTTGATGTCATGGTCGGGAACCCCAAGCACTAAGAAGGATCAAGCGGCAAGCCATCTTGATTTCCCTTTCCTTTATTATATCTTTCTTGGTTCTTTTATTTGGGTAGGAACATGTAAGCACACCAAGCCCCTAGTACTAGTGAACAAATGGCTTCAAACGAGTCAGCATGATGGACCAAGGTGGGTGTTGTCTTCAAGTAACCCTTATTTTGATGCAGTCGGCTTTTTGTTCTGCCAAAGGAGTTATCCCTCACTCAGGTGTTCTGGAAGCGAGGATTAACTGACGAATCTCATACATACACTAATGACCAAATCAGAAGAGCTCACAGGATAGGGACAATGGAGGATGGATTATGGAAAAGGTAGGAATGGTAGTATAGAAAGCATGTTTGTGAGTGGTTAGGCCCCAATGGTGGGCCAGACGAGGCTATGGATGGCTAAGCGAGAGTAGTGATCAGATGTAAGAACGAGTAGTTCGATGGATAGAGGTTCGAACTAATGGAGGTACACGAGATGGTCTATGGATGGAAGACCATGTCTTATGGGTTTATCTTATAAGGGAAGAGATGGTCAAAGGGCTATGGAAGAGTTGCAATTTGATAGGTTTGGGTATGAAGGATGATCCAAGTCTGATGGGAAAAGTGGGTGTGCATGGTGAAAGGAAATTTAAGAGTTTTTTCATTGTCCTTAGAGATCAAGGTTCCCTCTCCTTTTGCCTAGCCCGTCTGGTGAGGTTTTCGGGCTAGCCACTCTTTATTCTCTCTCTCAAAGACCAAATGCTTCAATGACGGATTTACTTTAAAGTGAATTGCAGCAGCCGGGCCTCAAAGAGGTTCTCCTACGGATCCAATGTGGAATCAGGCCAGTCGTAGTTCAATTGGTGCAGCTTTAAAGTATTGATGCCTCAAGAAGGACTTTGAGATAGGTCGAAAAGTTTAATGGGAAGGATACGTGGGAAGGTTGAATGGGAAGGATAGGTGTGAAGGTTTAAGGGGAAGGTTTTGGGATGTGTGCGGGTGACTAATGTAGACCAACAACTGCCTGTTACGCCTCTTCTTCTTGTTTCTTTCTTTCTTTTTCCTTTTTTTTTTTGCTTTTTCTTTTTTTTTTTTGGGAATTTTTTTCTATTTTTTTCTTCTCTTTTTTTTTTTTTTTGAACTACAGACCTTCAGCTTATAATTCTCCTATCAATGAATGTTACCCGCAACACATTATTTGGCTTAGGTGGGTTTAGGGATGAGATGGTCATAAAATGAATGATCGGGTTCATGGTGGTGGCTAAGAAGATGGTGATGATGTAGGAAATAATGTAGGTAAAGCGGCTAGGCAAAAATGAAGGTGGTGATGATGTCAGTGATAAGGGGTGGAAGCCTCCAATCATAGGCATGTCTTTCTGAGCTGCATGATTTATTTGATAGTGAGATTCACTTTTAGAGACGATTGGTCTTGTTCATTTGAATTCTCTCATTTTGCCTAACCTGTTGGATGAGTGTTCAGGTTAGCTTCTCTCCTTTTAATTTTTACTCATTTACCTCTCCTTTTGCCCAACATGAGGTGTTCATGTCGGCCTCGTATTCTGTTTTTTTAAATGAAATTTGTCGCTCCTTTTGCCTAACTTCGCTTTGGCGGTGAAGTTAGCCTCTCTTCTCTCCATTAACCTTGGACTCGGGGTAGGACAAAAAAGAAAAAAACATAGAATGAAGTTGTGATCGGGATGTGAAATGGAGTGAAAGATGTAAGCAGATGGATGTGTCAGACTTGGATGGTCATATGGGTGAGTGAGCTCTTCAATTCAAATCAGGAATGCAAGCACAAATTTATTTCCTTAGCAGTTTAGAAGCAAATGAAGGGTCAGGGAAGACAAGAGTCATAATGAAATAAATTCATCTTTTTGAATGCAGCTAAGATGAATACATTAAAATCTACTTGTGATATATCCCAGTTGACTCTGAAAATACAATGGGTCGCACACCTAAAATTTGAAAATATACAACATTAGGAGTTCTGTATACGAGTCATGCCATCTTTACCTCTAGTGTCCCTTCTTCATTTACCTCTCCTTTTGCCCAACTTGTGGGTGTTCAAGTTTGCAATACCTTCTTCATTTTATTTATTTGATTTGATTGGCCTCTCCTTTTGCCTAACCGCAAGTGAGTTCTTGGAGTTAACCCCTCTTCTCTATGTTAACCTTGGTTTGATTTGATTGGCTCTCTTTTTGCCTAACCCCAAGTGAGTTATTGGAGTTAACCCATCTTCTCTTTGTTAACCTTGGTTTGATTTGATTGGTCTCTCCTTTTTCCTAACCCCAAGTGAGTTCTTGGAGTTAACCCCTCTTCTCTTTGTTATGGTTTAATTTGATTGGTCTCTCCTTTTGCCTAAGCCCAAGTGAGTTCTTGGAGTTAACCCCTCTTCTCTTTGTTAACCTTGGATCTGACAAAAGGTGAAGAGTAGGAATATGGACATGGTATCACATTCAATCAGTGAGTATCGAGAAGAGTTGTTGAAGCTGGTGAAAAGATTGAAGTCTCCATGATCTGATTCTAGCCCAAGATTTGACTCTTGACATTTTATGTCCTATTTTGCTTGTATGGAAACCATAAACCTCAAAAATTAACCTTGACATTTACCTACCCAAACGCCTAGCGACCTATATGAGACGACCTAATGCAAACAATGCCTATATGATGAATGATTTTTTTTTTTTTTTTGGTATGGATTCGCCCACTATTGGGTCTGCATGAGGACTCCTAACCTAGAATGATGTTATTTACATGAAGAGGGGAGGTATCCATCAAGTCATCATAAAATCGAACCAACATTAAAACTCTAATGGACTCAGATTTAGTTAACAACCGAAGGGATGCCTTAGGGGTCAAACATTAGTTAGGGTTGAGTGAAGTCGAACTTGAATCTCAAGCTTAGTCAAACCTCTTTGACTTAGGCCTAAGAGAGACCTTTTGGGCCTACTTTAATCTCGTTTGAATATTACCCAAACTAAAGTAATGTTTGAGGGAAATGCAAGTGTTGGACCGACTCACTTTACAATGAAATATACAATCAACACATGATTAGCATGTTAATTTTTTTTAAGAAAACAAAAAAAAAAAAAGAAAGAAATGCACATACCATACAAATGAGTGTTACCATCCTAACCATGGTTCTAGGTTCGAAGTTTAGGGTAAGTTTCCTAAAGGCTTCTATGCTCATGTCTCGCACGGGCCGTAAATTCTATGGAGTTCATAATAATACGGGTCGTGTGTTTCTCACAAAATTTAAGGGAAAATGTAAATTCATAATCCCTAAAATTTTGGAGTAATTCATGAGTGGGAAAGGGTTATGATCTTCCTGAAATGTGGAATTCATTTCCTCAAAGTTATAAACGCACTTTGCCCGAAAGGGAAATTTAGGGTTAGCAACCTAAATGGTACCTTTTGGTTCTTTCCGATTTAAAAAAAATCGAAAAGTAGGCCCGTATGCAAAAATGCCTACTAAATAATAAAAATTAAAAGAATTAATTTCTCCTTTCTACTCAAAAAATTAAAAAAACCGATTTTTTAAGTTTTACCCTCTTAAAGTAAGTCCCCAGTGGAGTCGCCATTTGTAGGACCCGAGAAAAAACTTCCATTGGTGTCCTACGCGGTGTTAGGCGAATTGAAAGAGGTGTCTAGTCTATAAGGATTTAAATTCAATTTTTATCAATCAAAATGTTCAAATGCAATCTTGAATTTTATTTCCAGAAAATGTCATTGCTCAGAAAATAATATAACACAAAAAAACGAGGAGAATCAACGGTGAACCGAGACCTCAACTTTCTGATTCGTTTCTTTCTGTGATATTACTTCCCGTGCAATTAAAATTTTCTAGAATTAAAAGGCAAAATTCGAAAAGAAAATGAATGAATCAAATTGAATGAATTACTGAATCGCCAATTAATTTTTGGTGAGAATTTATAAACTCAAATTAGACTTCGAAAACCGCGAACCACGAGATTCAGATCTGGAGGTAAGGTTACGAATTCGAAAGTAAAAACCTTCGAATCCGCCCGTTCAAAGAACGGACTCTACTAAATCGGTTCGTTAAAGAAGAGAGTAGAAGAGAAGAATTAATTAGATTAATTTAAATTATTTTGATGCATGCAAAAAATTAAAGTGCGACAAATAAATAAATAAATAAATGCAATAAACGAAATATAAATAAATAAAGAACAAAATTAAAGTTGCAATTACATGTAATCCGATTTAGATTAGTGGCATTTAATGTTTAATATCAAGATTACAATAATGTAAGTGATTATAAGAAACTAAAAATGCAAAATAAAGATGCCAAGTATAGAAATATGCAAATGATGAAGAAAGGAGGAGGAGGAGAAGAATGAAGAGAGGGAGAAGAAAAAGAAATCACCTAGTGTCAATACTCCTAGGTGATTCGGTGTAATGAAAAATGATGGGAGTGAGGCTGTATTTATAGGGGAAATGGAGTGAGGAAACTAGGGTTATGAAATAAAGAGGGGTAGCTGGGCCATTCTGATCAGTAGGAGGTCCAGTATGTTGGAATGAAAGGAAGCATGCCACTGCGGACCAGCATGTTGGGTTATTTTAGGCTGCCTAATTTCAAACGACCATAAATTTTCCATCAGACCTCCGATTAACTTGATTCAAGTGTTGTTGGAAAGCTTGTAATGAGTACTTTTAGCTTCCAAAATTAGAAAACTCATAGAGGTCGGTGGAAAGTCGGTAATTTAAAGAAAAGGCTCAGGTACATGAACAAATGGTTGAGTTTTTGGAATATTTGAACGCGGATGGGCCAGAAATTGAAATGGGCTAATGTGAAAGACATTTTTTGTAGAGGAATATTTATTTGGGTTTTTTGTGGGTTTTTCATCATTTATGCATTTCAAGAATACTTGGCATTTAATCCTAAAAAATAAAAAACACTCAAAATAAATTACATAATTACAAAGCTGAACTATGACAAAATTCAGCGTGTACAAGTTTCCACGTAAAAATCTTGTCTTCATCACCCCTATATTGTTCTTTTTTATTTTCTCAATACCTAGATCCCTAAATTAATTATCTTGTTTGCTTTTGCTATATTATAGATTTGGTTCAATATGGAATTAATCCCTACCAAGTGGTCTTCATATCTGAATTCGAATCCTAATAAGTGGTACCAATCGGGTACAATGAAGTTTATCAGATTCAGATACAACCAGGTACAATCATATTTGAACTTAGATTCCTACAAAGTTGGGTTCAATCAAGAGTCTATTTTGGGATGTTTTCTACAAGATTAATCTATCAAGGTCGTTCCCACCTAATGGTTTCCCTTCGAGGATTCTTTAGGGATGTCGTATCTTCATAGAATTTGGTCTAAGGTGGAGTTTATTGGATAATCACCCAATCCCATTCAGACTCAAGTTTAGAAATAAATAATTATTTTCCTTATTGATACTGCTTGGGTTCCAAGTTGATTTCAGCTAAAAGACTATTCTAAGGCTACTTAGGTTTGCTATAGATACTAGGATGTTCAACCTAGTTTTGTGTTGAAAAATTATGTGCCTCTAAGATACCCTTATAAGATCCCTTTTTCTATTCCATTTTTAGGAGTTTTTATTATGAGATTTTAATTTTTCTTATGTCTCACTAACCTTGCTTTGAGATACGTCTACTTCCATTGTGCTATAACCATTTGAGATCTTTCCATCTTGATCTCATTATGTTATAAAACCGTTTAGGATATCCTTTGTAATCTCTCTATTATAGTGGATTTTATCTCGCCTCCCGTGTTTTTTTTCCTGCATAAGGTTTACACGTAAAAATCTAGGCTTGTGTTCATCACCCCTATACTGTTCTTATTTATTTTCTCAATACATGCATCCCTAAATTAATTATCTTGTTTGCTTTATGATAGTATGTTCAATCTTGATTTAATATGTACCAAGTGGTTTTCATATCTGACTTCGGATACTAACATGTTAAGTTACTCTTAGCTAAAAAATTAACAAGACTATTTATCTAAAGAGTGTAATATTTTACACATTAAGATAAATATTGGTAAAGGTTTAGTATATGTAAATGTCAAGTTACGTTGACATAATTTTTAGGCTGAAAGTGGCGATAAATGCAGGTGGGAGCATGTAAGTGGAAATTGGTACAGATAGATGCATGTGAGTGTTGCATGATGAATATAGGTATAGGTAAGTGCAGGTTGATAAATTGCCTAAAGAACGGGTAAAGTGTAAACCTAATAATGGCATACATAGCATTTTTTTAACAAGCATAAGTAGGTCGCCTACTAGGCCCTCACAATAAACATCAATAACGCCAGAGATAAATGGTAAGTACCAAATTATAAATGATAACTAAGATACGTAAAAAACATAATTTTCACGAAATAGAAATATTTTGCATCTTCCGAATATTGAACTTTGGTGATGTGCTTGGAAGAAGAGGAATTGCCAATTACCATATCTTTTGGTAAGGCCAACATGGATGCACTTATAGTGGTTGTCAATCATGACAACTACCGTAAGTAAAATAAATCTTATTCATACATGTGTCAAATTTTATCTTTTCTGTTAGCTTTGTTATTTAATATAAATTGTAAAATATATAACTTTATATTTCAGTTTATTTGTAAATTTTTAAAGTAAATATTTTTCAAAATATGTTCGTTATCTAGGCGAAACTAGGAGTTAAGATATTTAAATTTTAAAAAAAATTCATACAAATCTTTTTAGTTAAAAAATAATATTTTATAATGTTGTAAAAAATAAATAAAAAAAAGAATGACGAAGATAAAAGTTCCACGTGTATAGATAAACATTATTTTCATAGTGGTGGTTGTCATAGTTGACAACCACTGTAAGAGCAAATGCAACAGGATGAATGTAGTCTTGGAACATGTATCAGAAAATAACAATCCTTTGTAGCAAAGAACTAAGAGTATGTGCAATGGTTGGAACTCTTTCCAATGAGTCCACCAACATTCCATTCCATTTCTTAGCAACAATAATTTTTGTAAGTTCCACAATTTTGGAACTCATTCTAGAACTATAAACCATTCCGGAATGAAATCCACATCTTCCATCTTTTCTTACTTTTTATTGGTGGAAAATTAATTTTTTTCCTTTTTATTTTACATAAAAAAATTATATTGTGTGTGATAAACTAGGATAATGTCAAATATTATTTAAAATTCCAAGTTAGAATTCCATCTATTGTATAGAACAAAAAAATGAGTTCCGACAATTTTAAAAATAAGATGATGTGTTAGGACTTAGGATGAGCCTCCACCGAAGATTCAAAACAATGAAATGTCATTGTACATGTTCTAAGTTTGTTGGAACTTATTCTGGGAACTCTGTCAAGTTCCTGGAACTTAAATGATTTCTTTTTTCTCCAACCAATGGAATATTGACATGTGCCATAACATTATAGCAAGACATGCATTTATTGGTTGTGATATGCGTAATTAAAGTGAGTACCAAAAATAAATATTTTAAAGTGAAAAAGTAGGAATGAGTTTCTATTATTGTAGTGAAAATAAAATAGAGTTTCAAAAAATAGGAATGATGAGAGATATGGAGGGAGGGGACCACAAATTTCATTCAAAAAACAAGATCACCATTACCTTTGCTGTAAGTTTTTCGAGGCCAACATAGCATATATGAACCAAATTCAATGGCACTAAAGTAGGCCAAGGGCTAGTTAATAATTTTCTCTATAAAACTAATTGCAATGTAATATTCTTAACGTCTATAACTGAAGCCACTGCCAAGGCTTAACTAATAAGCTTGACAATTGTAACTTTTTTCTAGCGCAAGGAGCACTTGACTGTTGTAACAGCAAACCCAATTTCAATTCACAGGAACCTTTTTCTGTTACCACTACCTGTTTTTTGCTATTGCATACTAGTAAACCATTATTATATCCATATCCATAGTGTATAAGTTGTAAGGCTATCATTGGTAAGAATGATACCAAGAAATGAGATATTCAAACAAGTAATGAAAAGAAGAAAAGGTACGACTGTTGGAAAATGATGTTTGACAATGGCTTGAATCTTTATCATCTTCTCTAGGTATCTTGATCTTCTTGCGATACATGTGATAAGACGAAGATTGAACTTAATAACCAAATGGTTAACTTGACTTGTTTGGATAACGCTAAGAGTCATGGCCTTGTACTCATTTTCTTTAAGAACTATTTACTGTACCGTAAATGTTCAAAGGGATAAAATTTAGCTCTTGTTGCACTCAAGATATAGGTTTGTCACTTGATTCTCTCAAGTATAGCTGCAGTCTTATATTTGAGAGGATGTGATTATAGAATAGAATAGATGCTTGTGATTATCTCAAATGGCTTGGGAATGTCTCTTATTTATAGGAGAATTCCACCCTAATCCAACCCTAATCACACCCCTTAGTCAAAGGTGTAATTAAGGTACTTAATAGAGAATAAAGACCATGACTTGGTCATGATAATATAGCTGTTGGATCTTAATACCGAGCTTAATATTGATATTATAAACTTAATACTCAAGATTATATAGCCGTTAGCATTAAAAACACATTCTGGCATTCAACACGGTCCGTGTTGCCTCAACACGATCCATGTTGAGCCCAGAATGGTTTTTCTTACTCTCTGAAATCCAGCACGACTCATGCTGGTCTCTTATACACTCGTGTTGATCATATTTTCTATCTTTATCTTATATATGATCCTTATACTTGTTCCACATGATTCCTCATGCTATATAATCTTCTTATACTCTTGAAATATTTCCAACAATCCCCCGCTATTTCAAGAGTATGTAAAACCCTTGAAATAACTTTACTTAAGGAGTTAACACCCCCGCCATGTGAGACATACCTTAACTTGTAATCACCCGAGAAACCCACAAACATATGCATAATGAAAAGTAGATTGCTCTTTGAACTTTTCACTTAGTATATACAAGCCAAAATTGAATCCAAATCACAAAGTAGACATGTCTTTGAACTTTGGATTTATATTGATCAACTATACTCGTAATACACATACGTTTGTTTTTAAATCTTAAGTGCTAAAACTTTGACACTATTATCCGGCCTTGTGTCCTTATCCTTGGCAAGTGCTTCGGAACTTTAGCCCTAAGTTCCTTTCAGCGGCCACACATCACACTTACATAGGTAGTCTTTGGAATTTACCGCCCCTGTAATTAGGCTCCCCAAAGTCTATTAAGAGTGTCACCACTCAACCTCTTGTCATTACAGATATTAGGCATCACTTTAACCTGAGATGTATAAAATCGATGTTTCCTACTACTTTAGACAACTCCGTACTCATTTGAACTTTAGAAAGTGGTGGTATTCCAATTTGTAAAGTTGAGTCATTGATGTAAAGTAGTAGATATTTAGGCTACTTAACCCATCTCTAAAAACAAGGTCCACTTGATATATAAATATATCTTTACCATGACCTTAATAAGAATATCTTCATCATAATATGAACAAGCCATCATATTATTTTTAGATATAATCACACTATACCGTGTGTAAACTTGATATGGATCCTTTTATATGCTTATCATCCAAAGAACCATGGATAAGAACTTGTGAATAAAATAACCTCGCACTTGACAAACCACTTAAACTTTGATTTATATGGAAATCGAATTTTCAACTTATATGTAATTAAACCATTATATCTCCATCCTTTGCTACATACTTGAACTTATAACTTTAACTCATTGAATCAACAATGGTTCATAATCATGAATGGGTTATCTTGTAGAGTTGTAGAGTATACTACCAAGTGATAATCGAAAAAAAAAGAGTATACTACCAAGTGTATGATTAAACCATCATATTACTATGGTTGTATGCTCTCCTTTTATGTTTAAGTCCTCCCTTCAAAGCATATAGCTATGAAGACTTAAACATAATACTTAAACTTTATCATTACTAAATCCATTGATAAAGATATATCATCATGGATTTAGAATGACCAAATTGTATAAAAATTATACACTTTTATGTAGCAAATAAACTTGATATATGCATACTCAACTTATGCAAACAACATAGACCATTCTCAATCATGATTATCCGGAAACCTTGATCATAAATTAAACTTTATGAACTTGTAAAACCTCAAAGAATAACTATTTCCATAATCATGAATTATAGTCTATCACAAGTATGCATAATTCCTTATGAAAAACCTTCCTTATATCCTACTACATGCTTTTATAAACTTGAAAAATTTAACAAGGACAAACATATATTCAACTTATATTTATGAATACACTAAAACACATGGGTAATCATGTTCAATCTTATACTTATTTAATCATGTTTGATGTTTCATATGTCATTACTCAATGAATACATATATGTAAACATATACATATTGACATATAAACCATACAAAAAGTATGAAATCTTCTCATATATCTTATGCAATCAATTCACTTATTTCATAGAGAAATTTATCTTATAGTGAACTTGCATAAAATCTTAATAAACTCTTATCATATTAAAATATGATTGAATAACATGAGAAGCAAAGATCAATCAAACATGTAGATAAATTTATGTCCATGTCACTTATGAATAGCTTACATTGCCTACAAGAACATAGTAGCAAGTACATGACTTCCAACTACTTAAATTAGCATGTAGTAAAATTGGTTCATACTTAAGTTTACTATCATGATCAAACTTACAAACATAATATTAAGTGAATAAAACTCCACTCATATTTCCTTGTCAAGAATAAAACATGTTCTTGTTTACTTATATTTCCATGAATAAAGAAAATTAACAATTTATGATTCTACATACTCATATAATCACATGAATCAATTTTACACTTAGGAAAACAAGCAAAATTGTCTTAAACACTTATAGGATCAAGTGATTATTTCTAAACTTGTCATGTCATAAACAACATAACGTCTATACTTATTTTAATCAAACAAGCCAAAACTTATGTCTTCTTGGAATGCTTGAATAAATCATAAAACTCTATAAACATTCATAAACATGAATCACATGACAAGACACTTGTAAATATGCATGAAAGTCAATACTTAAATAAATTTCATACTTGACTTGAACTTAGTACAAATACTCAACAAAAATCATATGAAATTTTCTTTGCATAATTAGCTAAGACAATTAGCCAATAATCTTGTAGGTTCAACTTGTTCGAAATAATCATGAGTCTTACTTATGCAACATCTTATACTTATGCAACATCTTATAAGCATAAGAAAGCTTTCTTACTGTTAGGAACAAGGTTGTTAGAATCGGGATCCTAGTTAGGGTCGATGGGCGTAGTTAGGATCGGAATCGTAGTATCGGATCGAGGATCGTAAGATTCCAACACAATAGAAAATATCAAATAAAGTTATATGATAGTTAAAATCATAACATTTTATTAACTAGTAATGAAGCAATACGTTAAATTGTATATCAATTGATAACTTCAATACAATATTTAAATTGTTATGACAAAAGTTTAAGATGATGTTGTGCGCAAACATTATCAAATTCAAGTGGGATCGTGGATCGAATCGCAGGATGGTAGAATCGTATTGCGATTCCAACGTATAATATTCAGACAAAACTAGGATCGTACGATCCTATCTACTTTAAGATCCTAGTAAGAGTTGGATCGATGGACGATTTTTGGATCGTAAACTCGTAGAATCGTTGATCCGGATCGGGATTTTAATAACTATAATTAGGAAAGTATCCTAAAATCACCCAGTCTTTTGATCCCACAATTATTTGTTTCCTAATTGTATTAGGATATTATTTAGGTTTCCTTATTATGTTAGGTTTCCTAATTGTATTAGATTCTAAATCTAATTGGAATGGGAGTCAAGGTAGGTTTATATAGAGTTTTCCCTATAAATAGTGGATCTTGTTCGCCTTGTTTGGTGTGGCCAAGTTCGGTGCCATTGTGGCCAAGTTTGGAGCACCTCCTATGGGAGGAGGCGTATTCTGATATTCAGAAATTTCGTATTCTCAATGGTGAGAGAGGTTTTGTTGAGAGTTTTGTTGACTAAGAGCATGTGTCTCTTTCGGGTGGATCTCTTTCGGTGTTTGAGATTTTTGTAATACTCTCTTTGTTGGATCTCGGGAGAAGATCGTTCGTTGTACTCTCTACCAATAGTGGATTCGTTTGTGCTTGTGCCGCCCGTGGTTTTTTCCCGATTTGGGTTTCCACGTTAAATTTTTGTCCCCTTTTTTCTTGCATTTATTTTTCTCGATTCCCAGTAGTCATCTTCTTATTTTCGCTTCCGCCAATCAATTCTGATCTTATTAAAAACCCTAACACTTACATATTATGAATTCACATACTTGAATCCATATTATGTATCTATAATAATATAAAGTAATATATTCGAAATTTGAAATACTCAACTCAGAGTGATTGTAGGGGTTATCGGCCATTCAGATTAAAGAAAAAAATCGATTTAAAGTTACAAAAGAAAATTCCTGCCCATGAAATAATAATAAAAAAATCAATTAAAAAAAATAATAAATAAGAAGTTTAATCAGATTAAGAATATAACTTATCTAATTAGAAATCTATTCCCAACCCAATTAGGATTCTCACTCTATCTGATAAGATTAATCCCCACGAAAGTCACGTATCCCAACACCACTATAATTGTAACCGGCCATAAACTCCCAACAATGGCTTATATATATTTAGATGTCGTCGCAATTCATTGCTTTTCTTATATGGTAAGCCCTCTTTTATCTCGCTTAATTGAATTCAAACAATTATACTTATACTAATGATGATAATATTTCATTTTCAATTTGCAAAGAATTGAAGATTGTGTTGCAGTAATCAAATTGCAAGTTGGTATACAATGAATATACAATTAATTACTGCTGCCACACCCACTCACCATCATCCCCTCACTCACTCTCCGATATATGTGCAGTTCTAACCACTCATGCATTCTGTTTTTGCTTTTGATCTCATATAGAACTCTATAATCTCCTCCGCCAACTCTCTAATTACCAAAACTCTAAACTTGATTTATTTATAACTTTTTTTTTATTTAAATTGGCAGGAAACCTATCTAATTTCTTTCTAGTTGTGATTGGTGGTTGGAAGGTGTATGATGATGCATAAGAAAGGAAGACAGGTAAGATTGTGTTTCTATTTTTTTTCCCCCATTAAGTTCATTTGCATGTTTCGGTGGGGTTATATTTTTGTTTTATCAATTGCTTCCTCCAAACTAAGCTTTGATTTTGCTATCTATCAATTGAAATCTCATGTCGCTTTGGTTAAGAAGATTTAATAGGAACCGGGTATGGGTATGTCAGGAAGACTGAGTCAATCGGGATGTGTTGGAGGTTTGTTATATATATATATGTTAGAGATCTGTTAGTTTTAATAGGAACCAAGACTAATAGTTAATGTATGACTTCGACTAATTTAAAGTTATGTATGCATGTGCTGGAGATCTGTTAGTTTTAATATAATTTTATACTCCACTTAAATTTACTTCCATGGGAGCAATTAGCCAATTATCTCTAATGCAACCATTAAGCGCCTGGCAAATATTATATTGTACTCCAAGCCAACACTTTTGGTACCTGTATGAAAAAGCATAATATTGAAAAAACTCATCGAAATGAGTTTATGCAGCCTATTAATATAGAACCATGTGAAGGGCTTAGAGGAAGGGCAACACATTGTAAGGAGCATCACATAAAATCATGTCAAACAAAGAGAAAACAATCGAGCAATGTGAGAGACAAAGGAAGCAGAGACCACGGTTATGGCATGTGGCAAACAGGCTTATTCTACCAAAAAATTCAGATTTTGGAGAGTGATCCTAAGATGCGAGGAGGAGATTTCTTGAGCATTTTGATCTCATTTTAAAAGACATTTTTATGTATAGTAATTCCTTTTAAGCATTGGTTTTAAAACACTTTTTTTTAATTTTTATATGATCTATAGGTTGTATTCAACAAGAGAAATGAAGTTGCTCACAACTTAACTATAATATATATTTCTTGTAAAAAAAAAATAGAATATATATTGTCTATTTGTGGTGGTGTAATCTGGATGAGGTTTGCCCTCATGAACTTAAGAAGTCCAATACTATGTTAACATAATACATATACACCCCCACTCTCTTTAATTTCTTCTTTTGTTAATTGTCAGATCAAACTCTTGAAAAAACGTGTACTAGCAATCTATCATTGTATTTGTGCATTATTTATTTTTATATACTCCCTCCATTTTATATTAATTATCACTTCATAAATGTTATATACTTTAAGGTCTCTAATATCCTTCTCTAACTTAGAACATTTTAGATACAAAACAAAGAAGGAAAGTACGTGTTAAGAATTTAGTGGTGAAAAATTTTAAAGTTTAATTAAATTATAAATGATAATTAGCACAATTAAGCCGAAATGGACAATAAATATTTTTTTATTAAAAATATCTGATTCCAAATATATAAAATATTAGTCACTCTATATTAAACTAATCTACACAAGATTATACTATGGCAATGATAAACTTACAACAATCTTTTTGTTTATTGTCCAACAATATCAACAACTTATTATGAAATTTTTTTGTTCGATAATTCATTTATATTTTTCTCAAATTTGTACATATATACATTTACAATTTAGTTTCTATTTTTAATAAAATATTTGTTTTGTTATATCCCGTGCATTATACGGTTATAAGACTAGTACTTAATAATATTTTGAAAAAGCCTAGACAATTTGTGTATATGTACCTTATGTTTATACATACCATTAATCATATAAACATGATTAATCCTTTGTCTTTCCTATCAACTTGTGTACTCTTAAATTTCCATAGGAAATTATATTAGCCATTTACAAACTTGTAAAAAATAAATTATATATGATTGCTCATATATAATTACTTACATGGCTTCTTGTGCACAAACTTGCTATTTCATCTTAATAACCACATAATGTTGCCAAGTAACTTATCAACATATATAATCATATATATATATATATATATATATGTACTTGTAAAATAATAATTATTATTATACTTATAAGCATAATGAAAATATACTCATGATAATAATAGAAATTTAAACCTTGAATCAATAAACAAAAAACTTGTATGCATTCAAATAATTCTCATAAAAACTTATAGTGGATTTCTCAAAAAACTTGAATCAATAAACAAGCCACTTGTATGCATTCAAATAATTCTCATAAAAATTATACTCATATGCAAAGCTTATCTTAATAGCAAATTCATATTTGACTTTCAATTTCATAAACTTATTTTAATAAACAAGAATAGAATCATAAACTTGAAATAACCAAATAGAATTTCATGGCAACTTATAAATTAGAAACATAATACTTTTGCCAATACTTATATTCTATTTTCATGCTTCAAACTTAATCATAAAATTAACTTGTTAATCATGCTCTTAAACAATACTTGAACAACAATAGGCAAAACTTTAAGCATGAAATTACTCATACCAATCACTTATAAACATGGAACAAAATTTCCAATCATAATATTAATAAAATGTCTAATCAACTTGTATTCATCTTTTATATTAATATCAAAACAATAGGCGGAATAAACTTAAAGATACTTGAACATGTGAATAAACATGGGAAAATTCATATTATAAGAAGCAAAATATAATCTTGCCACAATGAATTTCCACATTAAACACCTTAAAAACTTGTAACTTAAAAGTAAAACTTCCAACCAAGGAATATTTTAATGACAATAACATCATTCTTATTACTAGTATGAAACTTCCATGTAACTTAATATCATAGTCAACTTAAAACATATGGCTAAATAAACTTGTAACTTATATAGGTGTTCAATGGTGCACTTAATAATATATAAATATATAAATAAATAAATACTTATTTTGACTTTTCTTGCACCATCTTTCAACAACTACCTTATCATGGAATTTCAATACACTTATCTTTAATAGCAATTCTTACAAACCAATTAAACATGTCAAAGGTAATAACATATTCATTGGTATTAATTTGATAATATTAAGAGACAACTTAAACATGGTCAATGCACATGCATATAACCCCCAAATAATAACAACTTAATTACCTTTGACCTCCTTGTAAATGCCTTGTTGTTATCTTGGCCTTAATCCATGTAAACATCATTGCATATTCGAGCAACAATTCCCATCATGAACATCAACATCTTGTACTTGTATTGCAACACTTATGTATCAATTTCTCATCTATACAAAACACATATAGATAAACAAATGATCAATAAACTTTTAACCATTAAACTTACTCAATAAAACTTAATAAACTTGTATTGAAAAATTGATACTAATAAACTTGTAAAATATAAACTTATCTTTGTAATCCCTCTTGAATCTTGGAAGTCCAACTCTTAGCCACTCCAATCTTGTCTCGTAAATTAGTTCTTAAGATTGTTGGAAAATGATGTTTGACAACGGCTTGTATCTTCATCATCTTCTCTTGGTATTTTGATCTTCTTGCGGGTACATGTGACAAGACGGAGATTGAACTTTTTTTTTTTGGTACAATAGGCAGAAGATTGAACTTAATAACCAAATGGTTAACTTGACTTGTTTGGATAACGCTAAGAGTCATGGCCTTGTACTCATTTTCCTTAAGAACTATTTACTGTACCGTAAATGTTCAAAGGGATCAAACTTAGCTCTTGTTGCACTCAAGATATAGGTTTGTCACTTTATTCTCTCAAGTATAGTTGCAGTCTATATTTGAGAGGATGTGATTATAGAATAGAATAGATGCTTGTGATTATCTTAAATGGCTTGGGAATGTCTCCTATTTATAGGAGAATTCCACCCTCATCCAACCCTAATCACACCCCTTAGTCAAAGGTGTAATTAAGGTACTTAATGGAGAATAAAGACCTTGAATTGGTCATGATAATATAACTGTTGGATCTTAATACCGAGCTTAATATTGATATTATAAACTTAATGCTCAAGATTATATAGCCGTTAGCATTAAAAACACATTCTGGCATTCAACACGGTCCGTGTTGGGAGCAACACGGTTCGTGTTGCCTCAACACGATCCGATGTTGAGCCCATAATGGGTTTTCTTGCTCTCTGAAGTCCCGCACGACGCGTGCTGGTCTCTTATACACTCGTGTTGATCATATTTTCTATCTTTATCTTATATGGACCATGATAACCATTTTGACTCAAGATGGTTCTTAACCATCTTGAATTGCTCATATTTCATATTTTTGTAACTTTTATTAATATTTTCTTTAATAATTATATATATTTATTAATTATAATAATATAATATTTATTAGCTAGGTCAAAAAATATAATAATAGCCTAATTTTATCAATCATAGTAGAAAATACATATTTTATATTTATGAAAAAAATATAAAAAAATAATTATTTTTAAATTATTTATAAGTTATAGTAACCCTACAAATAATGAAACATATCTTTAGAATGATTCAAATGCACTTATATTTATCTTTATTAGTGATTTAGAAGAAATGCAAGATGGTTAAGCACCATCTTGCGTCTAGATGTTTATCATTTCCGATCTTATATATAATCGTTATACTTGTTTCACATGATTCCTCATGCTATATAATCTTCTTATACTCTTGAAATATTTCCAACAACAGCTTGATGGAGTCCCCAACAGAAGCCACAGACTGAAAGCTAAAGAAGATTTGTTTACTTTGTGCATCTTACATTGCATAAATTACCCGTATGCTACAATTACAAGTAGTCACTCAATGTTTTTTTTTCCTTGTTTTATATATAAAAAAAAAAAACCAATTTTTTTCCTAACACAAAAAATATAGATTCACCTTCAGCTATGAATTGACATATTAGTAATGCAATGACAAAAATGATACTATCCAAATGGTTGCGTACATGTTTGTTTCCTGGGTAAGATTGAGAGTGAGAGGTTAGGAGATTAGGAGGCACTCATGTGAAGTGCCACCAAGGAAGCATATACTCCATCTTTGATGCGAATTAAACTTTCATGTTTCCCTTTCTCAGCAATAACTCCATTCTTGACAACAGCAATCACATCTGCGTTCTTGATAGTTGATAATCTATGAGCCACCACGACTGTAGTCCGGTTAACCATGACGCGATCAAGTGCATCCTGCACAACCCTCTCTGACTCGGCGTCTAGTGCACTGGTTGCTTCATCCAGCAGTAAAATTCTTGGGTTCTTCACTATGGCACGCGCAATTGCAATTCTTTGCTTCTGTCCTCCTGACATCTGAATCCCTCTTTCCCCTACAACTGTATCATAGCCCTGCATGCCCACCATTTTTTTAAAGATAAGTTTTACATCAGTTGGCATTATATTATGTATTGATTAATTGCTGAAAAAGTTGGCAAATTAATATCAACCTGGTTCAAGCTACTGATGAAGCTGTGAGCATTAGCCAGCTTTGCTGCAGCTATGATTTCAGCCTCGCTAGCATTCCCTCCCTTTCCGTATGCAATATTAGCGCGTATTGTGTCGTTAAACAGAACAGGCTCTTGGCTTACCAACCCCATTTGTTGTCTCAGCCATTTCAATTGAAACTTTTGAATTTCGACACCGTCCAGTGTGATACAACCTGAATCTGGATCATAAAATCTTTGCAGCAGCGATATGACTGTTGATTTTCCACTCCCACTTTCTCCCACAAGAGCTACAGTCTGAAGGGAAACATACAAAAATTATCTATCTCTTCTTTCTCATTGCTTTCATTTTCTTAATATTTGGCATTATATCACTAAGACATGGAAATTCAAGCACACGTATGTGTTAGATGTATGACTGAGCTTATGTATCTTACCTTGCCAGCATGGATATTCAAACAAAGATCACGGAAGATTTCGACATCAGGCCTTGTAGGATATTTGAAGCTGATATGTCGGAGCTCAATTTCCCCTTTTACCTCATTCAAAGTCGTTCCCGATTCATCACTTGGGTCTATCTTAGACGTGTAATCAAGCAATGCAAAAACAGAAGCAGCAGCAACCCTAGCCTTGCCGCTATCTGGAGCCAAGGAATCTGATTGCCCGATTCCTATTGCTACCATGGCCAATGCAAAGAACACCTGCAATATATACCAGCCATGTTTAACACCAACACAAGGTAAATGGAGGAAAGAAAAAGAAAACCGGGATGGTTTTTATATTATACTTGCCTTGAAAACCTCTGGGAATGTTGCCTGCCCATGGCCAACAAGTTGAGCTCCTGCATAAAAGCTGGCAGCATAGACAAGAAACAGCAGGGCAAATGAAATCCCAAAACTGAACCCACTAATCAATCCTTGCTTCATACCAGCTGCCATTGGACCTTCACATTTCTCTTCGTATAGTTGCATTACTTTCTCCTCCGAACAGAAAGAAGCAACTGTTCTTATACTCCCAACTGCATCGTTAGCTACTTGGCTTGCCTCTTCGTACTTTTTCTGCCAAAATGAAAACGGGGAAAAAAAAGATGTGACTCTATTGTCATAGAGACTTGCAAAGGCCTAAAGTCATGCAACACAATCTCTAGCAAGTACATCTGTATGTATGTATAAATGTCACACATAAGAGAGAACTAACCTTAGCATCAGCACTGAACCCCATCATGAATTTCATATTGACATAACCATTAAGGCCTATAAGAGGGATTAACACAAGGATAATGAAGGACAATTTCCAGTTTGCGAGGAAAGCAATGAGTAAACCAGCAACTGCAGTTGCTATATTTTGAACGAGCAATCCAAGCGCATCTCCAACCAAGGCACGCACACTGGCTGCATCAGCAGACAGCCTAGCCCCAATTGCACCACTCGAATGCTCAGGCTCATCAAACCAACCAACTTCCATGTTGACAACTTTCTCAAAGCACATAGATCTTATCCTTTGTACCAGTTTACAACCAGCCACTGCAAAGAAGTAAGTCCGAGCAGGGTTTGTCACAAATGATGCTACCCCAAGTACTAAAAACATCAGGGCCCAGAATCTGGAGTCTTTCCTCAACTGATGAGGTGGCTTATAAAACATTTCGATAGCACTCGTGAAAAGTATGCTGAAAAGAGGAAAGATGACTCCATTGGCAATGGCAGCTACTACTCCAAGCAGAAGCACTGGAATTTCAGGCTTGTTGAGAGATGCTAGACGCTTGATTGAAACTTTTGGTGCTTCTTCTGAAGTTGGCAAAGCTTCAACATCAGTTTGTTGCAGGGTACCATCTTGTTGGTCCATGGGCACCCCAAATACCATTGAGATACGACGGCTGCTGCTGCTCCTGCCTGAGGATCCACGACTTATTGATCTTAAGGACGATCGCTTTTGATTAGACAGGCTTGTATTTTCTCTATCATTCTCATCTTTGTCAGTCTCTCTTTTCATTTCCTGCAGACGTATCAGTTGGGAATATGCTCCCTCAGGATCTTGGACTAACACGGAGTGTGGACCTGATCCAGTTGCACAAATGTAATATAGTTACCATATTTCATTTAACTAACTCACATATGCAAGCTTAAGAAAAGTTGAAAACCAGTTTAAACAAGGGAATTTAACTAGAACTCTTGCACAGAAAGGAGCCAGGAGGATATTTATATAAATATTTCAAGATTACCTTTCTCAACCATCTTGCCTTGATGAATGACTGCAATCATATCAGCATTCCGGACTGTACTCAAGCGGTGGGCGACTATAACAGTAGTCCGATTCACCATTATCCTGTCTAATGCTTCTTGCACAATCCTTTCAGATTCAGCATCAAGCGCACTCGTGGCTTCATCCAAAAGTAAAATCCTTGGATCTTTCAAAATGGCTCTTGCTATGGCCACTCTCTGCTTTTGTCCTCCAGAGAGTTGAGTTCCGTGCTCACCAACTAAGGTGTCTAATCCCTGTCATGTTGCCAAACCTTCTGAGCGAAAACATATTCAAAATTTATTTCCTTATGCTACTGTTATTTCACATAGTGACTGATAATGTATAGGCATGAAACAAAGTGGAAGAGAGAGTTTGAACCTGAGGCAATTTATCAATAAACTTAGCAGCATTTGCAAGCTCCACAGCAGTTCTTATCTCTTCAATTGTGGCATCTTCCTTTCCATAAGCAATGTTATCTTTAATTGAGGCAGCGAACAATACAGGCTCTTGACTCACTAGTCCAATCTTCTTCCTGATCCATCTGAGCTGAAATTCTTTGAGATTGATTCCATCAATCAGAACTTGTCCAGCATGAGGGTCATAAAACCTCTCTATGAGACTAATAACTGTGGATTTTCCACTTCCACTTTGCCCCACCAAAGCTGCAGTTGTGCCCCTTGCTATGGAGAGTGAAAATCCATTAAAGATATTCTCGTCTGGTCTGGTTGGATAACTGAAATACACATCTCTCAACTCAATATCACCATGAATATCATCCAACACTTTGCCGCTGGTGTCAAAAGGATCAATTTCTGGTTTTCTATTGATGGTCTCAAACATCTTGTATGCTGCTGCCTGGCCTGCGGCGAATGAACTCATGCATGGTGACGCTTGCCCCAGTGACCTGAATAAAGGAATAGTGGATTCTAAGAGTGAGTCCAATAATGAAACCAATACGGAAAATTAGAAAGAGTTGGCCGGGGGAATGGACTAACATGGAACCGGTCAAGACAGCAACTATGACAGTAATGACATCACCCCCTGTATAGTGTCCTTTAAGGATCATCCTTGCTCCAAACCATATAGCCAAAGCATAGCTACCAAACATAACACACACAATTGCGCCAAAGCCTGCTCCTGCAGCCACTCCTTCATGGACACCGGATTTGTAGGCATCCACGATGGATTTGTTGTAATCTGCAACGGCTCGTTTCTCTCCTGTGAATGATGCCACCTTGAGAGAAAAAGATGTGTACCAGTGTCAAAATTCATTTGCATGCACATCCAAATAACAACATTTGTATACGAGTTAGACAGTTAACTCACAGTTCGGATGGAACCTATAGTCTGCTCAACAACAATTGCTGCATTTGCATAAGCATTTTGTCCTCTGGTTGCCATCCTTCCCATGATGACTGTCATAATCGACACAGAAAGTGTACTGAGAGGTATGGTCGCCAACATAACAAATGTTAGAAGCCACCCTTTAATGAAGGCGATGACAAAACCACCAAGGAAGGTTGCTGTCAGCTGTATACACTTCCCTACCTAGAGATCAGAAGCACAAACCAATAAACATGTTAACAAAAAGTTTGAAGTCTTGAATAAGAAGAGAACGAATATAGGGTGGAAACAAGAATTAGAAGATAGAGTCACCTTCTCGCCCATGGCATCTTGTATGAGAACAGTGTCACCAGACATCCTGCCAACAACTTCGCCAGTGTTTGTTTCTTTGTCAAAGAAGGCAATATCTTGCCTAAGTATAGTTTTCAAGTACAAGTTCCTTATTCTCGCCGCTTGTCTTTCCCCTGTTACCATCCAACAAGCCACCTCTGCTCGGACAAAAATGCCATATTAGTAATCATTCATCATCAAATATTCCCCTGACCCACAGATATCAGCTTCGAGATGCTTACGGAGAAATGCAGAAACTGCTACTCCAATGGCCAAATAGACAAACTTGAGAGCTATCTGTAGGGAGTCAGTCACAATCCAGTCACACACATCAGGAATTCAGAAGAAGCACAGAATTGAAACAAGTGTTGATTTTTACATGAATAAAATGGATATATACCTGAGAGATGATATGAATGACACGCTTCTTATCATTTTGATTCTGACCGAAAGCATCAATGAGATCACCAAGAAGGACGGTCATCAAGGGCATACATATACCATTGCCAACAGCACCAATGGAGCCAATGATCATGAGGAGTTTGTCAGTACCATCTGCAAAGGCAAAAAGCTTGTAGAATGGAACTTTGTTAACAGGAGTATCATCTCCTTCTCCTTTTTTCTTCTTTTTCTCTTGATCCTTTGGACCAACTCCATTACTGCTGGAATTAGTTGCCTCTTCCACCACTCCATTTTCCTTCTTCATCTTGTCCACCGTTCTGCACTCCAACACTTATCACGCATAAGTACCCATGTATATATATATATATATATATGTATATAAGGCCTATGGGGTGTTTTTTCAGACACGTACCACTACTATGAGTAATGACAATCCCACACACGGTTTATGTGCTAAAACACTTAACTCTAATTTTTAGCCTCATTCACATATAATAAATCGCAAAGGGTTTGACCCAAACCAAACCGTTGTCATTCCTAACTGCCGTATACGGCTGCATATGCTACTTTATGCAGCTCCACGTATGTATTTGTAATGCAAAGTCAAAAAAAAAAAAAAAAAAAAGAAGAAGAAGAAGAAGAAGAACCAGGAACAATTATTTGGTCAACTCCTTTCACCCCCTGATCCTTCCTTTTCGTGTTGCTGGCATGTTGCGTTATAATTATTAAGAAAAGAAAGTTGTGACAGCAAGTTAATTTTGTTGATGCAAATGGACATTAATTAGTCTGTGTAACTTTAGTCGTCATCCCTTACCTCATCATACACATTATAATATAACCCAAGCAGTGGTCGATCAACTTATGTTATTGAACAACATAATAATAAATAAATGAGAAATCACATGGGAGATATAGCAATTTCCAACCCAGGATTGTTGGCACTGATCACGGGCACAGCACTTTACAGTTTACAGTTTACAGTTAGCGCATGAACCCATCACTATCTCACCATAATAATAACTCTAGATTGCTTGCACTTCATTAGGTGGAGAAAAATATGCATTGGGAAAAAAGATTAGCAGGTTGAACTTAGCAAGGGGTGAAATGCATGCAAGAGAAAATTATAAGAGTCAAGTTCTTGATTTTCTGCACTCAGAGTCACTTACATACATGAAAGTCTATTCAAATAGGAAGAAAGAAAGAAAGAAAAACAGTGAGTTGAGAAGTAAGGGTTACCAAAATATATGAGCTGGGCAGAAACAAACTGCAGAAGCAAAAGCCCTGCTCTGTTTTCCAAGTGCTTGACTAGTCTTGTATGCTCACCAACTAAAACTCTCTGTTTTCTCAAGTTTTGTCTCTGATTGGCATCCTCTTTTGGGGATATTTATACCTCGTCAATATTCAATAATAGTATAATGGTACACACACTACGATCAAACCATAATGGAGACAATGAATTTAAAATTAAATTAAACAAAAAGGGTTGGTACTTTGACAAGTATCTAATATTTCTTGGGGTGCAATGCAAGCTTCTTCTTTCATTGGAATTTGAATATTGAATGAATAAAATACTAGGCTGGAGTGGTGGGAGCTGAGGCATTGGATGACGTTATTATACGGTGAAGTTTCTGAGTGAGTGGCATGTCAAGTTTAACTCCAACCATGACGTACCAAATCCTGTTATAGTAGCTCCGGTCAAACTTAAAAACATCATCCCGCCAATCAACGCCCTTGATTGTTCTTCCGCTTCAGTATTCCTCTCTTCTTTTTTTTTTTATTCTTTGGTGACCTCTTCTCTACCCGGAGTGGTTGATTTCATCAACTTTACCCATGTGTTTGTATTTGCTGGATATTAGGTTGTATAAATTGAGATAATATCACAAGATCTATATTTAAAATAAAAGAATATAAAGACACATTAATAATGGATCGGAAATTCAAAATGCATGGAGAAAATTATTGACAATAACAGAACAATAATTTTCTGGTATAATTATAAGGCACGGGTTTTATAAAACCCGTATGATACATCTGTTCTTTGGATTGGTATATCTAATCAATCCAATCCAATCCAAACCTTACACAATTCCTTATAAAAACATCCTCTCTAAAAATACAATTCTTTACAAAAAATCATAATTTATCCAATCCTATTTAATCCATCCAAGTCTGATTTTAACCAATCCAAAGAACAGGGCACCAATTTTAATAAAAAAGGAAATCAAACTATAAATATACATACAAATTAAAAATAACGAAATATAAATAATAATGTCAAATGAAAATATAATATAAAAGCGTTGCTCAAATGAAAATACAAAAAATGAAAAAACGAAAATTAAACTCGTATGATATATTACATATAACGAAGATAGATATTTGAAATCTGGGCAGTGCATGATGTATGAGAAAGTAGATATTTTAATTTGAAAAAGGAAAATTAAATGATAAATTTACAAAAAAATAGAAAGAATAAAGCATAAATTTATATTATGAAATTAAAAGGCACGATAATAAGGCGCTCAATTAAAATATACAATTTTGAAATTGCAATGCATAAAAAGAACTAAAAGAAATATAAAAGTACACATGGGTAGAGTAAATTATTAAAAAAATTAAAAAGGAAAACTCAAGTCTAAATAGACATTTTTGAATCCAATGAATAAATAATATTAAAAAATAAAAAGCTTAGTTTTTCAAATGAAACTAGAAAAGATGATTTAATATTTTTGGTACTATTTGAGTAAGGAAAATTATACTTAATTAATCATTTTCAACCACTTTTATTGAAAACAACTTTAAAGGTCAAATTATTATAAAATGAATTCTATTTTAAATCATTACAAAAAATAAAAGATAATCAGAAATAATTTTTAGTTTAAAATTATCTCAATAAATAGGAAATAGATACTTATATTGGTTAAACTAAAATCTTCTAAGGGAAACTCAAACCTAAAAGCACGAATTAACAGGTTTGATTTTTTGAAGTCAAACTTCAAACTTGTATACAAGGTAATATTACCATAATGTCAACTTAAAAATAAAAAAACAAAGTCATACATATAAATTATAGATATTATTTAATACCCAATAATTAAAACCATAAGATACACCTCTTATAAATTAAAACATAAAAATATAAAAATGAGGGCATGCTAGAAATATGGAAACTTGAAAGTTGACTAAGACTAAATTTCATGGATTAAGTTTTTAATAAAATATTTAATTTGTCATAGGGATACACCTCTTGTACCTTAATTGAATAACCACCACATGTTTTTTAAAAAAAATTATATATGAGATACATTAATTGCAAGGAATACTATATTAGCACCAAATCAAAAGGTATAACATGATATTTTACTATAGAAATTGGAGCAATTAGAAAGATGAAAGTATTTTTCTTAAAGATAATCGTGAAATCATTTTAAATAATTTTGAAGTCTAAGATAAAAATTTTACCTTTTTAATAGTAACTTTTTGATTGAATAATAACAATTGTTACTTTATCTTTAATTATTACTAACTTAATTTTAAACAAATATTTTATTATGTCAAAATATAAAATTAATATATTTTATAGCCATATAAAAATTTGACAAGTTAATTTTCTTGATGTGAATTAGAATGTTGATTAACTATCGCAACATACATAATGTTTTAAGTTGTTATTTGGTATTTCATGGATTAATTTACCTAGTCTCTCCATTAATTTTGGATATATAAAGTGAAAATAAGGGAGGTTAATTAGAAATAAAGAAACGAAAAAAAAGGTCATAGTTATTAGGGTCTACCTTGCTTGAGAGTCAATTTTTTAAAATAAAATATTTTAATAGATTTTATATATCATAATATTAAATAAATACACTTTTAACTATATATATGAACATTAGGTAATTAAGTTAATTTTCTTGATATAAATTAGAATATTGATTAAGGATAAATATTTCACTCCTTCACCCGTGAGAGAAATACTATTGTATTGAAAAAAGTGAGATAATTAAAATTCATAATTTACAAAATGATCATTATAGAGTTTTTCACAAATTAATAATGCAATATTCTTATGTATTTTTAAGAAATAACATTTCATATTTTGGAGAATAACCTAAAAATTGTTAAATATTATTAATCATCAGACAACTAATAATACATTAATCCATCTCGTGTTATCAAAAAAAACATCATGCGATAATTAAAATTAATAGCGTTATCGACTAATTTCTTAATCTATATATAAGTATAAGTACGAGTACCTGTTTAGAGATGAACATGCAGTGGGACATGTGTTGTGGAGATTGGGTGGAAAATGAAAGAAATTATTCTGCCAAATTTTATTTTCTATAATATGATTGGTTAATTATTTCAAAATTAAAATATATTACTTTTATATATTATATAGAGATATAGATTTTTTTGATAACAAAATTATATTGTATTTTATTTAGGTGAAAAAGGTAGGAAAAAGCAGTTAATATTATTCTATTTGTCTTTAATCTCATTAGTTGTGGACACCTAAATTTACTCTCTTCTCACCATTTCGAAATTCAAATATATTACTTTTATATATTAATAAATTATGGGATAAGCAATACAATAATCAAACATGAATTGATAATTTTACATCTTCATGTGGAACCTGGATTCCAAGGCAACAAGTTATAGAAACTCTAATTATATTATAATTATAAGGTATTATGGGATATCATACTTCCATATTATTGATCACTTGAAAAAGGAAAGAAGAATCAAGGACTAAAACCAAACAAACTCAACCCTGGAACAAATTATCCAATACCGCCAAACAACCCCGAAGGGTTGCCCCGTATGGCGGAGTCCCAAAGGACAGTTAGATGTGATGAGTGTTAGTTGAGCTCAAGCTAGACTAAAGATTGCCTAGCCAAGAACATTTAAATAAAATTTGACCATTAGAACATGACGAGTATTAGTTGAACTCGACAAGAGAAAAGATTGTAGAACCAACTGTAGAACATTTAGTGTTAGATCCTTGTAGAATATAAAGATTGCCTAACCTAGAATATTTGAATAAAATTTGACCCTTAAATACGGTCAAAACTCAAAACTCCACATTCGGTTGAATGCCTAAAACCCTCATATTCAAGAGTGCCTAAGGATACAATATCATACTTTAAATTAGGAATATGACGAAAACAAAGAATTGATACATGTCTCACCGCTCGACTTCCCCGGTTGAGCTTGTTGACCTGAGTGTCGAGGAAGAAACTGTGCTCAAGTAGGTAACACATGATGTCAAAGCCTTGACTACATGTTTCACAAGGTATGGGTCGAGTGATTTCGGTTTTTCTTCTGGTGTTTTGAGCACTTGGGGTACCCTCGGAATCGCTAATAAGGAGTCACGTCAACATAGAAGGACAGGAGACCAAGGAATGAAGGAAGGGAGACACAACATGAGCGTGTCGTTTGGCTACATGAGCTTATACTCAAAGCAAAAGGTGGAGATCATGTTTGACACGATCGTGACAACCAAGCCAAAGTGAGGGGTCATGATCGTGTCCCACCCCCGACACGATCGTGCCATTGTTGAACCTCATAAGCCGATTTTGATGACCTTCAAATGTCACAACCATGTTACAGCTTGACACGATCATGTTACATCTTGACACGGTCGTGTCCTAGATTCAACCCTTTAACTGCAATGTCTCCTTCATTTTGTGATTTGGGATTTCCAATATTCTTATGTAATTGATATTCAAATGAAAAAATATTCTCATGTAATTTTCCTTATTTACCCCACTCCTAATTAAATGTCATTGATAAACTCAATCTTAGCCCTTATATTGTAATTAGGATTAATCTTGACCCTTAATTTTGGGGTTCTCCTCCTAGGAATTTTCCCTAACAAGCCATATATGTTTGGCCTTTCGAGAGAGCTCAACAGATCATGAATGATATGAATGGTATTTTGAGACCACTCCCAAACCCTTTCAAACTCAACCCATTCAGTGGTGGTGTTTGATCCCTTTCCTTTACAAATCATTTGTGGTGCTGCTTTAGAGTGATTTGAGTGAGAAGTTTGGAGTTAATTGGAGCTAATTGGAGCTGTGTTGGTGGGTGAGCCAATTATGCATTGCTTTGATCATTTCTAGTTCACTTGGGTAAGTAAGCTTTACAAGTGTTCATATCTTATTGTTTCTTCCTATTTTCTTGTTGAAAGTTTGATCTTTGTGTTGTTTTTTGTGTTATTGTTGTTGTTGCTTTATTTTGGAGAAGTGTTTAGGGTGTTAGAGAATCATACTTTTGGGGGTTTGTTGTTCTTGATGCATAATTGGATCTTTGGGCTTTCAAATCACTATACTTTAAATATGAAAACCCCAATTAACTATTCACCTTATTGTTGCAATGAACAGTAACATTAGTCACTGTTCCAGTGAACAGTGAAGCTGGATAATTTGGTCCAAAAGGTGAAAAATATTATTGAGACACATCCTTTTTGCCGATCATTTTCTTCGGTCCTCAGAGTCTCTCTCACAAGTCTCAACCCTCCATCTAGCTTCCTTCATCATTCCTAGCCCATCCTTCCTCTTTCAAGTCCTCCCTCATTCTCCCCTTTCTCTTCATTCAGCAATATAATTTGGACAATATTTGAGCATGCAGATCTATAGAATGAGGTAGCAAGTGTCTATAAACACTCCTTAAGGAATTGCACATGAATTTGTAATAAATGAAGTTAGTGGTCATTATTTTTCTAATTGCTCTGAAAGAAAGGGGGTTGAATTCATTTTTGCAGGTTTAATGGTATCACAGACAAGTGTCTCTTTCTCTCGTTCTATGTTTTTGTTGACGGAGCTTTGTTGATGCAGTTAGAGGTTTACTCGTATATACTTTTTCATTCAAGGTCCTTGGCTCTACATGCATAACTTTTTCCTCAATATTTGGGTTAGTTTTCATTCTTTTTGGTTAATTTTCAGTTATTGGTTTTTAGTTGCTCTATAATCTTCCTTGCAAGGTTAATGGTCCTGTTTACTGTTTAGTTGTCAATTCTGTATGGTTTTAGTGTGTTGGGGGCTCGCATTTCTTTCAATTGACTAGATTATTAATGTGGGTGTTTAATGGTCTTCTTTGTTTTGTCAATTCGGTGAAACTGTAGTACTATTCAGTGTATCTCGAGCAGCATATTCTTCTTCAATTAATAAAGAAAGAGAAACCGATACCCTCCCTGAGTAAAGAACGAGAAACCTATGCTCAGTAGGTTTATTCGTCTCTTCTTCTATGATTCGATTTTACAGTTCCATGCAATCTTTTTGTTCAATTATTGATTTCATATTAAAGTTGGTGGTTGCGGAATTTTCAGGATAAAAAAACACAACTTCAATTGCATGCAAGTTGTTGTGACAATCTAGATTTGCTCTGTCTGGATTGTTACATTCCAATTGCTTGTCGATGCAGATTTTGATATCAATCTTTATTTTCTTAATTTGTTTCAATTGTTAAAGCATCACTTGCATGCAACGTTTCATATCAACTGGTTAGAACTTCAAATAAGAATCTAATGTCCATTTTCTTTGTTTTAATTATTTAAACTTCAATTGTGTGCAGGGCTTATAATTAATAGGCAGATGGTTTTTCGGATGCATACTTATAACAATGTTTTGATATATCTGTCCGAATTTGGACGCTTCGGCTCCTCTCAGTCATCAAACTCAATCGGTTGGTTTTTATTGTTTTCTGGCTCAAATTTTGTTTTAACTTTTTTGTGATTTAAAAACTATGGATTATTTTCTTTTTCCAATTTTCATTTATTAAGGCTCTTTTTCTAAAGTATTCTCATTTATCATGATATGTGGGCTAATTTTTGTTGAGCAAGTTGCAACTAATCTTTCCTTTCCTAGAAATCTTCATGCAATGTTATTTCCTGAGAATAGATAGGGGGTTGTTTGACTCTGGAGACATAACTCCAGGTGCGCTCAATATTGCAATGGAAGCCATACATGGCTTCTGAGTTCTGTAACAACCTCTCACATACTAGAAACAAGGATGACTAAAGTATTACTACTTTTTTTTTTTTTGAAATACAACCTATGAATTATCTCGATTTGGGTGATTATTCCATTGAGTGAAAATGGGGATTTTGAGTATAATCATCCCTATTCAAGCATGGGCAATTCACATTTATCTTTCACTTTGGATCCTTGACAAGCTTTGCCAAATAGAGTTGTAGCTAGCTATATAGAAGATAGGTAGTATGTACCACTTTCTTTTCTAATGGAAGACTTCTAATATAACTTTAAGTGTTTGTCTAGCACACAGATGATGAAGAAAGGGAAAAGCTCGCTAGGGAGATCTTAAAGGATTGGAGTTCTGGTATATGTCAACTTTAGTATTTGAAGGTCATTGATTTCATTCTTTTTAGGTTGAATTGAATCTCCATTTCAAGCTTCTGGCTCCTAAAAAATGTTTAGCACTTTAGCTTTCTGGATCAATATGTGCCTCTTATTAACTCCTGACACCCCCCCCACCCCAAATATAGTTTTTGAGACAAGCATCAATACATTGTTTATGGCAGAGATGGTTAGATGTTTATCTTGAGTCTCATGTACTTTGAGCCTAACGTTACTGTAAGTGTATCTTGTTCCCACCATACAACTCATTTTCACCTAGCTTTTGCTACTTCAATTGCAACTTTTGCTCAATATTAAATGGTGCAGATCAATTACCCTTTTAAAAATGGTCCTTTAAGTCCTCGTTTTCATAGAGAGCATTCCCTTTGGTGTTATTAAACTGGAGAGCAACACTACATCCCTGTAAACTTTGTGAGGGAGGTATTTATCTCTTTTTTGTTTATAATCATTCATTGGTTACATAGTATGCTGAGTCAATTTTCCCAATTTTATTAGTTGTCCTTCATGATTAAAATACTATGTATCTGAGACTGTAATGCGTACAATGTTTGAGGGATTGAAGCAAATTATCTTGCTCCATTATTCAGGTGTTAGGGATGATGGTTAATCAGTTGAGCTATATTTGTAATGGTGTGTTTCTGTTATGGTTGTGCTGTATGATGAAATGGAGCACTGCCTTTTTTTTTATATGTAGTTTAGTTTTCTAAGGCAACCTTTTGATTCTGGGAACTTTGATTTTCTGATATGATAGAATCACTTCATTGGTTTGGGGTGGGTGCAGCTGTAGTTATGTATCTGTTAATTCGTTAAGTCATCTCTTTGAACTAAGTCAGCCATGTATTCAAGAGTGCTATACGATGATTATGGATTTAGCAACCAAGTAACCCCTTTTGGACTTTCATTTGCTTTCACTTTTTTTTTATTGTACATGTGACTTTGTACTTGTTTGGCGAAGGTTATGTTTAATTTGTTCCATTATTTGACAATGTTGTGAAGTTGGCTACGTTTGCTTTGTTCCCTAAAGCAGTCAACCTTGTCAGATTTTTCTTTTGGTTTGCTGGTGGAAGGTTCAATATGATTAGTTGTGTACCATACATAGTGCATGCAAGTATGTATGATCTGGTCGAATTTGGGTAAGTGAAATTGGCAATGTCGGAATTCAGACGAATAATTGATGACCATCATCTGGTATTTTTAGGGTTGGCCTGTTTGGATAGTACTCCCTCCGTTCCATATTAATTGATACTTAAACTAACTTTTTTTGTTCCAAAATAATTGTCACTTTTCATTTCCCAATGACTAATTTAACTATTTTAACATTAATAATTATATTAACTTTTTACTTTTTCAATAAATAAAATCACCTCTACTCATATTCTTTCACTACCTATACCTTGGTATCCGTAAAAACACATTGGAAAATAGTACTATATAATTATGTTGGTAGTTTCATTAGTTAAACCTTGGTAAGTGAAAATTTTTGAAATATGTCAATTAATATGGAACGAAGGGAGTAGTAAATTTGGGTCGTAATCGGATTTGGACAAGTAAATTTGGGTCGTAATCGAATTTGGACAATAGAAGTATGCAAAGTAATGAGAATTTTCAGTCAATGTTAATATTCAGACCAAAACTCTATGACTGCACCCTCATATTGCTGGTGATGAGTGCAAAATTAGGTTGAAATGTTTGCACGGTAATGGTGAACATGTCACTTGGTTTCAAATGCCTTTATATTTGCTATTCTGGTGTGCTCTTTTAGTAGATAAAGGTAGGTTGGGTAAATTTTGGTATATATTTGTTGGAAAAGTTTCAAAAGAATGTGAAAATTTTTGGAGAAGTTAGATAATTTTGATATTGTCTCTTGCTTCAACCAACTAAGACAAAAGTCAGCGAACATTGATGTAGTTTAAATGTTCAGTTTTATTAATCCATTTATATCACAAGGAGACTTCTTTCATGGATCTTGTTTTTTTAAAGCCAAGCTAGACACTTTTATTAATCCATCAAAGATAGTTTGTCGAAACAATAGGTGTGGGGCAAACGTCTAACTATTTATGAGTTCTTTCATAGATCTAAGTCACTTTCTTTTGTCACAATAACTACTCCTATAATTTCACCGTGCGCAACGCGCGCCCCTTGTTACTAGTCATACTAAAATCGAGTCTTTTAGTAGTACGCATGCATCAAATTGGTATCAGAGCTTAAAAGAGCAAGATAGGTTGTGTTCTTGTTGATTTTTGCCCCATTTATGCTCTGTTTTTGTGCTGGAAATTAGGCCACTCATTTTGTCATCTTTTGATTGATATTCTTCGTGATTTTGGTTCTATTTGGTGTGAGATTGGGAGCTATTGTATTGAAGAATGGTTGGAAGGGTTCTTATTGTGTCGATTGATGTTTGGTATGTGTGAATATGTAAATATTGGTGCTCTTGTGCATTACTACAATTGTTGTCATTTTCCTTTGCTGGTAAGACCACATCTTCCCCCACAAAATAGTCTCGTGAAACTCCACAAAACTCCTAGCTACCAAGAACCCAAACCTCATCTAATAATATTTTCCACCTACATTATACCCCCAAAATCAACAAAATGGCCTCGACGTCTAGTAAAATGGGCGAGCGAGAAACCCCTCCTAACCCTACCCCTCATTCCAATACAAACCGCGATTGGATGTTAGAAAGGATTGACAATGGGAAAGACACCCTTCAATGCCAAATGGCAGATCTTATTGGAGCTATTAATGTCCTCCGCATCCAAGTGCCAAGAAGGAATGATGGCGATCCTAGACCGCCACCTATGGGTGTCGATGGTGCTCCACCATGAGGCCCCCGAGCTCGAATTGACTTTGGTAAGCATGATGGTTCGATAAAAGACTCGGATAATACCTCTTTCGGTGAGGTACCTAGTATTCATATACACCTAGATTACTTGGGTGGCCTTCAGGTCGATCCTCCTACCTTCGATGGTAGTGTCAACCCCGATGACTAGTTTGAGTGGGTTCATACGATGAAAAGAATCTTCGAGACTATGGAGTACGATGAGGTCAAGCAATTCAAGATTATCACTTTGAAACTAACCAAGTATGCTTCCTCATGGTATGAAAACCTCAAGAAGCAAAGGGGTAAGGAAGAAAAATCCCGAATGTGTTTTGAAGAAGTGTATGGAGCGATGATTTGTGCCCTTAAGCTACAAGCAAAATCTCTACAATCAATTGGTTTCAATAAAACAAGGGTTTAAGAGTGTTTCGGAGTATATTCGAGAGTTTGAGTGGCTCCTGATGAAGTGTGATACCCAAGATCCGTCAGTGCAACTTATGGCCTGATTTCTCAACGACCTTGAGTACAAAATTGCCTCCAAGTTTAAGCTACACAACTATTATTCCCTTGATGAACTATATAAGCTTACTACCATCGCTGAAGAAAGGAAAGGGAAGAAGAAAGAGGGATCCAATTCCTTTGCCAAGGGTGGTTCATTCTCCAAGGGAGTTGTTTCCAAGGGTGATATTTCCTCAAAGTTCCCTATGCCTTCCATTGGTACTCAAGTGTTCCCAAATAACCCCTAAGTAACTAGAGAGACGCAAGTGCTTCAAGTGCCACGATTATGGTCACTACCAAGCCGAGTGCCCTATCAAGAGAGTTGTGACTCTCCAAGAAATTGAAAAGATTGAAATGTGGTTCTAGAGGAAACGACTCAAGCAGAGGTTGTTGAGTAAGAGAGTGATGAACTTATATCCGACAATGTCGAGAACACTATTGGAGTTGGTGCCGAAGTTGGTAAGGTTCTAGTCCTTACAAGGTCTCTTCAAATCGCAAAGGGACCTTGGGACAAGACCCAATGTGTAACGCCCCGGAAATTCAATAACGAAAAACGTCAAAGTAAAACTAACGTTAATAGCGGAAGACTCGTTTTTTTTCCTCTTCTTTTTATTTGGGCGTTACTGTTGTATCCCCGAAGGAATACAAGGCACGAAATATGAACTGACAACTTATCATTAATTACTTCAATTTAACAACGAAACGAACTTCGAATTCTAGAACAACATAAACTCAACATTAACCAAACTTCAAGTCTAAACATAAACTAAACTTTATTCTCAAAACGTCCAACTCCAACGTCCTCAGTTCTATTGCCCTTCCCTATCACACAATTAATCTTCACCTGAAAACAAAACATTCACAACATGAGGGGGGGGGGGGGAAACCTCAATAATATCTACCCCTAACTGTCAAAACAGTTTAAAGATCATTTAGGGGAGGAGAACAAGTCAAACCTTTTCACAACTCATTTGAATCCCAACCCAGAAATAACTGAGGTAAGAAATAACAGAACTTAGAAACCAATAGTACAAGCTTTCAACTCAGAAAAACACCACGTTCTAGAAATCTCAACTGACTTTTCAATCTCAAAAAACAAACATCACAAATCAGAAACAGAGTAATCATTTCCTCATAAAACAACATAATTTTATTATGCGGACGGGATTTGCCTATACCAAGAATATCAGAACTCAGAATCAGAATAGGATCTCAGATCCTCAGAATCAGAATATGGATGGCCAGTCCCAGAAACAAAATCAGATGTGTGCACAATCTCAGAAATATATCGGGACTCCTTGATCTCTTGATAACTCCCTTGCAGGAACAGATCCTGGTCTATGGGTCATTACCCGCAACTTGCTTATGGTTTCACTATGATTACTAGCGTTTTATGAATTATCAGGCGTCAGACTTCAAATATAACCCAACCCAGTTACCAAAACGGACAGAATAAAACTCAGAGTTTAAAAGACTGCCACATTTTACTCAATTCAGAAAAACAACTCACAGACATCACAATCAGATAGTCTAACTTTATAGAAAAATCTCTGTGTGGGATGCAAGCTTCATAAAATAGATTAAAATCACAAAACAAATAAAAGAGCATCCCAATGGGGATTAAGACATAGACATTACCTGAACAGCTTCTCTTTACTGCAATCATTTACACACGGGAGCTAACTATCGCGTCGTCTCGCTCGGACCTAGAATTCGAATATAAACCTCAAAAATTAATACTCTCTACGATAATTAGTTACGCACGAATGATACCCTACCCCCAACCTTATCACTCTCTCATTAGTTAGTTTTATATGTAACGAGCATAACTATCACGAAATCACGAACATCACAACACACCTTTTCTAAAGGTAAACTAATAAAATCGAAACAATACATTTAAAACCATAACTCGATACTAATACTTGAATAACAATACAAAAACTTGATAATAATACGAAAACTTAATAATAACTTGGAACTTAATAATAGTAATATGAAACTTAATAATACTTATGAAAACTTAATAATCGTATGTAAACATAATAACATCTCGAACTTAATATTTATTACTAGTAATAATATGAACACTTTGTAATAACTTGAAAACTTAATAATAATAATAATAATAATAATAAGACAAAAAAATCTACTATATTAACACAAACTTAATAATAGTATTATGAAAACTATGATAATAATTATGAGAGCAACTTAGTAACAATAGTAATAGGAACTTAATAATTTTTAAAATAAAAGTACTCACTAATAATATGAACTTCAAAATAATGATATGAACTTAATAATATAATGGAAATGTGATAATATCATGAAACTTAACAACATGAAATATTTACTAAAAGCGTGAAACTTAGTAATGTTAATATGGAAACGTAATATTAGTGTGGAAACGTAATATGGAAACCTTATATTAATAATATGAACATAATAGTAATAATAATAACCTTACTACTACTGATATGATCAGTTTAAGACTAATAATATGACATAATAATAATAATAATAATAACATGGAAACTTAGTGATAAGAAAAACTTGATAGTAATAACAATATGAACAGTACAATTAAAATTTGATACTAACATGAAATTTAGTAACATGAACACTTACTAATAACATGAGACTAACTATATGTTTTTGAATCAACACATCAAATACATACTCATTTCTACTCAACCCAAAACAAGATTTCAAGCTATTAATCACACTTTCAGAATAATAACATTTACACAATCACTTACAAATCCCAACACCAAAACACATCCCCAAAACAGTCATATACATTCACAACACATTAAAAAAAACTAAAGAACCGAACCATACAAAATAGAGAGAGAGAGGGAGAGTTAGAAGGTTATATTGTCCAAGGGAAACAACGAGAGGGAGGCGGCGCTGGCGGTGGTGACGGTCGACAGCTGGCGGCAGCAGCAGCTCGGGACGGTTGATGGTCGCCAACGACAACAGCAACAGGGCAGCACAACGGAGAGTCAAAATAAAGATTCGGGAAGTCACCAGAGCTGAACGTCGTCTTTGACGGAGCTAGGGCGATCGTCGGCCGGTCACTGGCAACTAGGGGCGTCGCCGGTGGTAAGAAGCGGTGTTGATGTTGCGGTGGTGGAGGGGCAGCGAGAACGGTGGTAATGGTGGTGCAGCGGTGGCCGACGTCGAAGTGAGGGTGGAAGGAGGGAGATTAAGGGTGGCGTATGGTGGTGTTGGTGGTTTTTGGGCCAACAAAACAGAGCGAAACAAGGGTGCTTTGGGCGGGGTTCTGTGGCGGCGGCGGCTGTGGTGAGGTGGTGCGGCGGTTGAAAATGACGGGGGAGGTGGCTGATGATGAAAAGAGAGAAAGAGGGTGGAGGAGCAAGGTGGCTGGTGTGGTGGTGCGTGGCGTCGGTGTAATGCAACGAAGAAGAAGAAGAAGAAGAAGAAGAAGAAGAAGAAGAAGAAGAAGAAATAGCAGGGGAAAGAGAGAGAAGAAGGAGAGAGAGAGAGAGAGGAAAGAAAAAGAATAATAAAATAAGAGAAGATTGCAGCTAATGAAGAATTCTAGGGTATTTTTTTATTGGGGTAGGGATCCAAATAGGGTATTTATAGAGGGAGAAAATTAGGGTAAAATTAGTACACATTAAACCTAAGTGTTAGTAACACCCTTCCAAAACTGATCCCAATTAATTTTAATCGATACCCACAAAGTCTCTAACTGATATTATTTGATCAATAAAAATTCTAAGAGTCTCACTCGTGGTCTTATAAGCTCCACATGATAACAACTCATATAAATAAACAGAAATAACACACGCCAAGAATTTTAACGGTATGAATAATGACATTTTTTGGGGTTTTACATCATTACCCCTTAAAAGAAGTTTCATCCTTGAAACTTAAACTCACTACTTAGCGGTTTTTCAAACGGTGATAACGGTTACCTTATCCAAGACTCGGGATTTTACACAATGAGAGATATGATCTTTCACACTCGAAGCAAGATCCAAGACAAAGTGTGGTATATGATCATTGACAGTGGGAGTTACACAAATATGGCATCCTCCATCCTTATTGAGAACCTAAATCATCCCGTTGTTTCTCACCCTTGGCCATATTCCCTCAAATGGCTCAATGATGTCGGTGATGTCAAGGTAACACAACAATTTCTAAGTTCATTTTCGATTGGCCCTTGTTGAGATGTTTTATATGACATTATTCCTTTGGATGCATATGTTGCTTAGGCGTCCATGGCAATTCGACTAGAGCGTGATACATGATGGTTTCATGAACACCTATTCTTTGTTCATGGGAATGGAAATGATCGTGCTCAACCCTTACCACCTCCCCAACTCCAGAAAAACTCACCCGAGGCAAGTAGTGAGAAGAGAAGCCCGCTCATGAGTGAAACATGCATGGGTAAAGCGTGCCTTGAGTAAGGGGAAGCAAGTCTTAGTTATATTCTTGCTCGAGAGCAATCCTAGCGAGAAAGTGGAACTCTTAGCTCCACAAATGAAGCCCCTCCTCTCCCAACACCGAAATATTTTTCCTAATTAAGGATCTTCCTCTCGGCCTTCGACCAATCTGGGGAATTGAGCACCAAATTGTTCGGTTGTAGAATTTGGGGTTTAGAGTAAGGGTACTCGTATCCTCAGGGATGGAGTGTCAGGTTAAGGTAATTGGTTTGGTAGGGTTTCAATGACGAAAAACAGTAAATAACTGAATTAATTAAACTAAGTTAAGCCAGAATTAGAAACAACAATCACTAAGGAAAACATGAATCAAAAAATAAAACTTAACCTAATCTAACATCAACTGATGATCGAAACTAAAAAGAAGAACTCATATTCAAGAAAACAATTAATAACAATAAAGTAGAGAAACTGAATCAATTAATGAGTTTAAGACTGAAAACATTAACCTGGAAATTGATCTTGACTCTTGAATCTTTGAATCACAGTTCTTCTCCCGAACAAACAAGAAAAACGTGATTTGGATTACTAAAACTACCTGAATCCTCATTCGAAGGGAGAATTGGGGGAACCTTAACCCTCCTCTTCACTAAAAAGTGAAATTTTTGTGGACTAATACTAATGAAATCAAAGTAACGAGGCAGAAGGCAAGAAAGAATAATGGAAAGCTTGAATTGAATCATAACTTGAAAGTGTAAATTACAAGAAGAAGCGAAAGAAAACTAAAACTAAATCTAAAAATGAAAAGCTAATACTAAGGTTAAGTCTAATTGAAAGCTAAAGATGTATAATAGTGTATATTAAGAAAGAATTAGGGAAAAGAAAATAAAATAATTTCCCCAAAACCCTACAGTAGCCTCTGCCCCTTTTAAATTTCCGAAAACTCTGGTCGTCGCGGGCGCGATCGATTCGGCGGAAAACATCCGTCATGTTATGCTTTGCTTGTCGCGACCGCTACTACATTTGTCGCGGGAGCGACGTCTTCCTGTTCACGTGGTAGCGGGTGCTACATCTGTTGTCGTAGGCACTACGATTTCTTGGAAAATTTTGCAGAGCTGCCGATCGTCGTCGCGGGCGCTACGACATTGGTCGCGGGTGTCACGACATTCTGTCCAGTTTGTAGATAGCGGGGGCTACAACTTTGGCAGAAAAATCTGGCTGCCCTGTTGTCTTGGTCGCGGGTGCGACGCCTGGTGTAGCGGGCGCGACCAGCTGGGTTTCGGCTAACTTTTGCTTTTTGGCATTCTTTTCCTTCTACGCTTTGATTAACTTATAAAAATACAAAATCGTCATATTTATCTAATAATTAGGGGCCTCAAACAAGCAAAACCCTTTATTAACGGTATCATTTCGGTTCAAAATGAGACAGAACATAAATTGACTTGTGTTTAGGCTCAATTTTTGAGCCTAAATCTCGCCTTTTCACTTGAGATTTGAGCACGTTTCTTCCTTTAATAAACGTATCTTAGTTTATTTTCCGTTGTTTTGTAGGTTAATTTGGGATATAGTCGAGGAGAAATTGAAGACCAATCGTGCTTAGACTCCTCCTCGGGACGCTAGGGAAGCCAACCCGGTGCTGAAAGGACAGCCCGGAACAACGAAAGCAAGACGAGGAAAACCCAAGGCAAAGGACTCAAAAGTGCAAGTCCCAGAAGGGTCACGGTCGCTATCCCCAAGGGTAGAGCCCGTGACCAAGGAGGCAGCCAAGAAAGGTCGAATTGCTGAGAAGGGTCACGGGGGCTACCCCAAGGGTAACGCCCGTGACAAGGAATTAGGAGAGAGCAGGCCAAAATGGCGAGAGGGGTCACGGTCATTACCCATGAGGGTAGCGCCCGTGACCAAGTTTGGAGTAGCCAAGAATTTCCATGCCCAGAAAGGTACAGGCGTGACATCCTCTAGTAGTGCCCACTACCCTAGCGAAGAAATGAAAATCTCAATGGGAAATCTCCTCGTCACGGGCGTGACGTCTTGAGGTAGCGCATGTGACGACCCTGCCTTCCGGAAAAAAAGAAGTCAAAACCATTGTGTTTCGTGTTATTTTCTCCCTTGTGTATATACTCCCCCCCCTTTAAACCTAACAACTTTTATCACATTTATTTCTCCCTTTTAGTAGCTCTTACTCCTTAGCACTACCCCCTAGATAGATTTCCTTGGTTTCTTCTTCAAAGACATCATTATCATATATATATATATATATATATATATATATGTATTTCTGGGTACAAAGGGTGGGGGTCGAAATATGTGAATTTGAACAAGGACATTTGTGGAAAGCCATAATTAGCCATTTCTTTTTTTTTTTGAATGTCTTAATATGGCGAGTTAACAAAGTAAATTAGTATACTTATTGAATTATTAACCATCCAACCCCTTTTATGTTCTTATAATTTTGGTGTATTGTAATTGCACAATAATTTGTTTATTCACATTTTAATAACTTGTATACAATTATTTTTTTAAATGAATATTTTCAAAATATAGTAGTTTGGGGGGTCTCAAAAAATTATGAGGACAAAATTAATTACTAATGTTACAATTACATATCTATATAATTTTTCACTTATAATATGTAATATATATAATTTAGTTTTTTTTTTAAGAAAAAAGATACAGGTTTTCAGAGTGCAGTTTTAAATTTTTTTATCATGTTAATGGAATATGAATTGATGATTTAGTATTTACCCAAAATTTAGAATTTGATTAGTTTTCTTCTTATTCTACGTGATATAATTTTTATATAAAATTTATATAATTTTTTAAAGGTATCCGTGACTTTACAAATGTACATCTAGCATTCTTAGTCAAAATACAATACTCCATTAGTAAGGTAGTGTTTAGGTGAAATTAATTATATGTATTTATTGTCTTAAATATTTGCAATCAATGGTCACTCCTAAAGCTAAATGTATGCATGCTTTTGAAATAAATTATATTAAATAATCATTGTTTAGTTTGTTTTGAAACTGATAATTGATTTAAATTTTATTATATTGAGTATTTATAGTGGTAAATATTGTGACATTATAAATTTCCTATCACATAGCCTTTTCATAAGGGTATTGCAGACTTTTTTTTTTTTTTGTTGAGACCAAAGAGTATTGCAAACTTTAAGATTGCATATCTTGATTCTAATTCTTCATTTTTGTTTGTTATAATATTATATAGTAATGTTTATTGTTATTGTAAGTCTCTTATTTTGGTGACTACCTTTCTATTTAAGAAGCTTTCAATTTAGCTTCATAATGATTCACAACATTTTAGGCTTCGTACTTATATTTGAGAATTGAATAATCTACTTTTCTATGATATTTTTGTTGCAGTAAGAGCATCATGGATTGTGTTTTTCGATTTTTTTCCGATAATTTTGGCCATTCAAACCGATTTAATTTCCTCCTCAAAATCCAGTGCACTAAGCACTAAAATAGCATAACATAGCTGTCAAAAGCCTCAGCTATGAAAAGACTAAACAAACTTAGCCCCGAAGAAGAAGTTATAGTCCACAAAAGCATAGAACAGGCAAAAAGACAAGCAATAGCTACTTGTCATGCATGCCTAACTCAACTCCTAAAAACTGCATCTTTGACAAAGTCTTTTCCTCTTGTTGTGTTGTCTACTTTCACACGAAAATTGTATCTTCTCTACTGAAATACCCATTGTGCAAAAGCATGGTTGCAGTGCTTGTTTTGTACTGCACATATCATCTACTCCATCGTATAAATCGGCTTGGCACCATTGCAAAATAGCAAGCCAATTCAGCTGCTGAATATCTCTCAACTCCTTCCACCTCTGAAGCCCACAAAGCTACCCTCCACCTTATTGCCATCAATAATGCTTCCTGCTGTACTTCCTTTTCCTCAAAAATCAGTTGTTCCTTGCATTTCAAATTGTCCACAATACTGCAAAAAAACCAGCAACCCATAGAGTCCTCCTTGTCTTGGTTGCATAATATGGTAACCCAGTTCTTGCATAATGGACTGCCATATACTCCAAGTTGTGTGACACTTCATGAGCACATGATCCAGGTCTTTTGTGTGTCTGTTGCAAAAGGCACACACATCTAGATGTTGCTCTAGAATTCTCTTATGTACAAGTAGTGTCTTGGTATTCAATTTGCCCAGCAGAGTTAACCAAGTGAACAACTCTATCCTCGGCGGTGCAATTTTTTTCCAGACAGACCCAACTAGTGTATCAACTTGGACTCCTTGTAGCTCCCAACTCTCAGCTTGATTCACTCAGACTTCACGGTAAACACCTTTTCTCCTTGCCACTCAACCTCATCAACCTTATCCAAAGAGGGGATTTTGGTCGAGATCCTCTGCTTTACTTCTTGTTCATCAGCCAATTCTTAAGAAGTCAATTCCCGTTTCCATGCTAACACCCATCTCCACAGACTTCCCTCAAACCAGCCCATTTCACATATCATTGCTTTTTTCTGGGATAAAACCTCATACAATCTAGGGAATGCTTCTTTTAATGTTGTCTCATCAAGCCAAGGGTCTTCCCAAAAGCGTATTTTCTCCCCATTTCCTAAGCTGAGTTGCAAGCAGCTCTTGAGAACTTTGTGAATTGCATTCTGTCCACTATATAACCGCTTAATATCTACCCATGGACTTGTAATGAGTGGTTTCTTCCTTGATGGTAATAATGCCTTATCTTCGTTGTGTATAGCTTGCACCACCTTTCTCAACATTACACCTTCTTCCGTGGCATGTCTCCACCACCATTTGAACAAGAGAGTTGTGTTTTTCATAAATATATTCCCAACACCTAGGCCTCCTCTATCTTTCGGCCGTTGTACAATTTCCCACTTCACCAGTGCTGTCCCTTTTCCATCATTACTTCCATTCCACAAGAATCTTCTTTGTATCTTGATGATGTCCTCAGCTACTCCTTTTGGCATCTTATACATGGATAGGTAATATGTAGGAAGGCTGTTGAGGACAACCTTGATCAATACTAATAGTCTACCTGCTCTTGATAGACAACTGGACTTCCACCCTTGCAACTTTGCTTGTATTTTGTCTACAATAGGCCTCCAAGAGGCCTTCTTCTTCATTGATGCCCCTAGTTGCAGACCCAAATAAGTAATGGGTAATTATGCTAAATTGCATTCCAATTTAGCAGCCATGTCCTCCTTCCATTGTGAGTCCCTGCCAAAGACAATAAGGTTAGTTTTCTCATATTTTACTGCCAACCCTGAGATTGTATGAAAAAATTCCAGCATTGCTTTGATGTTGTATAGCTCCTCTTCTTCTGCTTGTGCAAATATAATGGTGTCATCTACAAACTGCAGATGAGTAAGTCTGAACTTCCTTGCTCCAACCTCCCAGCCTTTGACATCTCTTATTCCAATCTGCCTGTGTATCAGTTTATTCATGACTTCCCCCATCAACACAAAAAGAAAAGGTGACAGTGGATCCCCTTGTCTCAGGCCCCTTCCCATGCTGAATTGCTTCGTAGGGGCTCCATTTACTATGATTGAGATGCTTGCACTTCTTATGCATCTCCTTATCCATAATCTCCATTTATCTCACAACACTAATATGCAACATTCGAGTGTGGTGATATTCAAATGTGCAATTGTGTTCTTCAATGATAATACGCAACATCAACACCTAGCAATCGAGTGTGGTAAGACAATGTACATTGATCCACTATAATAATTTATACATCCTTTTGTTTGTTATGCATATTACTCATGTATATTGAAACTTATTTAATTTTAAATATTATTATATGCAAAATTAAATTTATTTTGTTTGTATTCATTTGCTTTATTTAGATTTAAGTATTGAATGTGGGATATTGTGAATCTAAATTAAACAAATTAAAGTTGACACTATTATGAAAATTAGTTTTCACTAAAAATGACAAAAGGTTAACTACTGTAAATGTTATTGTTTAAACTTTCTATATAAAAATTCATAAATCTTTCCATCAACTATACTACAATCTAGAATTTAATTCATAATATTTTAATGTTTCATGTCTTTTATACTCATATTCAGTGTAAGTAATGTAATTTGGAAATAGGGTACAATAATAAGTCCAACAAGTATCTTTTAATTTAAATATCATTGTTCATTATTATGTTACAATGTAAATATTCTCGTTAATTATTATTAGATATTGGTGAGTTTAATTCATATATATATATATATATATATATATATATATATATATATATATATATATATATATACTAATTGAAATAACTAGTTTGTTTATGTACAACAAATGCATACATGAAATAGCCATCGCAATTGTGTTAATTTGGTTACTCTTACTAAAACATTTTGTTCACAATGTATGGTTATACCCTTATTTATGTTTGCGGAAATTAGTTTGGTTTCTAATTTATATTACATTGGATATTTTTATGCAATTAAATCCAAAAATTGAGAATTTAATGAAATTATCAAATCTTATGAAAATAAATAAATTTAGCACCTTAAAAAAAGTATAACAAGTATATATATTTACATATTGTAAGTGCAAGTTATTTTATATTGGCAAAAATGATAGATAATTATACATGTAACCGTGCTATGTATAATATAAACAAGGTTTAAATAATACATATTTATTTTTGTCCCGTGCAACGCACGGGTTTAAGGACTAATTGTATTTATTTTGGAGATTAATGCAAGCAAGAGGTTATTATTGAAGACTATATATATTCAAGCAACTTGTAATATTATTTTTTATATTTTTACCATCCTACTTCATCATTTGGTAATACTCTTCAATCTCTTTTAATGCTTATTTAATTAACCTTAGTTGTTGTTAACCTTTATTTTCTTGCCTTTATGTTCTTGGTTGTTGTTAATTAATGCTTGCTTAGGTTCCTAATCTTGTGTTTATCCTTGTTCCTCCTTATCCCTTTTCTTTTCTAGTATCATGTCTAGCTCTCATGAGTTATGTTTGATAGTTTTAGTGAATGATAGGAAGATTAGTGGCTAATTTCTTTGTGGCTTAGGGGAAGGTTTTAGCCTCTAATGGGATCTCTTTTCTAAAGTTTGGCTTAGTTAGGGCATTAGGCCTTATTTTATGAGGCTTTTCATTTAATGACTCTCTAGGCTATGGGGTTTAGTTAGAGGTGGGAGTCCGCTAAACCCATTTAAACATGGTCTTTAGGGTAGTTAAATGAAATACTTGAACAATTCCTCATTCATTTAGGGGATGAGTTCGAGTAGGGTGAATTGCATCTTGAACCCTTGAGGTGAGTACTCATTCATTTAGTGGACAAACTTTGAGGGCCAATCCAGAATAACCTCGGGGGGGGGGGGGGGGCCTCAAAGTGGCTTTATTATCTATGCAATAACCCAACCTCTATCCAAGCCTAGTGTCCTTACTGAGACTACCTCATGTTAGAGTGACCATTAGGTGCAGAAAAACCGACCCTTGAGCCTCCTTTCTCCTTGATTAAGTTCTTGTTTTTAATCCGTCTTATTCGCCTATTTTATTTAGTTTCTTTCCGAGCTATCATATCCTCTTTTTGTTTCTTTTCACCTAAAACTATACTTCGTATTGAAAGATTTGACATAAAAGGCCCCTTGCTCCCTATGGAAAACGATATTAACCCCAGTTGTGCTACAACCTAACAATTTGGTCTCGAGATCAGTCCTTCTAAACAAACCAGCCTACCAAAGCAATCCTGAAGAAACCAAGAAAATTCAATGCCAATTAAAACAGCTCATCGCCCGAGGCTACGTTCGAGATAGCGTGAGCCCATGCTCTATGTCGGCCCTTCTTGTTTCATAAAAGATGATTCATACTGCATGTGTGTCGACAACCATGCTATCAACAACATCACGATTAAGTATCCAAACCCAATACCCCGTCTCGATGATCTCTTGGATGAACTTCATGGTGCCACCGTGTTCTCCAAGATCGATATCCGGAGTGGCAATCATCATATTCGCATGAAAAAGGGATATGAGTGGAAGATGACGTTCAATATTAAGGGTATCTTATTATAAGTGGCTAGTGATGCCATTTAGTCTTTCCAAAATGCCTAACACTTTCATGAGGTTGATGAGTAGAAGTTCTAAGGTCATTTGTTAAGAAATTAGTAGTGGTTTACTTTGATGATATTTTGGTCTAATCCAAGGATGAAAAGTTTTATGTACAACATCTCAAGAAAGTCTTCAAGGTTCTCCAAGCTCAAAAGCTTTATGGTAAGCTTGAGAAGTGCGAATTTTTCTCCTCTGAGGTGACCTTATTAGAGTATGTAGTGTCTCGTGATGGAGTTCCCAAGGATGATATTAAGGTTGAGACAATTTGGTCTTGGCCTACCTCGAGCACTATTATCGAGGTCCAGAGCTTTCACGGCCTCGATCGCTTCCTTTTATTGGTGGTTCATCTGGAACTTCTCCACCCTCAAGGCGCTAATCACTGAATATTTGAAGAGAGGAGTCATCGCTTGGACTCCTAAGGCTCAATCAGACTCGAGACTCTCAAGGTGAAGTTGTCTAATAACCTTGTGTTAGCCCTTCCTGATTTTAAGCAACTATTCGAGGTTGAATGTGATGCTAGCGGTGTGGAAATTGAAGCCATATTGATGAAATAAGGTCGTCCTATCGTCTACTTCAGTAGGAAACTCAATGGATCAAGGTTGAATTACAACACTTATAAATGGAATTCTATGTGATGGTATGGGCCTTAGACCATTGGTCCCATTACTTGAGACTCAAAGAGTTAATCCTCCATTCCAACCACGAGGCGTTGAAGTACCTCAATGGCCAACATAAATTCATTCTCAATACACTAAATGGGTGGAGTTCCTTCAAGCTTTCAACTTTGTGGCCAAGCACAAGAAAGGGAGCTCCAACATTATGGTCGATGCACTATCAAGAAGGTACTCGTTAGCTAACGTTTTTGGGTTTTCATGAATAAAAGACTCATATATGAGTTATCTTGATTTTGGTCCTACTTTCTTGATAAGAATGTTGACCCTAAGTTTCCCTTTGTGAGACAAGAGAATTTCTTGCTCAAGGGAAACAAACTCAGTGTCCCTCAATGACCTCTAAGAAAATTGCTTGTGAAGGATGTACATTGGATTGGCTGGACATTCTGGGTTAGCAAAACAATTGATATACTTAGAGAGAATTTCTTTTGGCCTAGAATGGTTTGTGATGTCCAAGATGTAGTGTGTAATAAGGCCAAGAGTCACTTTCACCAAGGGTTGTATAATGTTACCTATTCTCCAAGGCCCATGGGAGGACATTAGAATGGATTTCATTGTTGCAGTACCTAGGACGGTTAGAGAGGTAGATGTTATCATGGTGGTCATGGATAGATTTTTGAAAATGACTCATTTTGTTGCATGCTCTAAAGTTGATGATGCGGACTACATTGCTCATTTGTATCTCCCGGAGATTGTTAAACTTCACGGCATTTCTAAGAGTATTGTGTCTGACTGAGATGCCAAGTTTATAGGTCATTTTGGAGGACATTATGGACTTTGTTGGGCACCAAGTTGTTGTTTAGCACCGCCTATCACCCACAGACCAACAGTCAAACCGAAGTGGTGAATAGGGTGGTGTGTAACGAGTGGTTAGTATACCCGGTATTTGTCGTTCTTCCATGAGGAGCTAGGGGCCTAATACTTGAGTTACTAGGTCAAGGTCGGTCTAAGGTTACTAGGGAAATAAGATTTTTTTAGGTGATTGCAAGCAAAAACAGAGCACAAAACAAAGGTTCGGTCAAGATGAGGTAATGGGTTTTGGGGGATTTTCGGGGTGTAAATGGAGATAAGGAGGTAGATTTTAGCAATGAGGGAGTCGAAACGAAGGAGTTCCAAATGGAGATTCTATTCAAGAAAGGCCACGGGATTCCCTTTCTCAAGGGTAATCCCGATTAACTACCTCACAATCCACCATGGATTCTGAGGGTTAATCGAATAGAATTTCCTGTTAGTCTTTATCCCACTCTCGTGAGCGAGTGCTAACTATTCCCTCTCCAACCTTCCATTGACAAGCAATGGATGCATTCGGGAGCTCTCGATCCCAAACACATCCTACTTGAAGGAAGGATTGGAATGGAAAAGTGGTTTTCGCTTTAAACACACCCTCATTGGTTAATCTACTCCTAATCACACATTCACATCCTTAATCAACCCCCTAACCCATGTGGTTTTAGCCACTAAACATATTATTCATCATGCTAACAACATCAACAACTAAAACATTTATAATCAATCAAGCAATATAACAGTAAAACCAATTACAACAATCTAAAAAGACAATCAAACACGAATAGATGTCAAACTAACAATCAACACTAATTAAAAGAGATTAGGGATAAGAAATGCTCAGTCAATTATTGATGAAAACCAATGGATGATCAAGCACCAAAGAAGAACTTCAAGCTTCAATGCAAAATAGAACTTCAATCTTCAAATAGAACTTCAATCCAACAAGGAATCCAAAGATCATTCACTAATCAAGGACTAATTACTCTCTAATTACAATAGAATTCTCTCTAATCCTCTCTCTAATAGTGTTTCTATCTCTATTATCCAGCCTCTCAATCTAATTTTAACCATGAGTATTTATACAAAGCTTAGGAGGTTAATCGAAACGCAGCACTTCAACCGTCAAAACGCGTGAAACCTAGGTGGTCGCGGACGCGACCTTAGTGAAAAATTTTGGGCGATTTGATCTCCACGCAAGGTAGCGGGCGCTACCTCTTGGGTCGCGGGTGCGACCCTCTGCTGGAGCTTTTTCCTTTGAAGCATCATCAATGGCCTTTGCGACCGTCACCACTGAGGTCGCAGGCGCGGCTCCTTCTGGAACATTTTCCTTCAAAATTCTCCATAGCTGTCGCGGGTGTCGCCTCCTGGGTCGCGGGTGTGACCTTCCTCTGGATGAATTCCACTTGGGCGTAGCGCCCAATACAAGGAGTGTAACGGGTGCTACGGTTCTGGGCTGACAGCTAGGCCTTGTAACGCCCGCTACAATTCTGGTAGCGGGTGTTACGCTTGGTGAAAACGTTCCTTGGGAAGCTCTTTGAACCCGACCATATCTTTTACTTAGTCTTTGACTCAGCTTGGCCCGGGAAATCCCCTGGGACTCCCTAAAAGGCACCAAAACAGCTCCTATGCTTTGATTTCTCTTGAAAACGCCAAAACCTACAAAATGACTAAAAACATAGTAAAAAGTACGAAAATAAACTGGAATCGAAAAGACTAAGTATAAAGGCGTTATTTAGGCCTAAAAATGGACCTAAACATGGTGGGAACGCTTTTGAGGAGCTTGATCAAGAACAGTGTGAGACAATGAGATATGGCTTGGTTTTTATTAATTTGAAAGTTTCAACTTAAATCTAAATTTTCTGTTTGTAAACCAAGCTTGAAATAATTCTTTTGAGTTTATTAATTATGTTTTGGTCCTATTTTAGGCCTTAAGCATCAGATTGATTCCTAACCGATGTAGCATGCAAACTAAATTCGTCCTTTCTTGAGGCACAATTTTTTGGGTCTATAGTGATATATTTGAAACCGCCAATATGAGAATATTAAGATATGTAAGCCAATGTGGGCGTCCAAGGTGAATTATATACGATGGTTACATGTGAACATTTGTATCATCCATGCGTAGATATGTATTAATTAGAAGTAACATTATTTTATTCCATGAATCAGTATTCCTTAAATTTACAGTTTTTTCATCATCCACTAAATAAAAGTTTTTTCTATTTAGAAATGACATCTTGAGTGTTTATTATTTAGTTTAATTACATCAGCCATTTAGCAATATTTATGTCTACATATAGACACTATAAACAAATAAGGACCTTCTTAAGTTTTTCCAAACTAATTATATACTAATTATTTTTATTATTCTATTTGAGGATGGCGACAACACTTCTTACACTCTCATATTAATGATTAAGATAAAAACTAAAGCTAATAATTATGTTTATGTCAATTTTTAACTTTTGCTTATACAAAACATTATGTTAGAACAATGCCAAAAAAATACTTAATTTTTATTACTTATCATTATAATTCTAATTTGGTTTACATAAGCTTTCAAATGAAAATAAAATTTTATTTTTAATTTACGTAAAATTATCTATTTATATGAAAATGTTATATTTTATTTATAACATATTGTTGGGTCAGACCGTACGAAACACACATTGACCAGACTATTCTAATTTTAAATCTAAAAAGCACAAATGCAAACATGGGACATGTATCTCCTTAAACAATGTTCCCACAAATGATTATAATTCCAACAAAGACTATGTTGCTCTTCTGATTACTACTGGGATTCGATCATGCAAAAGAGGTTCTAAACCCTCCCAAAGGCACCTAGATACGTCGCCCTTTATATTCTCTTGTGATCAAAATATTATCTCTTATGAATCTATGTTCTCTTTAATCTAGGCGCTCATCATCTCTTATGAAGATAACTTTCCTTATTTGTACCTTGCTTGTTCTTGGACAGTATTGTTCTTTGATTCCATCATGCAAAAGAGGTTATCTATTCCAAATCAACCATGATATATCATATGAATTTTGTTCAAAAACAATCAGCTAAGGATTTGACTCCATCATTGAGTGTGCTAGTGCTGACACTGACGTTCACTGCCAAGGCTAAGGCTGTCAATATGAATTTTGTACACACAACTTTCACTGCACACAGTGCTTATTTACCTGTAAGGAGTTAGGAGTGTATCGCATCAACAATATGATATATACTTAAGAGTTTGGACAATTTTAATTTGTGTGCTCTTTTAAAGGAATACACAAGATAGCCATTATATATCTATTTCCTGTTAAGTATATACCTACTAAACAATATCCTTAGCTAACTAACCATGGCACAAGGAAAGAAAATCAAATAAGGTACAGAAACTCAGAAGGTACAAGCTAAGTAGCCGACTGAACTTCAGGCTAAAGTGCTAAGAGCCCAAAACAGCTTCTTTTCCTTTCTATTACATTAATTATATTGCACAAAATTAAGCAACTTTCGTTTTTCATAGAAGCCTGAGATGCTTGTTAAATCCATCCTCATGTACCAACAGAAAAATTAGTAATTCCATTGTGCCGAATGATACAATCAACACTCGTTTTTAGGAATAGTTTAGGAGGCAGTCATGTGGAGTGCTACCAAGGAAGCATATGCTCCATCTTTGATACGTATTAGTCTTTCGTGCTTCCCTTTCTCTACAATAACTCCATTCTTTACAACTGCAATTACATCTGCGTTCTTGATAGTGGACAATCGATGAGCCACCATTACTGTTGTACGGTTAACCATGACACGATCAAGTGCATCCTGCACAACCCTCTCTGACTCGGCGTCAAGTGCACTCGTGGCTTCATCCAGCAGTAAAATTCTTGGGTTCTTCACTATGGCACGCGCAATTGCAATCCTTTGCTTCTGCCCTCCTGACATCTGAATCCCTCTTTCCCCTACTACTGTATCATAACCCTGCATGCCCACCATTTTTTTTTTAAGATAAGTGTTACATCAGTTGGCATTATATTATGTATTGTTTAATTGCTGAAAAAATTGACAAATTAATACAAACCAGGTTCAAGCTACTGATGAAGCTGTGAGCATTAGCCAGCTCTGCTGCAGCTATGATTTCAGCCTCGCTAGCATTTCCTCCCTTTCCGTATGCAATATTAGCGCGTATTGTGTCATTAAACAGAACAGGCTCTTGGCTTACCAACCCCATTTGTTGTCTCAGCCATTTCAATTGAAACTTTTGAATTTCAACACCATCCAGTGTGACACAACCTGAATCTGGGTCATAAAATCTTTGCAAGAGTGAAATGACTGTGGACTTCCCACTCCCACTTTCTCCAACAAGGGCCACAGTCTGACACCAAATATAAAACAAAAATTTTTTCAGCATTGTTATCTGTACTCTGTAGCACGTAATGAGGAAACGGTAATTCAAGCACTTGAACGTATCTCTGAGATTATGCAGCTTACCTGTCCAGAATGAATAGTCAAACCAAGATCTCGGAAAATTTCAATATCAGGCCTCGTGGGATACCTAAAGCTGACATTATGGAACTCAATTTCACCATTAACAACATCCAAGGTCATGCCAGATTCATCACTTGGGTCTATCTTGGACTTGCGATCAAGCAATGCAAAGACAGAAGCAGTAGCAGTCTTGGCCTTGCCACTATCAGGAGCAAAGGAGTCTGACTGTGATACTCCTATCCCTACCATGGCCAATGCAAAGAACACCTGAAATTCCAAACAATGTATAGATTAAAACAATAACATAAAAGGAAAAATATGAAGCATGGTTTGGTTTTCATATGCTTTGGAAGAACAAAAACTTGCCTTGAAAACATCTGAAAATTTTGCCTTCCCATGGCGCACTAGTTGGGCTCCAGCATAGAAGCTAGTTGCATATACACAAAATAGCATGGAAAAAGATAGCCCGAAACCAAGCCCACTAATCAATCCTCTCTTGATACCAGCTGTCATTGGCCCTTCACATTTCTTTTCATACAGTTCCATTACCTTCTCCTCGGCGCAGAAAGAAGAAACGGTTCTTATACTTCCAACTGCATCATTAGCTACTTGACTTGCTTCTTCATACATCTTCTGCAAAAATGAAATGGGAGAAATAGATGTGATTCTACTGTCGTATATTGAATGTAACACAAAGTACTATTCTTACACCTTTCTGTACAAAGTCAGACAGGTTAATAGATGTACTTTGTGAATTCGTTTTCCTTTGAATGCAGCTGAAAATTTCAGAGTTTGGCCTGATGTGAATGTGCAGCAATAATTATACATATGGGTGTGTGAGTTATGAGAGGAAGAACTAACCTTAGCGTCAGCACTAAATCCCTTCAGAAACTTCATGGAGACATAACTGTTAAGGCCTACGAGGGGGATCAACACAAGGATAATCAGAGACAACTGCCAGTTTGCAAGGAAAGCGATCAGCAAGCCGGCAATCGCAGTAGCTAGATTCTGAACGAGCAACCCCAATGCATCTCCAACCAGGGCACGTACACTTGCTGCATCCGCAGAGAGCCTGGCCCCAATAGCACCACTTGAATGCTCAGGGTCATCAAACCAACCAACTTCCATGTTGAGTACTTTCTCAAAGCACATACATCTTATCCTTTGTATCAACTTACAACCGGCCACAGAAAAGAAGTAAGTTCGAGCAGGGTTGGTGACAAATGCTGCTAACCCAAGGACTAAAAACATCAGGGCCCAGAAACTGGAGTCTTCCCTCAACTGATGAGGTGGCTTATAAAACATTTCCATAGCGCTCGAGAAAAGTATGCTGAAAAGAGGAAAGATGAGACCATTGGCAATCGCAGCTAGCACACCAAGCAGAAGAACTGGAATTTCGGGCTTGTTGAGAGAGGCTAGACGCCGGATTGACACCTTTGGTGCTTCTTCTGAAGTGGGCAAAGCTTCAACAGCAGGCTCTTCTGAGGGACCTTCTAGTTCTAGAGGGTCCATGGGTACCCCAAATACCATTGAGAATGAATGACGGTTGCTGTTGCCTATCCCAGAGTACTCACGGCTTAATGATTTGAAGGATAATTGTAGTTGACTAGACTGTCTTGAGAAATCTTTCTTCACTTCCTGCAGATGTATCAGCTGAGAATATGCTCCTTCTGGATCCTTGACAAGCTCTGAGTGTGAACCTGATCATTTTCCACAATCACAATATAACCAACAATTTCATATAAAAAAAGCAGGATACCAGCTTACATTTTCGTTAATTTTATTTAACTACCATCTTTATACAGTAATTATTTGATTTATTTTTCCTGTACGAGTATTTGGATAATTAATTATAAGGTTACCTTTCTCGACCACCTTGCCTTGATGAATGACTGCAATCATATCAGCACTCCTGACTGTACTTAACCGATGAGCTACTATAACAGTAGTGCGATTGACCATGATTCTGTCTAATGCATCTTGTACAACCCTCTCAGATTCAGCATCAAGTGCACTTGTGGCTTCATCCAAAAGTAAAATCCTGGGATCTTTCAAAATGGCCCTTGCAATAGCCACTCTCTGCTTTTGTCCTCCAGAGAGTTGAGTTCCATGGTCACCAACTAAGGTGTCTAGTCCCTGTCATATATTGTTGTTATCCTATTTTCTGTAAGAATATGCCCAAATGCTCATTCGTCCTCCTATTTTCACTTCATTTTTAACAATAATATTTAAGAGGAACGAAACGAAAGGGGTTGAGAGGTTGAACCTGAGGCAACTTGTCAATAAACTTAGCAGCATTTGCGAGCTCAGCTGCAGCTCTGATCTCCTCAATTGTGGCATCACCTTTTCCATATGCTATATTGTCTCTGATGGAAGAAGCAAATAATACAGGCTCTTGGTTAACGAGGCCAATCTTCTTCCTGATCCATCTCAGCTGGAATTCTTTGAGATTGATCCCATCAATCAGAACTTGTCCAGCATGTGGGTCGTAAAATCTTTCTAGAAGACTAATCACTGTTGATTTTCCGCTCCCACTTTGCCCAACCAAAGCTGCAGTTGTGCCCCGTGGTATGGAGAGCGAAAATCCATTGAAGATATTGTCATTGGGTCTGGTGGGATAACTGAAATACACATCTCTCAGCTCAATATCTCCATGAATATCATCTAATACTTTGCCACAGGGGTCAAATGGATCGATTTCTGGTTTACGATTGATGGTCTCAAACATCTTGTATGCTGCTGCCTGGCCTGCTGCAAACGAACTCATGCATGGAGATGCTTGGCCCAGGCCCCTGCATCACATTGAAACAAAAGCCGCCTCTATTTCAAGCCGAAAAATGCCAATTCTACAACAAACTAAAAAAGGGCAGACCAAAAATTAGGAAGAGTGGGAGGAATGTACTAACATGGAACCAGTTAAAACAGCAACTATGACAGTAATGACAATGCCCCCAGTATAGTGTCCTTGCAGAATCATCTTTGAGCCAAACCATATAGCCAATGCATAGCTGCCAAACATGACAAACAAAACTGCACCAAAACCTGCTCCTGCAGCCACTCCTTCATTCACACCTGATTTATAAGCACTCACAATGGCTTTACTGTATTCTGCCATGGCTCGTTTCTCCCCAGTAAACGACGCCACCTTGACGGAACACCATTGCGCAATGTCAAAATGGATTCGCATATACCCATATTAAAGATGCATTAACAACTTTTTATAAAAGTTAATTTGGTAGTTTAACTCACAGTTCTGATTGAGCCTATTGTCTGCTCTACAACAATGGCTGCATTTGCATAAGCATCTTGACCCTGTGACGCTAGCTTCCCCATCATCACTGTCATAATTGCAACAGAAAATGCAGTGACGGGCAGGGACGACAACAGGACAAGTGTAAGAAGCCACCCTTTAATGAAGGCGATGGCAAATCCACCAATGAAGGTTGCCAACAACTGTATGAACTTTCCCACCTAAAAACCCATCACATTTTACTGTGAAGATCACGGCTTAAATTAATCACAAGAATATAAATCAATATGAAATGATTGAGTTACCTTCTCGCCCATAGCATCTTGTATGAGAACAGTATCACCAGACATCCTACCAACAACTTCACCAGTGTTTGTTTCTTTGTCAAAGAAGGCTATATCTTGCCTAAGTATAGTTTTCAAGTACAAGTTCCTTATTCTGGCTGCTTGTCTTTCCCCTGTTACCATCCAACAAGCTACCTCTGCTCGGAGAGGGAAAACAAAAACCCAACAAATACATCTTCATATCAGTCAATTGTCATTGATTATCAAAGATTCCCCTGACGAATAGATAATCAACTCCCAGACACTTACGGAGAAATGCAGCAATGGCTACTCCAATAGCCAAGTAGACAAACTTGAGAGCAATCTGTTGGGTGCCACATTTGAATTACGTATATTAGAACCAATTAAGGACAAGAAAAAGAGTGAAATTTTCACTTCAAGTGATTGGGAACTACATCATATATAATATTACCTGAGAGATGAGATGAACGAGGAGCTTCTTGTCTTGATGATTCTGACCAAAAGCATCAATGAGATCACCAAGAAGGATGGTCATCAAGGGCTCACAAACACCATTGCCAACAGCAGCAATGGAGCCAATGATCATAAGAGCCTTGTCAGTAGCATCTGCAAAGGCAAACAGCTTGTAGAATGGGACTTTGTTATTACCTCCACCAACATCTTCTTCTTCCTCTTTCCCTTTCCCTTTCCCTTTCCCTTTCCCTTTTTCTTTCTTCTGCTTTCTATTTTTGCCTGCTGTTAAGTGACTGCTAGGAGGTGTCCCCACTTCCACCAGTCCAGTTTTCTCCTCCTTCATCTCCACCACCTTCAGAGCTTTAATTTTGCAACCCCACCAACACTCTCTTCAGTCTCTGGGCTGTCTGTAAATAATCACCTATGTATCAACAATAATCATAATCATAAACCAGAGATTAGCTAACCATTAACCAAGATGATGATGAAATAAGTATGAAAGACTTTGTTTTTTTGGGGGGTTAATACTTAATATGATAGAGTGAAGTCCATTATGGATTGCCAGGATGACAGATAATTACAAAGATCAATAATAGAGCAGGTTTTTCTTCCCTCTTTCCTGTCTGTCGACATTTAGTTATTAAAATAAACAGAGAGGCAATAAATAAAGAAGATGCAACTAAAGGGTCACAGACAGGCAGTAGCAAGTTAAGTAAGGAAGATGATGTTACCAAATGTAGCACAGTAGCAGGAATAGTGAGAGAAAGAAGCAGCAGAATTAGAAAACAAGGTTTCCTCCGATTTATCAGCTACTTGACTCTCCTTAATTTGTTAGCCACCTACTCCCACTTCTCTGTGGGTTTATTTTTCTTGTTCAAGTTCCTGTATAGTATCCTTTTACAGTAGTTTAATTAATAGAGAAGCAAGTTAGAAAAGTCTAAGTGGAGTTTGATGACTAGATGCAAGTTGATATCTGAATGTGGGTACGGGCAGCAGGAAGAAAGGACGTATGTATGACCAATTTAGATTGATTGAGTGTGATAGCTGAGGAATCTGAAATTTGTGTATTGGGACTCTTTAGTTATTCCATCTGTCCAACAAAAAAAAATCAAGCATTGGAGACGGACTTTCTTTGTCTGGCTGCCTCAGCGTGGCCGCCTTTTGGTCAAACTTTTATTAAAAATTCACAACGCATCACCTGCCTAACGCCCATCTCACTGTTTTCTTCTGCCTCACTCTAGATCGCCTTCCTTTAATTTCATTTATTTTTAATCTAATTCTACATTATTTTATTTAATTAATAACCGTTTTATACCGGAATTCACATCGACTTTTTCCACATATTCATTTAGAATTTCTACTTTAATCGACTGAATCTGGTTTTCAACTCCATACATTATTACAAGTGTAACGCATTTGACACCAGTGATCCAACATTTGTTTTAAATTATCTCTACACCTTCGCAGTTTGGAAGCGGATAGCGGTTTTAATTTAGTAATTAGCGGATAGATGTTCATAGCGTGTTTGAAAGAACTATGTTCGGCAAAACTAGCGGTTTAGACTGCGGATAACGGTTTGGACAGTGGATAACGGTTTAAGTAGCGGATAGTGATTTTAATTTAGCGATTAGCGGATAGCTGCTCGTAGGAGTGTTTGAAGCAACTATGTTCGGTAAATTTAGTAGTAGTAATAGTTGGATTAACTTATGGACATAAAATGACCAAAAAGGACATAGTCTTCTTCTTCTTCTTCTTCTTCTTCTTCTTCTTCTTCTTCTTATTATTATTATTATTATTATTATTATTATTATTATTATTATTATTATTATTATTATTATTACCTCCCAAAGCTTATTAAACATTGTTGTATCATTAAAATAAAAGTAAAATTAAAACACTTAAACATCACATAATATAAATGGAAGAAATAAAGAAATATCTATAAAACTTTATCCACTAAATTGAAAAAAAAAAAATCATGCATGTTGATCATCATCATCATCATTGTACTCTTTAGTATAGTATTTGAACACATTGATTAAAATAATTAGGCAGTTTTGTGGGAATTAAAGGGCATTTTTGGCCATAAGAAGCTAAGACGCTGATGTTGAGCACTAGACGTTAGTATAGTATATGTACGTAATGTCTGCTGAATTCATGTTTAAACATTATAATTTGTTAAGAAATGCTAATTTACTGAACACTAATAATTAGAATAATAGAGTTTTAAATTAGTCAAAATGCTAAACACTAGTGAAAACGCTACTACCAAATTAATAGGATTATTCTTTTTTCTTAACATGTAAGCTCCTTTCCATATTTTAGAAATCATGAGAATTATCATTATTCCCATAATATTAATTAATCATTGATTTTGTATGATTTAATCACAGCTATCATTTTTATTTATTGTGTTATCGGGATTGAATTTACATTTTTAAAATAGATAAATTTAATTAGGTGACGAAAATTAATTTACATATCGTATGTTTAGTTGTATTACGTGTTTGTATTCCTCCTCAGAAAAACTCAACCGAGAAAAATGAATTTTCTAGCGAAGAACCATATCGGTAGCAAGATTAGGTTTATTTTAGACAAAACCAATTGTGTGCCAATGATGTTGATCGATTTTCACTTTCGGTGATCACGGTATCAACCAAGGTTATTGGCAGTAGAGTGTGTGATTTTCCTGGCGAAATTTCTAACATGGCTTGAAACTTTTCAGTTTGAGGTTTGATTCAATGTCGAAAAATATAGCAATATTCATAAATTTTCTAATGAAAACTGAAGAAACCCCTACTCCATTCTAAGGACATCCACTGCTCTGAGGACCTCCACAGCTGTTGACGTGATTTTGATTGAAAGACAAACCTTGAAGATATAAAATCAGGGAAGTTTCCATAACATGAATATTCCATATCTTATCTAGTATTTATATATCTTACATGATCCCTAACTGATTTTATCTTATTGCAAATATCCAAATCAAAGGAAAGAAGTAGTTGCCGAATAAATGAAGATTGAGGATCAAACAAAGAAGGAAAGAAATCGTTGCAATTGCCAAATGAAGAATCTCAGCAACTCTCTGAGGACCTAACTATATCCGGCAGCGAGGACCTCTTGTTCAAGCTTGCAGATTTTGTTTGATAGAATTAAATAAGGGAAGTATCTTCAAGATCCTAATCTTATTCCTTCCCTTCCATTTCTAAATTGATATCATAATATGCTCATATTCCTTTCTCATATACTTAGAGGAAAGGAACGAAATCGTTGCCATTACTAATAATGTGGAAGATTGAAGATCAATTCAAGAAACAAACAAACCTCCTCTGAAGGAAAGAAGACGTTGATGGCAGAAGATCCTCAAGCATAAATACTATCAACCTCTTCCAAGGAACTTAAAGATTTCCAAGCAAGAAAATCTGTGTAGGAACTTTGGCTAGAAAGTTCTGAATTGTAGGAATATTGGAGTGATAATATTCTGAGTTGTAGCCACTATATTGAGTGGTGAGTTTTGTAGCCAGTGAGTGTTCTGGTGAGGAACTCTAAGGTCGTGTATTTGAAGTGAGAAAGGGTTCTCGCTTTAAGGTTGCTTCCCCCTTTGTAATCGCCTCTTCTGTGAGGCCTCAAGTGCAAAAGACAATTGTGAAGTCCTCTGCTCCCGTAGGTTTGTTGACGACCTCACGGTCCTCAATTGAGCTGAGTTGTAACCTCCTTTTATTTTAGCACTTTATATTCAATCAATAAGGAAGTGTTATTCAGTTTATAAAAATACTATTAACCAAGTTGTGTTCATTAAGTGCAGATTTCTTATACAACCCTATTCACCCCTCTCTAGGGTTATCTCAAAAACCAAATCGTGCGATGGGTTCTAGCTCCTGGACGCGAAAATTGTGTTCAGTTTCCAGCGCACAGGATCATGGTTCCTGGCATGAATAAATTACCATCAATTCATTCTCGACAATGATAGTTGCTTTTTGTTGGAAACTGGGTTATTGCCAGGACACATGAGCTTGTCGGTGCCAATGTTGGTGCCTTCAACGTCCATGGGGCGGGCATAACTCTTTAGCGTTTTCCTAAGGGTTAGGACAACAGTCGTATTGATTCGAGGAGCTGAGGTCCTAATATTCAAGTTTAGTCTTTTGGTCTTAAGAAGGTTCTAAGGACACAGTTTTAGAAAAGATTTTTTGTAAGGTTTTAATCAATAAAGGGAAATAAGGGCTCGGGGGCAACATCGGGCCAACCTAAGGAAAGACTAAACATGGATTTCATGGTTTTAGAAGTGATCGATACTCGGTAATTAGATGTAAGGATTGCACGGATAGCCAACATCAATTTCCCTCACTAGAGTGGTAAATTGATGCATACTTCCCAACGCCCGTCATCACTCCCGTGTATGACGGTCCTGGATAGTATACGAACGTAATCCTAAGTGATCAACTCCAAATCCCTCTCGCTAGAGTTAGGATTCTGAACTAGTCACACCGCCCTAGAGTTCCGATTCGATGTTTGGAAGGATTCATAACCTCCTAACACTCAAATCCTCCAATTATCGAGCTAGTGGAAAACTAGGGTGGATCACTAATTACCTCATTAATCACCATAATCTCACTAATCCATGTCTAATCCCCATTAGAGGCTCTAATCCCACCCTAGCCCTAAGGTGCTTAGCTACTCATAATTGTAATGCACACAAACTCATAGGTTGACACTAGGTTTATCATGGTTCTAAGATAACAATCAAATACTAACATAAAACCACTAATCAAAGCAATTAAGAACAATAATTAAAGCAATAACAATAAACAAGGGATGAAAATCTGAAAAAGGAGACAAGAGTGCTCACTATTAGGGTTTGGAGAGGAAGAGCAATAGAAATAATTCATATTGCAATCAAGAATTTCAGCAATCAGTAGCAAATTGCATTAAACTTGATGAGAAAAGTGATTAATAGCCTAATCTATGATTAAGAGAGCAAAAACTCAAAATTAAAGTATAAAATATAAAACCTAGAAAGCCAAGCGTGTTGTCGAAATTAGGTAAATTACAATATATACTTGGGAGAAAAGTGATCAAAACGCAGTCGTTTTGGCCGAAAATAATTCACAGAACAGGGTCTTCACGAGCGTGACACAAGTCGTTATGGCAGTGATGCCTGGAGAATTTTGAACAACATCGCAGGGTTCGCATCCCTCACGAGCATGATAAGTGGGGGTCACGGTCGTGAGGTGTCTTCTGGTGGGAGGTGCCCTCTGCATGTCGTGGCCGTGACAATGGGTGTCACGGCTGTGAGGCTTGATTTTGCTGGAAAGGTTCTTCATCCCTCACGGACGTGACAAGTGGATGTCACGGCTGTGAGGTCCCTTTTGTCTGCATCTCTTCTTCAGTGTCTCGGTCGTGAGAAAGGTAGTCACGGCCGTGAGGTTGCTGCGTCAAGAACCCAGACCTTGGAGGTGTCACGACCGTGAGGAATGATGTCACGGTCGTGACCCTTGTGCTCTCCAAAGCCTCTTTTCCCGTTTCTTTAGCAGCCAAGGCACAATGGGGGTCACGGTTGTGAGGTATGTGTCACGATCGTGACTACCCTGCTGAAGGCTTGTTCTCTTGGTTCTCCCCGAGATCAAAGCTTGGTTCTTCTTCGTCTCAGGCCAGGTCTTCTCTGGATGTCCCGACCCTTCTACATTTTGGCCCATTTTGCCCTTGTTTTGTGCGCTTTTCCTTGCAAGCATCCAAAAGCTGACAAATCTACAAAAGAAGGAAAATAACATAAAAATACTAATATTTACATACGGAATCGGGGAAAATGCTTAGGAAAAAGAACTCATTTAGGCTCAAAACCGAGCCAAAACAATAATTCCGGCAAATTTCTACCGGGAACAATGGGGATGGCTGGAGCAGCTACTTACGGGTGAGAAAATCCTTGCCTTACTAACATAGAGGGCCTTAAAATAAATTTTTTAAATTAATTATATATGTTTTTCGTAATTTAAAATATTAAAATTTAATATTTTAATAGTAAATAATGTTAACAATTAAGATCTAATCAAGCCACATAGACATGACATGTTGCTAGAATTATCATATTAGGCCCTGTTTTTTATGCGGTATTCTGCGGAATAGTGTGGTGAAGTGTGGTGGAATTGTGGTGGGGTGTGGTGGAATTGTGGTAGGTTATTGGTATGTGGAGTAGGTGATCAGGAGAGAGAATGTAAAAAGTAGAGGAGAAAAATGAGGAAAGAGAAAAGTGAAGAAAGAGAAAGCTAATGATTTGAGGTAAAATGTGGTGGGTTGTGGCAAATTGCAGTAGGTTGTGGCACCGCACAGAAAAGAACAGGGCCTCAACCGTAATTTCCATTTTGATTAATCGCTATACATGTTTCCCGAATGCATGTGTGTGTGAATTCAAATTTAGGTCATGATCAATAAAAGTAATACTTTATGTTTACATAGCAGATCTTGCTAATGAAAATGCAAGTAGTTATTTCAGGTTAATAATAAAGTAAAAAATTGTTTACCAGTCGTATAAATTATGCTAGATAATTATATCTTTTTGGAATAATTATTAATGTAAATTGATATAAAAATAATAAATAATTTTTTTTTCAAAAAAAAGTTCAAAATCAGCGAGTTTTAGTCTAAAAATACGCTAGAAAGGTTATTTTAAGGGTCAAAAGTTAATTTTGTTAGTTTTAGAAACAATTACAAAACTATGATTGGAAATGAGAGAAGCTGAGCTTGACAGGTTTGAGGCTCGGATCGGCTTTGCTCACAAACTCGGCGCGCCAAAAAATTGCGGCCCGTGGCTTGGATCGCAAGTTTTGATGAGCTCATACTTTGTTCATTTCTATTCATTTTTGTTAATCTAAAAAGTAATTCGATAAAGTTTAAATCTTAAAATATAAAATAATAAACAAAAGAGAATTTATAAAAAAAAAGTCAAATAATGATATAAGATTGAAAACCAATTATGTAGAAAGAACAATTAAAAGATGAAAATGAAGTATAATTTTTTTAGCGATAATGAAAACAATTTATGATTGCGGATTATACATTCATGTTCTTTTATGCGGTATGGCGCGGTATGGTGTGGTGAAATTGTGGCGGGTTGTGGTGTAATTGTGGCGGGTTATTGGTATGTTGTGGTTGGTTTTTTGTATATATATATAAATATTGTATTGGTAATTGTGAAAAGGTAATTTGTGGTGGCTTGTGTTGAATTGTAGTAGAATGATATTTTATGGTGGATTGTGGCAAATTGCGGTAGGCTGTGGCACCGCAGTCTGCCAACCGCATATGTTCCAATTTATGTGAAGGGAGTAATTTAATTTTTGAAATTACCTCATCAAACTTAACATGTCATCTAATTTTTAACACTTACAAGCCTCACTAACTGAGCTTTCTTAAGTTTGATTTTTCTTTCTTATGTGATCATCTCGAGCTAGAGCTGGTTAAAACTTATTTGTATGTAGCCAAGTTTATGAAGCTTTTTGTTGGACTTGCTAACAAGCTAGCTTGATTCGCTATATTTTAGCCGTATTTAAAACACTAAGGCCCCGTTTTTTATGCGGTGGGTGGAATGTGGTGATGGTAAGGTACAGTGAAAATTGAAAAAGTGTGGTGAAAGGTTTTTTTTTTTTTTTTTTTGAAAATAAGCAAAACTTCATTAAATTAGTAAATCTGTTACAATTGTCTCGTAGATACAAGGAGGTGGATTTTCAGTGAAATAAAAGTTGCTTGATTGGTCCATACACCATTGGGCCATCTTATGGGCTGCTTGGTTTCCTTCTCGCCTAGTCCACATTATATCACTGATTTTGCTCTTTTTCCATGCCTCCACTGTCTCTTTGATAATTAGGGCTGTTGCTCCTCTCCCCCATTTGCTCGATCTGACAGCTGCAACACATGCCACATTATCACTTTCAACTACACCTTCCTCCACCTCTTTCAGCTTACTCATTTCAATTGCAAAAAGTATGGCCTTCAACTCCACCGTTTCCACATCCCAGTTTGCTACCCATTTTCTCCCAGCCACCCAAAGGAAGGTACCGCTACAATCCCGGGCAACACACCCGACCGAGACAAGGCCCCTAGCAGAGTCACAGGCAGCATCACAGTTTATCTTAATTCCATTTTCCCAAGCTTTCCATCTTTTTCACCTTATTGCTTCAAATTTATACCACTCTGCTTGTGACTTTTCCATGAACTCCCCATATGCTTTAATTGCTCTTTCTGCTACCCCTATTCCATCTGGGTTTCGGCCCTGAATACTAAAGTCATTTCGAGCCCACCATAAACTCCATATACCATAGCAACATCTTGTCACTTCCTCGCTATTAAGGGATTGAGTCATGTTCAGGATCCATTCATCTCCATTTTCTCCTGGTATTTCCTTTACTGCTTCCAACCCCAACATAGTCCAAACCTCAGTAGTCCATGGGCATTCGAAAAAGACATGCCTTGGAGTCTCCACCTCTTCCCCGCATATGCCACACCAGGGTGAATCAATAGCCCTTTTCTGGATCAAATTTGATTTTGTTGGCAGAATATTTCTTGCAAAACGCCACATTATGTTCTTTATTCTTGGGTGAACTTGCAAGTTCCAAACAGTCCTCCATAGCCGATTCTCATTGCTCGTTGATGAAGATGCAATGACTGAGCTGCAGGCCAGGTGATACCTGCTCTTCACAGCGTATTCCCCATTTTTCGTATAGATCCATCGTACCTGGTCTTTTTGGGGATTTTCCGGCAGCGGAATCGCTGTAATAGAGCTGATTGTATTCTCATCAAAAATGGATTGCATCAGTGTTGTGTCCCACTCCATTCCATCTTCGCGCTTAATCAGTCGTGCCACTCTCCATTCCTCATTCCCCCTTGGTGCAGGTCCCAGGAAATATGATCCATCAACACTTACCCACCTGTCTCCCCAAATTTTTATGGACTCACCGTCTCCGATCGTCCATCCCAGCCCACCTTTCAACAAATTACAACCCTCCAGAAGGCTCCTCCACACATAGCTTAGTCTGTATCCTACCTTTGCTGTCCGAAGATCCCCCCGTGGATAATATCGAGCCTTTAAAAGCCTTGCTACTAGCGTTTCTGGTTGTGAAAGAATTCTCCAACATTGTTTAGCCAACATAGCCAAGTTGAAGCTCTCCATGTCTCTAAAACCCATCCCTCCGACAGTCTTGCTGTGACACATTTTGGACCAGCTCACCCAATGGATTCCTCGTTTCTCCATGTCACCCTTCCACCAGAAATTGCTCATCATTCTCCGGATATCATAGTGGAATGATTGTGGTAATTTGAAGATACTCATTGCGTATATTGGTATGGCTTGGATGACCGCTTTCAGAAGTACCTCCCTTCCGGCTTGTGACAGTAATTTCTCCTTCCACCCCTGCATCTTGTGCCACACCATATCCTTCAAATCTTCAAAGATGAGTTTCTTTGATCTGCCAATAACAAGGGGCTGACCCAAGTATTTTTTTTCCTCAGTCATTTCTTTCATCTCCAGTATTTCCATCAGCTCCTCTCTCCTTTTATTCTCCACATTCCGACTAAAGTAAATCTCAGACTTCTCAAGATTTATTTGTTGTCCCGACAAGGTCTCATATTCTTTTAGCACTGATTTTAGAGTTTGCACCTCCACCTTATTAGCTTTGATAAAAAATATGCTGTCATCAGCGAAAAGAAGATGGGAGATAGCTGGTGCTGACCTACAAATTTTTACTCCGCTCCATCTACCCCTCGTTACAGCTCTACTAATCAAAGCATTTAGCCCTTCAGCCGCAATTAAGAAGAGATAGGGGGAGATTGGGTCTCCCTGACGTAAACCTCGTTCCGGTCTAATGAGGCCTACTTGTCATCCATTGATACAGAAAGTATACGAAACTGTCTCCACACAGTTCATAATCAGTTTAATCCAGCATGTCGGAAATCCCATCTCCTTCAAGACTAGCTGTAAAAAACACCATTCCACCCTGTCGTAGGCTTTACTCATATCCACCTTTACCGCCACCCACCCCTTCCGTCCAGCCCTCTTTTTTTTCAAATAATGGAACACCTCAAAAGCAACAATGGTGTTGTCCGAAATTAATCGCCCCGGAATAAAAGTCGACTGTCTTTCATCGATTATGGAGTCCAGTAGCGGTTTTAGGCGGTTTGCCATAACTTTGGAAATCAGCTTGTATACCACATTGCTAAGCGCAATAGGTCGGAGGTCTTTCATCTGCTCGGGATTCTTCGTTTTTGGTATCAAGGAAACCAATGTATGATTCAGGCCCTGAGGCATTTCACCCCCATTAAGCACACTCAGGACTACCCTAGAGACCTCTGGTCCAACGATTCCCCAGTAGCGTTGGAAAAACAGCGCGCAAAATCCATCTGGTCCCGGAGCTTTGGTGGGCCCCATTTGTCTTAGAGCTTGGTGAACATCTTCTTCCGTGAATGGGGCCATCAGGTGTTGTTTTGCCTCTTCTCCTACACGCCCTGCCAGTTCCGGTAGACTCACTTCTGCCAATTCTGGATTTGATGAAGCAAAAAGTTGCCGGTAGTAATCCACCACTATTTGATTGATTTCTTCAGTAGAAGTGTGGATAACCCTTTGATGATCAGCTAGCTTGCTGATGGTGTTCCTTCTTCTCCGTTGCTTGACACGGGCATGAAAAAAGGCGGTATTCCGGTCCCCGGCAATCAGCGCTTGGTGGTGGGCTCGTTGTGCCCAGTGCTTCTCATTGATCAGTTCTAAATGAAGAAGAGCCTGTTCAGTTTCTCTAAGCTCTTTCAAAATCTGGGGCGTCGGTCTGGAACAGCACAGATCTTTGAATTTGCCTCGGAGTTCATTGATTTGGTTCTGAATATTCCCGAACTTCGCTTTTCCCCACTTGGCAAAATCCCCCCCACACTCTAGCAACCTGTCAGTGATATTCATATGTTGTCTTTCCCTTTGAGCCCATTTCCTTCGCACCTCTTCTTCAAAATCCTCCTCATCAACCCAATAGGCTTCAAATTTATGGCCTCGTTTTGTTCCTCCCCCTCCTATCTCTATTGGCTGCAAGTCTACTAAAATTGGCATATGGTCCGAACCCTCCCACACCAAATTCTCCACTCTCGCAGTAGGCCATTTTTCCTTCCATCTTTCGTTGCACAAGAATCTGTCAAGCCTCTCCTCTATGTGTTCCGCCCCCTCCCGCCTGTTGCTCCATGTATAGTGATACCCCGTGTACCCTAAATCCCGTAGCTCCCATTTTTCAAGGACATTCATAAATGCAGCTGCTTCATTGAAATTGAAGGACCGTCCTCCAATCTTTTCATTGGGAAAGATAATACAGTTGAAATCGCCAAAAATAACCCAATCGCTGTCATATTGTCCACCCAGGAAGTCCAGTAACTCCCAAGAGTTTTTCTTTAATTGACATTCATTCCACCCATAGAAACCTGTTGAACGGAACCTACAACCCTTCTCCTCCACCTTTGCATCAATGTGACGTTGCGAGTACGTTCCAATGTCAACAGAAACCTCATCTCTCCATAGCAGCGCCAGCCCGCCTGCTCTTCCCCGAGGAGATACACTAAGACATCCATTTATCCCACATCTCCTCCGTACATAGTCCATTTCCTTTTGTGTCCGCTTGGTTTCCATCAAGAATAGAACGTCCGGAGAGTATTCCCGCACTAGGAGGCGGAGAGACGCAACTGCCTCGGGACTCCCCAACCCTCGACAGTTGTAACTGAGGATTTTCATTGTCCCCGGCAAGGGTGGTTTTCATCCACCCCTGCCGATTGATCTGTCTCTATCATCTCTACGTCCATCAGTCGTCCCTTCTTTTCTCGTACTTCAATCTCCATTAGCTGCATATCAGGAAGAGTAAACCTATCCTCCCCTTTCCTCTTCCCGTTCGTCTGCAGAACAGGGTTTACTGTCTCCCCTGATTGTTGTCCACAAGCAGGCTTCAGCCGCTTCCATGTCCCCCTTCCCCCTTTGCCCCCGTTCCTCGCCCAGACTCCGTCCTCTCCTTCATGGTGAACCTCCGAAAGTCCATCCTCCTCCCATGTTACCACTCCTTTACCACTCTTTCTCCCTTCATTTGTCTCCCTGATATCAACATTTATATGTTGTGGCATTTGTTTACTATTTGTTGTAACAGTTTCCTCTACATTGGTCGCTGTTTCTCCGTCCCCCTTATCGGTTTTGCTAGTCCAATCCAAGTTAGGATCCTTTTTCTGTGTATTTGCTCCCGCCAAAATCTCCTTTAGCGACCGACGTGCTTGGGGATATTTCATCACCACCGCCCCTTCATTCACCCCACCATTCCCGGTTCCTGCATCCTCCGCTTCCCCCCATTGTTTTCCTTCCTGTCTCTTATTCCCTTGCTTTGAGTTCCGGTGCACTCTCGCTGGGGACGCCCTAAGCCAATCACCATACTGTCCTTTGGTATCTCCAATCTCTCCATCCTCGCAATCCTCCTCCACATGCCCCAATCTACCACACTTATAGCAAAAGTTGGGTAGTTTCTCATATTTAAAAGGTACCCACTTTGTGCCGGCATCTCCGAAATTCACCACTGCTCCTCTCGGCAACGGACGCTTAATATTCACGTTGACCCTAAAAGCCACATATTTTCCCCAACCTAGATCGTCATCCGTTCTAAAATCCAACATCCCACCAAAAGTCTCCGATAGCGCCTTTGCTGTTGCTTTTGATACCTTACTAAAAGGCACATCGTATCCCCTAACCCAAAAGGCTACATTCGAGAACTTTACTTCAGAAGGTGAGATATTTTCTTCAACGTTTGATAGGAGCAGTAATTGTTTATCAAAGATCCATGCCCCCCCCCTGTTGTACTCTATTCTTGTCCTCAACACTGAAAAATTGAAATACAAATAAATTGTCGCCTACCTCTCTTATTCCGAAATTTTTTTGAACCTTCCATGCCTGCCGCAAGAAAGCAAAGAATCCAGATACTCTGAAAGGTTTGTCTGTTAGCACTTTCCCTATCAGTGCCATCGATGCCCGTGCTCCGAAATCGTCATCGTTTGTATTTGTGCAATCCACTATTTTTTCTTCGTCATCAGTCAACTTGAGATCTTTCCACCGATTTATCAAAGGTGACTCCATTAGAAACTGAGGGATGAAGAATCACTGTGGATTCTATGTGAATGAATCACTTTCACAATGAAAAGCGATAATGCCTTCACCCTGTTCTCTAGAGGCGGCGGTCAACCCTAGAGAAGACGTGGGGAAGGATATAAATATTGTTATTTCAAATTAATGGAAATCACAGAAGTGTGGTGAAAGGTTAATTGTGGTGGAAGTTGTGGTAGGTGATGAGGTATTTTTAATTTTAAATTGGAAAAAGTAAATTAATTTTCGTAAACTAAAAAATTAAGTGAAAAACAATCAATTATAAAAGTAGAAATGGAAAAATAAATTTGAAATGTATGCTGCTAATTACTCTTCCAAACATATTAATCATAATTTTGCCAAAACAATCAATTACATGATAAAATAAATGGAAAAAATAAATTTAAAAAGTGTTTGCCGTTTAGATAGAAAATTTTAAGATTTATTATAAAAATAGAAATTGTATGATATGGTGAAGTGTGATAGAAATTAAAGAATGCAGTACAGTATGTAGCTGCCAATAATGTTAAAATCGGGATCCTAACTTGAATCCATTGGGTAGTTAAGATCAAAATTAACCCATGTAGAATCGTGAGATCGTACTTAGATAGTAGAATCGTATCGAAGATTTTGTATCATAAAACTGTAGGATCGTAATAGGATCGGGATTCTAAAAACTATGGTTGTCGCACCGCAAACTAACACATAAAAGAACATGGCCTAATTGTTGACTGTTTGATGTGCTAATTAATTTAAAGTTAAAACTTAGCAAATGTTAAGTAATTAACCAATAATTAATATATTTATTAGAGCAAATTAGGATTTTACCCATTGAAGTTTAATGAAAGTGGAAATTTACTCCCAAGGTTTAGGTTTATCCTACTTGAAGTTTGGATCTTTTATTATTTTACTCCTTTTGTCGCGAATAACAATTTTATCCCTGAAGGATGGTATGAAAAGTAGGGGTGGGCAAAAAATCCGTAATCCGCGATCCGATCCAAAAATTCGATAATCCAATCCAAAAAAATGGATAATTAGCGGATAATTTTTGAAGTTGGGAGATCAGTTAATCGATCCGAATTTGTTCCCCGGGTCATGGACCGAATACAGATCGAGGGTTGAAAAATTCGGACAATCTATCGGTTATCCTAAAATCCGAAAATAATTAATTTTCAATTTTTAACCTTCAAATGTTATTTTTTTGTTGTAAATTAGTAGTCATTAGCGTAGAAAACTAGAAATGTAACAAAATACATAAAGTTTACCATTTTGAACCCATTAAGTTAAGAAGGACAATGATTATTATTGTACGAGTGCTTTATAATTCGTGCATATATACGGTTATCCGATCCGAAATTCGGTTAACCGAGACTTTCTGATCGAATACAGATCACAAATTTTATTATCTGACAATTCGGTTAACCGAAACTTTCGGATCGGATACAGATCATGATTTTAACTATCCGAATATATGGTTAACTGATCCAAATTTATGATCGGATCGGTTAACCAATCCATGCCCACCCCTAATGAAAAGTCTAAAATAACCCTAATTAAAAAATAAAAGATAACTTTACGTACCCCTCCAAAAAAATTAATCAGTTAATTTCATTGTGTGTTGCCGCCTCCTTCATGTTCAAGTTAGGTTTCCCCTGCTATAGAAATTTTATGTTAAAGGCAATTTTGTCCATTAATATTAACTTTATTAATAATTTGATCTGAAAAGGTTGTATTTAATATTTAATACAAAGGTTAGGTGAGTTAATTATTAGGTGATTCAAACTTAAAGTAGGATAAAACTATTTTTTAAACCTTGAGGCTAAGATCCTATTTTAAAAAAACCTCAATGGGTACCTAATTAGTTCATGTTAGGGATCGGATTTAGATTTGATTGCCAACTGTTAATCAGTTGTTAGGGTGTAAAAATAGAGCAATATATGCAGCGGAAGGAAATATAAGATGATTATGAATCGAGGATAATAATAGAGAGGCGAGAACAAAGATATATGGGCGAGACAATATTTTACGTGGGAAACCGAAGAACTCGGAGAACACTCACGGACGACAACCAATATCCACTAGTAGAAAAAGGAGATATTACAAGAGGTTAAATATATGGGTGAACTCTCGTAGACTCTCGCAACCTAGGGATGAGTAGGGTGAAGATGTGAAAATAACACCGTACCTCCCTCGTGGGGAGTTTTGAAGGCTCTCACATCGACTACATTTGTCGCTAGCCGCTTATTACAAGGTGAATAAAGACCTCTATTTATAGGGGTAAACTTCCTATAAATCTGGCTAGACTCCTACTCCAAATACAATTAGATTTTAGAATACAATTAGGAAACTAACCTAAATATAATTAGGGAATAAAATAATTTCCTAATAGCAACCAATAACTTGGAGTGTTTAGGAAACTTGTCAAATAATGAGTGAAGAAAATTTGGGCCATTAACCCAACAGTTGATATTTATTACATTCAAAACTAAATACAAAATACAAGAACACAACTAGGAAGGACCTATATTGTTATTATGCAAAAATACAAAAGCAAAACTTTAGGAGGGAACTATCTTTGTGGGAAATGAGTTCCGGAATATATCCCATAATTTTAAATCACGATTATTTTAATGAAACTGTGCATCATGGAGGAATAAAGCAAGTGGGAGAACATTTGATTTATTTTAGTTAAATCTAATCTTAACATGATCATGCATACGCCGAGGAAAGCGACGAAAAAGCGATGCCCTTGGGACAGAAATAATGCACTATCTAATCTTTATAACAAAATTAAAATATAAATAATGCATCTTTAATTTTCTTACGTCACATAAATCAAAGTGATTATAGAGTGATTATGACGATTATAAAAAAAGAATCCAAGTGATCATACTGTCTTCAATTATACTTTAAAATAGCGAAGATGATTTGTGATTGCTGGGTCGAGAATAAAACCATCAAATATTCTCTGCAAAAGTAATCACCAATTCATCATCACTTATTTCCAACTTGGCTTTTATAAGTTATAACATTATATCGTGAGATTTCGTACAGAAAAATTTTAAGGTGTTCAAAGTCTTGTTATTTGGGTCAGTAACTCTTTTCATCAAATTCAATCCAACCAATTCAATCTAATCCAAACCTTATATAATTCTAAAAAAAATCTTATTTAAAAACACAATTCCCCAAAAAAATATCATAACTTATCAAATATAATCCAATCCAACCCAGTCCATTCAAATCTCATTTTATTCGATCTAAAGAACAGGGCCTTAAATGTTAAGGTGGTCAATTTTTTTTTTCCACTACGGCAATTAGGCCATGCTATTTTGCACGGTTTCATATTATAGTTACCACACTTTTCCACATTTACTATAATTTTTCATATCATACCATATCAGTCCACATCTTACAATAATAATGATCAATAACATTTTTCTTCTTACTTTTATCTCTCCTCACTTTTTCTATCTACTTTTCACTTTCTTTCTCCTCGTCTACCACATCAATCATTCTTACCACAAATTTTACCATACAACACTATACCATACTGCACTTTCGACAATCCAAACATATCATACCATCTCCGCACTATTTCATCTGCACAAAAAGAACATGATTTTTAATCTATATAAATCGTTGATCTGTAAGAATAGCTCTGGACGACCATTAAATACTTTTACCTTCATATTAGTTAATACTAGTATATGGACTCGGACTTTGCTCGGAGTTGTCTCCAAATCATTAAAAAACTTTCCGTGTCATATTATTTGTTACATTGAAAATTATATTAATAAGTTGACCATAAACTTTTTAATATATACAATAATTTATTACATAACATCAATATTAGTTACATTCATAATTAAATATAGTATCCAAAAAATATGATATTGCAATTGATAATGAAATATCATATAAAAAAATTATTGGACAAAGTATGATACTGGATCTCATAAAAGTCAAATAAGTGATAAATAATATAGACTTAAGGGAATAGAATAACTATTATTTTATAAATTATGGAAATTGGATTCTAAAAATATGAATTTTAGATTTGGTTTTAAATAATATGAACTTTTGCACCATAGTAGACTAAACAATACGCCACTGAGTTAAGTTGAACTTAACTAGGTGGCGTGATAATGTGGCGGCGGAGGGTTGTCCAGTACTCAGCATGAAATCGTCCACATAACCCCCCCCCCCCCCTCTCATCCTCCATTTTTATTCTCTCCTCAAATTCACAGATCTCTATTTCTTCTCATCTTCTTCTTCGATCCTCCCCTTCCCCCTCTGCATTTTTTATTTTCATTTCATTTCATCTCTTTTCTCTTTTATATCCTCATCCCTAATATTAATCCTTGAACTCTAACAAATCCCTTCCTCTCCATCCTTCTCCCTCACACATCTCTCTCTTCCCACTTCCCCCTCCTTCCTTCCTTTTCCATCCCTTGTTTTACGTACACTCCTGTTTTTAGTATGGTATGCCTACTTTGTCAGGGGGATATCTGCAGAACCGACTATACACAAACAGCTACTGGGATGAGATCTTGTCCTGTATGAATACTCTAAAAAACCAATTTGCTCAAAAGACGCCTCTCGGGATGGGCAAAACAATGGACATTTTTTTACTCTCTCGGGGATTTCGTTGTTCCCTTCTCAAAATCAAAAGAGTTCTATCCAATGCTTGAATGAAGAACTGAAGCATACATCATGTCATCCTCGTGTCCTCCGAACAATGACGGGAGAAAGTCGGAAAGGTCGTTTGGAATTGTATGGCACAGTGAAAGAAGACCGTCGGGTCTAGTTTTTTTTGTGCACTAGTTGCTGAAAGTTTTCAGAAACTGTCAAATTTGAAGAAAACAATGAGGATTAGTACTCTGTATTCAACAAGGGTGTGAAATAGGGGATGGAAAAGGAAGGAAGGAGGAGGCGAGGGAAGAGCAGGCACAGAGAAGATAGAGATATGTGAAGGAGAAGGATGGAAAGGAAGGAATTAATTCAAGTTCATTAGGGATGAGAATGTAAAAGAGGAAAGAGATGAAATGAAATGAAAATAAGAAATGTAGAGGGGGAGGGGGAGGATCGAAGAAGAAGATGAGAAGAAATGGAGATTTGTGAATTTGAGGAGAGAGAAAAGAAATGGAGGATGAGAGAGACAGAGAGAGGGGTTATGTGGACAATTTCATGCTGACTGGATAGCCCTCCGCCGCCACGTCATTCCGCCGCCGAATTAAGTTCAACCTAACTTGACGGAGTAAATTACATTTACTCTACCTGACATTTGTAGTAATAATTTTGGCACACCCGACATTTGTAAAATAATATTCACCTTACCTGACATTAAGTGTTCATAAATTTAAACCTACTAATATATTTTATAATTGATTTTTGGAAATGATGACATGAAGTGAATCATCTTCCAAATGCCAGAGGTCTACAACTGTCTGCAATCCACCATGGTTAATTTGAAGCAATGTGTCCTTTGGTGTGTTTTCACGGTTATATCTCATGTGGGTGAGGAGTGTCAGTTGTTTCATTTTCATTGTCGTTTGTTCTCTTTTTAAATTGTATGGCTATTTATGCAAGCCCATTTTTTGATTTGAATAAAAGGGTCTCTTGACCGCAAATTACCAAAAAAAAAATGGTTTTTGTTGGATTTTCCGGCGTAATATTGAAAAGATAAATATGAAACGACTTTTTACCATTGATATTAATAATATGGCTTTCAATTAAATAAGAATTGATGTTTTTACCCTTAATATTAATTCATATGGCATTAACAAATGAATGTTGAAGAAGAGGAGTGTGAAAGGAATCGACTATTGGTGTTTTCTATTTGGAGTTTCAACACACCTTTTTTCCATACAAAACAATGAAAGGGCAATTTAAGTCATTTCCTTCTCAATATTATTGCCAGCATCGTATATTCACATAGTCATATAGGGGCATTATTGTATTTTTCTCATTTACAATGAGAAGTAACTGGATTTTGGCACTAAAAATCATTTTCACTTAATGTCATGTAAGGTGAAAATTATTTCACAAATGTCGGGTGTGCAAAATTATTACCACAAATGTCAGGTATGGTAAATGTAATTTACTCTAACTCGGTGGCATATTGTTTAGTCTACTATGGCGTAAAAGTTCATATTATTTAGAACCAAATTTAAAGTTTATATTATTTAGTCTACTATGGCAAAAAATTCATATTATTAGAATCCAATTTCCCTATAAATTAAATACTTGTCTCTTTATTTATTAATTTCTTTGTAATTCTTACATAAGATGATTTACAATAAGTTATTGTAAAGTACCTTACCTAATTTGTAATCACCGTCACAAATTGGAAAAAGGAAATAATTATTTATGGGACACAATTCATAATCATCGTCACAAATTGGAAATAATTCATAATCACTGTCACAAATTAGAAGATGGAAATAATTATTTATGAGACGATCTTATGATTACATTAGGTTATTAGCATAATTTGTGCATCCTCATTCTCACTTTAACTTGCGTCTCTTTTGTTTTTTTTTTTTTCCCTTATTGTATCCCTCTCTTCTTTTACTTTTATGATTCCTGACAATATAGGGTGTGTTTGGTCAAGCAACTGCTTCTTCAAAATGACTTTTTATGAACAGTTTTACAGAAACTGTTTCTCCAAAAAGTTTTAGGTGTTTGGTAATGCTGGTTATAGAAGTGTTTTTTGAAAGTATAAAGTATTAACTAGTGTTTGACTAATAGAAAACTTATTTTTACTACTTTAAAACCCAAAAACTGAATATCAGATTCTTTTTATTTATTTATTTTTAACAATTTATAATACATATTTAATTTTTCTCATTATACTATTTTATTTCTATTTTCTAGAAAATTATTATATTACACATTTAATTTCCTTCTTTATACTATTTAATTTGCTATTTATTTTTAAAATTACTTGCAGTGGTTTTCCCTCAAACCATTTATGTAGTTTATATGAAATAATTTAATTGAATTCTATCTAAGCAAGAAAATATTATTATCAAGCATTACATATGTTATACTAATAAATATGCAAATTTAAGATCAAATAATACAAGAAAATAGGATTCACTCACAAGAAATTAGAAATATCTTAAAAATAGAAAAAAAAATACATATATTTTCTTTTCTGGGAAAGTTCAAATATATTTAGGGAAAAAAATTCTTTAAATTTCTTTAGTAGCTTCTAAGAAGCTAGAAGCTAAAAGCTACCAAATGTAGCTTCAACTTCTGGGGGTAATGGAAGCTAATTTTAACTTCTACATAGTTGGAAGCTACTTCAGAAAATTTTCATGTTTGGCTTAATTTCAACTTCTTCCATCAAAAAGCTCCCAAAAAGCTTGGCCAAACATGCATATATCTACTCATCTTTGTTCTCATTCCCAACTTTCTCCAGTATTTCCAAGAAACAGAGCACCCGAAATGAAGACTCAGATTCTTATCAAACAGAAAGTTAGTTTGCATTAATGGTAAAAATCCAACACCTCCTTCACCACTGTTAGAATTATTTCCATCAATCTCCTTATCATCTACAAAAAAGAATCCATGCATGTCCTCCATCTAAGTATAAATTTTGCAACCAATTGAATTCTTGGTCCATCTATGTTGGTATCAATGCTATGGTTTTTCACAGAAAAATTATAAGAGGTTATGAAAGATTTTCCAAATCTGTTGAGGCTTTCACGAGGTGGAACTCACCTGGGTATGGCCTGCACTTCTGCAAAATTATCCAACAAGGCTGCAAAGATTACTTAATTTGATCAAACTGTGAGCCATGGAGTACTTACCACCAAAATATTAGTGGAATTCATACTCGTGTGTTGATACCGACTTACCAAGTTATCAACCATCACACGCTCTAATGCAGCTGCAAAAAGTGTTCTTACATAATTCTAGTTAATCATATTCCGACTACCTTAAAACACCAAAGTAAAAAAATCATCAATTCTTAGGTAAACTGTCCAAAAAACAATGGTCATTCTTTACGTACAAATCCATCTCGAAAATTCCAAAACAAAGGGTAAAAGAAATTACTTTGTGCATTTTCTTTTCAAATTTGGAGCAATTAGTAGTGTTTGTTTGGAACAACACATAAAGTTTGAAATTTAGGAAACTCATTGTGTAATAATTTAATCTAAATTGTTTCAAAATTACTATTCTAATTTAGGTAAATATGGATAAACTTTAACTACCTACAATTCACCCATGAAACTTACGAAGACTGAGAGACAGAGAGAAATGGGGGACAAAATTTTTCATTCCCATTTCATTGACAATTGCAAGCTATATACACTGTTACATTGCCAAGTGCAGCTGCATCCTCACTGACACCCCAACAATTTCCCATCTCAGTACCCACAAAAATACTCAAAACAAAATAGCCTTATAAATTTTCCATTGTACAGTCCAATTTCTCCTGAAACCCCACCAATTTAAACCCTAAAGTTTCAATCTTGTACACGATTTCTGGGTTAGTCAAGATGGGTTTGTTTGATCTTGAGAAGCAACATATGATAGAAAAATATGGATTGGAAGAACAAGTTTTCGGAAGATAATCGAATATAAAATTAGAAATTAGGGTTTAGAAAAAGGTTGGTGATTAATGGACAGGGAGATGAAGATGAGAAGAAATGATTGAGCCCCTCCTCTTGAAATTCGCCATCAACGAATGATAGAGAACATACAAGAAATTGAGAGTTGACGAGAGAAAAGGGATACAGAGAGAATTAAGAAGCGACATTTTTTACTAATGGTTATGGCATGAGTCATCAGGAGCTGGGATGCCTTAGGCAGAAGAAAGAGTGGATAACTAGTTGGGCCAGCCCATTTAGCTACAACACAAAGCCTAGTAGGTAGGGGTGTCCAAAAGCGGTTAACCGCTTTTGCCGTTCTAAGTTTTTCCAAACTTAAACCGTAACCGCTTTGCGGTTAACCGCTTTTGAAAATCATAAACCTAAACCAAACCTAAACCGACGGTTAATGCGGTTAACCACGGTTAACCACGGTTTGCTCCAATTTCCGTTTTTTTAGGTTAGGGTTTAGGTGTTTTTAGGTTTTTTTGGGTTTTTTTAAAAAATTATATATAACCGGTTAACCAATTTTCCAAAATTCAAAACCGAAACCTAAACCGCATATACCGGTTTGGTTAAACGAAACCATAAAAATACAAAACGCCAACCGGTTAACCGGTTTAACCGGTTTACGGTTTCGATTTGCGGTTTAAGTTAACCATGGACACCCCTACTAGCAGGCAAGCAGCCAGCAAAATAACAACAAATTTAGGAGGCGACTGTCTCTTTTGTAATAGAGTATATGATATATGATAATATTTTTAAGATCTTTCTAGTAGCCTTTCTGTATTCACGATATATGAGAATAAAATATATTTATTACATTAAAAAGTATTGTATTAAGTATATATTATTTTACCTAATTAATAACCCTTTATTGACTCCGTACTTTTTTATTGAAAAATTAGTATGAGCTACCCCATGTAGCTCATAGCTCTCTCATGCAAAACCGCTCGACTTCGTACATCATTATTTGCATCTTATTAAACTTTTTTTTATCAAAAATAAATATTACTTTAGTTTTAGTTTCCAGACATATTATAAATAATATATGTATTTTTTTCACCTAAATTTAAAAATTTTAATAAACTTATAATTTTTTTATTAAATACTAAATATGTAGGAACAATTAAAAAATGGTTGGATTGATAACTAAATTGTCATTGTTCTTTTAAAAGTAAAATATGCCCTATTATTTTGCAATACTCTCTATGTCCCATATTATTTGTCATTTTGTTAACTATCACGATTTTCAATATCACTCTTTGATTGATAATTTTTATATCCTATTTTGTTAAAAATTGTAATATTATATTTCAAGAATAGTATGTCGCGTTATGAATCTAATGATAGTAATTTTAATTAACAAATCATTGTATATATTGAAAAATTCACGGTCAAATTGTTTAAAATTTGACTACTCAATTTTCCAAGAGGCAAATGATATGGACTGGAGGTAGTCAGTAAAATTTACCTTGTCTTACCTTACATTTATTTGAATCTAATGAAGACCTTTAATACTACTAAAAGCATTACTAATTATTTTTTTTTGATAATTAGCGGTCAAAATTTAAAGACCCTTTTATTGAAAAGACACGAAGTGTCAATAAACAAAGCGTACACCAAAAAATGAGATCAAACCACCACAACTAAACATAACAGCTCCCATGACCAGAAATACACCCTGAGAGAAAGAACCTCAGTGTACTCTTGAGCTTTGAGTCACAAACCCGAAAGCCAACACCAACATACATCTTTCGAGAATGCTGAAAATCATCCAAACAACCACGAGCAAAGAGCATTACTAATAAATGTAAAAATGTTGATTTTTTGAAAGAAATATTTATTTACTTTGGATCGAATATAAAGTTTTTACAATAGTACAAATGGGAAAATAATCAATAATATTTCAAATTAGAGGGTGCTCAAGCAAAACTAAGGGCAAGTGATTTAGAAAATAAATATAAATTTAAAAAATGAAGGGTTAAAAATTAATGAACATCGGATTGTAATATACCTATTTTTGGTGGTGATGATCATAATTTATGTACTGAAATATACCTATTTCAGCATGTTTTGGTACATTAATAAAAGCAAAATATAAAAGTTATATATATTATTATCCAATACTAAAGATTTATTAGATTGGTATATTCTGATTCACTATTTCAAAAATTAATGTCATTAACAAAATTACCAGTTGGTTCATAGATCCCATTGACATTGAGGTGTTTGGTACTGTTGCGGGCCTGCGGCTGACTTCATCTATCAGCCTGGCAGTCCTCTCTTTGTCTCTATCTCTTCCGACAAGCACTTTTCGAATGCTGAGGGGAACTAGCACTAGACTAATCCTAGGGCCAAGGATATCTTAATAAAGTCATTGTACGTCTTCTTGAACTAGGTTTATATAACTAGGTTCAGACTAGAAATTGGATTTGAACAAGAAATCCAGACTAATTAAGTTGGTTCGAATAACAACTTGGCTCCTATTGCACTCTGGTGTATGATAGTTGATTTTGAGTTTATGTATATTTGTTAGGTTGATGTATGTTTGTCAAGTTGTACGGCATTAAGCCTAGGAAATGTCTAATATTAAGGGAAAAATCTACCAAATTTAATCCAGCAAAACATTGTTAAAGTTTATTGAATTGGATTGAGTCTAATTTTAGTTTTATTTTTATTATTAATCAGGCTAAATAAGCCGAAAAATGGCAACAATGCCCAACACTAAGCACAGTGCCCTAATGTCTGATACAGATGAAAAACAACAGCAATGTAAACTAATATATCGGGCCACATGTTAAATAAACAATTGGCTAATTGAATTTCAAAACAACCCCATTGCCTCACTTCAAGCCCTACACACCCACCCCTGCTCATCTACCCAGCATCATTTGCTTCCTCTTTCTTCCTCTATTTTCACTTCCTCAGGTGTTATGCTTCATATCTTCAATTGAAAATTGTTGGGATCTTCAACTTAGTTTAATTTAGTTTGGTTGGAGTTTGATTTGATTTTTGTAGTATTAGAATCATTTTGTGTTTACAATTGGAGTCTTTTTCCAATTTGATAGAAATCTAAGTCCTTGAATGTGTTTTACTTCGAGCCTTCCTTTTAGCATACTATAGTCCTTTTGTGTTTACGCTAAGTCCTTGAATGTGTTTTACTTCAAGCCTTCCTTTTAGCATACTATAGTCCTTTTAGCATACTATGGTTAGGAGCCAGTCAAAAGCACAACATAGGAAAAGTGGGAGATACCTACCACTCGGGGCGCTAGACGGCTCAAGTAGCGTTGGAATTCCTCATTAAAATGCTCATGTGGAACGTCATGCACGAAGTTGTCGAAATCTCGACCGCGAATCCAATCTCCCAAGACGTCCGAAGCGACGCGCCAAGGCTCGAACATGTGCTCTGGAGGATCCTGGGGTATGATGCCAGGATATCCACCCAGGATCTGCCTCGTAGCTCTCCCCCCCATGTACCATATGAAGCCCGAGGGTCCCTCCATCAGGATGCGGAGGCGAGTATCGTGTTCCACTTGTTGCAAGGGGGTGGGCATTCCTCTCATATCAAACCCCGCCCATGGACGCCAGTGCACGTGGTCCTGTGAAAGAAAGAAAGTCATTTCAAGAATGAAGGTAAAACAAAAAAAAATGTTAAGCATAAAGAAATACCGGGATGAGATCATCTAGTGCGCGACGGATATGGTTAAGGCTGCCCGGCTGGAATTTCTTCCCTCGAATACCCTCGTGATCCAGTTGCTCAGAAATGGGACCGTCCTATTTCTCTTGGAGCGAATGCCCAAGGATAGGATATACTCATATGCCCATGACTGCATGTTTATAAAGTCAAAAGAAATAGCAAAAGAGTAGCAAAACTACAAAGAGAAGAGTCTCGGGTACGTACCTCGAGCACCTTTCACAAAGAAGGACAATACTAAAAGCGGGTATGAGACTAGTGGAGGTAAACTGGATCATCATCCAGCGTCAGTCTGACACCGCGACGAAGCCAAAAGAGGAAATTCGCATACGCAGCCTTGCCCCAATTCAAGTTCCGAACCTCGTTCAAGTCCAGGAGATTCCGGAACCATGTCGAAGTAATGTTATCTCCCCGGTTGGCAAAAAGAGTGACGGAAATAACATAAGCCAAGAAAATAAAGCGGCGTTGATCTCCAGGCAAATTTTGAAAGTTGGCATCACGAATAGCCGCCTCGAAGTACGCATAGGCGAGGTTGGATAGGCCCTGACCTGGACCTAAACGCGCTGACACTGGACCCAGCAAGTCCAAAACCATTGGCGGAATCTCGGCATTGAAGACTATGTCACGCCCGCCCCAAGGAAGACCAGTGATCATAACAAAATCTGTGGGGGTAATCGTCATCTCACCCACAGGTAGATGGAAGGAATTGGTTGTGTCCCAAAACCTTCCGCCATAGCGCGGCCTATCACGCGAAATGTACGGCCTTTCCAAGCCACCAGGCATTTCCAGAACGGCATGAGTCCTGCCGCAGTAAGGGTGTTGCTAACGAAATCCCCGGAAATCGAATCAGCCACCTTAAGGAGATCCTTTAGGACGCTAGGAGTTTTCAAATTGTCCTCCTAATGGCAAAAAACGGGAAAGGGAAAAATTAAAGTCGGGGGCTCACCTAATGCATTGACCAAAGGAATAGTCTTTCAGGGCCTAGTTGGACCCAGCACCAACACTGGGCTCACAGCCATGGCCCGCAAAATAAAGGAATTGAAAAAAAAAGGAAACAAAAAGGAGAAGAAAAATTGCCGGCCCAGCAGAGCCAAAACCCGCACGGGTTTTGGGCCTGCTAATGGGCCACATCTCCAGGCCCAGTTTTCTTCCTTTTTTGAGGCTTTTTGGGCCAGAAACCCGCCCAGGTTTTCCCTATCAAAATGGGTCGTGTTCCTTTTTTGTTTCCTTTAGGCCGAGTATGCATACAACTCATTCTATTTTCCTTGGGACGGGTTTTGTCCGTCTCTCCAAAAAGGGTTGCGAATAAACAAAAGACATCGTGCGGACATGCATATACATCAATTCAAGGCATGCCTAAAATGATAAAATCGACAAGACATGAAAAATAAAATTCGTGCTTGCTCACTTTTTCATTACTAAACTAAGCATCAAAAGAGGAGTTTTCGACAGTTACCTTGCCATGGGAATGGTAGAACCAAGCATGCTTCCAAGATTGGATAGTGAGTTTCAAAGGGTCAACATTTGCACCCGGAATAAAATTGCGCCTCGAAGACATCTCGTGAGGCCATGCCGCCGCATGAGGAAGAGGAGGATTTCAGTGACCTCTGCGATGCATTTTCTCAAGAACTTGAATTATCTCCAAAAAGCAGTTTTCTAGGGAGGAGCTAGGGAGATGATGAGAAGAAGTTGAAGATGTGAATGAAAGAGATGAGTGAGGCTTGGCATTTATAGAAATGATGAGTGAATATAAACCGCTCGTTTCTAGGACCCGCCTCGAGATGCCAAATACGTTTCATTGGTCAAAAATCCAAAGGTCATCTCTTTGCCACCCAAAGAGGAGACCAAGTCGTGTGGCTCTCTCTCATCCATACGAAACCTGGGCCCCACAATGATTCCCTTCACGAGGAGAAAAAGAAGAAAAAATAAAGAAAAAATAAAACACCAAAACCCGCGCGGGTTTTGGGTGTTCTATGGGCCCTGTTTTGGCGGCCCAGCGCTTGGTAGCAGCCCAGTAAAAATTCATGAAACCCACACGGGTTTTCCACCAACAAAAAAAAAAAAAACCAAGTCAGTATCCCAAGATCATGCGGCCCAGCATCTTTCAACGACCCAAGGGTCCCCAACATTCAGGTAAAAATCTGAACCCATTTGCATTTTTGCGAAAACTAATATTTGCTGTTGCGATGATTTGCAGGTTGCCACATAAAGGAGCACCATCATCCGATCGCCGCTAAAAGAGACCATCCAGCAGGCTGCCGTATAAAAGAGCACCATCATCCGGTCGCCGCTAAAAAGGGACCATCTATCATCCAGTTGCCATACAAAAGAGCACCAACAGCGACAGTCGTCAAACGGTAGCCACCTAAAGGCCTCCACCGATGTCGTCAACGACAGTCGTCCAACGGTTGCTACCTAAAGGCCACCAACGATGTCGTCAGCAGCAGTCGTTCAAACGGATTCCACATAAAGGGCTCCAACGACATTCTCAACATCAGTCGTCCAACAGTTACCATCTAAAGGTTACCGACGACCTCTTCATCAACAACATCAGTCATCCAGACGGATTCCACCTAAAGGTCTCCAACGACATCTACAGCAGCAATCGTCCAACGGTCGCCACCTAAAGGTTACTGACGACGTCATCAGCCGATTGCCATATAAAAGAGCATCGCCAGCATCAAGACAGCCATCAAGTCTACTTTGACCTTCGTCCTATTCGGACTCGATCAAAGTGGGGGCTCTCTGTAGACAGAGGGATTTGCATCGATATAATCCCGACTTATCAAAAGTGTGAATAAAACATTGAAGGTCGGATACATCATTGGGCCAATGTAGCAAGCAATGCAAAACAAGTAGAACATAATCGGCCCAGTCCAGCAGCAAAACCCACACGGGTTTTATGTGAAAAGAACGGCCCAGAACCAAGGCAGGCCCAAGGCGCGCCCCGGTCCAGGGTTGAAAACCCGCGCGGGGTTTCCTTCGCCCAAAACGCGTCGTTTTGCTGTGCCATGTCAGCGATCCGTGCCGAGGGATTTTAAAACCCGCGCGGGGTATATATTTGATAATTCGGCGCCAAAAATCATTTTTGATCATCAATCCCATGATATTAGCACCATGTGGTTTGACCCTTGACCTTGACTTGATCCTTACGTGATTTGCATGGCTTGATCATGGGGATGTGTCCCCTTGATTTTCCCTCCTAAACCTACCCTTCACCACCTATAAATACCCCCCTCCATTACATTCATTTTCACCAATTATCACCACCATTATACTCCCACCAACTTACACCATTATTCTATCCTTACACTCTCTTAAACTCTCTCTACTATACACATTCTCACCATCTCCTTACTCTACCAAAATCACCACTCACATTTTATCTTAATACCATCCTCATACTCACTCTTTCATCCACCAAGTCAAAGGAAGTCAAGGTTTCGATCGGCACGTTCGGATTCCTAAACCAACGAGGTTCGTCTTTATGTTTCTTTTGTCATCGTTATTTTAATTATGTAATTCATATTTCATCTTCATTACTTGTTCACATTTTGTAAATAAAAAATCTCGTTTTATAATGCATGTTAAGAGTGTAAAGTTTCGCAATTAATTAAACTTCTCCCCGCTCTCTCTCATTTAATGTCGATTTTAGTAGAGTCCGTTTTCTAACGGGCGAATCCGAGAATTCTTATAATTCTTGAATTCGTAACCTTACCCCCGAGCTTAGAATCGGGTTTCGTAGACCGGAGTTATTTTTATTTTTATGGTTTGTCGATTTCCTTAAATCGGCTGGCGACTCTTTACCTTTTTTATAATCCGTTTAATTATTTAAACACTTGAATATACGCTAAGAATGATTAAAAATGACTTAATATTTTCCAATTCACTCAAGGTTTAAACCGAGAGAAAATGGGCCATGAAACGATAAAACCCGCACGGGTTTTATAGTTTCTGATTCATTTCCTCTGGCCTGGAAAAGCAAACGGTCCGACCCAACGACAGACAAAACCCGTGCGGGTTTTGGCTGCTGTTGGCGGCCCAGTTGCTTTCTTATGGGCCTGAGTCGTTGTTTGGGCCAACCTTGAGTTATATTTAATATATTTTTGGCGTAATTTCAAATGCTTAAATAAATAAAAATGGATTTATAAATAAATAAAATTTCACCACCTCGAAAATGAATTTCGAAAATAAAAATATCCTTATTTAAAGATTAAGCAACCTTAGTCGACTCCCGATCATTTAAGTAGCGCATCACGGAGGAAAAGTGGTCTCACTTTTTCCCGGGGTCCTACACTACCTCTTAAATATTTGACCAAGCACATGTTATTAACATGGTTAGAAACATAATCTAAACTCATGTTCGCAAGACACAACAAATAGTCTTGTCAAATGACAAGTACCATAATCAAGAAGATTGTTTAAAGCCACCATAGATTTCTTAAGAAGACAACTTATATCTTCTCTCATTCTTGATACAAAACAAGAATAATCAACATAAAGCATTATTCTAGGAGCCTATCCAATCTTGTAACTCAACAGTTATTGAGTCTAACATATGACTCGAGGTCTAACCATATATCCACTTTTTATAGTGTTAGTGAAACTAGAACTTCCTCACAAAGAGATGTTCTCATAAATCACAAATGTACATTAAGGAACTATCCTCTTATGACACTCTTTGAATCTTAGGACATGCGAATATAGTTTGTCTAATATTATTCATGATCACTCCCACTATCACTTAGACATATAGAATCATGAATATATGAAGAGCTACTCCCACTAACTCCATAAGTTATGGGTCGTTAAACATGATGACTAACCGCATGTTTGATATATAAGAACTAACCTAAATAAAACATGATGACTAACAACATGTTTAATCCTTGAATATGAGAACTTAACCTCATGTTTAAGATTAGTATAAAGGATGCTCATATCATTTTGCTCTTGCTCCAACTTAGACAACTACCAGTAATAGAAAACATGAAATTTCTTCCACTATTCCTATTATCCTCGATGAAAATGAGAGTTAACTATTCCCCCCCCCCCCCCCCATTCACCGAGAGATGATGGTTGTAACACATACAAACATTAAAATAATGTCCATAACTTCACTAATAATAGGAACTTATATCCTCTTATAAACAAGGCATTACAGGACTATTTAGTAACTTCAATTTTTAACACTAAGTTTTCCACGATCATAGTCTTGTACATACCAACACAAATGCCACAGACTTAAAAGGTTTGAAATGAACTTTGAAACATTTTATAACCAACACAAAGTATGCATAAAATGTCACACTATGGCATGTGATAATCATAAACTAATTAGAGAATTATTCAAAGCCAACAAGTACTTGACCATGCCAAGTAACATGTAATTCATCTAACTCAATCAACACTAAGATGTTAAGTTCATGAGTGGAAGTTCATTTAAAATTTTGAACATATCAACAATTTGAAACCATTTCTATAGTACAATGAAAACTTAGCTCTTTTGTACACTACAAGTTACTATTACCGTCTCAAAAACTTGTAAACGAATTAAAAATTTCCAAACGGTAATCAAGTAGTCCCATAAAATACCTAAGTGGATAATAGATTTAAACGCAATATGTAATACCAAAAGCAGAACAAGAATCAACTAATAAATCTTAAAATAGAAAAACACATAGTTATTCATAATAACACTCAACTAAGTGTTAAATAGAGAGAAACGGGAAAAGCTATTTTTGAAGACAAACTAATTGTAGTCAAAAGTAAAGTGAGTTTAAACACTAATATGCGAAAAATAACTCTAGATTAAAAACATCACACACCCTAAGTGTATGAATAATGTTTTGAAAATGAAACATATTCTTTTCCAAATGCCCAACGGCTACAACTTGCTAGGAGATTCAAAACAATCTTGAGGATAATGACCTTTCTTCCTACAATTAAAGCACTTCACACGCGCCATATTTTTCTCTCCTTTACTCTTAGCACAAAGTTGTTTCGTACTTTTAGCAACAGATGCCTTAAGTGGGAGAGTAGAAACGTTCAAGTGTTCCTCTTCTAATTCAAGGTGCTTAGCGATCTCGCTTAGAGTTTGAATATGATCGCTGCGAGTCATTAGTGAGACAAACGATTTCCACTTTTGAGAACCAACCAAAAGTGCACGAAGCAAGTTTGTACACTGGTAACTCTTAGGAACCTTTATCCCACCAGCCCCTAGATCTTGAACCATAACACTCAAGATTCTAAGATGTTCGGCAATACAACGACTTGAGTCAATCGAGTAAGACATCTACTCAAGATGCAATGCTCGAAGTCTCGTCTCCGAAGTCTGCTCAAACTTGGCTTTCAAGCTATCCCACAACTCCTTAGCAGTGGGACAATGCTCAAACTCGCTAATCAGGTCGTCATGCATGTAATACAACATAGTATAACGTGTTCTACGATCCTTTTTTTACACCATTCTTGGTACGCTACTAAGTTTTCTTGATATTGCACAGTAGTAATATCAAGGTCATCATCTTCCTTAGTTGTAGGGGGAGACCTTTTCGCAAACAGGTGGTCTAACACATCTCGTTCATTCAATAGAAATTGAATACTTAGACTCCACAAGTCAAAGTTGGATCCATCCAACACCTCAGAAGAGAACAAATCATCAACCAGAGAAGTCTCAAATGTCATGTCTACACAAACAAAACAAGACATTTAGGCACATTCTTATAATTGAATATTTAGAAAACCGTCACCCGTGTCATATGATCGAAAATTTCGCTATGCTCATTGATAAGACAATTTTATATAGAGTTTTTAGAGCTCAAATCATGTCAGTTTCATGCTTTTTATATCCGAAATTTCGTATTTTTATGTCAACTTCTGTGATTTATACACTTGTTCGCAAGTTTGGTGTGTTTTACAGGAGTTGGTAGAATTATATCAAAAAGCATGAAGAATTGGAGAAGAAATAGCAAAAATCATCAAAAAGATAAAAAGGGAATGAAGAAGGAAAGAATAGGAAAGGAAGAACGACCCAAACTACTCGACCCAAATCCAATTGATGCGGAGAGGCAAGGCGCAGGCAGCGTTTTTTGGAAACGCAGGTCGCGCCTTGTCCAGAAAGTTTGGCAACCGAGACCAGACAAAACCCTGCCCACGTTTTGGAGGCGCAGCCAGCGCCCTCTCACGGAGAAGTCCGCTATTTTGGGCAAAACGCAGGCCGTGTTTTGTGCCCTAATCCAGCCGCTATAAAAGGGGCTTCGGTAGTCGACGTTTCAGGCATCGATTAGCAGCGAGAGATTTCTTTCGTTACTCTAGTTTTCAGAGAAATTTTTAGGTAGCTTTTAGAGTAGATTTAGATCAATTTATTTACAGTTGTTTCCAAAAAGATTGTTATTAGATTAGATTATTGTTCGTGATCGAAGAACACGAAAGAGATCAATTCGGGTGACACGAAGAGATCGATTCCGCCAATTCGAACACGGTTTATTTCTATTCTTCCTTAATGCTTTCTTGTTATTTAGATTTTGCGATGTTTACCTTTAGAATTATGAGTAGCTAATTTTCTTAGTTTAGGGGATAAACTCGATGTCAATTGATTGAATTTGAATACAGTTTCGGTGTTAGGTTATATTTTCATTCGTTTAATCTGCGTATTTTGTATGTCATGGTAATTTAACAATAGAACGACAGTTTGAGTATGTATCTGGTTTTAGATTCTTAACAATAGAACGACAGTTTGAGTCTTGAATCGGATTGCGTAGATTGAATAGGTTAGAAAATAGTCAGACATAATGATTCTTGCTTAGGGTCAATTTATAGTCAGTTCTTATCTCTGATTAGGCTAAATAGTTAGAAATAATATTTAGGCTAATCACTGTAACTCACCTTGGATCGAAAGATCGAAGTGATAAGGCTTAGAAAGATTATAGACCCCGAATTATCTTGTTACCTACACCAGAATTGTTGATGATTTGATTAGTTAACTGGAGTGGACTCCCCTTACCGTTTCCAATTATTTGATAAAATCCCTAAAAATTCCTGCTTTCTTAGTTTAATTTAGAAAACTTTACCACACCCTTTGGATCGACCTAGCATTCTTTGTAGCAAACTAGTTTGGTGCGTGATTGAACACAAATCCCTGAGAGAGAATGATATTTTATTACTATACAGACCCGTACACTTGCGGTACACAGACACCTATATGTTTTAGGTCTGTCACTCATAATCATCACATACTAGAGGAATTAGGAATTATGAAAATTCAATTATGAAATTCCATAAGAACAACTAATCTCCTTATGTAATAGAATGTTTAAACACATTAACACATCCATCCAATCACTACAAAAATGATTTCAATTCAATGTAAAACTTATTTACATAATATTATATAAAATGGATTTACTTTGAATCGATTAAACTCACAAAGACAAAATATAAAACGCATCTATATTATCATAATCGATTGTTAACATGTAATAACAAATTTTATACCATGTCACAAATAACTAGTTATGTCTTTCATTCGATTGATTATTAATAAAACGAATTTATTTTGTACATTAAAACCATGTAATCATAATTGATTAACAAATATATAACGAATTTACATAAGGAATTATATAAAACAAATTTATATAATTTATAATCAATTTCCGGCAAGTAATTTATGATTACATAATCACATCATATAAAACTCATTTATATGTGGTTTCAATCGATTAATGTTACAAAAACAAATAATCTAAAGCAATTCAAATTTCTTTAATCGATTAAGGTTACAAACACAAAAACTTGCAACTTTTTACTAATCAAGAATATGTAAAACTAATTTACAAAGTCCGTTTTAATCTCAAATACGCTCATTTATGTAATACAAAATCACATAAATGGGATTACTTTCCTCCCGTGAGATTAAAATATTCAAATGTGCTGCAATCAATCACTTGGACTCGTGTAATACGAAAAAACACTTATAATTATATAAGACTAACTTGTATAATATTACTAGTTATTTCTTTTTAAATAAAACTAATCTACTTAAAATAATGTGACATGTAGAAATAATTAACTATAAAAACTAACCATAAGACAAACTTAATTATAGTTAATTGCAAATTCATAAAAATCCGAATATATAATACGATACAATACTAACTCATATAAACGTATATAAAACAAATTTATACTACGTACACACAATCATGATTTACTATACATAACACTAAGATATTAATTATGAAACACATTTATACGTCCAACAAAAAACATAATAAAATAAAAGTAAATCATGAACTCAATTTGGATAAATTAAACTAATAAAATTTATCGAGCTAACATCATAAAACGAATTTATATATGCAACAAGTAAAACGAATCTACATTACTCATACTTAAACAATTGGTAAATTATACGAAACACATTTCTATAATATATTCCAAACATATGAGCGAACGAATAATAAAAAAACATGCACATGCATGAAACGGAATAAGGTCCGATTGTTACTAACAATGAAGAATACTGTAAAAACATGTAATGGACTGTCCAACTAACCAAAACCATTGAAGTTACAATCTAAAACATGCTTATCATAATTATATAAATTAGATTTAATTACAAATATTCTGATTAACACATAAAAATAGAATTAGTGTAGTAAAGAAATTAGAACTAGACAAATAATTAACACATATAAATTTTCTAATTAAATAACAAATAAATCAGAAATAACACATATATAGTTAATAACTAATTAACACAAAGTTAAAATTATTTAAACATAAATTAAATAATAACAGATAATTAACACAAAGTTAACTAACAATTTATAATTAACACTAAGTTTAAAAAAAAACTAAAAGTTAAACAAAAAAAACAATCTGATGTGCAACCACAAATACGGCCCAAAAAAAGAAAAAGAACTTGATTGTTAATTCTTTTCTTTTAACAAATTAAAATAAAGAAAACTTACTTGAGATAAGGTCAAAGAAACCTAAAAGTCACCACTACGCTCCTCATTCCCATTTCAAACGTCCCCTTCTTCTTTCTTTGTTACTCTGTTACTCAAAATAGAGTATTTTCTATTACCGCCTTCTGCGTGCTTCCATGGATACTGGCCACACAGCTCAGTCCCAGCACGATCATCGCCACTCACGCTCCCGACGCCACCACTATCAACTTGGTGACCCACTTCACCCAGATGTTGGAAAAACTGCCCCAATTCGCCCCCTTTCCAAAACCTTGATCTGTACATACAACAATCAAACCCCAAAACTAAAACCGCCATCACATAGATCGGCTAACGGCAACTCTATCGGTGCCGGAAGTACCGTCGACGCGCCAATCAGGAGGTGGCGCGTGTCCCGTAGCGCCTCCAATGTCAGTCGATTTCGCGGCTTTACCGTAAGGTGTGATAGATCAGGATTTTTGGGCGATTGGAGGGAGAAGACAACGGAGTCTCGATCGGCGGTGCGTCACTCACACGCACCTCCTTCCGAAGCGGTCTGTTGAGCAGTGAAAGAAACGAAAAAGTGAAGAGAACTGTTCACAACCAGGGAATGGGGTTTTCAAATATCAGCACTAAGCAGGCCTGATCTCATACCATGACTTTATGATTCCAATTCTTTATGCGAAGGTACCGTATCACTCGCACACAGAGAAAACACCTTGATTAAACTTTTGCGTAACAAAAACAAAATACGCAGCCAAAACAATAATCTAATGAACAAATCATTGATTAAATCGGGGCTAGAAACGATCATAATCGGCTCTGATACCACTGAAAGAAAAAATTAGGACTAACCTTTACGCAGAAGCGGAAGGATAATTTATGTCGTTATCTACCCACGAACATAGAACATCTTGAATGTTTATGATGGCTACTAGAGTCACCAGTGAATTCACACCCTAAAATCCTAGCATAAAGATGGTTTGCTATACATGGAGTGATAGAGAGTAAGGAGGCTACTGATTATCCATTATCAATGTCTACATCTTAACCTAAATTAGCCTAGTCTTATATATATAGGTGGCTGGCTATTCTCTTAGGTTAAACCTTGTTGGGTATTAGAGCCCAATAGGTGTGGCCGTACATAAGGCCCAAATTTCAATAGGAACAAAGTCAAAGTCGTACCGATTCTTAACAGAATGTAGCATAAACCAAATTTATCCATGCCCAAAAATGACCCGACTAGCTTGAACTAGAGCCATATTGAACAGAAGTGAACCAAAGTTGAACTACCCAAACTCGATCTAAATCATACCTGCTTTTAAGCTAACCCAATTCTTGATGGATTTTACCATATAACACAGAGATGAAACTTGTTATCAACCCAATTTGAACAATACTTCAAATAAAATGAATCAAGTTTTCTATATTCAGTTTGATTGTATGCTTTAGTACATCATACCTCAATTTTTACTTTATACCGATCTCTTTCAATTTTTTGACTTAGTCCATGGCTGCATCTTACTCCCTCTGTCCCATATTAATTGACACTTTAACTAACTTATTTTGTTCCAAAATAAGTGTTACTTTTCTATTCCCAATACCTAATTCAATTATTTTACATTATTTATTAGAGAGAGAAAAATAATATACAATTAAGGTTTGTTAGTTATTATAGTTTTATATTGATATGTGTGAAAATTTCAATTCTGTCAATTAATTTGGGATGGAGGGAGTATTGTTTATACAAACAATACATATGACATTATGAATTTTTATTTTTATTCCTATTGTAATGTTTCAACAAATTAAAATCTGCCCAATTTTATGAAGCCTGCTTGATAATACTGAAATCAAGGCTCCAACGTCCTCATGTTGAATTAAATTAGGCCAAACTCGCATGACACATCTCGTGAGGGACATTAATGTCCCAAATGAAGTCCCCACTTTCCAATTCCATTTATTTCACTTTCATCACTTACTCGTGATACATTTATTACTCTCTATCCACAAACCACTTTAGCGTTAATATATTTGTTTATTATTACTATCTCTGTCCAAAATGTTGGTTACTATAACTAATTTTATTGTCTCAATTTATTTATCACTTTTATAATTTTAACAACTGTTATTCCATTTTTTATTTCTAATAAATAACTTTATTTATCACTTTTTATAGTTCTAACAACTATCATTCTTAATTATTCTCAATTAATGTAGAGTTAATATTGACAAATCTCAAATTTTTACCTCAATTTTCAACATGCTTTGAATTCTTAAAAGTGATTAATTTAACGAAAAAATGGAATGGAGGTAGTATTTATTATTCCTTCCTCGCGAAATCCTTATATATATCCCTCCTCGTCTAACCTTATTCTACCTCAAATTCCCCTCTTAAAATATGGCCTTCTTTCTCTCACTACCAAATCTCACACTCATTTTTTGTATCCTACAATTTCCTATTCCCATTTTGCCCTTTACGGTTATAATGTCAGATTCTACTTCCACCCCTTCAGCCTTAGTCGATGCACCTCAAACGGGTTTCACCATGAGCAAAAACGGAGCCCGGACCGATACCCGGGAGCAAGAAGCAGTTTACGACATAATGCGAGCCACTGGGAACTCGTGGGCTACCCAAATACCCGATGTGTGTCAAGGCCGCTGGCATGGTATTGAGTGTATGCCTGATAAGGACAATGTCTACCATGTCGTTTCGCTATCTTTTGGGGCATTATCCGATGATACTGCTTTCCCTACGTGTGATCCGACCCGATCATACATTTCCCAATCCATCACCAAATTGCCATACCTTCGAACCTTGTTCTTTTACCGTTGTTTGACTTATAGCCCACAGCCCATTCCATCCTTTTTGGGCCGTTTGGGCTCGCTTCAAACTTTAGTATTGCGAGAGAATGGGCATGTTGGCCCAATTCCAAGCGAGTTGGGCAACTTGACCCGGCTGCGAGTCCTGGACCTTCACAAAAACAACCTCAACGGGTCAATTCCAATGTCGTTGGGCCGGATCACAGGGCTAAGGTCCCTGGATTTGAGTGGGAATAGGTTAACGGGTCCATTACCCGATATCAGTATACCGGGTCTAGATGTGATGGACCTTAGTCAAAACTTGCTATCCGGCCCAATACCATCAAGTATTGGGCTTTGTTCATCTCTAATTAAGTTGGACTTCAGTCGCAACCGACTCTCAGGCCCAATACCAGACCCCATTGTGGGCCTTAAAGAACTTGTTCTTATGGACCTAAGCTTCAACAGGCTAACAGGCCCATTTCCCAAATCCCTTAAAAACCTTGAATCCCTCCAAGCCCTAATCTTGAAAGGCAACCCAATGGGATCCACAACAATCCCACAAGACTCCTTTGATGGCATGAAAAATCTTGTCATTTTGGTCCTCTCCAACATGAACCTACAAGGCTCAATCCCAAGCTCCCTAACCCGGCTTCCGAAAATACGGGTAGTCCATATGGATGGGAACAACTTAAACGGGTCGATACCAGATACATTCCGGGGGTCAAGGTCCCTAAGTGAGCTAAGATTGAATGATAATCAGTTGATTGGACCACTCCCCTTTGATAAGGATATGATGTGGAAAATGGGCAGAAAACTTAGGCTTCATAATAATTCAGGGCTTTGCTTCAAACATGCAAATGATGGTGACTTAACAGATGATTTGATGGACTGGGGCATCGGCTATTGCAGCGTTCCAAGACCCGGTTTGGGAAGAACAGTTGAGCATGTATTAAGGAGCAATCACGTCATTCAAACATCTTCTTCTTCTTCAATAATTCATGATCAATCTGGATTATTACTTCAATTATTGTTTCTCTTTTTGGTTATGTATGTGGTTGTAAGCAACTCTTAGAAAATACTATAGCATGTTACAAGACGTTTTGTAATCTGTATATGTATCAAACTACTGTAGAAAGTTTTAGTTTACTATGTATATAAGGGACTTCTATTGGTAACTTTAGAAATAACTATTGTAAATTTGTAGTAGTATGTTCACATTTTAAATTAGTGAATTATATACAACACCAGAAAAGAATATGATACCTATTATAAATTTGTATTTTGTTTACAATGAATTCCCCATGCATTAATGATCTAATACTCACAATTTTAAGCTGTAACAAGTTCTAGAAGCTCCATAATATTTACAAAGTAAAGTATGATCATTAAAATTTAAATCTTGATGGAGAAAATGGACCTCTAAACTTTCTTATCATCACTGCAACACAATATTCTTGATATTTAACAATTGTACTTACATTGTGCATGTTAGCATGTGTTTATGGTCATAAATAATATAGAATTGAACATCACAACTAAAAGTCAGACAACTTGTGTTTATGGTCATAAATGATCAATACATACCGTATGTACTACACTAGAAATCTGGAATAGAGAATAATAAATTGCTTATAGATGCATTCAGTTACAAGCTAGTAATTACTTCTCGGGCCTAATTTTTTGGATGACTAATTTACAGCTTATGATAGTTTTGGTTAATTATTTTGTAGACTAATGTATAAGTTGTTTTGCCAATCAAAAGAAACCAAAAAATTGTTGGGAGGTGCCACACATTTCTAACAACTGACTAGAAGGGGACCACATTTTTTTAATGTACTCGAAGGGGACCACATTTTCAAAGAACTGACTGCTGGGTGATTTTCCGACCATTTTGACCGAATTCTAGTGATTTATAAATGAAAAGACAGAAATACCCCTATGTTTTATCACACAATTACTGCGAGGTATCCTACATTTTTAAAAACTGACTGGATGGGGACCACTAGTTTCATACCTCTTCTCTTCACTCTCTCCTCCCCAAATATCAATACAACTCAACCCATCAAAACCATAAACAAACCCATTTCTTCTCCTTCTTCTTCATTCGTCCACCACCCGACTACCAACACAACCACCAGTCCAACCGCCAACAACACCAACATCACCCAATCGACACTCAACCACCACCGAGAACCACCACGACTATTTTAAATCAAACCACAATCTAAGTTTGACACAACAAAGCATAAATCCCTCTCTTCATGCCATCAGTATGTCAATTTCTCAATTTGTTTTTTGTTTTTGGGTCTTAACTCCACCCATCGAAACCTAATATCAAGCAAGCAAGGAGAGAGAAAGAGGAATGGTGTCCGGTGTGACGTTTGGTTGTCGTGGGTTTGGGTGTCGGTCAACATAGGTCGCTGGCAGCCAATGGCCAGTGCAGTCGAGCGAAATAAAGGAGAAACGGGGATGGTTCAGAAGTGAGCTCGGGTGGTTATCAGTGTTTTTGGGTGGCTGGAGTGGCTTTTTCTAGTGATATTTGGGATGCAAAAATGAAGTCTGATTGGTGGTTATGGTGTGAGTGTTGAATTCAGTTTGAAACAAGGAATGAGAAGAAGGGTAAGTGCTTGGTTGTGTCAAACTTAAATTGAGATTTGATTTAAAATGGTCATTGTTGTTCTCGGTGGTAGTTGGGCGCTGAAGTGGTGGTGGTATTGTTGGTGGTTAGACTGGTGGTAGTGGAGGTGGTCGGGTGGTGGATGAAGAAGAAGATGATGAGTTTGGTTATGGTTTTGATGGGTTGAGTTGTATTAATATTTGGAGGAGGAGGAGAGAAAGTGCAGATAAGAGATGTGAAAAAAGTTGTCCCCCTTCAGTTAGTTTTTAGAAATGTATGGCACCTCCCAGCAATTGTTCGATAAAAACATAGGGGTATTTCTATCTTTTCATATATAAATCGCCGGAATTTAGTCAAAATGGTCGGAAAATCACCCAGCAGCCAGTTCTTTGAAGATGTGGTCCCCTTTGAGTGCATTAAAAAAATGTGGTCCCCTTCTAGTCAGTTGTTAGAAATGTGTGGCACCTCCCAACAATTTTTTGAAAAGAAACAACATTCATAATAGTACACCGAAACACAATTCATAATTAAAGTCTCCTACCACATCATGTCACAATCATAAAATTAAATAGAGCAGAAAAGCGAACTTACACCCCTTTTACAATTAGTTTGTAATATTTATTTATTCATTAATCTTCAATTATAGTTGGAAAAAAAAATCAACACATGCTCACAACATCGAAAATTATAGCATATTTATTTGTTAAAGGCAGAATACAATGAAGATTACAACAACACTAGACAAAAAACCTTTAATTTCAAAATTAACTTGCAATGAAATCAAAAAATAACAAAGAAGACAAAATACTTATGCATCGTATGGACGCAAAGATCAGTGTGTGTATGTCTATATATGTGTGTGTGGGCGGATCCCAGGCATGGTTATGAGTGGCCACGGTCACCGGTAACCAAAAAAAAAAAAAGAATCAATAATTCAAGCTCTGTTCTTTTGTCAAGTTAGATTAATTAAGTTAGGATAAGTTAGGATATGATAGGAAATGATAGGATAGGTTTAAATTAAGTTAGATGTTGAATGGAAATACTTTATTAATAAAATTTGAATAGTTTGCGAAAAATAAATGAAAAAATTATAAGTGTTAGAAAAAGTGAATTGATTTGAGATTAAAATAATATTAGTGTAACGCCCCAAAACCTTAATCACACAATTACCCAAACATTACGGTAATCACATGATTAGCGCAGCGGATAACGGTCTGAGGCGTTACCGCCGTCCCACTAGGGACAAGGCAAAACAACCAATCAACCAAGCACAACAATGACAACTCAATAACAACAATAGAGCCACAAACATCAAGTTACATGCACTTACATTCCATCCCAATTTCCATGACTTTCTTCACTATTTTCATATAAAACACCCAATCAAAGTATTATTAACTTAATTACTCTTCCAAAACAGAAATTAAACTCTAAAAACTTCATCAAACACTTCATGCAAATCAATAATACACCATTTCTCTCATCAACATACACATCTACACCTTTAGCATGAATACTCCATCAAGAAAACACTTGCATTAACCATAAAACTTAACCATTCAAAACTATACTCTAGAATTCATGTAAATGGAGAATAAAAGAGATGAAAACAACCCTTAGACACTTTAAAAACAGTAAAACTCAGATTGTATAACAATGGAAATAAGGTGAGAGATGAATACCACTTGAAAGAGGAGATAAAAAAATAACAAGGAAGTGTGGAAATGGAAGAGGAGCAAGCGGCCGCCGGAATTCTGGCTGGAAAAGTCGCCGGCGACCGGCGAGAAGCAAAGGGGAGGGGGGGCTGGTGCTCGGTGAACAGGAGGGAGAGGGGAGAGCTGAGTGTTGAGTTTGATTTGAACCAAAATAAATGACCCTTGGCCTCCCTCACACCCCTTTTATAATACTCCCTCCCTTACTAAAAAAATACTAATAATAATAATAACAATAATAATACCAATACCCTTAATAAGAGTGTACAAAAGTTCTCTTAAATAAAATGGTAGTAAAAATACAACTTGTAAAGTGAATTTAATTGTTACGGTAAAAACAGTAACGATCGGTATTTTTTATAAAAATTCATCTTGCCGTAAAAATCGAAACGGTAATCAAACCGATTTTAAAATAAACATTAGAACCTAAAATAATAATAATATGAGGTCCAAAACGATACTCTTTAAAAGCACTAGAAAATAATTCGATCGATAAAATTACCCGCTTAGCCATTTCCTCCGAGACCTGTCACCGTTAGTTAACTGTAAAAATTAAAAGAATTTAATAATCACATTTTAGCTAATTAAACAAATTTAATTACCCTAATTTCTGTGATTTAGGGTGGGTTGTTACAATTAGGGATATTGGATTCTAATAATCCCTACTATCACAAATTGTATGGCAATAATCCCTACTATCATTTTGGATTCTGGTGGTCCAAAAATAAATAAAACTGTATTGTAGTGGAACAAAATCGAGTGTATACGCTAAATATCATAGATTTTGTATTGCATTTGATTCAAAACTTTGTATAACACTTTACCACGATTTTTAATGAATTTACAGCATTTCTCCCAATTTTTTTCAAATTTTTTTCAATTTTTTATGATTTTTTCAATTTTATTCCTTTTAAAAAATCATAATAATTGCTCGGAATCTCAAAAAAATAATTTAGAAAATGTTTTAGTAACTACACTTCGTTACCTATCTAGGAGTAGGAATCAAAAAAACAAAAACAATATGGGGTAGGCATGGAAAAAAATAAAAAGAATGTGGTGATGGATTTGGTACCACTACAATACAATTTTTTTTTTTTACCACCAGAATCCAAAATGATAGTAGGGATTATTGTCATACAATTTGTGATAGTAGGGATTATTAGAATCCAATTTCCCATAATATTATTTGAAATTTTTTATTTAAAAAGTTGTTTTTGATTTTGGTGTTTTTTACGGAGTTGGGTTAAATTAGGTTAGGCAAAGATAAGTTAAGTTAAGTTAAGTTAAGTTGGTTAGGTTTAACCCAACTAAAGAACGGGGCCTCAGTATAATTTGTGATAAAAAGGGTTTTATGTGAATTAGATGAATATAATAGTGTATTGGTCACCCCTTATCAAAAGACCAAGATCCGCCACTATGTATGTATTAAAACAAGATCTCCAAAGGACATATTAATCCCGACTTAAAACAGAAATATATATGTGGGGTGGGGGTGACTTAAAACAAGATCGATCTCCAAATGACAATTCACACCCAACAGAAAGAATTTGAGAGGTTTGGTTTTTCCAAACTTATGAATAATTTTTTTTAAAACAAAAATATAAAATACTTTGCTTCTACACCAAGAATTGAACCTTAATGGAGAACATGCAAAATTACTATTCTAAACACCAACTTAAAAAATAAAATCATATATATAGGCCACAAATATTAATAGAAAAATTAAATAATCTTCATTAGGTTTTTATAAACAAAATATTCATTAGGTAGTCTTTCTCCCACCAAATTGCTATTATAATACATCAATTACAATATAAAATAGATAAAAGTAAAATTTGAGAGATATTATTATTTTATATTTTCTTCAATAATTGTCAAAATAAAATAAAATTTTTATTAACATTGCCACTGAATCTATATATTACTTATATTAAACCAGACCTAATCCATTGACACATGTCAACTATATGGAACACTTATATTTTGTTTAAATAGTTCATTCATTATTTTACATATAACAGTGACAAACATTCCCTCTTAATTATTAATCAGATCTACTTATTTATTAATTAAATAAATCAAATAACTTATATACTTATGCGAGGCCACTTGTAGGCCGGTCTCATAATGGTGTCAGTGATGAGTCGGGTTCGGGGCGGGTAGAGTAGTACCCTTACTCGTACCCATTTTCAAAATCAATACCTTGACACTTGCCCATATTTCGCAAGTACTAAAATTAGTACCCTAACCCATACCTATTTTCAAAATCAATACTCTTACTCTTACCCATATTTAGCGGGTACTAAAAGTTAGTACCCTTACCCGTACCCATCAGATATGTGGGTATAAGGGGTACTGTTCGAGTATAAATAAAGATTAAATTATACCACCCATTTAATACCCATATGCACAAATTTACGGACCGAATTCGGATACTTCAACTACAATTTAGAGCCTGTTTGAGTGCGAGTGGAGGAATTTGGAAGAACCCTAAACGAGCATCTTAATTGAAAGAACCCTAAAGGGGTGGTGAATAGGGTTGTTAAAAAATTCTACACTAAAACTCTAAGGACATTAACAATACAGTATCAATTGAAGTTGAAGCACATTCAAATGAAGATCAGAAACTTTGCTATTTTATTGAATCTAAAAACTGAGAACCTAAAGAGAGAAGAGAAAAAATTTCGTCGCAAGGTCCATCGCTCGGTCCAAAAATTCCGTCACAACTTTGATAAATTTCGTCGCAATATGACAAGTTTTTAGTAGTGGTCGTGAGGACCTCAAATTCTGCTTACAAAGGAGGATCCCAAATATGGATCCTATAAATCTTCCTCATCAAATGATAGGTTAAGCAAGCACTCACTGAATAACGTTTCACTCATTTTTCAGTTACAGAAAGATTTGATGACCTCACCAGAACACACTCTCGTTACAGCTCAACTCACCACTTATCACAAGTGGTTATCACAAGTCTATTTATACTCATCTTTCTTGATTCCTTTCCTTTTTGCGGTGCAACGGCTCTAAGCAGAGTTTCCTTTGGTTTGTGGATCCTTTCTTTGTTTATGTCGATCATCAGTCAGTATATTCTTGGAAGCTTTCTTTCAAAGTATTTCCTTCTTTGTTCTGCAAAAATAGAGGAAGGGATTATACAAGGATATTTATAGCACAGAATATGGAAGAAAACAAGGTGAAGATACTTCCCTAATTTGGTTTGCAATTTTGCGCTTTCAATCAAAACACCAGGCGGAGGTCTTCTGTGGCAGTTATAATACCCCATATATATGGATAAAGTGTGGCTTCAGAGGATTGAAATGACTACTTATATCACCAAAGTACACCTTCTTTTATGGTAGCACATCCCTTGGGAACTCCTTAGTTAAGCGTGCTTGGCTGGGAGTAGTCTCAGGATGGGTAACCTCCTAGGAAGTTTTCCTAGGCAGCGTGTGAGCGAGGAGAAGCACGCTGGAAAGACTCATGGTGATTTGTTGGGACAGTCAGTGATCCTTGAAGCAATTATCGGTAATGTCCGCAGCTCAGGAGGGGTCGGAGCGTTACAGCAATTCCAATGAGGACGTTATGATGTTGTGCGACGGAGGACGTCAGATCTGCAGGATGGAATCTAGAATCTCCCCCTTTTTGTTTGAAAGACAAAATTATAGCAGTACACATATAGTACAGATGCAATATAGCAGATAACACATATATGATATAGCAGATAGCACATATAGTAAATAACATATATATGGGCGGAAGAAATGTGCTGCATGGTTGAGTTAGTTACAGTACTCCACAAAATACTTCTTCCCCTTTTTGTCTTTCAGACAAGACAAAAACAGGAGAGCACAAGAAAATGTTTCGCCCAAAAAAAACGAGAGCAAATTGTTTGAGAAAGAGGGAGGATGAAAATTAACTACTCAGGGGGTGGGGGAATAGCTGGTGGAGCATGTGTGGACGGTTCTAGAGAGGGAAAGGGGTCAGAGAGCGAGGGTTGACGAGGGCCTCAACTTGGCGAACAATGTCCTTGAGAGAGGTGGGGATGTTGTGGCACACCAACAGGTTGACTTTGAGGGCACCGTGGAGGTCTTGCATCTGCGGGGTCTCTGCTTGCATAGTATTGACTTCGGCCTAGATGAGGTCAATTGAGACCTAGAGGTCTGCAGAGATGTCCTTGGAAGCAGCCGCTGAGGAGGATGCTTGGATGAGTTTGAGCTCTTCAGCATGAACCCAGGAGTCATCAGGCTATACCTTGTGACCTATATTCTCCAAAGTGATGAGGTTGATGGTGGGAACGACGAGCTCCACTTTGAAATCAAACAGGAGGGAAACATGGAAGGCCTTAAAGGTGCGATGGAGGAGGTTGCAGTAGAGAAGAGGGGCCAGTGTTGCTAGTGGCTGCTCGAGCCAAATAGTAGAGAACCACCTCACCCAAGTCTAGGGGGGAATCATTGAGAATATTGAGCAGAAAGGCAGCACAAGGCTCGTTGATGGTTTCCTTAGAGGTACCACGGGGCAGGATTGTGCGGACCACCAGGTGGTAGAGACAACGGGCTCCAGAGTGGAGGTTGGTGTATTGAAGACACCGACCTCCGCTCTGATACTGATTGTTGGAACCCCTCATGGACCTTGGCAGACCAGGCACAAGGACCTCAGCAGACCCAAGCTCGAGGACCTTGGCAGACCTAGGCTCAAAGACCTTAGCAACTGGAACGGTTTTGAATGAAAGTCAAAATTTGAATATTATTAGCATACAATCTGGATATCATAGAATGATACTTTCCTGATTACTTTGACAGATTTGTTGCCTCCTTCCATGATATCAAAATCAATATCTAAATCCAATAATATGTTTACTAATTATTGGAATATCTCTCTTGGTAGGAAATGATCAATAAATCACAAAGGAAATAATGTTGAAAAGAAAGGAAAGTTGAGCAAGGAAATCCATATAACCATGTTTGGAAAGAAGATCAGAGGAAGCACTCAACAGTCGCTAAACTCCCCTATAAAGACATTACTTCCCACATTGACGAAACCATCGATTCCAAGGATGAAATCGAAGAGTAGGAAATCCGTGAAGATTTCTGAGTGTAGTCTTTGTGAGACGAGTTTTTGAGTGTGTTGTAGTCTAAGGGAATTGGCGAGTTATTGGTAACAAAACTTAAAGGGAATTAGATTCTATGAGTGAAAGCACCTTGCTATGTTGGTATGTTGATTTGTGAAAATTTAAAGTGCCCTTCTGTAAAGCATCCTTTGTTTGTAGTTGCAACAAGGATCTCTATCTCTTGTGCAACGAGGTTACTTATTTAATTCTCATTAATAGTGTAATTCCCTTCAAGTTCTTTCAATAAAGTAAAGTTTATTTTGATTACACTGTTTGTTGCTTCTTAACAAAAGGTTGAGAAGCCCTAACGTCCTTAGTGCAAGTGTGCAGAAAACTTTCATAACCCTATTCACCCCCTCTAGGGTTCTTTCAGAAGATTCATGCCAAAAGAAATAATCACATGTTAGTATTAATTCAACACATTTCATAAATAATCTGGGCAAGATTGAAGCATTTTAACTACAACAACAATCAAGTAATAATGCACAAAATCGGGCTGGGGTCCGAGCTTCAAAATCCATGGTCTCGAAACCTTCCCACAACACCTTCGAGAATCACGAGCAAATCCACTTCAAGATCAGGTGTAAAGTACATTTTAAGGTGGACCCGCGACCTTGGAGGCAAGATGTGATCGGTGTTGGGTGCGGCATCCACTACAAGTAGGACCCTAGCTAGACCATGGGAGTGGAGCTACGTGTCTTCATCAGGACCCACTTCGAACCTTTGAAAGGGTTCGAAGTCTTTCGGCAAGAATAAGCGAAAGGGGGGTCAACATGGGGTGTTGCAATGGACGTGCCTTCACTCATTTAGCCATAACTCTTTCAATACAACTCTGATTGACTTCAAATTTTGGGAGCTTAAAGTACACACCGAGAGTTTTCCATCGATACTTTATGGGCATGAAACAGAGTTTAGATGAAGAAGTTATGTAAGTTTGAAGTCGGCAGAAAAATTCCCAATAGGTCACGCCCGAGACAGTGCCCGTAGCGCCCGCAACGACGTGACCAGAACGTGGTCACGCCCGCGAAGACCATTGTCGCGCCCGCGAAACCTGGAGCCCAGAAATGTCGCGCCCAAGACCTCGTGCTATTGTCGAATCGCCCTGCCAACTTCGATCCGTCGCGCCCGCGACCGGCCTGTCTTTGCGTGTTTTTTGGCAATTAAAACGACTGTGTTTTGTTGCTCAATACCCCTTGTATAAATACTCTATTTACATTGTTTTCAAGGGAGATTTTGCTAATTATGATTATGCTAATGAAAAGTTAGGGTTTCCCTAATTTTCTCCTCAATTACTTTATCCAATACTTTGGTGGTGTTTCAAGCCATTTCTTTAGTGATTATATGGTGGATTACCTTTGGATAATCATGGTGGAATGTTAGGCTTAAGGTTATGGACTTTTCTTGGCTCAAAGTCATATCCAATCCCTTTTGGTGTGCAAGTTATATGTGAATGGTTGATTTTGGTTATTCGTCTTTGTTATTATTCAAGTTCAAGGCTAATATTATGATATTCAAGCATGGATGATTGATTTTTGAATCATTTTCAAATGGTCATGGGTGTTCAAAGGACTTCCCTATTCTCATCAATCTAATCCTCCACAACTCAAGCTATCATCTATTCTACCACGCCCATATGCTTCATTTGGTATCAAAGCCAAGGTTTGAACTAGCTTGAGTTTTGATTTCCATCCTCATTTGTTCATTTGCTAGTAGAGTTTTCTGTTGTTGGATTTTGGTGTGTTGTATGCAAATATTGGTGTTCTTCATTCCTTGTGCCCTAGCTTCCAAGTGTGTTGGAGAATCTTGTATTGTGTTGTGTTTGTTGATTTTGATGCATATTGGAGCTTTGAGGTGAAGTTGGAAAATGGTGCACGGAAGGTGTTCGATAAAATGTCTATGAGAATTAACCTCAAAGAACCCCAAGCCAAACACTAGCCAACTATAAGAAAACCCCCAAACTCCACAAAAATTACCTAAACACAAACCGTCCTTCACCCTTCCTTCGAGATGGACGAAGAAGTTAGTTCCAATCGAACGGAATCAAGCCGACGTCGTAGTCCTCAAGATGGGGTTATGGAGACCCGACTCTCCTCCATTCAACGCACTCTTGGAACCCTTGCGGCTCAAATGAATAAGATTGCCTTAAACCGCCAAGGACATCCCCGAGACGAACGAAGGAGACCCACTCGAAACCCTATCCTTTCTCCTCCCACCTTTGAGTCGAGTGACGATGATAGAGGCTCCCTTCGACGCCATCGTCAGTGGGAAACGGATGCTAGGCCCCCATGGGATGAAATCCATGATATTAAGATCAAAATTCCGGAATTCAATTGCTACACCGACCCCGATGATTATCTTGAATGGGTCCAAATCTTGGAGAGGTTTTTTGAAATTAAGGAGTATAGCGATGAACAGGTCTTCAAGATTGCTAGATTGAAACTCATAAAGGTTGCATCCTTGTGGTTTGAGAATGTCAAGGCACAACGAGCTAAGGAGGGTCGAGAAAAAATCACCTCATGGACAAGGCTAAAGTGACTAGTGAATCGACGAATCTTGCCTAACACTTTCAAGCGAGAGGTTAACCATGGGCCCATTTCATCATTTGATGGTCATGGAGAATTTAAGCAAGCAAAGGTCGATCTCATGCCCAACGAGAGAGCTTCCCTTATTCTTTGTGAGACCAATGAAGACATTGTTGAAGCTCCATGCCAAGAGGAGGATGAGAACATCAACCTTGCCCTTCCTCTCATCCTTATTGAAAAGGCCCGAGAAGAAGCACCTTTCTTCATCTCACCTCCATCAATTGTTGAGTCTAGCAACAATGGATTTGACTCCAGCATCTCTCATGACGAGACTACTATTGACGTTCCTCTCATCATTGTTGAAAAAGCTCAAGAAAAGCTCATTTGGTTTTATCATTTTCCCCAATCAAGGAATTAAACATCAATGGAGATGACTCCCATTTCCTTCCACTCATGGGCACTCAAATTCTTCTCCATGGGAAGAACAAGGTAACCGAAGACTCTCCTATGAAATTCAGTGAATCATGCTTGAAAGATGGGCATTGTGGTGTGGAGTCTTTGGGTGAGTCATGCATGATCTTTAGGAGATATTAGTTGTTTGATGTTGTTTGTTGGCATGATAAGTTATATGATGAGCATGTGATGTCCATGATTGAGAATTCTCTATATTTTGAGTGCCATGATAGGAATCTTGGTGTTTTCTTGGTTCTTGGAGAGAAGTATAAGCTTCTCGACGCCTTGATTCTATTTAGCAAAACATACTCATCATGTTTGTCGACACTCATTGAGCATTATCTGAGTTGGAATGATGACTATAGTGCAAAGTCTTTGGATTCTCTATGTTTGGAGTGGGATGCTAAGGATTTGGGTGATTGTTTGTCATCTAAGGGGAAATATGAGCTTCATGATACCTTGATTCTAGTTCACCCATTAGCTATGAGTTCATCATTTGTATTGTCACTCAATGAATATTGCTTGAATGTTGGTCGTTGTGACGTGAACTCTTTGAATGGGTCATACACGTTATTTGGTCGTCATTGGTTGTTCGAGGATTCTAATTGGATGTTGGTTGGGTCATTGTCCATCACACCCTCGCCACTTTCACTACCCCGAAGCTATATATGTTGATGCTCTTATGCCCCTCATTTAGTGTTTCCTACACCATGTTCTCCCTATGCCTTTGAAACCACCATTAAACCACATAAACAAAACCTGGATGAGAAGTGAGTTGAGGAACCTCTTATCGAGAGAAACACGGGATGAGTGTGCTCTTGGGGATGACAAGCAAACCTTAGCTTTGTCTTTACCTCGTAGCAAGCTTAATGAGGTTGAGGGTTCCCTAACTCTACAAAATTTTCCTACTTCCGTCCTTTTTCCTTCACCCCCAAACCTCTTCAAGAATTCTATTTATTCAAGTAGGGTGGAGTTCATAGCGAGATCATGACCGGTTTATTGGAGGGTTCATGTAACAGGAGGTCGAACCATGGAACGTCATTCATTTTAACTCCCAAGAGTTGAGGGCAACTCTTTTTCAAGAAGGGGAGTATACACCATATGGGGATGGGGTCCGAGCTTCAAAATTCATCGTCTCTTCAAACCTTCCCACACCACCTTCGAGAATCACGATTTAATCCAATTCAAGATCGGGTGTGGAGTACATTTTAAGGTTGACCCGGGACCCTAGAGGCATGATGTGATAGGTGTTGGGTGCGGCATCCACTACAAGTGGGACCCTAAACTATGGGAGTGGAGCTACGTGTCCTCGATCATAAGGACCTACTTCGGACCTTTGAAAGGGTTCGAAATCTTTTGGCAATAATAAGCGAAAAGGGGGTCAACATGGGGTGTTGAAATGGAAGTGTCTTCATTCATTCAACCATAACTCTTTCAATACAACTTCGATTGGCTTCAAATTGGGAGCTTAAAGTACACACAGAGAGATTTTCATCGATACCTTATGGGCCTAAAACGGAGTTCAGATGAATAAGTTATGCAAGTTTGAAGTCGGCAGAAAAATTGCCCAATAGGTCGCGCCCGCAAACGTGCCCGTAGCTCCCCCGACGGCCTGGCCAGAACGTGGTCGCGCCCACGAAGACCATGGTCACGCTCGCGAAACCCTGGAGCCCAGAAACGTCGCGCCCGCGACGTCCCAGGTCGTGTCCGAGACCTCCCGCTATTGCCGAATCGCCCTGCCAACTTCGATCCTTCGCGCCTGCGACCGACCTGTCTGTGCGTGTTTTACGGCAATTAAAACGACTGTGTTTTGTTGCTCAATGCCCCTTGTATAAATACTTTATTTACACTGTTTTCAAGGGAGATTTTGTTGATTATGATTATGCTAATGAAAAGCTAGGGTTTCTTTAATTTTCTCTTCAAATTTTGATTACTTTATCTAATATTTTGGTGGTGTTTCAAGTCATTTCTTTAGTGATTATTTGGTGGATTGCCTTTGGATAATCATGGTGGAATGTTAGACCTAAGGTTGTGGACTTTCCTTGCCTCAAGGTCATATCCAATCCCTTTTGGTGTGCAAGTTATATGTGAATGGTTGATTTTGGTTATTCATATTTGTTATTATTCAAGTTCAAGGCTAATATTATGATATTCAAGCATGGATGATTGATTTTTGAATCATTTTCAACTCTATGGTCACTGGTGTTCAAAGGAAGTCCCTCTTCTCATCAATCTAATCATCCACAACTCAAGTTATCATCTATTCCACCACAACCATATGCTCCAAATAATTAGCAAATATTTCACCTAGATTAATTAAGAAAACAATGTAGATTTATCTTTGACGTTTGGGAGATGAATCCGGAGTCATAATCTCATGTAATTCCTTCATATTTGTGGCAAATAATATCAAATAAGATCATCTAGAATTAGGCGAGCATCTTGATATGAATTTTGAGTTTCACTTCAAAAACGTTTTAGTTGCCAAGGTCCTTGAGCTCGAATTAAGGGGTTCCAATAGACACCGTTGACTTCAAATATTGGATCTGCCACTAGCCTATGCCCAAATGTTCAAGCCATTTTTGTGATATTTTAATACCCCATATTTTAGTATTTTTAACTCATTTTAATAATTATTTAGGTATTTTAATTATATTTTTATTACTTGTTTTTATCGTACAAACTCTAAAAATTAGGTTTTCTTATTAAAAAATATCATGAAAAGCTAGAATTCATTATTTTATTATTTTGTTATAATTTAACATTGTACTTTTTCATTTTTATTGAAAAATAAAGAAAACATAAAGAAAAAATTGTGTAATAAATAAAACTCAATCTCTTAACCCATCTCAATCTTCCCTCGATCTATTCCTCCCACCCAAACCCGCACCTTCACCCAGCCCGACTCATCCCATACCCTAATTCTTCTCGAGACGCACGACCCTAATATCCGACTCATCTACCATTTTCATAACCTGCCTCTCTCAATACCTAAGTTCAAGCATAATGCGTCCATCCCCCCCCCCCCCTTTTTCCTCTCAGATTGTCTTCCTCTCTCTATCTCATTGATTCATCTTCAATAAAAAGTGAACAACCACCCATCTCTTTATATCTCCACTATCTCTTATATTTTTAATCTCTCTTCTTTACCTAAAATCAAAACCGTTGAAATCAATATCACGCCCCTAGTATTCAAACACCATCCTCTATCTCATCTCTTTCTCCCTTTTCAGTTTCGTATCTATCATACTTCATCCCACACACTCTGACTCCTGTGACCTATTTTGCGTGCGATGTACACGTCAAAGGAAACATCTAGATCGGAAATCTCAACTGTAGAAGCAAAAGAAAACGAGTATTGTCGCCCTGCAATCTAAACCTCGATTCGGCAACCTCCTCTTCATTTTTATACTCGATTCTCGCCGCTTTTCACTTTAAATAACGACTCTCAATTCAATAAAAATGAAAATGTTAAATTAAAACAAAAATAATAAAATAGCTATTTCTAGCTTTTGATGGAATCTTTCATTAAGAAAACCGAACCTTTTTTTTTAGATTTTTCAAGATAAAAATAAAAATAATAAAAATTTAATTAATTAAAATAATTATTAAAACGAACTAACAATATTAAAAAATATATCAAATATCACAAAAATTGCTAGGACACCCAATAATTGATGTTTTACTATAACAAAAGCTCAATCTCAAATTCTCTCCTTCAATAATTAAAAAAATAGTATAAATCACACATTTCATTTCATTTGCATATCTTTGATCTAATATAAATTTTGAAAACTTGTCAGCCAAATCAGAAACTTTATCAACCATCCCTATAAAAGAGCTTAATTCATACTATGTCACAAATAATGATTTCCAAAAATGCCCTTATTTTATATTTTTTATTTTCTATGATGCCCTCGTCTAGATTATTATAATAATAGTTTAGATTATTATTATTATTATTATTATTATTATCATCATCATCATCATCATCATCATCATCTAACCTATCTAAGCAAAACCATGTCTTTAAAGTTGATTTCTCAATATACTCTTACCTATATTTTTAAATTTTCATTTCACTCTAACTCATTATTATTATTATTATTATTATTATTATTATTATTATTATTATTATTATTATTATTATTATTATTATTATTATCAACCATCCCTATAAAAGAGCTTAATTCATACTATGTCACAAATAGTAATTTCCAAAAATGCCCTTATTTTATATTTTTTATTTTCTATGATGCCCTCGTCTAGATTATTATAATAATAGTTTAGATTATTATTATTATTATTATTATTATTATTATAATAAATTATTATCATCCCTTACCCATTTGTAAATTTTCCATTTCGCCCTAACTCATTAAAGCTACCACCTATTATTATTATCTATTATCTAACCTCCTTATAAAAAGAGCTAAGCAAAATCATGTCCTAAAAGTTGATTTCCCAAAATACCCTTAATTATTTTTAAAATTTTCATTTCACTCTAACTTATTATTATTATTATTATTATTATTATTATTATTATTATTATCCCCTACCCATTTAAAAATTTTCCATTTCACCCTAACTCATTAAAGCTACGTATTATTATTATTATTATTATTATTATTATTATTATTATTATTATTATTATTATTATTATTATTATTATTATTATTATTATTATTATTATTATTATTATTATTATTACTATTATATTAATATTATTATTATTATTATTATTATTATTACTATTGTTGTTGTTATTATTATTATTATTATTATTATTATTATTATTATTACTATTGTTGTTGTTATTATTATTATTATTATTATTATTATTATTATTATTATTATTATTATTATTATTATAAATCCATATTTATCATCCTACCTCATCAAAAGCTACAAAGTCGAAGGAGCAGAGCTACTACCTTATTTTAATATATTCCCTCTTTTAAATTTTAATATGATATCCTAATTACATTGTGACGCCTAAATATTAAGTAATCGTATAGATATTATTATATATGAATCCTTTAAGCTTAATTGTGTTTTATAAAGATGAAATTTTGTTATATGTTGTCAATCATATTAATGTCGGTACGATTTAAACTCTATCCAATCAAAAAGAACATGTTTAACTAAACATTTATTATTTTATTGCTAATTTAACTTTTGATACTATATCGAAATTGTCGATATAAGTACATGAAGATAGAAATAGACAAAGTGAATTATTTATTATTCCTACATCGGAAATTATTGAACCGTAGATATGAATGTATTTTAATTGTCAATAACATTATTTTTTCCATTGATAGATCAATATTCCTTAAACTTATAACTGTTTAATTTCATTGTATACAGGAATGCAACCTTTTAGATTCACATAAGTTAGTTTGTATGTTATGTAATTTGATTACAAGGCAAAGCTAAACCATATAACTATATATATGTGTAAAACCACGAAAAATCCAAAAATGTTGACCGTGACGTCGTTAATAAATTAGGTTTGACTTCGTTAATTATTGTTATTCGTTTGTGTTTATTTATGCTAACGCTTGAGCTCGTAGGACCGTTGAGGGGCTAACAAGGGTAGATTAGTATTTTCGTGAGTTAATATTTTTGTGATATTATAAATATTATTATGTGATTAATTACATGAATATTATTTGCTATGTGATTATATTGTTATTAGTATTGGTATTATTATTACTATTATTAGTATTATTAGTTTTTTTTTTTTTAGAAAAATCAGTTTTAATTGTTTTAGTTGGGTTGGGTTAGGAGAGTTAATTGGGCCCAAATTAGATGTGTAGTATAAAAACCCTCTCTCAACCCTAAACCCTAATACCAAACCCTAGCCTCTCCTCTCCTCTCCCCTCTCTCTCTCTCTCCCCGTCCTCTCTGTCGTCCCCCAGCAGCCACCACCGCCGCAACCACCATTCCCGGACCCTGCTCTCTCTTTCTCTTTTCTCTTTCTCCTTCGTCCTTCCCTCGCTCGCCCAGCCACCACCACTGCACGAAGCGCCCAAGGCCACCACCGCTGCCGCCGCCAGTGCAGCCGGGCCACCACCGCCACCCACCGGAGTCACCGTCGCACGTCCCTGTCGAGAGAAACAGCCGCGGCTGCTCTTGTTGTTGTCGTTCGAAACCCGACGCCACCACTCCCTTCCGACGACTCTGCCGCTCCGACCACCACCTTTCGACACCCCAGCACCATCGCCGCCCTTCGCTCACGGAGAACGCGCCAGCTACTACCCTACGTAAAACCCTAACCCTAATATTACCCTAACTAACATTTTTTTTCTTTTCTTTTCCTTTTATTTCTTTTTATTAAATCTGATTTGTAATTTATTCTATTATTATTATTATCAGATTTATTATTATTCTTTCTGTTTTCTTTTAATCTTGTAATTTGGGGAAAATAGGGTGTAATTTGTAATAAGTTGTTATGTGTAATTAATTTGTTCTTGTATTGTTTTATTTACATGTAATTTGTTTAATTATTATATGTAATTTTGCTATTAGGGTTGTAATAGTTAAATTGTTAGGGTTCAATTGGTAATGTACTTTGTCCTTGTAAATCATGTTAGGGTTAGATAACTTTATTAATGTATGCACGAATTCGTAAAGTTTAATTACCTAGTTTAATTCTTGAATTATTAGTTAAGGTTTCACATATTTTTTATCTCAATCATGTTCAAATCTTGTTAATAATTTAGGTTGAAATTCTTGTTTATTAATTCTTGGTTCTTGATTGAATCTTGTTTAAAAGAAATTAGTTTTGTTTAGGATTCTTGGTTGATAGTTTAAATATTTATTTGTTCCTTATATTTCATTTACATGTTCTTTAAGTCTTTCTTGATTCTTGAATTCTTGTTTTAGTTAGTAAATGAATTAGTTGTTGAGATTCTTGATTAGTAACTACATGTATATTGTTCCTTATGTTTATATTTCCTAAGTCCTCCTTGAATCTTGATTAAAGAAACCACATGTTCAACCACCTTTTATTGTTCCTTGAAATTCTTGCTTTACTGTTATAACCTTGTAAATAATTCATGTTTAAAGTATTATATTTCTTGTTTGATTTTAGGATTGATTAAAAGTAGTAAAGTGTTTCCATGTTTTCTAATTTGGGTTAATGTTAAAAGTTTAATTGTTGGACCTAAGTTAAGTTGGACTTTATACCTTAGACCCTAGTTACTCTTTTGAGCCCAAATTAGAACCCGGAGATCAATTGGTAAAAGTTAGAACCGAAATTACAAATTTATTAAGAACCGGTAACGGGACTGTTTTGTTAGTGTCTAAAGATGGGGTTGCCACGATTATTATAGTTACTCTTTGACAGAACCCTTTGGACTGGAGGTTTCCTTAGATGTTAGGAACCATAGGAATTTTACGGATCGAACGTTTGATTTGTATAGCCCGAGTTATAACCGTTTTACCTGAACCTGTGAGAACTGGACCAATTGGGAAGATGGGTATTTTTAGAGTCCTTCGAGACTGATATGGGCTTGGTCATCAACATAGAAGTTTTAGTAGACATCCCGAGGTTTCCGAAAAGTCCTGAACCAGACCCATAGGGTGTCAGGAAGTCGAGTTGTGACCCGTTTTATGTGAACGTTACAATATGTCCTCTGCTTGCTTTTATTTATGAAAATTGTGAGTAAATTTTATGTGTGAACTTGTTATATAATTCCTTGAGTGTGTTAAGTGTAAATCATAATGATAGGAACCTAAGTGTTCCTAGGGGATGGGTTAGGTAGTTGATAGTTGATTCTAACTTCGTTAGAACGCGTTTTGATTAGATAATGATAGGAACCTAAGTGTTCCTAGGGGAAGTCGAGTTAGTGCGTGACGATAGTGAGCTCAAGTGTGTTCTCTTTATTGCTGTACTGTGACGTTATTCAGGTAATGTCTATGCTCTAATCCCCACTGGAATGCTCTTTAAATGTGTTTTAATGTTTTCTAGTCTGTTTTGAGAATTGCATCCCGAAAGGGGACTTTTGTGGAAATGTGACCATCTGTTTTGGGTAACTGTTTGTATTTGTCGTACTTTGATTTATGAGTTGAGAAATTGAGATGGTCTTTTATAAGTGGTTTTATTATTGATTTTGATAATCTGGGTTGGGTTTGACTTGAGAGTTGTGAGATGAGTTTGAATAAGGAGTTAGTAATTCAAAGTGGAAACATTAAGCGGGTTGTTGATTTGATGCCTTTGACAGGCTAATGTTTTTGCGGGTGATAACCCTGATACCAGGATTCGATGCCTGTATGGGTTATGTGCCAGGAGATCAGGGTTTCATCCCTGATATAGGATAGATGTTATGAAGCCTTTGGTGGGCGACTGTTTGATGCCTTTGAGAGGCTAATGTTTATGCGGGTGATAACCCTGAGACCAGGATTCGATGCCTGTATGGGTTATGTGCCAGGAGATCAGGGTTTCATTCCCGATATAGGATAGTTGGTTGATGCCTTTGGTAGGCGATGTTCTTCATGGGATTTGATATCCCGCCCGCAAATTAAAATATGGATTGGATGGGTTGAGGAAACAGTATGGGATTAAAGGTTTGTAAAACGCTTGATTCGATCCCTCTCCCCCAAATGAATTGAAAAGAACTTAAACTATTTTAAACGTTAGGGGTAGACATTATTGAGATTTCCCCCTCATTTTTGAAATGTTTTGTTTTCAGGTGAAGATCTAAATGCTGGGGACGGGAATTAGAAGTGAGGACGACGAGTCTAGAAGTCCTTGAATCTTTTTATATTGTTTTCGTTATGAAATCTTAAAGTTTTGTTTTGAGTTGTTAGTAGTTACCGTTAGCAGACAGTTGTGTTTTCCTTTCTCGCCTTGTGTTCCTTCGGGGATACGGCAGTGACGCCCAAACTAAATTTGAAGTCTTCCGCTAAGTTTTGTCTGTTAACGTTAGTTTGACTTTGACTTTTCTATAATTGAATTTCCGGGGCGTTACTATATGTTTTGCTCTATTTGCAACATAGCTTCAGTGTGTATCATAAACCATTAGTCATTAAATAACAATGCATTTAATGTGATACTTGTATTTATATTATGAAAATTCCAAACAAAATATTCATTTTATACCACTTAATTATATTAATTATATTTAATTAGTTTTGAATTCTATTTTATATTTTCATTAATAATAATTGACCATTAAATCAAATTAAAATTATATTTAATTTTAGTTAATGAAAAATAAATTAAATGAAAATTTAATTTAATTTAATTTTTATATTATGTAGAGATTTTTTATTCAATATTAATATATTAAAATTTATATTTATAATTATTGGGTCAACGCGTGCGAAGCACACGCCACAACCAGACTAGTCTTTGAAATGGGAATAAATCAAACAAACGCGAAAACTTTATCATCTTCGGTTTTTAAGAAAATTTGCTTCCAATAATCTCTGCTTTTAATTTTTGTACGCTAGTGGTTCCTACTTTTTTTGTATTCTAATCGTCAGAAAAATGAAAAAAAAATTATATTCTAGTGATACCAAATCTACCTCCACGTACATTTATTTTTCCATTCCTGCCCCATATTATTTTTATTTTTATTTTTTTCATTCATACCCCAAGAAAGGTTATCAAGTATTGTAGTTACTAAAAGAATTTTTATTTCTTTTTTAGCATCCGAACAATTATTATATTTTTTTAAGGAATAAGAATAATAAAATTGAAAATATTGAAAATATTTGGGACAAATGTTATAAATTCGATAAAAAATGCGAGGAAGTATTGTGCTAAGTTTGAAATCAAATGCAAGTCAAAATCTATGATATTTAGGGTATATTCTCGGCGGTGTCTAACAAAAATATAATTTTTTTTCTTTTTTGGACCAGCAGAATATAAAAAGAAAGTATAAATTACTGACATACAAAAGTTGAAAGTAATGATTATTAGAACCCAATTTTCCTTTTTATTTTGTGATCAAATAATATTCGGTTAACAAAACATGGAAGATTCACATTCTACTTACCAGATAAATAATTAGGGGTTATTGGATAGTAATAATATGAACTTTGAGAATATTGGTCAATAATAATACTAACAATTTTGTTCAAAAAATTGCTAGCGGGTGCCACACATCTTTTTTAATTGACTTGGAGGGTCACAACCTTTTTTTAATGCAGTTAAAAAATAATGTCAACTATGGACTTATTTTCCAATAATAGTACATCACCTAGTTGGTAGGTGTTTGACTTAGTAGAAAATGATGTATCGTCTGATTATCTGAGCAGCTCAGACAATCAAACTGAGCTAGAGAATAGAACAAGTTGAAAAAATATTAACAACCACATCTTTAGGTCAACTAAATAGCATTAACCAACTTAGCTAAACAATAATGTAAAAAAAAGAACTTTAAATGTTTTTTAGCTAAATTGGTTCACACTGCTTAGTTGGCAAAAAAAAGTGACAACCAACCTTTTTTCCACTTGCTCCGCCCTCCAACGCAGACAATTAGACGATTTGTCGTCTTTTCGTCAAGTCAAACACATACCAACTTAGTTTCGTACAATTGGCAGAAAATAGGTCTCTAATTCATATTGTTAGTGTCCAATAAAATTGTCGGTATTATTATTTTCCAATACTCCCAAAATTCATATTATCATTATCCACTAATCCAGTAAATAAAAACTTAGAATAAGCAACTTTCAACTCTAAGATATTTTATCATAGTCAAAAGTTTTTTTAATTATCTAGTTAGTAAAAAGTATAATTATCTTTGATTCCATTCTTAAAAAGTAAAAGTATTATCAAGATGATGTGAAACTATGATAAAAATTTTGTCATAATTAAAAAGCATAATTATTAATAATTTTACCTTAAAAATTCAAGTACCATAAAATTTCCAAGCAGGGGGAAGCATTTTATTTTGAGGCAGAAATTGAAAGTGGAAATAGTCATATCACACCCCTAAAACTGAACTGGACGCACGTATAGAGAATCAAATTCACAGAGAGTTGGAGATTACTTTTTTGCTTTTTTTTTTTTTAAAGAAAAAGGAAAGGAAAGGAAGAAAGAGCAGAGAATGAAACGTTTACGCTTCGCATCCATGTCACTTTCTCTGAAGATCTCTCTGATTCTCTCTCTTCCAGCTACAAGTCGTTAGAAAAAGAAAGAAGGGTTTCTTCATCCTTCATGCTCAAGTTTTATTTTTACACCCAAAAGACAAAGAGCATCAGATAAAGGCCGATCATACGTTCCCAGTAGAAACATAAAGATTCTTCTTTCTTTTTTTTTTTATCTTCCTGCAAAAGAATTGCTGTCAAGAACTGAATTTCAAAGGTTATGGCGTTGGGATTGATGTTCTGCTGTGGCAAAGGTTTTGACTGGTACGTTTCTTCTTCAGGGCCCTTGTCTTTTGATGGTGAGTTTTTGTGTATTGAATTGGTATGCAACATTTTTCAGGGAAGAGGGCAGAGAAAGTAACAAAGGATGGAGGGTGTTTTCTATCAAAGAGTTGCTTTGTGCTACCAACAATTTTAATTTCGATAATAAACTTGGAGAGGGTTGTTTTGGAAGTGTTTATTGGGGCCAACTTTGGGATGGTTCTGAGGTAATAACATGTCATCACACTTTCTGTTAATCTCTACCTATCTGATTTCACTATCTACAGTTTACTTGGATTAAGATGTAACCTACCAGCTGTACTCCTATTGTACATCCCATGATCATGCAGACCTTGTACAACACACCACCTCGTCGTCCTGTTTTAGCAGCAAAGGTTAATTTACGAGGTCCAAATATACGCAGTCTTACCCCTACAAAGAGAGAGACTGATTCATTTGGGTTTATGCAAACACTGATTAATATGATTGATTACACATTTTAGTAATTCTTCTTACACCCTTCTGCCTTAATTATCCTCCTACACAATCGTCAATGAAAGGCTTAAGTTTAAATGAAACCAGCATCGCTATGCGGAGAGAGATGAATGAGAATTATTTTTGTTCAAGGTGGGTTTGGAAAACTAATGAAGGCAAACAATTTTGAAACATCCTCTAACAACTCACTCAGAACAATGCTTTCCAATAGAATGCAACAACCATCAAGATCTTTTGCCTTTTTTTTTTTGTCCTGCTATTGGTTATCAATAATAGGAGATTGATTGATGTTTGCAGATCGTGGTTAAAAGGTTGAAATCCTTAAATGAAAAAGAAGAGATGGAGTTTGTCATTGAGATTGAGAGATTGGCAAGAGTACGCCACAAAAATTTGCTTAACCTGCGTGGTTACTGTGTTCAAGGGCGAGAACATCTAATTGTGTCTGATTTTATGCCGAATTTAAGTCTACATTCTCATCTGTATGGACATCTTTCATCAGAAAGTGTTCTTGACTGTAAACGACGGATGGCCATTGCCATTGGATCTGCAGAGGGAATTGCGTATGTATTACTCTAATCATTGATTCAAACAATGTCTATTTCTTCTTCTTCTTGTGGCCATGCTTGTTTCTCTTGTAAAACTCGACTATACTCATTGGCTAACTGGCTTGCATGGTTTACACATTGCAGATATCTTCACAACCATCGGAACCATCTTGTACTGCATAGAGACATAAAAGCGCGCAACATATTACTAGACTCTGATTTCCACCCTAGAGTCGCAGATTTTGGGCTTGCCAAAATCATTCAGGATGGCGCAACGAAAGAGAAGGGAAATGTTGGGTACCTCGCCCCTGAACATGCAACGCTAGGGATGGCGTCTGAAAGCTCTGATGTCTACAGCTTTGGAATTGTGTTGCTGGAACTTGTAAGTGGCAGAAGAGCTCTTCAAAAATTAAACTCTGGAACAGACCAGTACCAAACAATCACTGAATGGGCTATACCACTGGCTCACCAAGGGAACTTTACAGAAATAGCAGACCCGAAACTTGGTGGAGACATTAATGAGGAAGAGCTTAGAAGAATAGTCTCGGTGGCTCTTGTGTCTATTCAACAACAGGCTGAGAAGCGACCCACAATGCTCGAGGTTGTGGAAATGCTCAAGGGAGAAGATAAACATAAACTAACTCAGCTTCAACAGTTGTTTAAAAATTGGCAATCTGCTTGTGAATGGTGAAAACTGAAAACACTGAAGATAGAGAAACTTGGAACGGGAACAACCTAACATTGTCGATTTTCGGAATGTGATTTGGAATTTGCCATCAACACCAAACTAACTGCAGAGAGCTGTCTTATATTGTTTGCACATAAAGGTTAATTTAGCAGCTCACTTTGGGCTTCTAGGAGTTGTCTAATAGTTGATCCCTTTTTGTGTGTATACGTGTGTATAAAATTAGGCATGCCTGAAACTTTCCAAAACTTTGTATCCAACTTTTCGCACTTGTATTACTATTATTTGGGACCTGAAATTTTATTTTCAAAATGTGGCAAGTCATTGACATTAAGGGAACATCCAAGTCCAACAATATAGTTCAATTACACTCACAGAGCAGGAATTGTGCACTGCAACAAGAACAAAGTGACCAGCCTTACGGCTTCGCCTTTTTGCAGATGCGAGGAACAAAAGGAATAAAACCCACTCGCAAAATTGACAGAAGCTTAAAAAGAACGATAATGAAATTTCCCTCAAAAAGCACATTTTATGTACAACCTTACCAAACTGGCAGTAATCTCATTCTCAGGGACACTCATGTTCATAGCACAGTCCAAAAACTGCTCAAATACAAGGATGATCCATACTCAAAGACTGTCACAATGTACTACATAGCTACAACAAAAAGGATCCATGAACTATCACCAGACCAAGGAATGAAGCCTCAAAAAACCTCTAATTATGTGAATGTATCCTCTCTGTCTCCTTCAACAGTGTCACCCTCCTCCATGTTGCTAAATTCTAGGTAATGAGTAGGCCGGTGATCCTCGTGGTAGTACTCCCTTGGTGTCCCAAGCTTCACCCCATATTTCATGCTCACAGTGTGCTTCACCCCCATGAAGTTGTAATTCCAGGGCCCGCTATCAGGAACCTGACAAGAAATAATAAAACACATTTTAGCATTTTAGGAGAAATGGTGACACCAATGGTCTGATGCAAACACAAACAGCAATAGCATAAACCGAAATCCTACCATGTAGAAACCAAGGAAGCGATCACTGAGAAGCATCTGGACTTTCTCGTAATGAGTTGGAAGGTAACCATGAGGGTTGCTTCCAGTATCCTTGTTAGCACGTCCCCACTCATATCCTGACGGAGTCAGCTTATATGCAGTCAGGGAACACGACCCAGGAGTAAAACTGCAAGTAAGAATGATGCATTTCTCGCCATCCCACTGTTTGTTGCCCTCCAAGATGCGAGCATGGCTCGTGACATCCTAAATCCAGAAAAAATTCAAGTCAGAATATTAAGAACAAGCATTAACTATAAAAAGGAACCACTAGCTGGACAGAAACGATCCCAACAACTCAATTGGAAGGCAATAATACCTGTGGCGATAACTGAGGAAGTTCATTGGGCTGTGTATGCATCCATCCCAATGGCTCCAAATCAGTCAGGAAATCATGCTCAGGCAACTGTGAAGGAAGATGGACCTGCTGATGAGTTCCCCACTGAGGTACCATAACAATGCAGCGGATCTCTTTAACCTGGGGATTGTCTGGTGGGCTTATGCCATACATGTATCCAGCAATCTGTGTCCGGAGATCAGCTACGCAAATGAACTTCTTCAGAATGTTCTTTGGCATGATGTAAGTGTATCCCGTTTCCTATTGCAAAAACAATATTCAACACGGTCAATGTCAAACAGTAACAGATGCGGGCCCAGTGCCCTGTGACTAGTACAACAATTTTCTCTTTCACTATTGTTGGGGGTTGGGAGGTAACTAATTAATGGCCAAGGAGAGAGAATTCCAACCTTAATGTCCTCTGAATTAACATAGATGTGATTCACACGGAGGTACAGATTCGTGGCCGAGATAGCTCTCACACGCCAATCAGTCTTAGACCCAAATGCAGCCTGCTCATATGGACTTGTTGTAGTGACGATAAGTTCATCACCATGCACATTGGTCGTTTTTGTAGTAACTGCTGTTAACTGATTTGTTGCCTTTGCCTACAGAAATGTAAAAGAAGCAGCTTAGCCACATGGAGTACACAAAAAAGCATCCCTACACAAGAATAGATTTGGGAGCCAGAATAGAAAGGGAAACCAGAAAAAGCAACTGACCTGCTTCTCAATCTCAGCAATCTGCTGTCTTTGCTGAGAGGGGGGAGTAATTTCTGCTCCAAGAATGATATCACGAATCTCAGACTGAGTCAATGCAGAGGTGTTCACATTATTTTTCTTGGCATAATCAGAGAGTATAAGGTCTCTCAAGGCAACCTCAACCTTCATCCACTGATCATCAGTTAGAGTAGGCCAGATGTGATGAGGCTCAGTAACAACAGTCCTGTCAGGCTTGAGCAACATCTTTGCCTTCTCATTGTTCACATGAAGTGCACGCAGGATGAGGATTAGACGGGAGAAAGCTGTGTAGGAGGAGATACTCTTCAACCAATCATCATAAATGTTGAAAAGAACCATTTGCGGTTCTGTAGCCTTCAAAATGAGGTCACCAAATTTCTCAATCTTTAAGCAGGCTTGGAAAGGAAGCTGCAGCTCACTTCCTTTAATAACAATGTTTGGAAAGTCGAGCAAATGGACTTCCAAAGGATCCAACATTCCTTTACGCGTCACAATAATCTGCTTTGGTTGTTCCTCAACAGGCAAAGATCGAACAAGGGCTGCAACTTCTTCAGCAGTTTTCCACTTGGCCAATTGACCTAGACGCTTCTGCCCAGCCCACACACTTGTGTGGATAACCTGTCACAAGAAAGATGATAGACCAAAAGAAGATCAACATCTCATAGGGAACACATAAGAAACAAATCAATCGCCCTATTCAAGATGAAGAAATACCTTCAGAAACAGTTGACCAGTCCGAGGGTTAAATATAAAAATGGCACCATTGATGGGCTTGGTGGTAAGATTTCCTTCAAATGTCTTGTGAATGGTGACACGATAGACATTAGTATCATCAACAAACCATATGATCTGATTACTGAAGATTTCCCCATAATTCTGAGAAGAGAGATAAGGTTCAGTTGGCTCGGAAGAGTACAACTGCAGACCTTTTCTTATGCGCTCCCTCAAAACATACAAAGCAGGATTTGACTGCAGCAATGAAAACAAGTAAAGTTATTTAAGTTACAAGTGGGGTATCAACAACCTCTAAGCAAATAAAACCAAATCAAAACAGAATAAAAAAAGATGTACCTTCATGATCTTATTCATAGCTTGTGCAAGGAGTGGTTTTGACCCAGGGAACCAGTTGCCAAAAGCAGAATGCAGATTGTATGCAAGATCAATCCCAATCATAACCCCAGTTGGTGAAGGATAGATGGACATGTTATCTGTCGTGTAGTCCAAAAACTTTGCTCTTGTGTAACGCTCTATATCATGAGAATCATAATCTCCCCAACGGAGCTGCACATCTATCCAGTACTTGTTGCTTGCCTTCTGGTCAAACACATCTTTCGTCTCTGCCACCAAACTGGGTTTTGACATTGGCCACCTATGAGCAGCAAAGAGAAGTATGTCCGCACAAGAACTGTTCATTTTGTAACTCTTTCTGGGATGGATCGTCTCCTTCTGGACAGTCTCAATCTCCAAGGCATCCAACTCTTGGTCCAGAACTTGACAGAGATCCATGACAACACTTTCATGGATCTTCTGCCATAAGTGAGCACGGAATATCTGAATTAACGAAATCTTTAGGGTTGGAATCTTTCCGTGCATAAATATTCCAGTCAGATCAAGCTGCACCTGGAAACCCACATAAACATTGGCACGGTTTATTGTAGGAGACCACCACAGCGTAAATCTACGGTTGGGTATCTGGTTCAAACCAGAACGTTGAGCATTCGTCAGCTTCTTATACTTCATAGACTCCTCAAAACCAGATGCCTTTTCCCAGAAGAGACCCTCCCATGTAGGGAAATAAGTTCCCTTGAACAAAGTATGCTCCAGTATTCCTTCCACACCTCCAAGTGCTTGAATGACATCAGTTCTGTAATTGTTCAAGTTCCAAAGCTTACCATCATGACGTTGATGTGTCCACCAGAACGGATTTTGCTTCAAAACTTGGTACTGCTTAAAATCAGTGCGGACTCTCCATCCCTTGTCATATGCCAGAGTATGACGATCCTTTTGAAACAGAGTATTGATTCGAGGAATACCACGATCCCAAGAATCTTCCAGATCCTCAAGGGTTAGACGCCTGTTCTGTGACTGCGCTTCTTGCCTCTTGAGGGCATACTCAGCCCAAACACGCTGCGAGTCTATGAATTCACTCTCCCATGGCTGTATGTACCGGTACAGATTTGGTATTAGTTGATCCTCCTCATGACTCATCCCACTCCTGAAGTGGGTCACACCAACATCTGTTTGCTTGCTGTAGCGGAGGTCACTCTGAGGAATCAGGATGTGACCCATAGACAACATTCCAAGTCCCCCAATTTCCTTAGGTGTGTAGAATATTACTGGAGGAAACCTGCTAGGCATCTTAGAGTTCAAACCAATCTTTATACGAGTCTGAATTTTGTTTTCACACTTGACCAGCAAATCTAACAGCTCTTGAGTATGGACAGTTGCTTCACGAAAGTAGGTCATGAGGCCAATAAGCGCAGTGTTCCATTTGTTAACAATCTTAGTGAATGTTGTCGACCCCGAGGACATAAGAATCTGTCTCACTCGATTTTCAAAAACCTTCATATGTTCCTCGTCCACCCTCAAGAACGCAACCGCAGTTCGTTCCTTTGTCTGCTCATTTTGCAAATTCCAAACTCCATCTTTTGTGTTGCTAAATGCCTCTTGTGTCATCCTTATCTTAGGCAATATCCGAACCTCAAAGCCACACATACTGAAAAGCAGGTTAGGATTGTCCTTGCTGTAGACTGACACAAAACTGTTCTCCCACTCCAAAGTAGTGATGCTTCGTGGAAGCCGATTCTTCATGTCCCAGAAAACACTTCTACCCAAGTTAACATCATGCTTCATCAGCCTCATCCGAGCATCCCTTGGCCAACACTTCTTGTTGTTGTAGCCAACCATATTCTCATTATTTGGATCAGGATGTTCAGTAAGATATCGCTGAATAAGGTCCCGTGCTTCTTCATGGGTGAAGCGGAACAATATATGCACCTTGTCAATATAACGAGAATACAACCTAATAGGATGCCTAGTTTCCACCTTAGTATCCCAGTAAGTCATAAATTCATTAGGCATTTGAGGGGGACCGGCAATTTCACTAGCCCGGGTCAATCCCAGGAGTAGAAGATCAAGCACAAGACCATAATATTGTACAACAAAGGAGGCAAATTGAAGACCACGAATCAACCCATAGGAGTTGGTATGACTCATATCCTTGTAAGACAACACAACATTGTTTTTGGCAGTAATGTAGTCAGCAATGTTATGATCAAGAATCAAACGCAACAGTCTATTGAGCATGGTCAAATCAATCTTCTCAAAGAACTTCTCAAATTTGGTCTGAAGCATCACTACACACTGCCCATCACTTGTATCCCATATCCCTTGCAGGTTATTTATCCCCTGGCACCATTTGTATACAAGCAATGGAGGTGGCTCAGTATCAGCAGGCTTAACCCAATTCGGGAACAAATGCCTCTTGTCACCTTCATACCACAAATACTGATCCAGATAAGCATCTGTGATCTTTTCAAGGGGTTCGATCTCATAGACAGGGATTAGATAACTGTAGAGATCCATGAATTCAATCCCAACTTCCTTGAATGCACGCTGGGTGAGCAGGTGACGCTTAATTCTAGACAAAGCTTCGTGCGGGTTATCGTAAGCCTGCTCAATAAGACCCAACTCTTCTCTTTGTTGCTGGTTTAGCCGCACAGCCACACTGTAAGATTCCTTCAGCCTCTCCAAAGCAAGAATAAGTAACTTGGTATCATGCTTGTAGGACAATGGAGGGAATGGAATAGGTGAAAATTTTCTGGACTCAAGCCAATGGACAGTTGTGGTATAAATAGCCACAGCTTCTTCTGGTGTAACATATGGTCCATCCTTCAGATAATTATGTTGACGTTCTTGCTCTGCCTTTAACCACAACCTCGTCAACCTACCTAAGTTTTTCCGGCAAACTGTCTTATCCACAGTTGCACCTCTTCTGATACGCTCACGATTATAATGAGCAACATTTGTCCACCAATCTGCTTTCGCCTTGACATACCGAAGAATCATATTCTCAATGGGCACAGGCAGCCCCGGAACCTTCCAGGGAATGTTTGCTTTCCAACAGCGCCAAGCTTCACTAAGATGCTGCAAGATGGTTCTTGCCTTATTTTGCTTAATACCTTCCGGCATGGCATCAAGAACATCATGCATCACAGCAGCTCGAAGTTCCAAGTCAAAATGGCTCTCAACACGCTGTTTGGTGACTGTTTTGGCCACGCCTTTAGAATGACGACCTTCGAACTGTCTAGCAAGTAGATTCCCCAACCACCTTTCAAGCAGTGGTACAATTCCACGAAGGAAGAAAAGCCACACCCTCCACATTGGCGCCCAGAACCCACAACCAGGTCCCTTGCCCACAGGCCCAGTATTGAAACGGTAATAAATTAAATGCTTCAAATCCTTGCACATTCTGATCTGTCTCATCAGCCTATATTTGTACCGGTACATACCAGTCAACTGCCCAACATGTGAGAAAATATATTGCAAACCATCAGCCAATTGGAAGGCATCAACATTACCCAAGCGAAACTGGACATTGGCATCAATAACAAGCTTTGTCAAACGAAGAATTTCACGGCAAAGATGGAAAGCATTTCCAAACCGAGACTTCTTACGCTCCTTGGTTGTGAGCGTTTTGACTGGCTTCAGATTAAAGTTATAATCAAGGTGCAGATAGTTCAGATTTTTCCTGTGGATCAACAGATTAAGCATGTTGTACCCTTGCCTGCAAACCTGGAGACCGGCCTCCACCCAGTCCAACTCAGTACTCTGGAAAAACTTGGTAGCTGCTAGAGATCTGAAAAGATGCCTCTTCTTCTGAGCTTTAGGAGGTCTGTGATGCAGCTCGTTCAGCACAAAACACTTCAATAATTTCTGATAGCTGACACGAACTTTAACAGGATATGATGGGGGACTGCAAATGAAATTATGGATGAAATAAGCATTCATTTTGAGGAAGGTTGGTTCATTGAAAAGAAAAAATGACAATAAAATTAAATAGGAAAAAGATTAATTACTTACCAATGCTCCTTGTACCACTCTGAGACCAGGGGAATATCTTCAGCACGGCGGGTTCGACCAGATCTCATATTAAAAGGGCGTGGGGCATATAGTAGTGATATTCCCGCAGCAGTAGTGTCAGTGTACAGCTGTGTGTCACTGAGAAGCGGTTCTACTCCTTCCGGAAGCTCAAAATCATCATCCTCATCCTCCTCATAGAGTTTTTTGTCCCGCCGATCCTTCTGACTACTTGTTATAGGGTGAATAAGGGGATCGTAATAGAATGCTGGAAGATCAGGATCCTCAGTCTTTATGTACATGATCATTGGAGTGTGATACACACCAAGCCTTACTTTCCTTGGTCTATTATTATAGAGATGAGGAAATGCGATTCTATACTCTGTACGAAGAGGTGACCGGATGATAAGTTTGTTGATGTCATTGAACTCATTCCAGTCCTCATCTCCCTTTTCCATGTCACGATACAAAGGTTCAAACTTCGGACCTCCTGCAAATGTTCAGCAAACTGAATTAGAAGTGACAGGGCAACCATACCCAACAAGATTCACTCAACATCAATCGTGAAAGTTCAATAAACCCAAACAGCCCATCTTTAAATCATCCAAATACACAGCAGTATTTAAGTGGATGATGTTAATGGTTATTCATTCAAATTAACAAACTATGAGGGTGTCGGGTTTCTTTCTAAGTGTATAAACTTAGTTTCAACAATCAATGTCAAGGTTCAGCATTGAATGAACACAGAACTGAGCAATTAGAATTTTAAAAACATTTTAATGGATGCAAAATGTAGGAGATCGAAAAAAACAACGAACAACATGCATCTTCATGCCCACCAACAACTTTGTAGGTTCCATGTCAACGCTAAAGCACTAAATCAACCCCACTTCCCCAGTGCTAGACCAGAGCAGATGAATGTATATAATATTAACCATTGTATTGCCAACACAACCATCAGCAGAAAGCACCAGAAAAACCTACCTAGAAGACCCATCTACAATTATCTTAAAAACGGCCTCTTTTAATTTCCTTTTTCGGAAAGGTGCACTAAAATCTTGTAAGATCAAGGAAAGTGCATGCCTACGCCTTCATATTTGTGAAGTCTCACGAAAATCACACAGCAACAAAAGCGCACTATCAAAGGAGAAAAGGACGCTGTGAGACAAATCTGGACATACCAGGTATACACATGTTCAACGCCTTTGCTGTGAAAAATGATTCCATGTCAAACAAATAGAAGTAGTTCCTGTCTACTAAGTCGGACAGCAGCTGCCCAGCAAACCGGTAGAGAGTTGCCATAATTGGAAGTGAGAGATGCCATCTCCGGTAACTTGGTCCGTTGATAAGCTTTGTTTTGACAAGAGGCTTATGATCATAGAACCATGTATATACAGCAGAATCCTCTTCTTCATCCAACTCCAATTGGATTGGTTCCAAGGGATCAACATCTAGAACATTATCAGCATAATCCAATGGAGGCTCCTCGTCATCAAAAGGTGGGAACCTCATCCGTTTGAAGTGTCGACGATCTCTCTTTTCTCTTCTCATCATTATCCACATTGTTCCCCATTGAGCCAGATAGATAGGCTCAACAACCCACGGGATTTCATTTACAAAAGTAATTGCTCCAGTAATATGATATAGAACTTTGACATCACGTACCTAAACAATTTTAAAAAACTTGATGTCATTCAGACATTCTCAAACTGCACGAAACATTCTAGAAAGACAGATAAAATGACTTGACTAAACCCAGTATGACAGAAGCATGGTATTCACAGATAAGGAAATGCTAGATGCTCATGTCTTTTACCTGTTCCCAGGGCATAGGCATGTTCTCAAGCAGCTTGTAGACAGCATGTGGAACAAATTTGAGAGCGCCAAGGTAAACACGTTTATCATGACGATATTTCTTAGAGGACATGTCGCCATGATCTCTGCAGATAAAGGACACAAAATGAATGATTACATTCATATATAATACTTTTAAAAGATAACACAACATATAAGCACCAAACACCAGTAAAACATAGTAGCAAACTGATCCAATAATGCAGTAGTCCTGTTTATTGCAGAGCAAAGCATGCCATAGAAATCATCTATAAACCAGGAGAAACTCAGAAATGATACAAGAAGCAGAAAAATTATACAAAAATCAGTAGTGCAAAGAGACGAAATTTTGATGGAATTTTTCCACACACTGTCATCTTTTTGGCCATCCCAACTCATATAAACATACAAAACCTACTAGCTCCTTTTCCACCAACTAGATATAATATCTAAGAAACAATGAAAACCCTTTCGAACAATCTTTGAACGCCAAAGATAGTGCAGTGCTTCTGCTAAATCAGATACGAAGTAACCTTAGACAGTGGGTCCACTACAAGTCTTACACAATAACAAATTCTACAGCAAACAGATGTATAACATCAAACGTGGATTAAAAAAACAACTCATCCGCACACAATACAGCAAATCATAGCAAATTCCACTGCAAGCATTAATCACTTATTACAGCAAATTCTAGGGCACAATCGTACGAAGAGTAACTTGAGCATAAGCAGAAGACAAAGAAATGCTCACCGAATGATCTTCCTGACGTGCTCAGGAGGCATGTCCTCCTTCTGAGTCTCAACAAAACCAAACTTCCTCTTATCGCCATAGCGTTTGGAGTTAAGCTGCATCCACTTCCTGGCCTTCTCCTCCAAGCGAGCTTCGGCATCGGCAGGGGACTGCTCCTGCGGCGGCTGTTGAGGCGGATGCAGCACCGTGTAGGACGGCTGCATCGCCGGAGGAGGCGGAAGCGACGTGCCCGGAGCAGGAGGCGGAGGAAGTGAAGTTCCCGGCGGAAACGGCGGCGGAGGCATCTGATTGTTGTTGGCGTTCCACATGGTTACGAAGATCAGAAGAACCCTAAAATGGAATAGAGATTAGAGATAGAATCCTGGGCCAAATCGAGTAGAAATGTGTGGGATTGGAGGTTGAAGAGAGTGACTGAGAGTCAGAAGTGTAGATATTTTTTGATGTAATTTAGTTTTCCGCTCTCGTCGTGGGAGAGAAGAAAAGAGTAAACCCTAGAAAGCTGGGGGCATCGCGACTAGTAGTATAGATGAAGTGCTTGAAGGCGGTACTAGAGAGAGACCGACCTTTCCGCGGTTGTGAGAAATGAGTAAAATTGAGGAGTACAGTAAGTAGATGAAAGTGCCTGAAGGCGGTAGAGTGAGACCGACCTTTTGCATTTCCGGGAATTACATGTTTCATGGGCTTCGACCCATCGAATTAATTCACCACTGAGGAGTACTATCATGGGCTTGGATTGTTGGATTAATATAATTTTCAGCCCAAAATAAAGTGTCTTTATTTAAAATAGTTAACTATAATTTTTATTTGTGTGTTAGTTTATTTTATACGAAAAATAGTTAACCATATATATGGGGTGTTATAATCACTCTCATCTAAGCGCACAATGTCCTCGTTTTGCCTTAATCCAACCCATAATCTTTGCACTCCTAAGTGACTACCCATGGATCTCCCGTTCACTGCCTTAACCATATATCTGATACCATCTGTAACGCCCCAGCCCCTCCCCGGCCATGGACATTATCGATAACTGCATCTAGGATCGTTGACTGGCCCCACAAATCACCACAAGTATTTCTAGTGTGCTTCGTCCTTGCTCACACGCTGCTTGGGAAAACTTCCCAGGAGATCACCCATCCTGATACTACTCTCAGCCAAACACGCTTAACTGAGGAGTTCTCAACAAGTGAGCTACCATAAAAGAAGGTGCACCTTATTGATATAAGTAGTCATTTCGATCCTCTTAAGCCACACTTAACCATATACCCCGTATTACAATATGCTTTATGGAAATCAAGCTTGAATAAAACTCCTTATTTTTTTTCTTCCTTTTCAGCCAATGCACTACTTTTTTTGCGATGAGCGCACTATCCAAAATTTGTCTTCCAGATATAAAAGCATATTGCTTTTCTCCTATGAGGTCGCTTAGAACAGATTTGAGTCCGTTGCTCAAGATTTTAGCAATTATCTTGTACAAGCTTCATACCATGCTAATTGGTATGTACTCAAAGATGTCCTCTGTTGCCTTCTTTTTGGCATCAAAGTGACCCAAGTTGTATTTATCACTTCTGGGAAAGTGTCATCTTCAAAGAAACTCGGGATGTAGTTGTTGAATTCATCTTTAATGATTGGCCACATACAACTTTTTGATGAGATTCATGTTGAAACCATTGTACCCGGGTGCCTTGGATGGGTTACAGTTGCTTATAGCCTCAAAAACTTCCTCCTTTGTCACTGCTCTTTCCAGCTATTGAGCTTGTTGTGTTTGTAACCTATTCAGATGCAAAACAGATAAATCAAAGCCAAAGAGATTTTGTTGCCTTTTCTGAAATTGTTTGTGAAAATGCTCCCTAATTGCACTTCTGATCATGGCTAGGTCCTCAATAATAACACCCTGGACTTTGATTTTCTGGATTGTATTCGTCCTCCTCCTTATGGTGGCCAAAGTGTGAAAATATTTTGTATTTTTGTCACCTTCCTTCAGAATTTTGCATCTCGTTTTCTGTCTCCAAATTCTCTCCCTTTGTATTTCAAGATTGTGGAACTTAGCTAGCAACACTTGTCTTCAAGTAATATCACATGAGTTGAGGTTCCGTTGCAATCCTAACTCATCAATCTTCCTAATTCAACCTCTACCTGTTTGATCTTCAGGTCCCCCTGTCCATAAACTTCTCAACTCCAAATCTGTAGTGGGCCTTTTATATCCTTAAACTTCTCGTGGATTGGCAAGTTTGTGAGTTGCACCCATTCTTTTTCAAAGATTGTTTTAAAGGCACGATGCTCCAACCATCCATCATTTGTTCTAAAGGGGATCGACCCCCAACTTATTTCTTCTATTTTCATGATTACTAGGAAGTGATCAGAAAGCTTTCTTGGTCTACAAAAAACCTTTATCCCAGGAAAGGTAGGTAGAAGTGAGCAATCTCTCATCATCCTATCAATCTTGCTTGTCGCTTTTGATCTCATGTAGGTGTATGGTTGGGTTGTAGGTATGTCTTGCACTTGAATGTCCTGTAAGAACTCAACAAATTCAATCATGCCTTCTATCATTTGTGTACATCTCCTTCAGTCTTGAGGTATAAGGACCTCATTAAAGTCTCCCATTAGGATTAAAGGGTATTGGCACCCATTCTTCATCATTTTTATCTCCTCCCACCATATTCTCCTCCCTTTAAGGCTTTATGCTCCATATACAAGACACACTGCACATAATATGTCCTCCTTAGTCATCTTTCCCTCATTACAAACCCACCCCTGGCCCTTTAAAATTGTAGGACACTGAAAATCATCTTTCGCCCACAAAATGATGAGACCTCCAGCCTTGCCCTCTGCTACAATAACTACAAATCAACATCCATATTCCCCCAAAGCTGGCGAATCCCCTAGTGGTTAAACTTGTTGTGTTTCATCTCCACTAGTTCCATAATCTGTATCTGTTCTTCACTTATGATGCTTTTGATGGACTTCTTTTTCTCTCCTGATCCAATCTCCCTTACATTCTACGTAGCAATCCTCATGCTGCTCTGATTCTTGTATCACCCTCCTGCTCGTTTTCTTCTTCCTCTTGAACAGATCACCCCCTGACAATTTCACCTTCGAGAATTGCTCTACATTTTTTTTTCTTTTTTACTTTCATGAACCTCGAACACTGACCAACATTGATAGTCTTCCTTGCAATTATCAAACGCATTTGCTCAACTGTCTCGCTATGGTTGTTATCCGAGCCATACCCCTCTTCTACATCAGCTTTTATCGAGGTATCATCATTCTCAGTGCCCTGTTATTTTTCTGATAGTTCTCCTCACAGTTTCCAAGCAAAATGACTAACTAGTCTCCCCTATTTTGACTGCTTACATGTCTTTAATCTTCTGAAGACCCAACATTTTCCAAAGATGCTTGTTGGGCTCCTATATTCATTGAATGTTGCCCCTTGGATATTGGATCATCACCTTGTGGCTGCTCGAGTAACAACTCCTGTGGGTTATCTTCAATTAAAACATTATCATTCCCAAGGTGGTTGTTTTGGGCCCAATCAAACTCATCCCAGTTTTGGATTCCCAATACATCAAATAATCTTATTCTTAATTGATTTGTCTGTTCGCCAAATCTTTTCATCTCCTCAACGAAACCACTTTGAGACGACTGTTGAAAGATTGCATTGGAGCTGTTGTATTCCTTCCTTCGAGCCCCTGATTACTCTTCGTTTCTTGACATGCTATTGTTTACCCCTTTGGTCTTCCATGGCCGCCATTGCAGCCTCAATTGTCTGTTGAACCATCTCCTCATCAACACTCAAATTGTCATGGTTATTTGATTGAGAGGAGTTAAGGATTGTATTTACTTGTGCTTCTGACTCCAGTCCTACAGTATGTTGATGTTTACAAGTCAACTTCATCGCTTCACACGTTGGCATGGACTTTAAGATTATTTCTCTGATGTAAACTTTGAATGAGCAATTCTGGATATATAGCAATACTTCCCGTTCAATCCTGTTAACGACATTAGTCAACACTAATGCATGTGTTGCTTCAAAGTCCTCTATGGAGTTGATACTGTGACTTAATTTTATTAATCTTCCCCATGGTGCTAGGCACTTTTCAAAGTTGTTCCAACTCCATCCATTGGGGGCCGGGGGGGGGGGGAAGGGAGGGTATCCCAATGATATCTAGCCACACTCTTCTCACATCTCTAATCTCATAAATTATCCATTCCCCGATGTCAAAAAATCACTACCTTAATTCCTTTGGGTCTTCTAATGCCTCTTGCATTTGATTTGTTGACGGGAATGTGACAATTGTTTTCAGCCCATTCAGAGTTGTTATCTTAGACACTTTGTCAAAATTTTGTCTGATAATGGATGACAATGAGGCAAGATCCCTTGGTTCCTTGCTAGTGCAGACTAGACCTGGGCATTGAGCGGCCGGGCCGGAAATTTGCGACCCGCTTACTTGAGCCCGGCCCGTCCCGTCCTTCGGTCGAGCGATGTCGGCCGAGCCACGACCGGTTGGCGCGGGCACGTGGTCAACAATCAGGTAACCTGGATTTTTTTTATAACAAAAACCTTGAATACTCCATGCATTTTAGACCTAGGCATTGAGCGGGCTTGGCCGGGTAAGGCGAGCCTGATTTCTGGGTTTTGTTTTTCATATATATCAGCGGGTCGCGCGGGCCAGGCCGGGTCACATACCCTTTCCCCGAGCCCAACCCATCCATTCTTTGGGGCCTGGTCTTTTTGGGTCGGGCCGGGCCGGGCCCCCTTCAAAAAACGTGGCGCTGGCCCGCACCTTTGCGGGTCGGGCCGGGCGGGTCCCCGACCCATTTCCTAGGTCTAGTGCAGACTAAGCTCCTCGACAACCACTCCATGTGCTCCTCATTAACATCTCCTTTTATGCGTCCATGGCTCCACTCTTCCTCATGCTCCCCACTGTCTCTTTCAACCATTTGTCTTTTCTCTTTTCGGACCCATTCTTTTACGGTTTTCCCTGTTCTTCTGGCCCATTTCACTCGAATCCTGCAACCCCTCACAATCCTTTGGTTCATTAGATTGATGCACCAATACTCGTCTTATTTCCGCCATAGATGAACAAAGCCAAAGCTCGTCCGCTGTCAGTTCTCAGCGGGATATAAGTTTCCCTAGCACTAGTTACCCTTTCAAAGATGCTTTTGAGGCCATGTTTATCAAGGTTCCTTGGTAGGTTCCCAAAAAAGATTGAGAAACCAACCCTTTTTTCCACCCTGCTTCTGACCCAATCTCCCTCTCTAACTCCCTCCCTCCCTCTCTCTAGAAGAGTTGTTGATGCTTGTTTGCCTTTGTCTAGAAGGCTAGTAGAGAATATGTTTGTTTAAGATTAGTGATTCAACACATACAAGAAACTTTTGGTTTATCCTTAAGAAAGGAAATTCAAACAATTTTATATGAGGATAATGTTTCTTGTGTAGCACAATTGAAAGCATGATACATTAGAAGTGATAGAACATAGCACATCTCGCCGAAGTCCTTTTCACTCATGATCTTGAAAAGAATAGTGAGATCAATGTTCAATAAATTTGTTCTAGTGAAAATTTGGCGGACTTATTTACCAAGTCTCTTCCAATTGCAACTTTTGAGAAGTTAGTCAGTAAAATCGGATTGTATCGTCTCAGAGATATTTGGTGATGTTCACATGAATGGGAGTTTATACGCGCTACACTTTTTCCCTTATCTGAGGTTTGGTCACATTGGATTTTTCTTGGAATGGTTTTTAATGAGGTAACATGTGATGGTGTATCATGAATTATGTACTCTTTTTCTTTAACTGGATGTTTCCCGCAGGGTTTTTCATATATATTTAGGAGGGAGTGTTATGAAATATTATAGTATAAATATCCATTTTACATGTGCATATATTAGGATAGTTTATATTATCGTAGAGTTAACATGCCTTGAATGCCAAGTATGTTTTTTCTATATACTAGTCTTGCCAGCGCGTGCGGACCTGACAATCATAGTGGTTAATTATATGTACAAAATATGTGTGAATCTAATAATCATAACTGTTGATTACATGCATTATGCATAACATATTCTTCTTATTGCTCTCAAACAAAAAAAATACATTCCTCTTGAACCCAAAAAATACATTAGACTTGAAATTAAAAAAAAATGCTGTTGTAGCCTTGTAAGCATTAGGAATAAACCATTCCAATTTAGTCTGCACAAGGGAGGAAAAAAAAAGTGAAAACTATAACTTTTAAAATAAACCAAGAGTATGTGATCAAGCACTAAAGTATGTTATACTTATAAATCAAAATAGAATCATTCAGAGCCATGGAGTTTGCTCCACTCTAATTCCCACTTTCACATTTGACCTTAATAAATAGACTTTATCATACCCACCAAAACTAACAAACGATCTAAACAATACCATAAACCTCCAAGAATTGCATTCGAGCTTTATAAATAACCTAGCAATACATACAACAAACAATTGTGCAGGAACCTGACTCTGTAAAATTTAGACTTGAATCTGAAATAACAACAAAAGCAAGATCTACAAAAACCACATGGCTACTTTGAACACAAAGCAAGCATACTGAAACCCAATCAAATCCCCCCATCTCTAATCAAACTAAGCAATAATTAATAGGGGAGCAAAAATATAGCGAGATTGCCAGATTAAACATAGTGGGAAAGACCAAATCTTGTCCAAATCCTACCAAATGACAAACAATCACAGAAAATAAACAACAAATTCTATACCAAAAAAAGTAAAACAAAAAATCAGGGCCTAGCATTTGCATATTCTGTTTGGCAAGTGTGTATGTGAGTTCCTTTTGGGAATGTTTTGCGCCTTTGTAAGGCTAATCAAAAAGTCTGCTCTATTATTAGAATTAATCTCATTGACATGCTCTACAGTAAAATCCTTCGCCTTTTGTGATACAACACAAATATTATGATAGAAAATGATTAGTACCTTGTAATTTGATTTTCCAAAGTGAGGAAAAAAACATCTCTTCTGCAAATTGAGTAACACATTCTTCGAACTGACCCCAAACATCAATTAATTCAAATCAATAATCTAATATCCTAACTTCAATACGATCTCTTGGCCATATGGCCAGACACATCACAATATTTTGAGTTTCAAACACAATACAACTATCATTGTCATCGTCCTATCAGACTTTCTCCTTTTCCTTTTGTTTAATGAAATTAATTAGTATTCTATCACCCCTAATTACATAGCATGATCAATATCTGACTTCATAATCATAAAAGGAAGAGGGAAAAAAGGTTGAATATGATGGACAACTCTATACAAAAACTACAAGGGAAAAAAATTAAACAAAGCACAGAGCACATAATTGAAAAGAAATCATCCTATTTATCTTCTACTAAACCCAGTACCCAGATAATGAAACTGAGAAATATAAGGACCATTTATCAGAAAGAAGGATTAGTACTATCAAGAAACTGACTATGCCAGCCGCTTAAGTTCGAAATTATAGATGTTCAGAAAGACCAACCAGAAAGCATTCAAAGAGAAAATGGTGTTCATTTTACTCACTGGCTGCATCCGGATTTTGGAATTCAGAAAAAGTACTGCCGTCATAAAAATTGTCCTCATAAAAATTTGGAGAGAAATATATTGTTATATAGCTAACAACAATTGACTGATCTGAATAAATGAATCACCTGACTTAACAAATTAAACCAAGCCCATAAAGATTTAGCCCCCATATCACAATAAAAATCGAGAATTGAGGTGACATGCAACAACAAAGAACAAAAACTTTCAAATTCAATTATTTGCATTCTCACAAATGAAACTCTGAATTAATTGATCTTTTAAAGTTGAGATTTCAAGAATTACATTAACCAGACATAATTCCCAACAAAGTATGCAGAAATTCTCATGCATAAAAAAGGATCCGGCTGATTTCAGGTTTAATAATAGCAAAGTGAAGGCAACTAAATGAGAGGGGAAAAAAATACCTTTAATTTTCAAAGGATTCACAGAAAATTGTAGCACTAAGAAAAAACAAGCATTAAAAATACAAGCCCTGTTGAAAAAATTAGAAAGGTAAGATAAGTTACCTGTAGAAGAATACTTTGTCACAAAGACAACTAAAATCTTGCAAAAGAACCTGCAAGTAAAATAGTATCAGACATGATCCACTTTTCTACACATATGTGAATTAATCGCCTGTGTACAAAAGTAATGCATCATGTTGAAATCTAGTTCTCAAACATGAAAAGCTAATGATTTCTGATTGGTTTAACTTGGATGTACGGTGTCAGGAAAATTGCTTATAAATAACCCATATAAGCCCATGGCAAATATCAACATGACTGTTCCCGCAAGGTAAACATCTGCCATGGACAAAATTCCACAAAAGATCACTATCAAATCGAGAGTCATGCTCATGTTTGCGACTCTATTCTTTTCCTTCTCCATTTTCTTATTCCATCTTCTTTATTGTAATTAATAAGGAAAAATGAAGTCTAACGGACTGACATTTACACTTTGCAGTTATTTTTCATCAATTAAGCAAAAGAGTGAAGGATTCACCAATAGGTTCAACTAATTGGAGAACCATCTGTCCAGTGTGGACTCCTTTGAGACATGTTGTGCGGTAAGTTTTGTATGCATCAACAATGTAAACACATCCCTGCCGAAACAAAAAGCTGCATGATCAGATTTGATTCAAATTACTGACCAAGGGATCCATTATTGAAGGATTGTGAATGCACATAAAACGAGAGTAATACTCCAGACACTTCTGACATAAATGTGGATACCACTCAGTGCTATATTTCAAACCAAAACATGCAAAAAAAATTGGAAGATAAAGTGAAGGTACCTTGTCAATATGGACAACAGATAGAGGACTACAGAAAGGTTTGGTAAAATACTATCAAAGATACAGTGATTATGACAGAAAATTACATTTAAGAAGCAAAGAATCGAGCCAGCCAATAAGCCTCCGATCGCAAGAAGAGCCAAGAAGCGAAAGTCATAGATAACCTACAGAAGAAACATACAGAGAATTAGAACAGAGAACTGCAATGAAGTAAACTTGATAAATGTGGTCCTTTGCAAAACTGTCATGTATAAAACATCAATTTAACTTCCCCACTGGGATAACACGTTGGAAGACATCATTTGTGATAACATTTTGAAATCGAAGAGCACCACAGTAGTCTCTAACTACAAGCATGAGAAATAGAATTTCTTCTTTATAACCCTCCTAATTCTTGTTGTTTTGCACAATATCCTCCTCTAAGTCCCAGTACAAGGAGACATACCTCCAGTTGGCTTTAAATTCCAAACATCTCCATCAAAATAGACAAACTTTTCATACACCTTTTACTGCTCCCATACACCACCTCCTCAAAGTAGGAAACTTGACAAAGTTCACTTTTTTTTTTTTGAATCACATTTAAGTTCACTTAAACACCATAAATACTTTCATTAGCACCAAAACATGCAGGATTCTACACCCCAACAAATCCCTCCTTTCCCCCTAATAAAAAACAAAAAAGAAAAGACAAGAAATTAATCAAATTCGACATGAAAAGAAAGTCATCAGAAACCACACATGAATCCTTAGAAATTACAAGAAGCAAGAAAAGAAAGTCATAATGTTAAACGTTTGTTGGTTCACAACTTGCATCTAGTATGAGAATTGACTCAAAATTAATCTCATTAACCACAAACATGTCCACCCATCCAAATCCCTCAATTAGCCAGAAACTCGGTCATTCTCATAATCATGCAATAAGGACAAGGAAATATACCCAATCAAGAATTAATTAAAGCACAATCAAACGACACTTGAGAATAACAAAAGTCCCATGATTGTGACAGAATCAACAACAACAGTGGCAGAAATTTGATATGCATGAACAAAATAAGCAACAAAGACCATATATCGTACCTGGATTGCGAAATCTGATATGTTGAGCTCTTATTGTGGTAGGAGAGATGAGCATCCAGTTTCTAACTTTATTCTATATCCCAACAATCGGCATGCAGATTAAAATTGATGTACCAACACTAATCATGTGAGAAAATTTGCTCAATTGGTCTGCAAATTTCAATCTAACTGAAGGTTCAAACTTCAAACGACAAATTTATCGAATCAAACCCTAGGTTTAAATTCAAAATATTTTTAATTAAATTCACTAAATCGTGGACTATACCCTAGATGGGAGGAGTTGGATGATAAGATGACATGGAGCCAGCTGTTGCTACTGCACTTGTATTTCCATTGTTAGGGTTTGAGATTGAGGGGGAGATGAGCAGGTGAGATTGAACGAAGACATGAGGAGAGCGAAGACAATAGCAGGAAGAAGGAGAGCAGGAGCAGGTGAGAGGGTGAGAATTGAGAAATGTTGGTTTAGGGTTTAATGTGACCAAATAGAAGAGTCTCGGATATTGAACAAAACATGGGCATGGAAGAAAATTTGTATTTGTGACAAGGGCATATACGAAATTTAACATTTGGGACACAGTTTGGTTTAGTTGCTTTTAATGCCGTTTTGATATGATATATATCCCATTTTTATGATTAATGAAGATATATCATTTTTCTTCTCAATTCTTTTATCTTATTATTTCTTCTCTTCCAATCTCTTTTCTTCTAAGTTGTCACAATTATAATTCAAATTATAACACTTTTTGTATGGAAATAACTTTCTGGGGTTTTATACTAAATGATTAATCTAAAATTATAACACTGTTTGTACATTCTTAATTATTTATAACCTCTTCAATGATATTAGTTATCACAATTTATTACTTGTATCTCAAATATAATATTTTCTATGATTACAAACCTACCATGCTAAGCGATAAATAATCAAACTTCATTACTTAGCATTAAGATCAAAATATTAAACAGTGTAAGAGCTGATTTTTAAAATTTTAAAATAATTATCCCCTAGAAGTGATTACCATAAAAAAAAGTTACTTGAATATCTTTTTGGAAAATATAAGGGTCTAATAATTATTTTAAGAAAAGGAAGGTATTTGAAGATCTCTCTTGTTCGTAACTTAGATAGTTGAAAAAGTTAATTTTTTCAAAATTAACTAAAGTAAAATGTCTCATCTCATATACTCTTTTTTATGGATTAGTAGATAGCGAACAATTTCTAGATTTTGGGTCAATTGGAAACATTCTCTCTAAATTGTAAAATTCAGGTTACGAATGCTACATCTAAGCCTTTCACACCCGGCTTGATTGGGATTTCAAAGTATTGGTTTGGTTTGGTTTGAACAAAATTTAAAAAAGAGACTAAAAAACACTAAATAAGGGTAACATAAAACTCTTACAAATAAAGAGACTATTTTTATTGGTGTTAGAGCACCCGCAATGGTGAGTTTGAGTTTGACTAATTGCATGACGTGGAATCTGTGGACCCCTATAAAAGAGTCAAAATTTAACATTTTATTTAGCTAGCTTTCCAATGGTGAGAATGAGTTTGACTCATATTAATTTAAAAAAGTAAATAGGTCCCACTTAAGAATATAATTAATTTGGTTATATTGATAAAAAATGAGGTGGAGGAGGAAAGAGAAAAAAATATGATTAAAATACTAATATTTTAAACTCGCTTTCAAACTCGTCTCGCGAGACTGAAAGCGAGATTCTCACTAGATGAGTCTCATTCTCACCACTGAAATGTCCTACACGACCTCATTCTGTTCTCGTTTCATGCCACGTCAGCAGTGAGTCGAATTAAAACTCACCATTGCAGATGCTCTTAACATAATATCAAACTAAAATTGGAATAGTAATAATCAAATTAGGACTTATAATCAACAATAAGGATCGATAGTAGCCCCTCCAAAAGTGGATGTTAATTGTTTAGGTATTTTTAAGAGAAAATAGGAAGAGGAGGCTAACTATGTAGTCAAAACTCCTTTCATGCTTTTTGACAGTAAATAGTTACACATACAGAATACAGTGTAAATTATTCTGTGATTCCAACAAATAATATATAATGCAGAAAAAGGAAAGTATACAGAAGTAAAAATTTGAAGGTAACAGAAGCACGGTCCCTAAGATGAGTGTGAAATGGAAATTAGACGGTGAGGATGCCAGCATATGAGGGGGGTGGGCTAAAATTCAAAACCCTATAAATACAGGAATATATGGACCCCCAAACAGCCTCTTGTTACGCCTCCGGGTCCAATTTTAGGGTTTCTGTTCTCGGAGGTAAAGCCCATTAACAACAAACCCCTTCTTCTTCCTCTTCCTCTTCCTCTGTATCCTTAAACCCTAATAAAACTCGGATAACACGGATCCTCTCTCACTGTAAGAATCACTTCTTCCATTTCTTCTTCCATTTCTTCTTCCTCCATGTGTTCTCGTCGACTTACAAATTGCAGTCTTTAATCTATTGATTGAACTCTTTATCTGTTTCGTTTTTGTTTGTTTGTTTTTTCGGCTGTGGGTGTGGAGTATTTGATGTTTTATCGTCTTCAAGGTTACTAATTATGGGTTCTTGGTTTTGTACTGTGATGCCGATTTTGGTTCATTGTTTTTCGCTTTAAATTTTCCAACTTGTTCCTGCAATGTCTATCGCAATTTGCTTACCTTTTCTCTGTGGAGTGGCTTCATAATTAACGTTAAGAACCCATAAATAAGCTATTAATATTTGTTTCGCTTTAACTTTTTCCATCTTGTTCCTGCAATGTCTATCGCAACTTGTTGGATGTTGTGCTGAACCAGTGTCATGCTTCTAAGTTTTACTTGGGTTTTGTCTCGCCTAGATTGCTATGACAAACGTTGGATTATTTATGATGCGTTCTCTTTTGTTACGCTGGACATGAAAATTTAGGTGTGTTATGGAATAGTGGACTGTGGGTCTTAAGTAAATTCCAATGTTATCTGCTCAAGTGATTGTTTTTTCCGTGATCAAATATATGGCTGGACAAGTTTGATTGTGGTTTTTATAGGATTTGACCCAGTAAGGTTGTATGACTGGTATCATTCAGATGATGTGGCACTTTGATTTTTGATGCTAAAGCTTGGCTAATTTGCAGATGAATGCTGTTATTGAAAACGGAATAGTGGCTGTAGATAATAATAATTTGGTGACTCCTGAGGTGCAGCCGAATAAGCGGCGGAGAAAGAAGTCGATTGTATGGGAGTACTTCACTATTGAACCTGTGAGTGCCGGTTGTAGCAGGGCCTGTTGTAAACAGTGCAAGAAGACGTTTGCTTATATTTCTGGTTCAAAGCAGGCGGGGACCAGCCATCTCAAACGGCACATAGCTTTGGGGATATGTCCTGTCAACCGCCTCAACCAAGAGAACACTCAGCTTATTCCTTACAGCCCAGGCACCCAGAATGGTGCTGTTACAGCTCCTCCAAGGAAGCGCTGCAGGGCATCCCCTGGGTCAGTCGCTATTGCATTCGATCAAGATCATTGCATTCATGAGATGGCTAGAATGATTATACTTCATGAGTATCCAACCAACCTGGTTGATCAACCGGGTTTTGTCAGTTTTGCTCAGACTCTTCAACCCAACTTTCCCATGGTGAGTTTTGATTCTGTTCACCGCGAAATTGTTGGTATCTACCGGAGTGAGAAGCAAATGCTTGCAAATCTTCTTGCTGAAATCCCTGGGCGTGTCAGTCTCACCATGGATCTCTGGACCTCAGATCAAACTGTGGGTTATGCTATTTTAACTGGGCATTTCATTGATGGTGATTGGAGATTGCAACACCGGGTTCTCAAATTTGCCCAAGTGCCCTTTCCGGATTCTGAGGTTGCTTTCAATCATGCTGTTGATTCATGTCTGTCTGATTGGAATCTGGAAAGCAAGCTGTTTGCACTTACCCTTGATCACTCGTTTGCTAGTGAAAGTGTTGTTGGGAACCTTAGAGGGTTACTTTCCTTGCAGAATCCTCACATGCTGAATGGCCAATTTTTAATTGTGGACTGCTATGCTCGTGTCTTGAGTCGAATTGCTCAGGAGGCCCTAGGTGCAATGAGAGAGGCTGTTGTTAGAGTCCGTAACAGTGTCAAGTACGTGAAAGCCTCAGAATCTCGTGAAAAGAAGTTCAATCAGCTGAGACAACAACTTCAAGTCCCTTGCACCAAGAGCTTAGCAATTGATAACCTAAGAAGGTGGGATTCCACATATGAGATGTTGTCAACAGCATGTGAATTGAAGGAGGTATTTTCATGTCTAGATACTTCAGAGCCTGATTTCAAGGAAGCTCCGACCATGCAGGAGTGGAAGTGTGTCGAGATCCTTTGTGCCTATTTGAAAATCTTGTTTGATGCAGCTAACATTCTAACATCTGAAACTTATCCCACGTCGGATGCATTCTTTCATCAAGTCTATAGGGTTGAAGTTGAGCTGATTCATGGAACACTGAGTGAGGATTTCTTGATCAGCAACTTTGTCAATCCTTTGTATGGAATGTTTGATGGATACTGGAGGAACTCGTGTGTGGTCCTCGGGATGGCAGTGGCTATGGACCCAAGATACAAGTTAAAGCTTATACAATTCAGTTTCGCCAAGATATTTGGGGAAGAAGCTGATATGTGGGTAAGGTGTGTTGCTGAAGGCATACACGAGCTCTATTTTGAATACATAGCACAGACTCTCCCTTTGCCGTCTATTCATGTTGAGCAAAGGCATGAGGGATTTGTTAAAGCAGAGGCACATCTAGATGAAGCCACCATGCCACCTGCTGATGGGCTCACAGATTTTGATGTATATGTGTCTGAAATTTCAGGTCAGCACGAAACAAAGTCAGAACTAGATCAGTACCTGGACGAGTCCCTCTTACCCAGAGGATCAGAAGATTTTGATGTTGTTGAGTGGTGGAAACTGAACAGAATCAAATATCCAACCCTCTCAAAGATGGCAGCTGATATACTGTCAATACCCATGGCTACGGTTTCTGGTGATTCCGTGTTTGATACAGTGAGTAAGAAGTTGGATAGTTATCGGTCTTCATTAAGGCCTGCAACATTAGAGGCCCTCTTTTGTGCAAACAACTGGTTGCGATATGGAGTGCATCAGAAAACATCAGCGTTTGATTTTTCCACAGCGTTTGTAAAGAAGGAAAATCAAATAGGTGCTTGATTTTTCGGTTTCTTGGTTTTGTGGAGATGCATGGAAACATGGGGGCGCAAGCCAGATCAGTCCATGTGAAATTACAAGGCTTTGCTGCAACATAGGTAGCTTTCACCTGCTGCTGCTGATTCTTTTTGTTATCTAAACATAGCGATATACATGGCACAAATGGGAGGCTTTTTGTATTTTGTTCATTCTTTTTAGGTCAATAGGTTCCTTTTGTTGACATAGCCAGTTTTGATGATGTAAATTAGCATTTTTAAGAAATCAAGGATGGGTATTACTTTGAGCACCTATCTGTTACTGTCCAAGTTAAAATGTGACACGAAAGTGCTCAAAGATCAAACAAAATATCTGTTAAGATCCGGTTACTAACTAATACACCTTGCATCTGCATGGGCTTAACAGAGCTAAGAAAACTCCTACTACATTATTAGATATTAAGTTGGAGGATACCTATTATTTTCACACAAAAAATAGTATAAACATTAGACTCAAATACTTCTTGAGCTAGTTAAAGAACAAGGAGAGCTACTCCAATCTTATTCGGCAAGTATGGTTTCCCCCAACTTATAGTTTGCTTTAATAAGAGTTTCTGTAATGCTACTTATGGGCCCCCTCTTTATTACACAAACAGTTTTCAAGCCAAATGTGTGCTTACCTCTACTGATTTCTGTGTGTCCATGCTTGAGTGTTCCACGCTCTACCGAAGTCCCAAAACTTCGTCTGTCATTGCTGCTGACATGATCTTAAATCAATACCAATTTGATACATATGGTCATCTTTTACCGCAAGTCATCCGTTTTTAATATGTTGTAGTAATTGCAAATTTCAATATAATAGATTGTAGACTCGTAGTAGTAAAAACCTATCAATTCAGGTGGGCGGGTTCAATATGTGTCGATTTTGGGCTTATTATGTTTTTGGTTTGGAAATTTTGGATCTCACCTTAAACTTTCAGGTGGGTTCCGGTCGATTTTTGGGTCAGTCAAATTCTGCCTACTCTTCAAACTATCATATATTGCATTGTGGTATTATAAACTATCGTTTTGCTCCGAGCAACTAGGATTCAATAGTTCAAGTTAATGTGATATGGTTCTAAAATTCGGCTTACCATTATCCCATCCGTATAATTCAGCTTACTAAAATCCAATTTTTTTAACTTTTGATAATTATAAGGTGACTAGTTCAGGAATAAGACCCTGTTCTTTTGTGCGGTGCAATACGATACCACTCAATATTCTTCCAAATTTTACCATACCATACCACATTTACCACCACAATCATTATAAATATATCTCCCCACTTTTCTCTTTCTTTACTTTTCTCTTCTACTTTTTACATTCTCTCCTCAACTAGTGCATTAATCACATACCTTACTACACTTTTCACAATTTCACCACATTGCACCAACCACACAAAATAACAAAACCTTAACTCTACATATAAATTGTCACCTGTCACTAACATGAATTAGTCGTTATATAATATATATTAGTGTTTAAATGAAAAAAAATCATCAGAAAAAATAAACTATTGCTATTCCAAGACATAAATTGTCACCTAAGTTATCTATTTCCATTAAAAAAGATTTCTTTTATCAACCACGTCAGACAATAATTTGTGAAACTGACTAAAAATTGCGCTTAATTCTCACACAAATTGTTGTCAATTCTTTTCAACTGTTTTTCATCCTATAGCATAATTACAAAGCTTGATAGTATAGTATATCATACATGCTTTTCCACTGTAAGACGGACTTTATTCAAAGACTCTAAAAATGCTTGCCAAGCCACCATATAATGATCCTTTGAACTCATTCCCTTTTCAACAACTTGCATTGCTTGCTTGTGCAAGTGCTCGTGCCATTGAATAGGGTTCGAAATATCAATGGCATTCAACCCAACATCTGGGACGTACAAACGCTTGCAGTCCTTCCTCCATCTGGGTAAAATATAGGACAATTGTATCTCCTCAACTCCATTGTGGTTGAACACACTCAATGCATGCCTGCATAGATACCCATTGAGGTAAAACATGCCGCAAGTACATCGTATCTCCATTGATGCTTTATCATACATCACCTCTAAGTTCTTGAATTCCTTTGTTCCACCGACTTCACGCTCTTTCACTATGTAAGTGACGACAAGCCCGTTTGCGTGAACTTGGTTTATGCTGAGACAAAAGGGCATCATCTCAACTTCTGTTTGGAATCTTTCAAATATCCCTTTGGTGTAGAGTTTGGAGAGCTGTAGCTCATAGTAGCATCTTGTTCGTAACAGGGGATTTGATTCTCTGCACTCAATGTCCTGATGGGCTTCCTCTTGGTTCTTCTTTTGCATGGTCACATCGTACATGTCAAGGAATTCCCTGATCGAAGTGTGTTCATGGACCGGAAAAAAGGGAATCAGTGGCTCCCCTGATCGAACAGAAAAAAGCCCTGCAAGAAATGCGTCCTTGAGGTAAACCGGCGCCCATTTTTCTCGGTCTTCATACCATAATCGAAGCCACTCATGATCCTTGATCCCAAACTGCTGTAACATATTTTCCCAACAAGTTTCAAACTCATCGAGTTTCAGAGAACCATAGACTGTTCTGTTCAGGGCTGACTGAAATGCTTCAGAATCCGGCACTGGCCCCAAGTTGAGAAGGATACTCCGCATCACGTTCGGCAAGTAAAAACGATGGTGGGCCCGGGGAAACACGTCAGAGACTGCACTTTGCATGGCATTGCATCGATCTGTGACAATGGTTTGGGGTGGACGGCCTGACATACATGTAAGCCATGCTCTTAACAGCCACACATAGGTTTCCACAGAGTCATCTGCAACGAGAGCACAACCCAGCAAAATGGACTGCCCATGGTGATTTATTCCCACAAAAGCCACTAGCGGGACTTGATGTTTGTTTGACAAGCATGTTATGTCAATAGCCACAACATCACCAAAGTACCTATATGCAGCCCTCGACCTCGAATCCATCCAGAACACATTCCTCAACTGAAATTCGTCATTCAAATCCATTATGTAAAAGAAATTTGGACTCGTCAGCTGTTTCTGGCAAAAATAACTGCGCATGGCTTGTGCATCTCCAGGCTTAAGTTTCAAATTCCTCCTAGTCTGGATATGATCATCACGTTCATTCTCTCTGGAGTTGAAGCTCCGAGAACTGGTAGAATCAACAGGAGGAGTGAGGTATAACTTAATCGTTTGCACTTCCACATCAAGAGCTAGCTCGGACTTTCTTTTTGCCCCGATTTCCATTTTCTTGTGGGACTTGGCGTTCTGGACTCTCGTGGGATCAAACATATGGTTATGGTCAAGCTTAACTTCATCCACTCTCCATCTGTTGGATTCCACCAACCTCAATCTGATCATTGCTAGACAGCCGGTCCTAGTTTCTTTCCTCCGGTTAGTTGCTTCCTTGAAAGTCTTGAAACCCTCACAGTTGCAGCAGAGAACGGCACCGCGCTTTTCTTTGCTGTTTCTTTTTGTCCAAGAAGATTTCACCCTGATCGCAAAACCCAGTTCCTTTGCGTAACAGTTATAGTAGTTATAAGCATCATCATAAGACTCAAACTCCATGCCCACCACTGGTGGGGGGTAATACTTCTCTAGAGTACCAAAACTGTCTTCATCATTGATAATTGACATATTGTTCCCTAGGTTGTTCTCCCGGTCAATGCTACTGATATCAAGTGCATGCAAATCGGGATTTTCTGTGTGATTATCCTTCAACTCAAGCAAGGATTTATTCCCATGGATTTCACCTTCAAGCTCAAGCATTGGCTCGCTCCCGTCGTGTCCACTGCCCTCAATGGTAAAGAATTGCTCGCTCTCATTTTCACGGTCATTGCCCTCAATTCTAAATCTGTGCTGACAGTTGCTCTCGTGCTCATTCTCGATTTCAAACAACGCCTCTTCATCATCGTCTCCGTCTTCAACTTCTTCGATCAAATCATCACTATTAAGAGAATCTTCACCCCTCTGAAAATACAAAGGAAAGATCAGATACAATTCTTTGGACAATCACTCATTTCTTCATATTAGATAACTGGTGAAACCTGAATGAACGCGCACTATTTTATTGCATGCCTACCTGACTGAACCCAGGAGGAAGAAACACGAATGTGTAAGGAGATCGATCACACTTAAGTCCTTATTCCTTACAATCATAATAACCTTAAAACAATTTCAGAAGTAGAGAATGCTTTTTCAAGCTGGAAATGCCCTGTCTAGTTTTTCTAATACTTCCCTACAAATGCTCTAAATCTTTGCAGTTCAAGGGACACACACAAATCACAACCAAAACCCTCGTCAGTTGTCATGGCATCGCTCTTAGATAAAAACTTTGCCAACTTCTTAGTCAACTGATAGTCATTAGCTACTCATTTTTCTGACTGAACATGAGTGCATTTTCATCCGTTTAAAATCATATAGCTCCAATGACAACACTAAATTAATCATTTTATGATTTGCAATTCAAAATTCATTCTTACTCCAATTTCGAAAATTAAAACCTGAAACTGCCCATTACTAACTGACTTCTATCATTATAGCGAAACAGTTACCCATAGAAGTAACAAAATTAGAACCCTAATCAAAATGGAATACTAATTGGTTAACTATTGGAGGTTGTAAGAACACAAATTGCATATGGGTGTTCGGTATTAAACCTAAAATTGGAATTGGGTGATTGAATTGTGAGCTGATACTGTATTTGAGAAGAGTTTTATAGGTTTCTTTTCATTTGGTTCTTGTTTTCCCTTGTTTGTGACTTGTGAGAGAGAGAGAGAGAGAGCGAGAGAGAGAGACATACTGAGATGTGAAGATGTTGGGAGTTTAATAAGGAAGAGTCAGCCGGTGACAGCACGCTATCGTCCGTCATGGTGACACTCACGCACAACCTGCAAACACCAACTTCTTCCGTCAAAGTCTGATATGTTAGCCTTCACCCCCTTTTCCTGCCCAAACCTTACCAATAGTCCAATACCATCATTTTTGTTTTTGCATTTTGCCCCCTTTGGATTTTTCTATTTCTTCAATTGGTCCTCTTTCGACCTTGCACACCATGTCCCCAACACATTATCTGTAATAACCCGTCCCAAAATCACGATTAATTAAATACTAATTACTGTAATTATCTAAATTACGTATAAATTTTTCGCGTTTACTTTTAATTATTTATTTTATCGATTATCTCAGTGCCGTGCAGGAGATGACAAAGGGTATTAAGTTACGGGTTCATAAACCTTTAATTCACTTTAATTACCCGTTAAGTTAATTTATATCGGGTTTTACCGTTTACGTTATTTCTTTAACCGAAAGGGGTTTAATTATTTTACTTCTCAACGTTTATATTTTATTATCCAAACCTTAATTTATTTTATTTTAGATTATGTTTATTTTATTTTAGTACAAGTAATATTTATGTTCCATTCATTTAATTTTATTAGTTCAAGTTCTATTTTATTTTAACCCAATTGTTACCAATTAATTTTATTTAGTGCAAACTAATTTTATTAAACTAGTATTTGTTTACAATTTATTTTACTTAATCAAAATTCAGATTTGTTAAGTATTAGTTAGTGTTTTAATTAAGTGGAGGGAAAATATACTATTAATGGGTATTAGTAAACTCATTTCCTCATTCTAATTTCTCAAACACACTTCACTTTCTCTCTCTACCTCCTCCTCCTCTCTCTCGCCCCCACCACAATGACCACACGGCCATTTTTTCCGACCACCGGAGCTACCGCCGCCACCTCTCGCCGCCACCACCTCCTTCCTCCTCTCTTGTGTTTTCATCAAATTTTAACCCCAAGGGTAATCTCTCAAACCCCCAAATTCAATTCTTTTAGACCCTAATCTGAGTTTTATGTTTTATATGTGTAATTCTTGTAAATTCTACCTCTTTTACTCTCTTTAATCATGAATTCAAAGTTATGATTGTATTAGTCAAGTTAGGGTTTGAGTTTAGAGTATGTGCATGTGAAATTTGAGGTGTTCTTGAGGTTTTCTTGATGATTTCTTAATGGATGATGATTTAATCTTAATGCATGTGAGTTTCTTGATGAAATTCTGAGTATTAAGGGTTGTTTATAAAAGTTAAGTTTGATGTTTAAGTGTTGTTATGTTTAATTTGGGTGAATTGATGACATTTTGGTGAAAGAGTGCTAAATTAAGTTGTATATGAAAGAATGCATGTTGAATCCATGGATGCATGTGAAATTTAAGATCTTTGATGAGCTAAGTTGTGAAGGTTTAATTCTGGAAATATGGTAGATAATAGCTAAAATGAAGTTTGGTAAGGAATTAGTATGAATTAAGAGCTTTAAAACATCATTAGAGTTGAGTTTAAGTGCAAGAAAGATTCTGCTCAATTTCTGGAAAATTACAGAGACTTGAAAGTTGGATTTTTACCCAGATTTTTACTCCATGAGATAGCCCAAAGTGATAGCTAACCATAGGCTTTGGAATTTCTAAATTCCGACTTGTATAGGCCGAGATATAGCCAAAACCGTAACATTGCGTTTCGGAATACGTTTTTGGAGTCAGTATCTTGAGGGCTGTTTTTCGTCCCTTTGGAGACCTTTTTAGTTTTTGTGGTAAACATGAAAGTTTTAGGTAAACTTGCAAGCTTTCCGGAAAGGTATGGTTTGTATTTATTCGATGTTGGGAGTGTGAGATATGAGCCCGGGAAGAAGGGCTGTCTACTTGAAGTTTCTGCCCAGTTTACTCTTTATAAAATTCCATTTCTAAGGCCCTAAACCAAGCCAATAGGGAACTTTAAGCATTGATAAGTCATGGTTATATGTTATAATCTTATGTTAAAGTCGTAAGGGTGAAAAGTATGGTTTTAGAAGCCTAAATATGTCCTAAGGCCATTTAGCCAAGAGTGGTGATTTAAACACAAGTTATATATATCTCCCAATGAGTGTTAGCTTAAGAGTTCAATATCTTTGAGTTGGTCAAGGTTTTATCTAGCTAATGACTTCCAAGTTCTAAATAGCTCTCAAGTTAAGTTCCTCTAAGTTCTCAACTCAAATTTATTTCTCAAACTCCATAATTCATTCTTCTTTCATCAACCGTGTCATCGACATCGTTTTTCTCTAAATAAGTCTAGAGGAACCCTTTTAATTTCATATTCACCTCCAATCTTTGGTTCCTATACTTCATTAATCTAAGCTATCTTTCCAAGGTCCAAGTGCCCTTCTTTGATTTCACCTTTCTACATCAATTTCTCTATGTAATTTCATTCCGGAATTCCTAAATTATTCTATCTTAGCTTCTGTCCGGGCCCATTTTGGAGCCCTTCCTCTCTTTTTTAGCCTCTGGTTCTGTTGACAAAGTTGTAGGTTATGATTTTCCCTATTCCGAGATGTACTCGTTTGCCTCATTCCGGTTTTTCTAGCTCAAGTTATGCTATAAACTTTATTTTTATAAAACCTGAATTTTCTCTCTAAGTTATTTTCTTTTATAAATTCTCAAGTTACTAAGTATTTGAAGTTAGCTAAGAACCTCTTCGGTTCTTCATTTTCACTTATTCTTATCCTAGTTGTCAAGTCGCCCAAGCCATCTCAGAACCGAGATGCACCACCTAAGCTCGCGTCATCTCAAGGTACGTAAATTGTCCAACCTTTACCGCCTTAGCGCGTTCATGATTCATGTATTATCAAGTTTTATGCTTTATGTAAATCTTTTATGTTTTAAGGTGGACCCGTCTTATGCTATCATTTATATGTTTATTCATGTTTTAGCACTCCTGATCAGAGTGCCTTGACCTGGCCAGTGTCGACCGCTTAGCGGTCACCCAATCCAAATCTAGATCGATTTGGGCATGCGCGTGTGTGAGGTGCTTGCACCGATCATGAGGGTTCCACGTTTTTATTCATCTAGCTTACTACAACGCTATTCATGTATGTTATATATGTACTTCATTTCAGTTTATCGCTTCTACCCCCGCCCCTTGTTTTCAAAATGAATTTAAATGACGGCACTGAAACCGTTTTCGAACGGTTTTACGTGTTGGAGGTTTACGTACTGAGTGTTTCCCCACTCACTTTTCGCAATGTTTTAATGTTTTGTTTTAGGAGGTTCGAGCTCCCAAGGTCAAGGCAAAGCCGTTCAGAAGTAATCCGCGATGTGAGGTAGTTCCTATGGAGTGACTTGATAGCGAGCAAATCGAGTTTGGAGACGTAGAAATCTCCTATGTTTTGAGTTTATGTATCTATGATCAATGGTTGTATAAGTTGTTCTATGTTGAGTTTTGGAGTTAGTAGTTCATCTTTCGTCGTGGTTTCTAAAAGTGTGTGTGCCTTGTCTCTTTTGGGGACGGGTAATGCTTCAACCTAAGTGTTCATTGCGCTAATCACAGTTTGGGTGCTAAGTAGGTATTTAATCTTGTGATTAAGGTTGGTGTTCTGATTGTGGTATCGAGCTGGTTAATTAGAATTTGGGATTATAGAATTCTCTAAGACATTGATTTTGTGTTATGGTTTAAGGAGAAAGTTAGGCATGTGAGAATGAGTATCTCCATGTTTGGTATGATAAGTGATGATTATGTTGGGAATTGTTGAGGAGCATGCAGCTCTAAATATTGGTGTAGTATGCAAATTGCTCTTCCTTGCAGGTTTTCAAGATTATGTAAATTTGGGATAGCTCTATTTATAGTGGAATTGCTGCCGAATTTTTCCCAGGATTTTAGAAAGCTTTAGTTAGAATTTTAAAAGGGAAGAAAACTAGGTGAACTTGAGTTGAGCCTAGTAGTATATACAAGTAAAGTTATGAATATGTTGGGAAATCATGAAGTATGTCAGAGTATCTTCTCAAGAGTCTTTGAGAGTCAACAAAAAGATTATAAAGCAAGTCCCAAGTGGGATTGGTGTAGGATGAAATGAGTCCTAAATATTAGTATGGGTTAAACCTTTAAAGGAGCCCGAAAGATGGTATAATTTGCAGAATCAAGAAATTGTTAAGCCCAGGGCAAGTTTAAAAGTTAAAATGAGAGCTTCTTTGGTAGCTCATAAGGGGTTAACTTGGTTGAGTCTCGAACCTCGTCATAAGTTTGTTTTTATTATTTACATTGACAAGCTCTTTTTGCTATAATAAGAATTTCAAAGCCTTGCGTTATACTCTATGTATAGTATAGATGGATGCCGACGCAATCCCCTCCCAAATCCGTTTGCGATGTTCATGGGCCCTGCTTCTAACGTTCAAGCTCATCTCAAGGCTCTACAAGACGTTCTAGACGTGCACTGCGCTGCGAACCCAAAATCCGAATATCACGACGACATTGCCGAGCCCGATGCCTTCTAGCAACTCTTCCCCACGAGAGCCCGTGGGATGATATCAGGGACAGGTATCGCCAATTGCTCCTTCGAGGAGAACCAGGACGCCATGCACGGTGCCTCCACTATGTCGGGGCTTGGAACCAGATAGCGATGGAAGCAATGGTCACTCAAACTGCGCAATCACTAACTCTCTACGTTAGCAAACTAGGACCCTATCTCCGCGAAATGCTAGGACTACCAGCGCCTTCCAACGCAGGAATAGCGCCATCGCGCGTGTTCTACCGCGGACGGTTCGTTTACATTTCTCACCACTCATCACGGGACGACCAATTGTTCCGAATGTATCTTCACATGGGGAGACCACGCCCACAGCCCAGGTAGCCGGAGAAGAAGGAGATCCTAGCATGGATCTGGATCAAGATGAAGTACGCTCAGAACCAAAGTAAGTCAAGGACCATGAAATAGGAGCATCTACACCCGCCGTTCCGGTGGAGGACGACTTCGATTGGACCACCTTGAGGCCCAAGATCTGTCATATTCAACGCAGGAATACCCGTCCTTTGAGGCTCCATCACGTGGAAGAAGCAAGTGAGCAAGAGGGGTCGAATTCACAAGTTTAAGGAACATACCCTTTTACACTAACTTTTGTGCAGAGATAGCTAGGAAGCTAACCTACCTTAGCAAGACGATTATGTTGTTGGGGTGCGATTAGTCAACTCGTATGTTTGGAAATCACCCTTGTAGCTAGTTAGTTATGTTGTTTTTGGTGCTTCCCTATGATTTGTTGGGAAAAGGGGGCACTGCATGTAATCCAAGAATAGTAGAGCTCGTCCCTTTTATCGCGTTATATTTTGGTTAAAGAGTGGAAAAAGAATGTCATAGAACGAATTGCAGGAGATTCTTGTTTTCTAAGAACGCTTGAATAGCTGCAACAGTATCATATGTTGGGCTTCTAATCTCTCTCTATATATATATATATACCTATGATGGCCTTGTGCGGCAATGGGGTCGATTTTGTTACAGGGGTTATGAGAACTTTATTTGAGGTTGCCTATTATGAGATGCATGGATGTGGGCGTATAATCGAGCAAAGCAATGAGAACCTTATGAGGTTACAATCGTTTAAAATCAAAGTTGTTAGGAAACAAGTTATAGAAAGGAAAAAAGTGGTGGCAATAAGTTATGCGAGATAAAAATATATTTTGCTGTAATAATGTAGCATGTTGCAAAGCTCAAGGAATTCTTCACCACAGGGAGAGCCCATGAATGAGGCTTCAAGGAAAGCCAGCTTGAAGTGAGAAGAGGAAGAAGTACTCTTTATATTTATCTGAATTGTTTAAATGGTGTGAAGAACCTACTAATAGTGGTCAATGAGGTAAATAAGGACTTCAAGGACATGGTACCCATAATGGGGGCTTTAGCACGAATACAGAGATTTAGGCCCCGGTTGAGGAGTTAATAATAGTCATTCCTAACCCCGTATCAGGAACTAGGTTAGGGAGGGAGCAAAAAGGGAGGCAATGGAGTCATAATGAATGAGGAGATTCATATGAGGAGTAAGAGATTTGTAATTAAGAGCGAGACTAAGAGGGAAATGCATATTGAAGGAAAAACTCGTTATGTATACGGGTATCTTAGAGACGTCCAACAAAATTATGAGGTTTTAGAAGTTCTGATCTCGTTTAACCATACACATGTATCAGAATCCCCCTAGCCTTCTCCTTTGATGAACAACCATTGTAAGTTTCAACCCTCCTCTGTAGGGCTATCTTACCTCGAGTTTATTATTTAAATCAAGCTTCACCTCCCACTCATATTGTACATTCCCCTCCCAAATTCACCTTTCATCGTCGAAAGATAGCAATCAACTTCGTCAATTCTAATCATTTCCCATTTTCAAGAATTTTTAGGAGATCTTGTCATCGTTACCGACCAATCATTTTAGCTCCTTAATGTTATGCCCACACCTTATTGGTAACTCTTTCTTTTCTCAATTTCCTGTTTGGATAAGTGTCTTTACTCTAACAATAATCTACTCATACATCCAGTGGTGATGGATTACACCTATTCTATCGTATTTCTTATTTGATCATCTTTTCTCTTCCCAAAATAATCATCATTCTCAACAACATCTACAGTTCATATCCAAGATTTAGCTTAAATACAAGTTACTATTCAGCCCATCTCATCAGCTTACGCCTTGCATATCCCAAGCAACTTTTGCCAAATCATTCATGCATCCCCGATACTAATTTTCCTAATTCAAGATTCTTGACATATTTATCCAAAACCTTTCCCTCTGAAGCTTGAAGGTTTTCTTGCCTCAGACAACACTAGAGACTCCATGATATTTCAAAAAACATACATAAACATCTCCCAAACCTGATTTGATTATCAAAAGCTTACTCAAGATCTTCTCCTTCATATCAAGCTCATTTCAAAGATCTCTTATGGATTTCCTAATTCATAACATCATTATAATTCTTATCCCCATCAATTGTGTTACCTCTTGTTAACTACCAATATGAGAGGATAAATCTTAGACTAGTAAAGCTTAAACCTTTTTAGAATAACCAATGTTTTGCTTAATTTATAAAGACCCAACCAAGATAGAGGAGATTCATGGTGCGCGAGTTTTCGGACGTTTTCCCCAAGGAAATTACGGAATTACCCCCGAAGAGGGAGATTGACGTTAAGATTGAATTAATTCCTGGAACTAGGCCAATATCCAAAGCGTCTTACCGAATGGCGCCAGTAGAGCTTAAGGAGTTGAAGATACCGCTGGAAGAATTATTAAGTAAGGATTCAGTAGACCCAGCGCATCACCCTAGGGAGCCCCAGTGCCTTTCGTAAAGAAGAAGGACGGTAGCTTAAGGCTATGTATTGATTACCGAGACCTGAACAAGGTTACCATCAAGAACAAGTACCCTCTTCCAAGGATCGATGATCTGTTTGGCCAGCTTCAAGGAGCCGAAATGTTTTCCAAGATAGATTTAAGGTTAGGATACCACCATCTCAGAGTTAGGGCTGAGGATATACCCAAGGCTGCTTTTAGGACAAGATCCAGGCACTATGAATTTACAGTGATGCCGTTTGGGCTTACCAATGCACAGATAGTATTTATGGATTTGATGAATCGGGTGTTCAAACCCCATTTGGATTAGTTTGTAGTAGTGTTTCTAGATGATATTTGGGTGTACTCAAAAAGTCAACTCGTTTTGAATGGTCTGACAAATGTGAAGAAGCCTTCCAAGTGCTCAAAGAAAAGTTAACAACCGCACCGATGTTATCCCTTTCCGATGAAGGAAGAGAGTATGTGGTATATAGTGATGCATCCCACCAAGGTTTAGGATATATGCTGATGCAGGACAATAAGGTGATAGCTTATGCGTCACGGCAATTAAAGCCTTACGAGAAAAATTACACAACACATGACCTAGAGCTCAACGCAGTGGTGTTTGCTCTGAAGTTTTGGAGGCGTTATCTATGTGGAGTTCATACGACTATCTTTACAGATCATAAAAGTCTCAAATACATATTCACTCAGAAGGAGTTGAATTTAAGGCAGCGAAGATGGTTAGAATTTATCAAGGATTATGATTTAGATATCCAATACCATCCTGGTAAAGCAAATGTAGTAGCAGATGCTCTGAGTAGGAAGACTCAGCATGGAAAGTTGACCTGTCTAGAGGTTCACCCAAAACTACAACAGGAGCTATGTAAAGAGAGTATTGAGCTAGTCAGGCAAAGGGAAGTGACAAAGAAGTTAGCTGCATTATCCCTACAACCGTCCATTATTGAGGAAATTAAGGCGGAACAAGTGAACGATTCTAAACTCAAGAGGATCATGGACAGTCTTGTCACAAAAAGGATGCCGGGATTCCTGATTCAAGAAGATGGAACCCTAAGATTCCAGAATAGGTTGTGTGTACCTGACAAGGGAGGCTTAAGGTTAAAGCTTTTGGAAGAAAGCCACAACTCGTTATATTCAGTACACCCTGGAGGCACCAAGATGTATATGGATTTGAAGGAAAACTTTTTGGTGGCCAAATATGAAAAAGGATATAGCTAATTATGTGGATAAGTGTCTAACTTGTCAAAGGATCAAAGCAGAACATCAACGGCCATCAGGGGAGCTTAGACCTTTGGAAATTCCCACATGGAAATGGGAGTCGATCTCTATGGATTTTATCATGGGTTTACCCCTCACCATGTCAAGAAAGAACACCATCTGGGTCATTGTGGACCGCTTAACCAAGTCGGCACATTTTATTCCTATCCATGAAGGATGGAAGGTAGATAAGTTAGCGGATACTTACATTCAAGAGATTGTCCGTTTACACGGAATTCCAAAAGATATAGTGTCCGACCGAGATACGAGATTTCAATCAAGGTTTTGGAGCGCATTGCAGAGAGCTTTTGGTACTCGACTCAATTTTAGTAGCTCATACCATCCGGAGAGTGATGGTCAAACCGAAAGAGGTAAACCAGATTGTAGAAGATATGCTGCCTGCATGCGTTCTAGATTTTCAAGGGGATTGGGATGAATTCCTCCCACGCATAGAATTTTAATATAATAATAGCTACCAAGCCACCATTAAAATGGCCCGGTTTGAGGCGCTCTATGGTCGAAGATGTCGTACCCCGTTGTGTTGGGGAGAACTAGACGAAGCGCTAGTCATAGGTCCAGAGTTAATTCAGGACACGACAGATAAGATCCGAGTCATCCAACAGCACATCAAGACCGCCCAGAGTCGGCAAAGGAGCTACGCAGATAAGAGGCGAAAACCTCTTGAATTCCAAGTTGGAGATCACGTTTTTCTCAAGATTTCTCCGACGAAAGGGATTCGGGGTTTTAACAACAAAGGGAAGCTAAGCCCATGCTATATTGGGCCATATCCGATCATGGAGAAAATCAACCCGGTAGCATACCGAATAGAATTACCTTCTAGCTTAGGAGGGATCCACGACGTTTTTTTCATGTGTCGCAGCTCCGGAAGTATGTACCGGACCCGAAGCATGTTCTAGTGGAAGAGCCACCGCTTTGCGCTGAAGATCTAACCTTCCAGCAGCAACCGATTCAAATTCTGGATCGACGAATCAAGAAGCTACGTACGAAAGAAGTCCCCTTAGTCAAAGTGCTATGGGCGAATCAAGACACCTCGGAAGCCACGTGGGAAACCGAGGAAAACATGAAGAAACAAGACTTCATCTCTTCTAAGGTAAACAAACGCGTTTAATGACCATCGCCAAGTTTCGGGGACGAAACTTTCTTTTAGGGGGGAGGATGTAATAACCCGCCCCAAAATCACGATTAATTAAGTACTAATTACCGTAATGATTTAAATTACGTATAAATTTTTCGCGTTTACTTTTAATTATTTATTTTATCTGTGTCAAGTCTCGTGCAGGAGATGGCAAAGGGTATTAAGTAACGGGTTCATAAACCTTTAATTCACTTTAATTACCCGTTAAGTTAATTTATATCGGGTTTTACCGTTTACGTTATTTCTTTAACCGAAAGGGGTTTAATTATTTTACTTCTCAACGTTTATATTTTATTATCCAAACCTTAATTTATTTTATTTTAGATTATGTTTATTTTATTTTAGTACAAGTAATATTTATGTTCCATTCATTTAATTTTATTAGTTCAAGTTCTATTTTATTTTAACCCAATTGTTACCAATTAATTTTATTTAGTGCAAACTAATTTTATTAAACTAGTATTTGTTTACAATTTATTTTACTTAATCAAAATTCAGATTTGTTAAGTATTAGTTAGTGTTTTAATTAAGTGGAGGGAAAATATACTATTAATGGGTATTAGTAAACTCATTTCCTCATTCTAATTTCTCAAACACACTTCACTTTCTCTCTCTACCTCCCTCCTCCTCTCTGCCTAGCCAGCCACAGCAGCCCACCGCCGGCTATTTTTTCCGACCACCGGAGCCAGCCGCCGCCGCCACCTCTCGCCGGCCGCCACCTCCTTCCTCCTCTCTTGTGTTTTCATCAAATTTTAACCCCAAGGGTAATCTCTCAAACCCCCAAATTCAATTCTTTTAGACCCTAATCTGAGTTTTATGTTTCATATGTGTAATTCTTGTAAATTCTACCTCTTTTACTCTCTTTAATCATGAATTCAAAGTTATGATTGTATTAGTCAAGTTAGGGTTTGAGTTTAGAGTATGTGCATGTGAAATTTGAGGTGTTCTTGAGGTTTTCTTGATGATTTCTTAATGGATGATGATTTAATCTTAATGCATGTGAGTTTCTTGATGAGATTCTGAGTATTAAGGGTTGTTTATAAAAGTTAAGTTTGATGTTTAAGTGTTGTTATGTTTAATTTGGGTGAATTGATGACATTTTGGTGAAAGAGTGCTAAATTAAGTTGTATATGAAAGAATGCATGTTGAATCCATGGATGCATGTGAAATTTAAGATCTTTGATGAGCTAAGTTGTGAAGGTTTAATTCTGGAAATATGGTAGATAATAGCTAAAATGAAGTTTGGTAAGGAATTAGTATGAATTAAGAGCTTTAAAACATCATTAGAGTTGAGTTTAAGTGCAAGAAAGATTCTGCTCAATTTCTGGAAAATTACAGAGACTTGAAAGTTGGATTTTTACCCAGATTTTTACTCCATGAGATAGCCCAAAGTGTTAGCTAACCATAGGCTTTGGAATTTCTAAATTCCGACTTGTATAGGCCGAGATATAGCCAAAACCGTAACATTGCGTTTCGGAATACGTTTTTGGAGTCAGTATCTTGAGGGCTGTTTTTCGTCCCTTTGGAGACCTCTTTAGTTTTTGTGGTAAACATGAAAGTTTTAGGTAACCTTGCAAGCTTTCCGGAAAGGTATGGTTTGTATTTATCCGATGTTGGGAGTGTGAGATATGAGCCCGGGAAGAAGGGCTGTCTACTTGAAGTTTCTGCCCAGTTTACTCTTTATAAAATTCCATTTCTAAGGCCCTAAACCAAGCCAATAGGGAACTTTAAGCATTGATAAGTCATGGTTATATGTTATAATCTTATGTTAAAGTCGTAAGGGTGAAAAGTATGGTTTTAGAAGCCTAAATATGTCCTAAGGCCATTTAGCCAAGAGTGGTGATTTAAACACAAGTTATATATATCTCCCAATGAGTGTTAGCTTAAGAGTTCAATATCTTTGAGTTGGTCAAGGTTTTATCTAGCTAATGACTTCCAAGTTCTAAATAGCTCTCAAGTTAAGTTCCTCTAAGTTCTCAACTCAAATTTATTTCTCAAACTCCATAATTCATTCTTCTTTCATCAACCGTGTCATCGACATCGTTTTCTCTAAATAAGTCTAGAGGAACCCTTTTAATTTCATATTCACCTCCAATCTTTGGTTCCTATACTTCATTAATCTAAGCTATCTTTCCAAGGTCCAAGTGCCCTTCTTTGATTTCACCTTTCTACATCAATTTCTCTATGTAATTTCATTCCGGAATTCCTAAATTATTCTATCTTAGCTTCTGTCCGGGCCCATTTTGGAGCCCTTCCTCTCTTTTTTAGCCTCTGGTTCTGTTGACAAAGTTGTAGGTTAAGATTTTCCCTATTCCGAGATGTACTCGTTTGCCTCATTCCGGTTTTTCTAGCTCAAGTTATGCTATAAACTTTATTTTTATAAAACCTGAATTTTCTCTCTAAGTTATTTTCTTTTATAAATTCTCAAGTTACTAAGTATTTGAAGTTAGCTAAGAATCTCTTCGGTTCTTCATTTTCACTTATTCTTATCCTAGTTGTCAAGTCGCCCAAGCCATCTCAGAACCGAGACGCACCACCTAAGCTCGCGTCATCTCAAGGTACGTAAATTGTCCAACCTTTACCGCCTTAGCGCGTTCATGATTCATGTATTATCAAGTTTTATGCTTTATGTAAATCTTTTATGTTTTAAGGTGGACCCGTCTTATGCTATCATTTATATGTTTATTCATGTTTTAGCACTCCTGATCAGAGTGCCTTGACTGCCGATGTCGCATCGCTTAGCGGTCACCCAATCCAAATCTAGATCGATTTGGGCATGCGCGTGTGTGAGGTGCTTGCACCGATCATGAGGGTTCCACGTTTTTATTCATCTAGCTTACTACAACGCTATTCATGTATGTTATATATGTACTTCATTTCAGTTTATCGCTTCTACCCCCGCCCCTTGTTTTCAAAATGAATTTAAATGACGGCACTGAAACCGTTTTCGAACGGTTTTACGTGTTGGAGGTTTACGTACTGAGTGTTTCCCCACTCACTTTTCGCAATGTTTTAATGTTTTGTTTTAGGAGGTTCGAGCTCCCAAGGTCAAGGCAAAGCCGTTCAGAAGTAATCCGCGATGTGAGGTAGTTCCTATGGGTACAGCTTGATAGCAGAGCAAATCAGAGTTTGGAGACGTAGAAATCTCCTATGTTTTGAGTTTATGTATCTATGATCAATGGTTGTATAAGTTGTTCTATGTTGAGTTTTGGAGTTAGTAGTTCATCTTTTCGTGGTTTCTAAAAAGTGTGTGTGCCTTGTCTCTTTTGGGGACGGCGGTAATGCTTCAACCTAAGTGTTCCGCTGCGCTAATCACAGGTTTGGGTGCTAAGTAGGTATTTAATCTTGTGATTAAGGTTGGGGTGTTACAGTTGTGGTATCAGAGCCAGGTTAATTAGAATTTGGGATTATAGAATTCTCTAAGACATTGATTTTGTGTTATGGTTTAAGGAGAAAGTTAGGCATGTGAGAATGAGTATCTCCATGTTTGGTATGATAAGTGATGATTATGTTGGGAATTGTTGAGGAGCATGCAGCTCTAAATATTGGTGTAGTATGCAAATTGCTCTTCCTTGCAGGTTTTCAAGATTATGTAAATTTGGGATAGCTCTATTTATAGGGGAATTGCTACCGAATTTTTCCCAGGATTTTAGAAAGCTTTAGTTAGAATTTTAAAAGGGAAGAAAACTAGGTGAACTTGAGTTGAGCCTAGTAGTATATACAAGTAAAGTTATGAATATGTTGGGAAATCATGAAGTATGTCAGAGTATCTTCTCAAGAGTCTTTGAGAGTCAACAAAAAGATTATAAAGCAAGTCCCAAGTGGGATTGGTGTAGGATGAAATGAGTCCTAAATATTAGTATGGGTTAAACCTTTAAAGGAGCCCGAAAGATGGTATAATTTGCAGAATCAAGAAATTGTTAAGCCCAGGGCAAGTTTAAAAGTTAAAATGAGAGCTTCTTTGGTAGCTCATAAGGGGTTAACTTGGTTGAGTCTCGAACCTCGTCATAAGTTTGTTTTTATTATTTACATTGACAAGCTCTTTTTGCTATAATAAGAATTTCAAAGCCTTGCGTTATACTCTATGTATAGTATAGATGGATGCCGACGCAATCCCCTCCCAAATCCGTTTGCGATGTTCATGGGCCCTGCTACTAACGTTCAAGCTCATCTCAAGGCTCTACAAGACGTTCTAGACGCGCACTGCGCTGCGAACCCAAAATCCGAATATCACGACGACATTGCCGAGCCCGATGCCTTCTAGCAACTCTTCCCCACGAGAGCCCCTGGGATGATATCAGGAACAGGTATCGCCAATTGCTCCTTCGAGGAGAACCAGGACGCCATGCACGGTGCCTCCACTATGTCGGGGCTTGGAACCAGATAGCGATGGAAGCAATGGTCACTCAAACTGCGCAATCACTAACTCTCTACGTTAGCAAACTAGGACCCTATCTCCGCGAAATGCTAGGACTACCAGCGTCAACAAATGTGGTAGTCTTGATCCTGCACAAAAAGTAAAGGCGGCAAGAAAAATTGCTAAAGACCCGATTGATTTGGAATTTTTTTTGCTCTCTTCCTCGTGACGTAAGAGTGACATTATACCATACTCTTCTTATTGGAGATTAACTGTTGTGCTACATGTTCATGAAGAACATCAAAACTTTGTCTAGGGATACTCCTCCACTTATCTATCCCTTTTATCTGTTTAATATTGTCATATTGTCATATTGTGCTAGCCCTTTACCTGTGTTTTGTTGAGTAGCATTGGAGACTAGCGTTTATTTTGCTAACAGAAACCTTGTACAGGTTTATTTGTGCTAGCCCTTGAGTTGTAGTATGTTGAGTGACATTTGGGACTAGCATTTATTTTGCTAACAAAAACTTTGTTGAGGTTTATTTTGGATGCTTCAAGGAAGTGTAAAATGTTGTCACACTTTAAGAAGTGTAAAATGTTTCTGTGTCACTTTTTGTTGGTTGTTTGTTCATTTCGTTTACGAATTCTAGTACAGGAGAACAACAACGAGAATTAGGCTTGAGTAGCCTTTGAATTCCATTGTTTATGGAAACTCCTGTTTGGTATACTTGTCTTGTTAGGTGGTGTTCATCACAACAGGGCTTGAGAAGGGCTGAGATAAGGGATATGTCAGTTTGATGCTAAGATTTCATTCCAAAAAATAATATTAAATGATCCCTAAATAAAAATTAGAAAAATGATAAGAAAGGTGGGGAAATGAAAATAAATAATAAGAGTAGTATAGTCATTTCAAACATTTTTCTTTAGGAAAGTCAAAGTTTCAACCAAATACTGTAAAAACTTTCTTACATATTTTCCTAGGAATTCAGATGTAAACCAAAATACAGTAAAGTACACTTTCCCAGGAAAATTTTTCCCATAAAATTTTTCCTAGTAAAAACTTTCCTGGGATTCTATCAAACGTACCATTAGATTAGATAAAATTATGGATGCTTATTCATCATAATGTTGATTATTGAATCCTTTATGTTTGGAGCTTTTATATCGATATGTTTAATTCGTATTTGGTGTTTAATTAGTTTTACTATATTTTTTTACAAATCTTAATTTTTAATTTTTTTTCATATGGTAGTTTATTTAACAATTATAAATTAATCGAAAGGATATATTAGTAAATATGTATTTTCGAATCCTATTCCCACTTATTCTCAATTTGAATTATCACATAACAAATCAGTTGAGAATTCATAAAAACATTTCAACCCTGATTTCCATTATGAATACTCGTTCTCATTCACATTATTCTCAGTTTGAATTATCACATAACAAACCAGTTGAGAATTCATAAAAACATCCCGCTTGCTTAACGTCGCCACCCTTTTTACTATTGTCGCCCACCTTTCGCATAATATTTCCAATCCCTGCCCTTGAACCTCATAACCTTCACTCTCCACCTTCTCTCTAGTTTATCTCTCTAGAAAACGCTCTCAACCAACGACCACCACAAACCACCGTCATCCCGGGATTTTGAACGCTATGAATCGAAGAATTTGAGGTATGTTTCGAATTTGTGTTTTTAAATTTGAAATTTAGACGAAAAAACGCAAAAAAAAAAAAAATTTCTGTCGGCAAGGCTGCCTTGGCCTTGCCGAGATTGGCGCGCGGCACCGGCAGCGGCTTGCCGTGCATTTTGCGTGGTAGCTGGCTCGGTCGAAATGTATTTTTTTTATAAAAATATTAAATTAAAATTAAATATTATTATTATTATTATTAATATTATTGTTAATAAATAAATATTAATATTGTTATTATTAATATTATTGTTAGTGATTTGTAATAATAATTATTATATGTATATTATTATTAATATTAAAAATTTGATTAATTAATGTTATTGTTAAGCATGCGTTAATAATAGTAATTATTATTAGGGGTGTCAAATAGGTTGTGTTGGGTGTTATTCGTGTTCGTATCAATATTAAACGGGTTGAAAATACTTCGACGCTAACCCGACCCATTTAATAAATGGGTTGAAAATTCCTGACCTGCACCTGACTAAAATTTAAACAGGTTGACCTGGTACTAACCCGTTTACCCCCTTAACTTAATTAGGTTTGTATCAGGTCAGGTTTACCTGTTAAGATTTGCATTGAATTATTATGGCAATTTAACATTTTACCTAGTTAAAAAGTATCAAACCAACATTAATTTTAAAATATTAATTCCCTTTGTGTTTCAAATATTAATTCCCTTTATATTTCAAATAATTTTTTCCCTCCTAAAAGTGTTATTTTAACTTTCTATAATATTTTGTTAGGGTTTAAAAAGTAAACGAGTAAACGGGTCAACTTGTCAAACCCAATTAATTAAAATAGGTTAAAACAAGTATTTTTCGTGTCGAAAAATTCAACCTGAAATTGACCTATTTAATTAAACGGGTTAGGTGTGTTAACCTATTTAATTAAACGTATTCAAAATTTATGACACAACCCGCTTTAATTCGTGTCCGGTTCTTGTCGTATTATCGTGTCATGTTAACTTTTGCCACCCCTAATTATTATGTGTTTATTTTGATTATATTATTGTAAGTGTGTTATTTGTACATTAATTATGTGTCTATTTATATGGTTAATTGTTTATAAAAAATTGTAATTATTATTGTCAATAATATTAATATTAATAATTAAATATATCATTCTAAATTTGTTGCCTTTTATTAATAATAAATAATAGGATTGTTAGTGACATTAGTAGAATTTGTATGATTTAGTGTTTAAAAAATGTGTTTGTTTATTATGAGTATGCATAGATCAATATGAGTTAGGATAGTGTATGTGAAAAAATTGTTTAGTGTACGTACGTTCAAGAAATTAGGAATAGTTTAGGGTTTAGGTTAATGTAAAAAGGGTAGCGACGTTAAGCAAGCGGGATTAGTAATAGGATTTAGGTTAATGTAACCAAGTACATCTTCCATGAAATTCATTGTATAATTTGAAAAGTTGTGGAATATCATCCTCAACTTTAGAATTGTTGGATAGTATACTTCAAAAGTATTTGAAACTACTTCATGGAACAAGTAAATTGGTTAATTGTGATGTTAGTTTAGAGGATTAAGTTTAGGGTTTAGGGTATTCCGAGTAGTTTATATGTAGTTGTGTTAAAAGAATGTTGAGTTTTGATGATTTTGGTTGTTATTAGTAATTGAGTTGGCATTTAAAGTTGTTATGGGTAATTTATTCCAAATCCAACTTAATTGCTAACTTATCTACTCATAACTCCAAATGAAGACATAAATAGTTATGTCACATCCATTTAATAACTTACGTACTCAACAACCAGTTGCTACGTAAGTAAATAGGTTATTTGTGATGGTAGTTTAGGGTAATAAGTATGTTAAGATATAGTTCTAGTATGTTAGTTGTATGTGTCATAAAAAGAGGTTGAGTTTTGGGTCCTGTTAGTGTCCAAGGAGAGTGTGTTGTTACCTAATAATGTATGGCTGGAAAGGACTTTCATGAGTCATATCGACTCTCCTTTATTTGTTTGGTTCCCAAAAAGTAGCGCAATGTTAGCAGTGAAATTGCGTGGTGTCTATAGTGCTCTGGGAGTTAGAAGCGTCTCAGATTCGGTACAATGCAGTGTTTCTGTTGTGCAGCCTAGCGGGCAGCAAGACAAGGTGGCTCTGAAAGAGATGCTTGTAGTAAAGGGTCTAATAGAAATCGTGTTGGGCTTTCTTGCATGTAGGATTCATAGGTCAATCAAAGTAAGGCACGATGCTGTTAATTCAATGCTTTGATTGACCTATGAATCTTACATGCAAGAAAGCCCAATATGATTTCTATTAGACCCTTTACTATAAGCTTTTCTTTCAGACCCACATTGTCTTGCTGCCCACCAGGCTGTGCAATGGAAACACTGCATTGTACCGAATCTGAGACGCTTCTAACTCCCAGAGTACTATAGACCTCGCGCAATTTCACTGCTGGCATTGCGCTACTTTTTGGGAACCAAACAAATAAAGGAGAAGTCGGTACGGGTCATGAAAATCTTTTTCAGCCATAGATTAATAGTTTACAAACACACTCTCCTTGGACAATAACATGATCCTCTTTCTTCGTGACACGGCTTAGTTATAAATGCGATAAAGTGTTGAGTTTGGATGATTTCGATAATATGATTATTATGTTATATGGTTTTAGGGTTTAGGGTTCATAACGTATGGGATAATATATGTTATACGTCTTCATTTTACAAGTGATCTAAAATGGTAGGCAAGGGCAAGGGCAAGGGTGGAGGCTTTCAGGAACGGGCGAATCAGCTTCCGGCTGGTTGGAGGGGGGGTGATTCTGGGGACCCCTACAGACGCATTGTGACTGCGTCAGCACGCCGTGCTAGTCGAGGTATGGGTGCCGGTGTACATGATGATGCGGGTGGCCAGCCCGAGGACACGGGGAGTCAGACGACGCGAGATTTTGTTGATCATCTCAACCAAGTCATGGATGAGTCAACCGGCACAGAGACATCGGGGGGACGATGAGACAGGGGAGCCCGACATGCAGATGATCCCGACTTCAGTCGCGCCACCTCGTGGGCCAGTTTGCAGACCAACGGGTTTCATGCCGATGAGGGATGCATCGGGGAAGTTTGCCCCAATTCGGCAATGAGACAGGAAGCGATTCACATCGGTGATCGGGTCCAGCAGCAGATATAGGAAGAGGATGCGGAGCGGTGACAACGACTGGAAGATTGATGGTAACGTGCCCGGAGGACCTGCCATTGGGTCTGTTATACCGAGCTTTGGAGGTCACATTGCTCGGGTAATATGGGAGGGTCGCGAGCGTTCGCCCCATGTTGTTCTTGAGTGTGTGACGAAGAAGAATGCGTTGAGGCAATTGAGGTCAATAAGGTCCACGATGGATCCCGCATGCCAGGCTGGACTGGGAAGGATCCAAATCACCCATTTGGTGGACTTGCTGTATGACTACATCGACATGACGTTGATCTCGACGTTCATTGAGAGGTGGCAACCCGACACAAACACATTTCACCTTCCCTTCGGTGAAATGACAATCATGTTGCATGATGTGCAACATATATTGAGTATTGCAGTTGATGGCCTGATGCCTGAAGGTCTTGATCGGGAAGTAGTTAACCAGTACCTGCCCGATATTTTTGATAAAGGAATGGCGGAGCTGAAGGCCTTGAACATTTATGATAAGGGTGCCATAGTTGACGCCGAGTTGAGGAAGATTTGTACATCGACCAGTTTGTCCCATTCCCCATAGGATAAGGACGTGGTTGTTGAGTATGCTGGGAAACACTATCCTCGTGGACAAATCGAGGGATAGAGTTAGGCCACATCAGTGGCCTAGCACTGACGTTATCATTGATCGCATTGCTTGGGGTACGCTGACCTTGGCGTTCCTTTATCGGCAGTTAGGGACGGCGAGCAGGGCTGGGACAGCCAAGATGGCTGGGTGTTTGACCCTTTTGCAGGCCTGGATCTATGAGTACTTTCCTGATTTTAGGCCACGCGAGCGCCTGCCATTAGGCCTCGCGCGAGCGGTGGTTTCCCAACCGCTCCCGGAGTTCAGCCGCTCCGAGCGTTGAGGGCCTCCTTGGATGTGTTGACGCCAGATCGTGTGAGTTGGGCCCTATACGGACCTGCCCCATACAAGTCATGCAAAAGGACATTGTACGTGGCGCCATTCGTGCATACGACTTCACAAAGTTGTACATGCCTGATCGCGTCGTCCGTCAGTTAGGGCACCTACAGCATATCCCACGCAGATTGGTCGTACCGAAGAGCGTTGAACGACCAACAAAGGGGCCATACAAAGTGGAATTTGTGGAGGCTAACATCAGTGCTAATTGGGCGGGGTTTCCGATATACAACAAAATATCAGTGAGTGATGTGCCCTGCACAAAACATGTGTCGTGGGAAGCAGATGTTGCTTACAACGATTGGTTTGCGACACATTCACACAAATTTTTGATAAACAACGCCTCTGCCAGCCAATCGACAGTCGATGATCAACCGTCACTCGAACAGGTACCCTAAGGCCTAAACCCCTAAGCATAATTTAATATTTTGTTTAACTGATTTGTTTAGGATGGTGGATATCATGATTGGTCTAACTTCTTTATTTTGTGTTTTATTTTTATGAAAGTGGTCCTATATCTATGCCGCAATATTGGAGCGAGGGAAGCATCCACCCCAACCAGACGAAGAGACAGTGCAAGTGAGTCGTGGGTGGTATGATGAGATGGTTGACTTGCACGGGCGTTGATGCCGTCAGATGCATATTGAGGTCCCCGAGCAGCAAGATGATGACCAAGAGGAGTAGAGTGTGTTTTTCAATTTCATTGTTGTGCATGTACCCTAAACTTAGTGTTGTCGTATTTACTAATTGAACTGATTTTGTATTGCCCTTGACATTGCGTTTCCATTCCCAATTGTGCTGTGTTTTACGATTTCCAATTAAATGCATGAGTTTCCATATACATATAATTAGACATTCATAAATACATAAGCGTACAACTACAATTATCACCGGAGTTGAGCGGCTCTAATAGCCTGCCATCTATCAATACGAGCCTTGAACAACTTATCCCAACCTTCAACACTTACGTCTTTAACTGCTCGCCATCCAACATGAACCGGCGGTAGAGGGCAGTCATCTCGTAAATGAATAAGCATGGGGTGGTTGTTTGTTCGCACTATTCCCTGAACTTTTGTAGGTGTCGTAAGTCTAGGTCAACCTCGTATGGGTAATACTGATATGCATAGCTCACCTGTCTGCGCTCGTGAACCAGGAGGTGTTGATAAGCTAATCCACATAATGTTCATCAGTGTCGCAGCTGGAAATAAATCATTTGGAGCCGACATCCAATGCTCGTACGGGGCTTCCCCAACCAAGTGACCACCTATCCGTTGGAAGGATTCAAGGAACATCTCCTTGCTACCAAAAAACGCCTTCACATAATCATTTTCACTCCCCTTCAATTCAATGCTCATTGACCTCCTAGCAGTTGGTCACAATTTCTCATCCCCGTAACCTACCTCGGTTATGCATCTGAACCCGCAGTTGCCATCAGCGCCAACATCCGTCCATCCAACGATGTATGGTATAATGAAATGTGGCAAAGCGTTCTCGAACAGGAACGAATCTTTACCCATCCGGGGGATACCTGCGCATGAGATTAACTTAAGTTATAAGCCACAATGTATAGTCATTTTGAAAGCGCTAAACATGTGATTAACATCGGTTATAAATATAAAGAAATCCACACCTATTGAACCCATCCCGACTGATGAAGAACTGGTTCCCTTTCTCCTCGAGGAGTTCGTCGTAGTCTTGCTACCCCGACCCGCTATCCGACCAAACTCAAACGAACTGGGGTTGTGTCGCGTGGATCTCGATGTCCTTGGTCTCCCGGGGCGTGGGGGTTGTCTGCGGATCAAGAATATCTTGACTGTCGGGATTCAACTCTCTATGGAGGACCTGGGTTACGTGTCGTACAACTGCTGGATCACTCTCCCGAACCTGTTTAACGAGGTGCTCAAATTCTTCCAGGTCCGTACCTGATGGAACATCATTTGAGCCAGGAGTGTCACCATCACCAATTACTGTGAGTTGTCTCCAAAACATGTTTATCCGTGTAAGATGAATTGGAGCTCCAGTTTCGTAAATTTCCACCATAGAACACGCGCACGGGAGGAGATGGGTTCTCGACACCTTATGATCGCACAAGTCGCAGCCTCCGCCATACCTCATCGACAACATCCTATTGAGCTCCAACGACAACAGGTCCAATGCGTGATGAGATACATGCTCGTGCAAATTCTTAAAGAAATGACAATTACCGAAATTCCTGTGCGTGCTCCTAGACTGTTCAAGCTCCCTCTTAATCTCAGTATGTTGATTCTCCAAGTGTTGGTGAATCTTTGCAAACACACGATCGAAGGTGCCTCTAAAACTGCCGATATAATACTTCAGTGTAGAATGCTGGCTCTCAACTCTAGAAGTCGCCGTGTTCCCCATGTGAGGGACATTGTCGGTAAAAGTACAAACAAATTTTTCCTTATTATTCAACCAAGTCCCAATAAGATAATCAACTATCGGTTTGTTTTGCCCAATCCATGCGTTAACGACGTCGTGCCACTTGTGCTTGAACTCTCCAACAGTCTTCGCATGTACAATGTCGTTCCAGAAATGCTGTCTGAAATGAAGCCGGAGTCCGAGCTTCTTGCCCCCAGTAAGGTTGTTTACTTTGTTCTCCACAACATTCCCAATATGCCACACGCACAACAGTTGGTGCACGTTTGGGTAAACCTTGGCAATAGCCCCCAACAAAGCATCCTGCTTGTCTGTCACAAACACGGATGGAATAACATCATGCATCCTCCACATCAGCCACTCATATGATAATCTTCTCGTCCCGCATGAACGAGGAAACAATCTGGAAGCTGCGGTTAGTGGGTGTCACGCCTACCAACTCACATACAGGCCACTTTGCCTTGTTTGTCTTGTACGTAATGTCAATGAGAATGACATGCGGGTACGTACGTAGCAACTTCCACGAATAAGGGTGACAAAAAAAAAAACCTGACAAAGCTCGCCATCATCATCATAATCAACAAAGGATACGTACCCGCTGACTTTCGCCATGTACAGACAATGTTGGGCATGCGTCCTACCATCCATTTCCTTGGTGCGCATCTTTGTCCGCTCGTTGTATACTTGCTTCACGTTTATCTTAGAAGCAGGGAACTTAATCTTCAGCGATGTTTGTATCGTGGCCGGTGTGCACCCCGTGTTGGTTATTTCACGGACATGATCTTTCATGTCAGAAGTCAATGGATGTCCGTGACGATGCCCTTCCTCGTACACGATGAAGCCATGATTGTGCTTCCCCCGGTCACCATCGCAAACACGAACTCGCCATTCCGTTTCATTGCGAGTCCACGCAACAATGACGAATTTACATTGGCACGCCTTCGTCGACGTACTCCGACGAGTAGCATCATTGAGATCATTCAGTTTCCCACAATATTTACCGTACCTCCAACACTTCAAGTAACACTTTTTCGGACTCTCTGCATCTTTTCTCTTGTACGAAGATAGTACAAACCTAAATCCGATTCCCCCAGCTATTCCATTGGCCCAATCTTGCACTGCTTCTATAGTCTCAAAAACATTTTGCGTCACAAAATACGTTGAATAATCAACGCCGTCTCCACCAAAGTCCTCCAAATGAACCTGCAAACAATACCACATTCATTAATTTCCCCAAACAACAAAAAAAAAATCTTTATTACGAAAACTGGACCCAACACGGACCGTGTCTGGTGCCACACGACCCGTGTTGGTGTCCAGAATGTCAATTTTTTTTGGAATTGGTCCAACACGGACCGTGTTGACCCAACATGGTCCGTGTTGGACCAGTTCCAAAAAAAGTTCCGGAACGGGTGCCGCACAGAATTTTAGCCAGTGGCGGCGGCGTTGCCGCACAAAGATCGCGGCCGTCCCGCGGCCGCCGCAAGATGGTGCGCGGCAAAGACTCATTGCGGCCAAGACACGCATAACCGCCAACCGCCAAATTTTTGTGCGGCAACCGTCCGATACATTTTTTTTATAAACATTTAATTATTAACTAATACAAATTTTACAAACTAACCTCATTTTTTCACTTGATTTATCATCTTCCATTGAAATTTATAAAATCTAAAACAATTTTAGAGAGAATTTTAGAGAGAGTTTTAGGTATAGGAGTGAGAGAGGAGTGAGAGAGGATAGGGGTAAAATAGTCATTTGGGGGGTGACATTAGTAAAAAGGGTGGCAACGTTTAGCAAAGCCCAAAAACATTTCAATCCTGATTTGCATTATGAATATTCATTCTCATTCACATTGTATGTCAAACGGCCGTTCAACTTGGTACCTCGAAGGATGGGATTCAACTCTGGTTCATTCAATATCTGCTACTTGGATTTTGATAGTGCCTAATGCCAAATCCACACAATTTTTAAGGCATTGATAAATAATCCCCGACCTTGTATCTCAAGCAAACTAGGTTCTTTACTTTCTGCAGATAAAGTTAGGAATCGAAATTGGCAGTGAATTTGTGATCTTTCCTCAAAGGACTGAATCATACCATTTATTATTATTACCATCTCAAGGCGACCACTAACAAGCAAAGATCAAACTTAGCAATGGCCAATGGGCAAGCCAGATCATAATCAGCATCTATCTCATTACACAAAAACTACAGATTTTCCATTTGCCCAGAAAGTCAGGACCAATACCAGCCACCAGCAGTGTTCCAAAAATACAAAAGCAGGACCAAAACATGTCATCCACATAGTTAACAATAAAAGGTAATTACCTACCTTCACATAATTATACGCCGTTGGAATTCATGTGGATCTTTCTTTGCATTCGGCCAACGCACCAAAACCAGCCAACTTCCTGGGACCAGCCGACAGCATACCCTATTTCACTTTCTTTGACGTTTGCTTCTTTGCCTGTGGGTTTTGCCCTTGTGCTTTCCTTCTCCTCTTCCGATCTCCACTATCATCATTATTGTCATCACCAGCATCAGAAACATTGTTTTCCTCAGGCTCTGTTTCTGTTCCAGCATTCTTTGACGTACCCCCTAATTTCTTGCTCTTATTTGCATTCTTATTTCCTCCCGTTCCTTGTGATTTCCTTTTTGCAGGAGCCATCTTCTTATCATCATCGTCATCACTGTCATCTCCACTTTTGGCAGTTTTCTGTTTTCTTGGTGGCTTCTTTCCTCCACCCTTGCTATTCTTTGGATTAGACTTCACCTTTGCCTTTTCCACTTTCTCACTTCCTGAATCCCCAGCATCATCATCACTATCATCACTGTTATCATCGTCGTCATCACTGTTCTTTTTTGAAGCTTGTTTGCGTGGCTTAGCGGCAGCCTTTGTGGCTTGTGCTCCACTTAGCTTTTGAAGCTCTGGTACGTAAGCTGTGGTCTGACGAGAGAATGCAACCTCAGCAAACTGACACAAAATAATAGTTCACAGTTGCATAAGAAAGTGTTGCTTGGATAAAACATACCCTCCCACCAACACTGATGAAGTCAATTTTCTTTCCTGCATAACATAGGAAAGCAATCCATTGTCACAAATACAGAAGTAAAAAGAGGGGGATGGGGTTGCTGAACATGGTAAATAATCAACAGCCGAAGCACCAACACAAAGTTTCACCTCTCTTCATGCAAGGTGTCACACTCGTTATACCCCTACCAGCCCTCTCTCACACTGTTATAGGGCCCTCGCTCAAAGATCAAGAAAAGGCTTGGTCTTTGCACAGAGGTCAACAATCAGCAATATCCCAATGGACGAAGTCAAATTTCCCAACAGATGTAAAAGTCAGCAGGAAGGACTGCTGGTTGTCATTGGCATAACAGAACTTGATTAATTTATGTGCAAATTCTGATAGCTAAATGCTTATAAACACATAAAATTGTGGACAATTCACAGGACAGACAAGGAGATTCAGCACTAAAAGTTATGTTGATCGCACTCTTACCATGAAAGTAGAAAAGATGAACAAGAATTTCCCAAATGTTAAGGCTTATCAGAACTTCCTTTTTCTGCACTACACAAGTACTCAAACCACCTACTAGACTCCTAATGAAAAAGCTTATCATCCAAGGAAATACTGTCCTCCAGGCAGTGGGAACATTGATGTCTAGTGTAGAGCTATTGTCATTCAATAGCCTTTCCAAGTGACATTTCAATGCATAGCAGTCATCTGTCCAACACTATGGAAAAGTTGACCCCAATAATGCAAAAGATAACAGCAGCATAAATTTAGCTTACAATGGTGCAAAGTGTTATCACACAATTCATTTTACAGAGATATGTTTATAATAGATAGCTGGTCAATCATGGATATGAGCAGTTTATAGCTACTCAATCACATGGATCAAACAGTCCGCAACCACACTCTCCTTTTCCTCCCCTAGAAGTGCTTAGTAGCACAGGAACAAGAAAGTACAAAAAGAAAAGAAACCCTCTTTTAAGGAACAATATAAAAGACATGAGAATGACGGGAAACAGCTTTCTGAGTCAGAAGTCAAACCATCAACAGAAGCCTTCCCAGGCTTCTTGTCTCGTGAATGAAAAATCCAATTACTTGGATATTGACTACTGTCTGCCCCAACCTCAACAGCCTTTTCAAGTACCTGGAATTAATATGAAAAATTACGGTTCATCAGAAACCTTACCGTCAACGTTTCCAGGTTTTTTACCCCAACGAAAATGAAACAACCAAACAGAAGGGAACTGGTCTGAATCAGCATCAACTTCAACCGCATGCCATATAACCTACAAGTGCTATGTCTAAGCATCCCTTGTCAACAATAATAGTAAGCTAAACCACCATAATTATTGCAGTATACAGTAAGTCAACCCACCTCCTTAATGCACTTCAGCAGTCTGGCACTATCTCCTTTTGAAAGGGAAGAAGCGATTTGTGAAGGATGAATTCTCGCCTGCAGAGAATGCATAGGAATCAGAGACGTAAATGTTGGAGCTGCATAGTAAACTTAAAGCCCCATAAGAAATGCATCCGTTAGAATAATTTAGAAAAAGAGTAATAAAGCTTAGGATTAATAATGCTATGTAAGAGACGGGATTTTTTTTTTCTTGGGGTGGGGGTGGGGGTGGGGGGGGGGGGGTGGAGGAGACTCAAATTGTGATGTACATGAACCGTAAGCGTGTAAGGCAGTAGAGGAACTGACCTGATATAGCACTTCATCAGCAACCCAGTTCCCAATGCCAGAGATAAAGCCCTGCAAAGTCCAGATGGAATTTAATCCGGTGAAAAGGCAAATAAATCAGTATCTGACACACAAAGCAACTCCCGCATCGAATTCAATAGATACTCTTGAGCCAAGTGTACCTCAGAGATGGCTTATAAGCAGTAAGTAGAGCTGTCAATTCGGTGGACGGGTTAAATACGGGTCGATTGTATTTCGGTTTTGGGCGATTCGGGTCGGGTTTCCAGGTCGTGGCTGCGATTTTTCATTATCTCTAAACACTTCCGTTTAATATATGTACCAAAGATTTCATTACATTCTGATAACAGTAAATTAAAAATACTTACACTAATTTTGAGAATTGAGAATTAATATCCACCAGAATTGCACTGTAGTGTAACGGTCAATAATTGCAATCAAAAATAAATGTCATACATTGATTTTTAGTATTTTGGCTATTTTATTTAGAAGATTGGATTACATTACTGGAAAATCAATTAACCAATCAATATCAAAATATAACTCATGCACTAGTTATCAAATATATTAAGAAATTAAAATTTTCGAAAACAATCTTTAAAAAAGAAAAATAGGATATTAAAATTCCATTCAATTTTTATTAGAAATTGTGGGATTAGGATTGCAACATGCTTATATCTCCTTAATTTATATTGGTTGTGATTTTGACGAAATGCGTGATGCATTATTCTTCAAATATTTTTCGTTAATATTCAAAAGAAATTCATAAAATAATTTCTAACCAACGTCAAATTACGGTTAAACATCAAACTCTTGCCTAGAGCCACAATCCTAAATCAAGCATTACTTACCTATCAATTTTAAAGTGATAGGTGAGAACTATAGATATTGGTAATGTCGACAAGCCTCCACAATAGATCACCACTTTTTAGAACTGGAAAAGTTTCATTGAACTACCTTCAATTATCCCACCAATACCTCATTTACTATATCTCTTCGAATTCCTAGTTTCATGAGTAGCTCTACTTACATTTGCCTCAATAACACTTAGAGTTGTTGGACATAAGTTGATTTTTCAAAAGCGATCGGTGAGAACTATAGACATAGGTAATGTCGACATGCCTCCACGATAGATCACCACTTTTTAGAAATGGAATAGTTTCATTGAACTACCTTCAATTATCCCACCAATGCCTCATTTACTATGTCTCCTCGAATTCCTAGTTTCATGAGTAGCTCTACTTATATCCGCCCCAATAACACTTAGAGTTGTTGGACATAAGTCGATTTTTCAATCATTTCACTACTCGGCGCCCCATTTTACCACTCTTAATATTTTTACCTTGTTATATGTCACTACTATAAAGAATACTAAAGGCAAATGAGTATGCAACGTATCTAATATGATATATTTTGGTCAATAAAAACTAAAACTAGGAGTGAAAAAGTACAAAATGACAAGATGTAATAGCAAAAAAAGTATGATAAATGTACAAAAGCATTAGTTTTTATTGATTCGAGGAATGAGTCGAGCAGTTTCGGGTTCAGGTTGGGTTAGTAGCTAATTCTCGAGCTTTTTGGGTTCAGTTAATTTTCGGGTTTCGCTCGAGATATTGTGTTCAAAACCCGAAATTTTTGGGCGGGTTAGGGTCGGGCCAATTTCTATCAGGTCTAATGGTGAGTGACCACTTGGCCAAGGGAGTTTCCTCATACTATAGACCCTTATCCCAAGTATCATGATCAAGAAGCTAATTGAAGGACAACATAGAAGTAGAAAAGTTCAACTTACCTCATACTGTAGACCCTTATCCCAAAGTATCATGATCATGAAGCTAATCGAGGGAAAACATAGAAGCAAAGTGAAAAGGTTCAACTTACCGCTATAGGAGAACAATGCACATGCCCAACATAATTTGGTTACGGCATTTGTCCAAAATGACAAAAACAATGTTTTTGGTAAATCAAGTTTGGTAGCTGAATTATTTGGTAATGCTACTTTTGGAAATAAACTATAAGGTCATAAAACCTTCGTAGTTGGTGTATCAAAGGTGACAATTAAAAATTTGAGTAGCCAGACGTCGGTAGGGTTGCAGATACCACATTCAATAAATTTCAAGATTGCTAAAATTTGAATTTGCAAAGAACTTGATATACTACGCAATAGGTTTGGTCGCTATGCTTTTACGCTTGGTTTACTACTATTGTAATTTAAGCCTTTTAAGGTGGTAAAGAGGAAATATGTGATTCTTTTGAATTGTTGGTAACGATCATCCCTCGAAACAACAAATTAAGTTGACCATTAATTTAAATTGGTAAGGTCATAATCTTGCATAGAAAATACCAATAGACTTTTTAATGCATAAACTACAATGGCTAAGGGACCTAATAATTCATTTTCAAAATACTGGTACTAAATAATTCGGTTGTTAGACCTCAATGTACCAAATAGTTAAAGTTTTCCAAACATAATAGTCTGTCTTAGAACTAAGCTATACTTTTTGCGAGATAAAGAGGAGGCTCCCTAACATGACTACTTTTGGATTGGGGAAGTAGTTTTTCCACTTTCAGTACAAGCATCTCAATCTAGTTCTTACCATGGTAAATGTCACGCGATGTGTACCGACATTATGGCCCGTGGCAAATGAATACTATGGAAGAATCTAAAAATATCTAACATGATGCACACTGCTCAATAGAAATAAGAAGTTCCCAGAAGATAGTGATGGTAAGCAATTCGAAATGCAAAATTGCTCTGGTATTCTGGTATACTCTACCCTACATTCCTTATCTGCCAATATTTAACATACTGCGGATAGTATAAAATTACAGACCTGATCAAGCAGTAATGTCTTAATTGCAATCTTCTTCTTGCTTAAGGCCTTAAAGAACTCATCTTCAGCCATAGGCTCCAATAGAGCATCGGGACCAAGTTCAGATATTGGTGCTACTGAAGTGGGCTGCAACAAAATATAGACAAATGATTGAAGACTGTATCTAAAGAGAGGTGGGATGGAGACGAGTATGAGGGATATAATCATACGTCATCCAGTAAGCGAACTTTAGCAAACCGCCTCTTATCTGTGAACGAGAGTTCCAGCCCATCATCTAGCTGCAGTAGATGATATTATCTGAACGTCAGGAACAGTAGGTAGCAAAATTTCAAGCAAGCTTTGGGTACTAGTACACTAGAACCATCATAATAATTATTCAACCATGACAAATGACATTTTAGACATGAAAGATACGTACTTCAATAAAGAACTTGGAGAATTTTGAGGGCCATTCATCAGCATCACTTACGGCAGATCTACATCACAAAAAGATACATAACAAATGAAGGAATCTCCACTATTAAGATATTCCAAATCCACCTAATTTATCACGCTCAAACATAGACAGGTGGAACAAAGGAACAAGATGGTGAGAAATTAAGAATACAAAAATAAAGGACCAGGGACAAATAACCTCATTCAATTGCTAAAGGCCGGAATGACACACAATCCACAAGCATGGCATGATGCAAACTTGATGTCTGCCTGCTAAGCATGAGGATCCAGATGACCTACTAGCATGACATGATGCAAACTTGACCAAAACCTTATTGATATAGGATATAAGCTACAACATGACCCAAATAAAATATAACATAACAATTCCTAAAACATAGATATATGCTAGTAATTCATCTGTTTCTTTCCTAGTCTTGCATCACTTACAATAACCTCATTGACAAAAGCATGGAAATCTTCTAGAATGGTTTGTAAATCCTCACAAAAGTGTATCTAATACAGATAAAAGTAGTATAATATTGTAGTCTACCCAGTAACAAGATTGCTTCATCACAGTTCAATTACGCTGACTAGATCCACCCAAATTTAGGAAAGTCTGTTCTTTATATGGGTAAACTACAACCTATAGGAGGTTGAGCAAACACATGTAAACACAATCACATCCAAGGCATGCATATCAACAATTTTGCAGAACCACCTTGTACTTCATATGTTTAGCACTTTAGCACAATTAGCTTGCAAACTTCCACAGCAGTGTAAGTTACTAACATGTGACTCTAACTATGACAACTAGCAACAAAACGAAATAAGAGGGAATAATATATAGCAAAGCTCTATAAATAATGGCAGTATGCAAGAAGATCAATTAGCTGTAAACAAAAAGTAATAGTTTAAAAAAAAAAAAACATATGAAAACCTTTTATATTTGGTGACTGCAACCCCCTTAATATAGATAGCTCCAGTCATCCCTGTATAACAATACAAATTAAGGTCAGAAAATGTTTTTTTTAAAAAAAAATTTTAAATCCTGTATAACAATATTGATTCACACAGAAGCTGGTAGAAGTGTATTTAAACCTTTTCACCCAATAAATCATGCAATCATTTCTATTTTTGAATTTAGAATAGAAACAAAGTCATTGCTCTCCAACAAAGTGTAACTTTGGGAAATAAAACTCCCACAAACTACAACACATTCACACAGAAGAGAAAATACAACAAACATTACAACAAGAAGCACATCGGACCCTCTTCTCAACTAAGCGGAAAAACCATGACTCAGTAAGAATTGGACAAATCCCTTATATATTGACCCCAAAAGAAATAAAAATTGATTACAATGGATACACATTAAAAATACCCTTTTGTACATGTATTTGTCTCACACACCCCATTTTTAGTCACCACACAAGCGCACTTTTGAGTGGCTCAAGTTGCAAACACTTGTATCTACAACTAATATACACCCTCCCCACACTATATTGAAGCCCTCCTGGACAAACTAGCTTATAGGTGGTGTTCACTCTCTTCATCCCTATGATGCCATCATTGGCTTGAATGGTATCTCCTTCTTATCGTTCCTCGTGTACGCCCTTCCGCAAACCCATGATCCAATTTCTATTCTTTTGCTAATTAGGCAGTTGCTCTCCCCCTGATTACGATACCACTCATACGTTTAACATAGTGTGATATATACCCTAATCATGGTGTGATATCTACACCTACTCTCCTCTTTTTTGGTGTTCTCAAAACACACCACCACTCATTTTCGGTTAATGTCAAGACATACCCTCCACCATGACAGCACTAAGTTATTGCCGCAGCAACCTTTATGTAGCTAAGGATGATGTTGCCACCTACACCTTTTGCTCTCCATCCACCATAATTCGTCATGTCCCATTATCATAGCGCCTTCACATGTGATTGCTTTGCCAACCGTTCCTCCTTTCATCATTAATTCCAAACTATATGTTGACTTTGCTTGCGAACAATTTCCGAAAGGTGCCACAAGATCCAACCAATAATAGTTGGCCATCACATATCCACCACTTCTTTTGCCATCAAAACTTTCTCGATGAGTAGTAGGATTACCAACATAGTCAAGGATAAACTCAACAAATCTCCCTCTCATAACTATGAGAGAAATGTCACCACACTCACTACCTTCTTAGATCTTACTAAATACATTTGCAAAATCTCCATAATGAACTCGTAGTGTCTTCGCATTCATATTGTCTCCACAAAACCTAGCAAGGGCACACTCATCATCGTTTTTATTATCAGTACTATTATATCCACTACAAATATTATCCTAGTTTTTTCTCCTCATACAACAAATTCCCCCGACTCCTAGATGGGGAAACAACACCATACTCTCACATGTCACCAAGAACTTCAACAACATTCAAAGACCCTCAAATTTGTCTTCTTCTCCACAAACCATCGGGCACAACCGCCAAACCTCAACCCATCTTCATCATCCTAGGCATTGTACAGAGGAAACACCACCATACTCTCACATGGGTCACCGAGCACTTGAACGATATCCGAGGACCCTCAGATTGATCTTCTCCTCCATGAACCACCATGCACAACGACCCAAACGTTGACCAATCTTCATCATCCACAACCTGCTTTAATACCAATTGTTGGGAAATAAATTCCTTAACAACCCACCTAAATTCAAAAATTCAAAGAGACAGGCTCCAGTTGACCCAACATTTTGAAATTGCCACTACCTGCTTCTGCGTGGAGAAAAGTGGAGGGTAATCCCACCACGAAACTAAAATGAGGAAAGAAAAAAAAAAGAAAAGAAAGAATAACATGATAGTAAAAGTAGTGGTAGCCTGGTAGGTATGTGATGGTTGACTTAACCATTGAATTTTGTGGCACCTTTTGAAAATGGAAACTGGTAGCAAGCGAAGTTAAATTATTGGTGAAAGGAGAAATGGTAGGCAAAGAAATAGCACGTAAAGTGGACATCATAATGATACATGACTATTTATATTAGGTGGTAGGCAAAAGGTGCAAATAGCCATGGCATCCTCGACTATGTAAAGGCTTATGCTGCAGTAAGAATAGCTTACTGTTCCGATGGTGGAGGGAGTCTTACATACATCAAAGAGGAGAAGTGCATAGATATCATACCATGATGAGGGTGTGTACCACACCACCTCAAAAATATGAATGGTGCCTTAACTATGGGCGAGTAAGCCCCTAACTAGGAAGAATACAGGGAGGTGACTGTGGAATCATTGAAGGTCGTCTGTGAGGGATGATGACAGGAGATACTATTCAGCCTAATGATGTCTTCTCAGGGACAAAGACAATGAATGCCACTAATAAGCCTGTTTCTTGAGGAGGCTCTATTGTGGTGTGGGGAAGGCATATATGAGTTGGAGAAGCTACTTCAGTCATTTAAAAGTCGCAACTGTGTGGATAACTAAAAATAGAGTATGAGTGACAAGGCCTGTGTGAGACTCAAACACATGTTAGAGGGTGTTCTGAGTGCATGCCCATTATAGTCCTATTTTTTGTTATGTATAGTGGATTTATCCATCTCTTACCAGGTTATGGTTTTTCCCCATAGTTGAGAAGGGGTTTCTGCTTAAATATTGCTGTAATATTTGTCACACTTTTTTCTCTTGTGTGTGTCCCTGTGGTGTGTGGGTGTTGATTCCCTAACATAACTTCCTCCGTTGCTAAAATCAACTTATCAGACTAACCTCAATTAGCAGCCAGCCTATCAATTTTCATGATACATGCATCTTTTTATGATACTACAGACTTCCCATGTTAATAATGTCAGCTAACATATGTATATTCCAAAACCCAAACACCAATATGTAAAACGAGTAGGAATCATAGCAGTTGTACGATTCTACCATTCTACTGTCACAAAATCAAGACAAGTAAGCACAAGCCAGTTAGCATGAGCCTGTTACGGAGAAATCCAGATTCCAAACAGAATAACCCGCCTCCCCCCCCCCCCCCCTTTTTTAAAACCAACCAAAAAAAAAGTGATGAAGTCCAAAATTTGAGGAATTGAAAGTATTAGCTACTCATCATGCACTTGAATTTGCCTTCCATTGGGTTAAATCCTTAAACCCTAAAAGGAGATAATTGAAACCGAAAAAGGAGAGAAGTGAGGATCGGGCTTGGGAGCGATACCGAACTGGAAGGTAGGAAATGGAGGAGAATCAAGCTGAAGCCACAAGTTCTTGCCCTTACGATGAGCAGCGAGGATGGTCTTGTTAAGGATAGAAGCTTCAAAATCAGAAGGAGAGACGCCATCTATGACCTTGGCATCATTCGCGATGACTGCTCTTCGTATCTTCTTGCCAATGCAGTGTTCGGCAATGGCGGACCTCGCTGCTTCTACCTCTGGGAGTTCCGGCATGGCGTCGGCAATCTGGGGATGGTTTCGCGGGCTTTTCTACAGAAGTCCACTTTTGTACAACTACCGGCTAGTGCCACTGTGCCAGTTCCTCTTTTGAGATGACGCCAAGTCGCAACAGTAAACAAAATACGTTTTTACCCATTGAGTTTTGTGAAACTAAGGATTTTATCACCAAAGTTTTGAAAATTAGTTTTATCCTATTTAAAGGCTCTGTTCTTTTCTACGGTTGTCAAACTGCGATGTCACAGTATGGCAGTTTGCCACAACTCGTCACATTTTACCGCAAATCATTACTTTTCTCTCTCCTCACTTTTCTCCCCTACTTTTTACATCCTCTCTCCTCACCTACTTCACATACCAATAACCCACCACAATTCCACCATACCCGCCACAATTCCACCACACCTCACCACACAATTCCGCAAAATACCGCATAAAAGAACAGGGCCTAAGTTTGAATCAACTAATAATTAACTCATTTAACCTTTGTATTAAATTTTAAATACGACCTTTTTCAAATCAAATTATTGTTAAAATTAATGTTAATTGGCAAAATTGCCCTTAACATAAAATACTCACATTATAAATGAACAAATTAGGTTTTTACCCATTTAAGTTTAGTGAAAGTGGAATTTTACCCCTAAGGTTTGGGAAATTAGATTTATCCTACTTGAAGTTTGAACATTTTATTATTTTACTCATTTTCCGGTGAATGACAATTTTATACCTATAGGATGATATAAAAAGTCTCAAATAACTCTAATTAAAAATATGAAAAGACAACTTTACCTCTCAAAAAAAATTAATCGGTTAGTTTCATAAAAACATGAAAGTGGAATTGAACGAAAATAACTCTAACTTGAACCTAATTTGAACGAAATTCAACTGGTATATATATAAATCTCAAATCAAGTAAGAATGCCAGAACAATTGACCGAAAAAAGGCATACCTTCATATGAATATGCAACAGATGTTGAGAAAGAGATAGGAATTCACAATTGTAATATTCTGGAAAATTAGAGAGGAAATACAGAGAAAAAGGATGAAGGACAATCGTGTTTTTGAGAATGAGAGGTAGAAGGCAAAGTGAAGTGACCAAGGACACAAGGGTGAGGTAATTTCTAATTTGAGTCTTTTATGTTAAGGGCAATTTTGTTAATTAACATTAATTTTATCAATAATTTAATCTAAAAAGGTTGTGTTTAATCTTTGATACAAAGGTTAGGTGGGTTAATTATCCGTTAATTCAAACTTAAGATAGGATAAAACTAATTTTCAAACCTTGGAGCCAAAATCCTACTTTCACAAAACCTCGGTAGGTAAAACCTAATTTGTTCCTAAATGAACTAATCCATTGAGGTCCCTTCACTCTGCCTTCTGCCTCTCGTTCTCCAGAATACGACTGTAGAGACTTCCTCTCTCATTGATTAATTTTCCTCTCCTTCATCCTTTTCTCTATATTTCCTCTCTAATTTTCCAGAATCCTGCATTTGTGAATTCCTCTCTCATTGATTAATTTTGGAGGGATAAAGTTGTCTTTTCATGTTTTTAATTAGAGTTATTTTACACTTTTCCAATCATCCTACAAGGGTAAAATTGTCATCCACCGAAAAAGGAGTAAAAAAATAAAATGTTCAAATAACCCTAATTTCTCAAACCTTAAGGGGTAAAATTCCACTTTCACTAAATTAATGGGTAAAATCCTAATTTGCTTGTAAACAAAATGCCTTTTTTCCCCAATAATGAAAAGCACACAAAAGGTAGGAAAGCTTTCAAGCAAATATAGGAACAAGCTCCAGTTGGACCAGTTTAACACAAAAGCAGTAACAGTACCGTTCCCTTCGTTCCATATTAATTATCATATTTGAAAATTATACAATTAAATTTTAAAATTTTGACCATAAATTTCTTAATATATATAATGAATTATTACATAAAATTATCACCATTAAATTCGTAATGATAAATACTATTATAAAAGTATAATATTACAATTATTAATAACATATTATATAACAAATTATAAATTAAAGAGTGACTTTGGAAATTATGAAAGTCAAAATTATAACAATTAATATGGAATATCCCAGTACTAAGAAACAACTAAACATAAAATATAGATATAGCGTAAAAGAAAATGAACTTTCTTAAGAATCTCACTGCAAGTCATGCATGTCATTATTGTTACTATAGGCTTGTTATTATTTTAAGACATGCTTTTTTTTCAATTTCTATTTAAAATGTTTATTTATTTTTTGAAAAATCTACCATGGTTAAAGTTTTTTCAACTATGATAGTTGAAAATTCTTTATTATCAATTTAACTAAGATAAATCATATCCGTTTAAAACATTTATGTGTCAATAGATACGAATAATTATTTCAACAAGTTATTCGATTAAAATATATTAATTTCAATATTTTAGAATATAATCAATGGTACGTTACATTTTTTAACTACAGTGGTTGAAAAAGCTACGATTATACTAGCATATCCCTAAAACTATTAAATGTTATAAAAAAATTGTATCTTAGGGTGTATTTGGTTGAGAGGAAAATGATTTATGAGGAAATTGTTCCCATGAGAAATGGTTTTCCAAGGAAAATAGTTTTTCATGCTAAATTTTCTCTTGTTTGGTAGGAGATAAATTATTTTTCAAAAAATAATCATCGATATAAGTAGCGATATATGTTACAAATGAAAATATTTGGAGCTCAAAATTCATATTTGAGTTTTTCTTAATCATTTCTATCGTGTTATAAAGTTTCGTGACAAATCGATAAAATTGAATTTTGGTTTTAAGTTTCAGTCATATTTAACCGCAAAAAAATATCGACAAAAGTGGCTATATATGTTACAAATGAAAATATTTGAAGCTCAAAATTCATATTTGAGCTTTTCTTAATAATTTCTATCGTATTGTAAAGTTTCGTGACAAACTGAGAAAATTGAATTTTGCTCTTAAGTTTCAGTCATATTTAACCGCAAAAAAGTGTCGATAAAAGTGGCGATATATGCTACAAATGAAAATATTTGGAGCTCAAAATTTTTATTTGAGTTTTTCTTAGTTCATATTATCAAATCATAAAGTTTCGATTCAAACAGTTCAGTTTGAATTTTTAAAAGTTTCGGTTAGTTTTAGGGCAAAAACTTCTGATTTGATGTATATCGAACTAAATGTTATCAAATAAAAATATTTTGAGCTAAAAATTTATATTTGAGGTTCTTTTAATCAATTCTATCGTGTTACAAAATTTCGAGCAAAGCTGTTAATGTTAAATTTCGGCCTCAAATTTCAGTTAGAGTTAGTAGTAAAAATCGATCCAACAATCAATGGTGGAAAATGATTTTTCTAGGTTGAACAAAAGAAGTCAATTTCCTTCCTTTAGAGGAAAATAATTTTCTTTGGAAATGATTTTCTAAACATTTTTTGTACCAAACACTAAAATTGGGAAAACATTTTAACACACTCTTAATGAATGTCATTACTAATTACAACAGTAACTTTAATCATTATATATTAATTTTGAATTTTTAAAGGTGAAATAAATATTTCAACTATCATTGTTGAAAATTTTTTCAACTATGGTAGAATCATTATGTATTAACTTTGTTTTTTCAGGGTTATCAGTTTCCAGGCAACCAAGCTTGCAACTGAGCTCCAAAATTCTGTGAGAAACTAGTTTATCGTCAATATGTGTGCTATCATCAGATTCTTCAATGGTTTATGAGACAAGCTCACAACTCCACTAAGTTGACTCTCTCTTAACATTGGTTAGAATTCCACAATCGTGTTCCAACTTGGGTTGCTCCTTTCACCATACACTACTTGGTTTTCAATGATGACATCCTCTTGAATTAAATGATTAAGATAATAGAAACTATGTGCATACATTATAGAGATAATGTTGTTGTAAACTCATTCTCATTAAATAAATATAAGTTTTTAAAAATAACTAAAATAAAAAAATGTTAGAAAAATTATAAAGCATTAGTAGTTAGTAGTAAATAACTAATAATCACAAATTTAAAAGGAAAATTGGATTCTAATAATATGAACTTTTGGTCATAATAGATTAAATAATATGAACTTTAGATTTAGTTCTGAATAATATGAACTTTTCGCACTGTCGTTTTCAATAGCATGCCACCGAGTTAAAAATGAGTAACTCGGTGGCGAGCTGACGTGGCACTGGAAAAGTGTGTTTTGAGTTTTGACTTTTATTTTATGTCTGATCAACATTTTACTTGTCCACCTCATCATCCCCTCATTTTCTCTCTCCTCCAAGCCATTTCTCTCTCCTCCCTCCCCTCTTCTTCCATCCATCTTCAATCCATAGCCATGGCTTCTCCCCTCAACTTCTCCCTTCTATTTCTCTCTCTATCTCTCTCTTTGCATTACTCACATCCAACATACAACACTCTCTTATCTCCATATCTAATCTCTCTCTCTCTCTCTCTCTCTCTCTCTCTCTCTCTCCCCTCCATATCTGATATAACATTCCAACTTTTTTACAGCACAATTGCCAATTCAATTGAAACATATACTTTCACAATATCACCACGCCCACAATTGCCATGGCTATGGATTTTTTTTTATTTTTTTTATAACGCTCCATTCTCTTTCCATTTTAAACATCATCACTCATCTTCACCATCGAATTGTGCCCATGAATCCTCCACTTCACCATCTCACTTTGTAGTAGCAGATCAATCATGGATACTGAACCCGAACACGAGGACCCGGATCTAAAACAGGCTCCGGACGACCCAACTACTGGTATGGATACTAGGCCCTGTGACTCTATCGCCACTGTAAGTGCCTTCAGGAAAACCCGATAAATTCTGGACTCCATGGTTGAGTATTTCGTGGTTGTACTAATTTTGATAGTCCCGAATTGAAAAATTTTGTTGGGTAGACCCAGAGAGAGTTTCTTGTTTTGGACTCCTCAATCGTTCAAAGATTGTCAGTTGAATCAAGAAAACGAGAACCCAGAAACAGACAATAATCGAATTGTCGCAAGTTTTAACCCAGCAAGAGAAAAGAAGAAGAAATCATTGCGAAAGGACTTACAGAGAGAAGATTGAAGGTGGTTGTTTGAAGGGGAAATCCAGACTGTAGAGAGAGGATTAGAGGAAGAGGGGATTGAAGAATGAATGAGGGAGTTGATCAATATTTCCTGAGGGTCCTTAGCATCGAAGAAAATGACAGGAGTGAGTCTAAGCTAGTTTTGTTTCAAGTCAAACTTGGATCGCTTTTAAAGCCCCAAATTGATCGTCTAGGAAGCGTAGGGGTGTTTTGGTCATTTCACAAGGATCGAGATGGAACCATGGAGGCTCAAGTCAAGCCTCGAAAACCAACCCCGAGGAGGCTAGGAAGAAGTCATGAGGGAACAAGGCCAAGCCAAGAGAAACAAGCTAGAGAATATCATTTTTTGGGCAAAATTGGGTAATAAGAAAAGACATGTCTTCACTCTTTTGATCATAACTCCTTCAATACAACTTTTATGATCACCAAATTTGGTGAGCTTATAGTTCACACCAAGAGTGTTTCATCGACATTTTATAAGCCCAAATAGGAATTAAAATGAAGAAGTTATGCACATTGAAAATCAGAAGAAGTCGGCAGGCGCTGGCAGTGCCTACCCTAGCTTTTCCGCCCATTCTCTCTGGTTGAGGCGCTGGTGATGCCTCTGAGACGCTGCCAACGTCTCAACCATCTTTTTCTGCAGAATACTCGATTTCCCCTTTCCTTCTTCTCCCTTTTAAAACCCCAATCCCCCTCTTTTTTGAACACCTTTTGGAAGAAAAAACACATATGTTTATGAATTATTTAGAGGGAATTTTAGAATCCTAATTTCTTTGTAATTAAGCTTAATCCTTGGTGGGAGTGCCTAATCGATTTCCTTTTATTTGTGAGTTTGTTGTGCATCTTTCAAACTCTCTTTGGTGGAATTTCATGGAAGAGTAAGTGTGGATGCTTGTGAAAGATTTCTTTAATTTGCAACCTCTTGTGATTCTTAGGCTATTGGGCGAGTTAATTACTCTTTACATTAGTCATATCCTTCTTTTAATAGTTCCCTTGTTATCTCTATCTCAAAAACCCTAATAATAATGGTAGTTTTTATGAGTTTTAATTTGGGGTTTTCTTAAACCCTAGAGTAATTGTGATCCTTGGGTGATTTATCTTGCTTCCCTAGTCTTTTCCGGATCAGGAGTTAGAGCGGTACCGATCGCGTGGAGGGAGATTGATTAACTTGAGTGTGTGAATAGGAGCGATGAACAACACGAACAAGGGCTTGAACACCCAAGGAAGGATATGACCTTGAGCAAGGAGAGTCCACAACTCTAGGCCTCACAACCCACCATGATTATCATAGGTAATCCACTAAATAATCACTAAAGGAATGACTTGCTAAGACCACCATTAACAAACGGATAAAGTAAGAACAAGATTTTTGAGAGAGATACTAGGGGCAAACCCAAACATTGCATTAGCAAATCATTCATCAACATAAGCTATCTAGAAAAGGGTGCTAAACAAGGTATTTATACTAGGGAAAAAAATAGAACCAAAACACAGTCATTTAGTAACCGCAAAACACGCGAAAAGTCGGACCGTCACGGGCGCGACAGGCTGTGTCGCGGGCACGACCTCCTACTGCCCGAGCAATCCTGCATCTGCCGACGTAGGTCGCGGGCGCGACAATAAGTGTCGCGGGCGCGAAAAAGGGTGTCGTGGGTGCGACCACCATCTGCCCCAAGTCTTCCTGGACCGGTTGCCGAGCATCGCGGGCGCTACCAGGCTGGTCGCGGGTGCGACGACCTGACTAGAACAAAGTCACGGGCGCGACGTAGCTGGCTTGGGCACGACTCCTTGCTGTCTTGGCTTTCTTGTACTACTGGCGAGCGTAGCGGGTGTCACGGACACCGTAGCGAGTGTTACGCTGGCTTCGCTTGTCCCTTTGTTCCAAAGCCTCCCATCTTGTAAATCATTGCCCGGAACACTTCCATATCTTGATTCCACCACGCCCTTTGATCCCGAGACGACCCAGTACTGCCCCAAGGGCCGGGATCCCACTTATAGTTGTGATGACTCGAATACGCCTACAAGGTCCCGGGTCCCACTTGAAATGGATCCCACCCCCGACCTTGAAATCGTTTTGGTCGTGTTCTTGGAGTGGGTGCGGGACGGTTTTGCGACTATTGATTTCGAGGTTTGGGCCCTCGCCCGATACGCTCCATACTCCCCTTCTTGAAAAAGAGTTACCCTTAACTCTTGGGAGTTAAAATGAAGGCACGTTCCATAGCTTGGCCACCCGTTACATGAACCCTTCAACAAACCGATCATGATCACGCTATGAACTCCACCCTGCTTGAAGACATAGGAATTCTTGAAGAGGCTTGGGGGTGAAGGACAAAGGACGGAAAGAAGAAATTTTTGAGGAGTCAGGGAACGCGGAACCTCACTAAGCTTGCCACAAGACAAAGCTATGGATCGCTTGTCCTCACCAAGAGCACACTCATCCCGTGTTTCACTCAAAAGGAGGTTCCTCAACTCACTTCCCACCCAAGCTTCGATTCAATGTGGGGTTAAGGGATTCAAGCACTCAAAGCCAAGTAAATGATCTCCATTCAACACACAATCCCACAAATATTGCATCTCGAACTTCCAATAGTACCCAATCAATAGCATCTTCTCGAATAACCAATGACGACCAAATAACATGCATGACCCATTCAAAGAATCCATGTCACAACAACCAACATTCAAGCAAGTCTCAATGAATTTCATAGGTGAGTTTGAAGTTACCTCATTATTCTCATAGGGGAGACCATAAATGACTAGGTCGTGAGAGGTGTTAGTGACAACTCCGTTGTTGCTTGACTCCTCAAAAGAGATGTCGAGATGATCATTGGAGCTTCTTGTTCAGGTTCTTCAGTAAGGACGAGAGGAAGGGCAAGATCGATGTTCTCATCCTCCTCTTGGCATGGAACTTCACCAAGCTCACCATGTACACCAAGAAGCTCAAGAGTTTCCCCTTCATTAGTCACAAGGACATTAACCCCGTTCATTGAACTTTCCTTTTCCTCAACCTTCTCGTGGCATGGAGCTTCAACAATAGCTTCGGAAGCCTCACAAGGTTCAACGGAAGCTCCCTCGTTGGGCATGAGATCGACCTTTACTTGCTTAACTCCTCCAAGCCCATCAAGTGATGAAATGGGCTCATGGTTAACCTCACGCTTGCAAGTGTTAGGCAAGAATTGTCGATCCATCAATCGCTTTAGCCTTGTCCATGAGGTGATTTTCGATCGACCCTCCATAGTCCTTTGCATTCTGACGCCCACAAACCAAAGAGATGCAGACTTAGTGAGTTTCGATCTTGCAATTTTGAATGCCAGTTCACCGCTATACTCCTTAGCTTCAAAAAATTTCTCCAAAATTTGTACCCATTCACGATAGTCATCCGGGCCGGTATAGCCATTGAATTCCGGAATTTTGTTCTTGATATCATGGAATTCATCCCGTGGGGGCTTCTGAACCATTTCTCGTCGATGCTGACGTCGAAAGGAGCCTCTATCATCGTCACTCGTCTCGTAGGAGGGAGGAGGACAGATAGGACTTCGTGCGGGTCTCCGACGTTCATCTCGGGGTTGTCTTTGACACTCTTGGGGTAGGTTATTCACTTGGACCTTAAGGTTGTCAAGAGTTCGCTCGATGATGGTGGAGAATCGGTTCTCATAGGCGGAGAGTCGGTCCTCGTAGGCGGAGATTCGATTCTCGATAGCTTGAACTCGAGGACTTCGGCGTCGGCTTGATTCCTTTCGATTGGAATTATTTTCAACATCCATATCGAAGGAAGGGTAAAGGACGGTATGTGTTTGGGATATTTTGTGGAGTTTGGGGGTCTTCTTGTAGTTGGCTTGTGTTTGGCTAAGGGTTCTTTGTGTTTTTCTTAGACATGTTCAACGGTCGGGCCGGGCCGGGTCGCGGGCCGGGTCAGTCGGGTCGGAAGTTTCTGACCTGTCGGCCCGACCCGACCCAACCTTCGGGCCAAGTAACTCGGCCCGAGCCCTGACCCTACGGGCCACGGGCCGGGTCAACGGGCCAACAACTATATAATATTAATTTTTAATATATAAAAAACGTAAAAATTTACGTATTTGGTCGGGTCTTCGGGTCGGTCGGTCGGGTCACAAAAAATAGAACCTAATCTAGGAATTTTTTTTATAAAGTTAATGTGTTTATATAAGTCGTCGGGCCGGGCTGGGTCGGGTCACAAAAAATAAAACATAATCTAGGATTTTTTTTTAAAAAGTTAATGCATTTAGTCGGGTCATCGGGCCGACTAGGGTCACATACCCTTGGCCAAAGCCCGGCCCGACCATGCTTCGGGGCCACGACTTTTTCGGGCCGGCCCGGGTCACCGTCTAAAATTGTGGCCTTGACCCACACTTTTTTGGGCTGGGTCGGGTCGGGCCAGGCGGGTCCCCGGCCCACTGAACAGGTCTAGTTTTTCTCACTTGGACATTTCATCGAACACCCTGCGGGCACAATTTTCCAACTTCTCCTCAAAGCTCCAAATTGCTTCAAAAACACCAAATACAACACACAATACAAAATATTCTAATACTCTTGGATTGCAAAGGGAATGGGGATCACTAATATTTGCATACAATCCACAAAAACCAACACTAGAGAACACACTACCAAGAACAATGAAAAAAACTCAAGCTAAAAGAAAAATCAAAGCTCTGATACCAAATGGAGCGATACCGATCGCGTGGAGGGAGATTGATTAGCTTGAGTGTGTGAATGGGAGCGATGAACAACACGAACAAGGGCTTGAACACCCAAGGAAGGATATGACCTTGAGAAAGGAGAGTCCACAACTCTAGGCCTCACAACCCACCATGATTATCATAGGTAATCCACTAAATAATCACTAAAGGAATGACTTGCTAAGACCACCATTAACAAATGGATAAAGTAAGAACAAGATTTTTGAGAGAGAAACTAGGGGCAAACCCTAACATCGCATTAGCAAATCATTCATCAACATAAGCTATCCAGAAAAGGGTGCTAAACAAGGTATTTATACTAGGGAAAAAAACAGAACCAAAACACAATCGTTAAGTAACCGCAAAACACGCAAAAAGTCAGACCGTCGCGGGCGCGACCTCCTACTGCCCGAGCAATCCTGCGCCTGCTGACGTGGGTCGCGGGCGCGAAAACAGGTGTCGTGGGTGCGACTACCATCCTCCCCAAGTCTTCCTGGGCCGGCTGCCGAGCATCGCGGGCGCTACCAGGCTGGTCGCGGGCGCGACGGCCTAGCCAGAACGAAGTCGCGGGCGCGACTCCTTGCTGTCTTGGCTTTCTTGTACTGTTGGCGCGCGTAGAGGGTGTCACGTACACCGTAGCGGGTGTTACGCTGGCCTCCGCTTGTCCCTTTGCTCCAAAGCCTCCCATCTTGTAATTCATTGCCCGGAACACTTCCATATCTTGATTCCACCTCGCCCTTTGATCCCGAGAAGACCCAATACTACCCCAAGGGTCGGGATCCCACTTATAGTGGATGCCACACCCGGTGATGACCCGAATACGTCTACAAGGTCCCGGGTCCCACTTGAAATGGATCCCACCCCGACTTTGAAATCGTTTTGCTCGTGTTTCTTGGAGTGGGTGCGGGACGATTTTGCTTCCACTGATTTCGAGGTTTGGGCCCTCGCCCGCTACGCTCCAGGAGTGAAGAAAAAAGACAGGGAGTGAGTGGGAGAATCTAATCCCAGAGAAAGCACTGCAACCGCAATTACACACAAATGTGTTTTCACAGACTACGAATTGAATTTGATGAGGGTTTCTGAACGATAGAATGGATGGAAAAGGGGGATGTGAGATTTTTAGAGAGAGAAAAAAGAAGTGGGGATAATGAAGAGGAAGGAAGAGAGAGAGGGGCTTATCTGGAAAGTCAAAGCTGACATGGCAAAGTCAACAGACCCAGGCGCGTGCCTCCGCCACCACGCCATCCCGCCACTGAGTTAATTCAACTTAACTTGGTGTCGTACTATTTAGTCTACTATGGTGCAAAAGTTCATATTATTCATAATCAAATCTAAAGTTCATATTATTTGGTCTACTATGGCCAAAAGTTCATATTATTAGAATCCAATTTCCCAATTTAAAAATAATTAGTAATTTTAAATTAAAATTTAAGCATATATGAACAATAGGAGCATCAACTAAAACAAAATTGCATAACTTTTTTTTTTATAACCAAGAGAGATCAATTTACTTTTTTCATTGTAATGTTTATAATTTATTTCTTTTTACAATTATTAAACAAACAATAGAACAATCATATTGGTTTTTACATGGTAGTTTTACACTTTAATATCTCTTAAATTTTACTTTAATCTTTTTTTTATGTTGGGTTGACATATTATAATAGTAAATTTGATAGAAGAAAGACTAACTCATTAATATTGTTCTATAAAAAGCTAATGAATATTATGTTAATTACATGTATTAATAACATATTAATTATTGTGTATTATTAATCTTGTGTAATTAATTAACGAGAATAAATCAAGAATTTTAAGGTCTATTTTCTAATGAACTTACAATTTATTTATTTTGTGGTGATCATATTTTTTAATTTATTCACTATTTTCTCTATTAAGAGTTAATATTTTACTTAACTTGTTGTAAATTTTCATAATGATCTCGAGTTCTCAATCATTTATCTTATACATTAAGACAGATTTTGATACTTTGTATTATATGTTCATTTTAATTCCATATGTTGGTGATTATATTTGTAATTTAATCACCAATTCTAATAAGAAATACCAGTTTAATCGTTGTAAATGTCCATGATGATATGAAAATTTCAATTTTTTATCTTATATATTGAAACAAATTTTGATATTTTGTATTTTTTGTTAATTTTAATTTCATATGTCGGTGATCATATTTTTAATCTATTCACCTTTTTTTCTATAAGAAATAATATTTTACTTGTATATATATATATATATATATATATATATATATATATATATATATATATATATAGGGAATAGATATAATGAGAAGAGGACTTTTGTGAGAAGAGAAGCATGAAAGATCTCAGCCCTTGGTTCAAAGATCAATGGTGGGTATAATTAGGTGTTTTATTTTTATTTGTAATGGGAAAGAATAATAATTAGTGTTTTTTTTTATGTATGTTCCCACGTGAGTATGGGAAGGCAGAGATTCCTCCAGCAGCCAAAGAAATTGCACGCCTGCTCCTCCATGCTTGCATATGAAGAGTATGTCCACATTCCCCAGGTCATTCCCAATGATTCACCCTCATTTCAATTGATGATTCATCCAAGATCAATTGGGTTATCTTTCTAAAAACTCCAGCAGAAACCTAAAAACTTCAACAGAAACCCTAATTCTTGTTGTTGTTTATTTCGGCGGTGAGACAGCACAATTCGGGGTGCGATTCCGGCGGCCATCACCATTCGGCCCATACGTCACGATTCTGCCCGGGAGGAACATTTTCTGCATTCAGACGACCAACGAATGGATGGTGGTGGTGAAGGAATGAGGTAATCTGAGTGGTAACATGGGTTTTGATTTGTATTTTTATTCTGTGAGTTGAATATTTTCTGCATCATGGTGGTGGTGAAGGAACCAGGTCTGAATTTTTGTATTTTCTGCATCAACAATGCTGAAAATCAGGTCAGGCCTGATAGACATAGTATATGATGATGTTGATTTTTTGTTGTTGTTGTTGTCCATAATCATAAAAAATGGTGTTTTGTACTATGTATGCTCTATAGGATCATAAAGGTTATGTGTTTCTATGAAGTTTTGAATCTTGTGTAATGTGTTTTGTATGCTGTATAGGATCATATTGGTTATGGGTTATCAATAATCATTGATGATCATTGTTGGTATGCCTAATGTTCATTCATGGAATACATGTGCTCATATCAACTTTAATAGGCATCAAGACAGTACTTTTGACATTCATTCGTGTAATGCTTGATGTTATTAGATTAGTGTTGTTCATACTATCGGGATTGATGTTCATTTATGTAATACTTCATGGTCATGCCATGTTGGGTAATGTTCATTCCTGTAGTATACTTGATGTTCATTATGGGATTAGTTGATGTTCATATCAGTATGATTGATGTTCATGTCAACTTAATGGGCATCCAATCGGTGCTTCTGTCCCTAAAGATGTTACCATTCATCCCCCTCCCCCAGCTTCGATCACAAATGGAAGAGGCAAGAGGACGAAGACACCAATGGAGGTTGCCACCGAGAAGAAAGCAAGCGCAAGGAGGTGCAAGTGTTGTGACCAAATAACAACACACGATGCCAGGAATTGTCCGGAAAGCTATGTATGATCTACTCAAGTAGTGCTGACATCAACTTAGTGTGCTTTTGAATAAATAATTTAACGATCGGAGCCTGCAAGTGTTTTGTTTTTAGGGTTTAATGATCGGAACATGTAAAAACGTACATTTTGCTATTGGGTTTAGTTGTTGTGTTTTTCCTTAAATTTGGATGTTGCATTTTACATGAATGAATTTGTGAAGCTGGTTTGGGATAAAATCTTTCGATGGTTCGGTAATGTTGATATCACATGTTACTGATGTTTTATATATTTTGATGTTCATTCATATGTGTGGTCATTTTCCTTGAGTGCACAACAACTTCACAGTCATTTCACAATAGTGTGGTGTTGATTATATAATTAAATTTGGTATTTATTTTTTCACAATTACTGGATATTCATTTCACTATACCCAGATGCTCATTTCACATTCACTTGATGCTCATTTTTGGTCTACTTACCATGACAATGTGTCATTATATATAGATGTTCATTCTACTATACCTAGATATTTATTTTCAAAAACACTTGATGTCAATTTCACCATTATATATAGATGCTCATTTTACTATACCTACATGCTCATTCAATTAGACAATAACACCATTACACAGTTCAACACAACTTGATGTTAATTTCAAATCATCAATAACCCATACAGACTAATGTTCATTTAAGGAACCCATAATGTTCATTTCAAGTGGACTTCCTATGACAAACAGCGTAATATGATCAACTATCTTAGGGAAATGACTTGACACATTTCATTATATATAATTACTCATAAAAAGTTCAAAACAACTTGATGTTAATTTCACATCATCAATAACTTGATGTTCATTCCATTATACCCAGATGTTCATTTCACATACACTTGATGTTCATTTCTATATACTTACCATGACAATGTGTCGTTATATATAGATGTTCATTTTACTATACCTAGATGTTCATTTCATAAATACTTGATGTTCATTTTACTATTGTACATGCTCATTTTACCATACATTGATGTTCATTTCATAAACACTTGATGTTCATTCCACAATATATGGTGTCAATTACATGCTCATTTTACTAAAACATACATGTTCATTCCATTACACAATAACACCATTACACAGTTCAACAGTGGGAGATACCCCAGTAGCCGGGGGACCGATAGGGGAATTATGTGCTAGATGGGGCGTTTCGAATGGAGACTCATTCAGCCACCTCCCAGCTGGGTCTGCGTCTCTCATTACATGTTCAGGCACTGGGCTTGATGCCTTTCCAATGTCGACTCTCTTGTTCACCATGTCGGACAAAATGTCAGTATGTCCAACGCAAGGACATGAGTCGTGCTGTCGTCCGCTAAGTCAAGCACACACCTGAATACAAAAGCATTCAGATGGTGAAATGAACATCTAGTATATAACAAATGAACGTCATGTTGAATTGAAATGAACATTAAATGACTCACATAAAACCAGAAATATGTTGACGTGGAAAATAATCATCAAGTTTTTTATCAAATGATCGTCATTATGAAAACCGAAAATGAACATCAAGTTGGCATCACCCAAACTTTTCAGTGCAATATGATCACTTTTGTGAAAATGAACTTGCAGTACACATGAAAATGAACATCTTAAGACCATCAATTTATGAATATGAGCATCATGACTGTCTTATGGACATTAAGGTAATATGAAATGAATATTAAGGTAATATGAAATGATCAGCAAGATGAACTGAAATGAAAATCAGTTTCATATCAGTCATTGATAGCTACCATATACATACACCCAAATGAGCACCAAGCAATTGGCAATAAACATTAATTAACTTACTCTTCGGTGCCTTCTTCGTTCACCACAACATCACCAACCGGAGTTGCTGGCATTTCCTCTTGTACAACTATTTCGTTGCCTCTACTTTCCACACTACACCGTTAGCATCAATTTATGAAAATGAGCATCAATGTGACCACAAAACTGCAGTACGCTGGAAATGAGCATCAATTTATGAAAATGAGCACCAACTAACTTACTCTTCTGTGCCTTCTTCGTTCACCACTGTATCACCGACCACCTCAGGTGCCCTTTCCTCTTGTACATAGACCTCGTTTCCCCTACAATCCACATCATTAGTGATCAAAGTTGTATCCAAACGAACACAAACTGTTCTCTTATGAGCATCAATTTTGTGACCATAATGAGCATCATTAATTATCCTGTGAACATTAAGTTATCATGAAATTATCATCAAGTTCAACTGACATGAAGGACGAGTCTTGTTATGTGGCAAATCAGTACTACATGATGAATTAGTGATGATGAACATCCACACTATGAAAATGAACAACAAATTCATTGGCACCCAACTTACTCTCTGTTGCTGTCTTCGTGCACCACAATATCTCTGCCTGCTGTAGGTGCACTTTCATTCGGGGCAATTGCCTTGTTCCCCCTACACCATATACTACCCTGTTAGCGATCAATCATATCAAACACACCCAAAAATCATTATTTTTGTCACTATACTTACATTGGTCTTAGGTTTGGCACCAACACAATGGTTCTTTCATTAGAGCTCTGCATTGGCGCACTCGTCCAACTGCACCTGTTTCCCCTCCCCTACACATCCAATGAAAAAACCAACATGAAGCCAAAACGAAATGAGCATCAGCGCACACCCCAAAAAAAAAAACATCAACATAAACTAAAATGATCCTTAGAGCAACATTTGAATGATTTTTATATTATTTAACAACAACTAACATGAAACTCAACATGAAAATGAGCATATGCGTGCACTTAAACAAGGACATCAACATAAACTAAAATGAACATCAGATGCTGAAATGAACACCAAACGCCATAATGTACAACGACTTACATCTCCCTTTCTTCAACCTCTGGTTCATTCACACCCTTCGACGCCATACCCAATTATGAAATTCCCTTATTACTCTGACAAAAAACACCCTCAACTGTTATAATTAACATAAAAAACTCACAAGATATCCCCATTTCCATAAAAAAAAATCCCCCGAACACAAACCCTAAATTTCTGGAAACACTTACCAAACGCCGCCGTGCTTCGACTTCACTCCAAACATCTTTCGCCGGAAAAACGCCGCTCGACCGTCGATGTCTGCCAGATATTCGCACGTTATGCACTTACAATTCTCCGGGAATTTTCTTTCACACCTTCACCTCATGCTCTCAGTTATGGTGCCCCTCCTTTCTCTCTAGTGTGTTTTTCAAAATTTTCCACAATGAGCACCAGTGCTTGGGAAACTGCACATGGTTAATTGCCTCTCTCTGGCGTGCAAAACATCAGAACATCCCTATGGCCTTTTAACTCCCTCACACGTGAGAACAACAAAAAATACATATTAAAAAAATCAGCCAATAATCTTTTACCATCAGGTATTTAAAATAAAGATT